>JAGJRO010001033.1:0-663897 GCA_022832285.1 Lepidurus apus apus | reverse complement strand
TATATATATATATATATATGTTTAAATACGAGAGCTTTAACCCGAAGTTGGAGCAAGGGGGAAAAAACGGCCAGGAGAATACAGAAAATGATACAGAAAGGTAAAAAGGCAAATGGCGGGATCCGGCTCCCCGCTGACCCTAACGCTAAAGCAATGACAAGGCCTGTTCACTTCGCGCCTGCCGGCCACTGTCATTAGGACGGGGCTAGGGTCCATCATCACGACTACACAACCGATCCTTCTTCCCCAAAGATTCCGAGTACGAGTCACGGATGGACACATGCCAGTCAACCATACGTAACAGCCATGCCGAATCCATTTTCTTTCATCATTTTCCCTTTCTTTAGAATAATCCAGCGTTGTAGGTTGTGGGGGAAAAATACAATATAAATTGGTCACCATTGTCTTTGCCTTATAGCGATTGATTGCATCCTTTTCACCCCTGAAAAACTTGGAAATTGCAGCCAAAACGCCCAGTACAACTGGGGGAGGTAAAAACCCGCCATAAAAGTCCCCAAACCTTTGGACTGTTTTTCCCTTTTTACAGTTCCTTTGCTACAATAGCCACACACCTACCTTCCAGAGCTATTAGCAAGGCAATTATCAAGTGTGAATTACTTTTTTCCCTTCGGTTCTAAGCGTTCGTTTCGTTGTGTGATTCTCGCAGCAGTCCTATGCCAACGTTCTAGCGCTTGGCCCAACCTGGGTTTCGTTAAAATGTCTTTGCATGTCAGCAATGCATTTCCGAAAGAGCTTTAGAATGTGACAAGAGTATTGTTCAGTCGGTCTGGGGACTTTGATGTCACAATAGCGTGGATTTTTCTGAACAAGTGGGCTCTTCCTGCTATGCCTCTACGACATTCATTGTTGTGTTGGATATGGATCGTCCTGTTTCCTGCCAAAGTATCATTGCTTGGGCATATTTAATGGAACAATAGACCTCACACACATAAACGTCTTGTTGCATGTGGCATTTCTCTCCTGGAAGAGGGTGGAGACTCGAGACCCCAGGACACGAGGAAGTCATACGGTATAACGACACCGAACCACGACATGCAATGGAAATTTCGACTCAACTCAACGGTCTATGCCATATCAGTTATATGTATACACAACAGTAAGAGATGGGAAAGGACATTAGCGTTTTTCCCTGGCTTCCAACCTCAGCTCATCACCCCTCGGCATGTGGCTGCTAATGACAGACCTTTTTCGGTTTTCGTTTCTAGGTTTCTTCGTGGCTTTTTCGTGGAAAATGCAGCCAGAGCCACGCATAGTTCCAAAGAGCCACGCATAGCTCCAAGTTTTAGAGCTATGCCAAGCCTACAAGGGCTAAACACAATCTAAAACAAAACAAACTAAAATAAAGTAGAACGCTTAAAGTAGTTTGGGAATATCTGATAAGCAAAGCTGTAGATCTGTGAGGAACTTGAAAGGTTACTGACCACATACATGGTAAAACCAAAAGTAGCTCCAAGACCATATCAAATTAAGCGTTCTGATTCTGCACATTTGCAACGACGGCCGGTTTTCAGATGTTCGGCATCTCGCACCACAGCCGTCAGGCTTCTTTTTTATTTCTTTTATTTTTTCCCAGCTTCTTGCGGGAGGAATCGAAGAACGAAGCAAAAGACTGCTAACAGACAAGGCTTTTTTTGCCGTTAACCTTTGCTATGTTGTTTCTTTTAGCCCTGGACACCCATCTACATATATGAGAGATGATCGCTTCTTATGAAGCTCCTGGAGGTGTCTGATTACATCGCCATGACATCAGCACAATGGAAGATGAAGGGAGCAGCAAACCCATTTATAATCAACATGAGCCAACACAAATTCACCTGTATGACGTCCACAGTGATTCTAATACGTCGAATGCCAACATCATTGCTGAAACCCCCTTATTGGAACGCACGGACTAAATATGAGACTGAACACCAAACTCCGGGAGGAGGACCCCCCTTCAAGGACAGCCGCACGTGTTGTGTTCTCTTCGGTCATTATTACCGAAAAGGAGGTTAGCTTTTTCTCGGAAAAAATTTGAATACTGCACAAATTCTTACAAGTAGAGAAATTACGTTTCGGTAAGCACAACAGACCAAACCATCCCTGACTAAAAGGCCGAAACGATTCCCGGGAACTTGAAACCCAGAACGGGCTATGACAGCAGCATAAAAGTGGAGGCGAAATTCCACGTGTCACTTGTCAGCCACCCAACTGTGCCGCCTATGGAGGGAGTCCCTTTTTTCCCTTCATTTTTCTTTTTTTTTATTATTGTCTTTTCGCTCTCACTCTTTAACCAGTTTATCCAGACCTTTTCCTAAAGCACCAAAATGCAACAATTTCTCCAACCACAAGAGACATAAATTCTTGTTTAGTAGCAAAGCCCCTAAGAATTTGCAAGAGCAACGCGACACAAAGAAGACTCGACATAAGGACTACGGTACACCCGACTTCAGCACTACGAACCCCGACTTAAGGACTAAGAACCACGACTTAAGGACTGCGAACCCCGACTTAAGTAATACAAACCCCGACTTAAGGACTAGGTTAGTTTTGGTTAGGACTAGGTTCGTTTTGACGAAAGTTTAAGTCGACCCAAGACTTGCGCTTATAAGCGTTCGAGATGGGTAAACTTCGGGCTTATAAGCATGTGCTTTCAAGAATACGCCACTTTTAATATATTTTAATTGGCAGTCAAACATTTTTTCATTGAAGTATTGAATTTTGGGACAAGAAGCACGAGTGTAAGTTCCAATCAACCAATGGGAGACAATAATCCCGTCAACATTTCCTCAGCCACATCTTCAATTGTCCGGATAATACTAAAAACTGATTCAAGAATGGAAGAAATGAACTACCCAACAGAACAGAACAATAATTTGCTACTGAAATCCGTACTAGAAAAACGATCAATTCGTATATTGTTTAATTTTCGACAAGCACCGCCCCATGGGTGGAGCAATTCTAAACTAAGCCGCGTTCGTATTGTACGTTCGACTTGGACTAGCCAAACTTCCTTGACTTACGCTTATAACCTTTCGTTTTCGACTCAAGACTTTCCTAGTCGATTCCGCAAAACTTTCAAAGCTTAGACTAAAACAAACGCTTATAACCGTAAGTCAAAGAAGTTTGGCTAGTCTAAGTTTAAGTCGAACGTAAACGAACGCGGCTTAGTTTAGGTTAGAGGTTCGCAATTCTTGAGTCGGGTGTACCGGGGTCCTTTTGTCGAGTCGTCCTTGTGTCTACGTCCCTTTGCAAGCAGTTCATTTTATAATACAGGTAAAAGCCAACGCAAATATGTTCGTCTCTACTCAAGTGTTTCTTACGAAAACATAGTCCCAGCTGTTGTTGGCGGTGTACGAAGCCTTTACTACTATTATTATTACTATTTTGTGTGTTTGCGACACACTATTAAAATACCTTGTTTCTACCTAACTCCATCATTAGGGAGCTGAAGTTGTATACAAAATTTCGTTCAGAACCTGCAATTGTTGGCAAATAAACCCCAAGCCGCGCATCCGCTTTTTTGCGTGAATCCAATAATTTGCCATCTATTTGGGTTCTTCGGCAGCTTCCACTTTTGACTCTGTCGCTCCCCTTGTTTGTTATTACAGTCCCAAACTACATATTGGAGCGACCCGGTGATAAAGTTTTAAAAAAACCTTCGGGAGCAAGCGTTATATCTTTTTTTTTTTATTTTAGGGACGTTCTGCTATCAAATTATTATTTGAGCCGCTTAGGGCTAGAAGCCCTCTGCTACGGTAAGAAAAAAATAATCCCTTTTTTTTCTCATCCAAAACCTGACCTTCCCTGACTAACCGAGACTTGTCCCATCTTTTATCCAGCGAGACATTGTTGATTTGAATTGATACAATTATTGCGCCAAGCAAGACGTTGGCCGACTCTCATTTCGGTCTGCTATGAGAGTGTAAAACGTGCATTCGCGGTCTCATTTGGCAGCAACTGCCGTAACTAACCATGACCGCAAAACCTGTCTCCCTTTTCAAATACCCTCTTCGTAAAGCTTTAAGCCCCGTGTCTTCTACTGTTATCTTTATAGAGCAGCACATGGAAGGGTGGAGGAAAGAGTTATAAGGGACTTCTGGCCCAACACAGTAGGGCTCTCCACAAACTCTGCGCAAATGAGACTTATTATTCTGGCTTATTCTTGAGCTTCTTGAGCACAAGCGCGCGGTACCATTGACGCCGCTCCTCATTTCCATGCGCATATTTTTTCCGTTTTAATTTTCTGGCCTCAAAAACTTTCCCCTTTTTTTTCCTTCTATTCCAAACTTTTCAAACGGTAGGACTATGCTATGTTATACGGTCCGCTTGTGCAAGGAAGACAGAGTGCAGGTAGAAAAGGGACTTGGCGTTGTGTGAATCTTCCCAACCCCCTCATTAGGCGGCCCAGCTTCCGCACGCAAACGTAAACAGCACAACCGAGGCAAACCCGAAGGTCTCCAAAAGAAGTTTCGAAGACAAGACCAGAACGCTATATCTATATAAAAATCCCGTGGTGCTTTTTTTTTCATTGTTGAGGGGCTTGTTGGAAATCTCCCTTAGTCCTTTAGTCCACTAATGCATGCGAAGGTCTTGGTACATGGGCAAGCTTGCACGGGCAAACATTTGGACGAAACAAACGAACAAATTCACCGCAAAGACTCGAAAAAGGAAAAGCAAACCGCCTAAGAATACAATAATAAGCCCACCTGAACACGGTAAACCTAATTTCCTGTCTTGCTTATTTTCGTTCGTGGGGTAATTTTTTTCTCTTTTTTTTTCCTTAATGCTGAAACGCAATAATAAAACCAAGGCCTGTCCGCTTCATTAATAAAGATTTTGGGCAGGGGCCAAGCAACAGGAGGCTGGGAAATGAAGCTTTAGTGGATTCTCGTGTTTTGTTAGGGCCTCGTGTCACCTGCCTCGTTATATCGTACGGGACCATACGAGAAGGGAAATTAGTGGGCTTGCATCCATATATCTAAAGGACCTGGGGGAAACCATCAGATAATAATGCGACAAGGACTTGCATGGAGCAAGTTTTCCTCTGCATATACCCAGGTCGAAGGACAATGCCACACCATCAATAACTAGCACAGATAAATACACTGCGCTGATAGAACATGGGAATAAGCTTTTTAACCATGGAAGAGTTTTTTCTACTCAATTTATTCATTTTTTAGCGTTCATTTCTTACGTCTTTTCCCCACAGCCCACGAAAAAGACACATATAATTAAAGTGTCAGCTCTTAAAGGAAAAGTTTCGATTTGATCTTGAAACAAATTCCACCCTCATCTCTCTGTCCTTGGAACCTTTTTGGTAATCTTGTGTGCCACTAACATGTCATCTTCACCCCAGAGTCGAGTCGCCAAAGTTCGAAACGTCTGGAGCACATAAGAATGAAGATGGAAAGTCGTTGGCACAGAGCGTGACATTTTACAGGACTGATTCACAATTGTTTTTCCCTTCTATGTATGGGCATTCTGAGGAAACTTGGAAATAGGAGAGGATTTTTTTTTTTTACATTTTTCGAATCGGTTCTATGGCGTAATGCTTTATCTAATGTAATCACGTGATAAAGAGTGCTGGATAGCCAAAAGAAAGAGCAAAAAAAGGACGTTACGTCTTTCTGAGGATTTGGGGAAGAGAAGAATGTGCTGAGGTTTCTTTTTTTTTCAATGAGGCTTCTCTTTTCTTGTTGTCTTCCCTTTTGTGTGCCATGTCCTATCGTTAGACAAAAGCTGCTGCTAGAGAGCTCGCAAGGAGCTAATTGGTGGCTCCTTGCATAGTTGATATAGAAAAATGGCTCTCGAAAGTTGTCCTGTTCCTCAGTTTGCGTGACACGCCACACCTCTCCCGCGGCCAAACAGGAAAAGGGCCTTCAAACACCTGCCTAGACATAGACGAATGCAGAGGAGATGCTTTCCGCGGCTATTTAACCCAACGCTTAAAGAAAAGACGCTGTGCGGCTCCCTCTCTGACTCTCCCGCTCAGCACACACAGACAAACCGCCAAGAAACAACATTATGCCACCAAGAAGGCTTCTAGTTAACCTAACACAAACTTCCGATAATACACTCATAATCTCTCGCACACATTCACACGCAGACCGACCGGCGACGTTTTTACTTTCATTCTTATTAATTCTTAACAAAAAGTCACCCCCAACGCTTGTTAATTGCCCAACAATGGCATGTCTCAGCCACGCCAAGTTTACACTTTCAAATGACTGCACGAAATACAAGCATTCCAACAATCTGGACCAAAAGCGACAAGAAACTCGCATAGCCAGAGCATTTCACCCTTTCTTTCCTCAACATATGGGTTTTTGTTGAGAGCGATTAAGAAAAGATCAAATCAACTCGAGTAAAAACCCGTCTTTTCTCTTCTGTGTCATTGTAGGAGGTCGGCAATTCCGTTTCGTAAGTCAAAATGGGAGTACCAAGTACTTGATAGCTTTTGGAAAAGAGCAAAACACGAGCAAAGAGTGGAGGAGCTATTAAACAGACTATTGTCGTGGATTGTGTCGTCGGCACTCGAGTGTTGAAAAAATAATAATAAAAAAAAGAACCCCCACAGCCCCAATGTTTTACGACACTTTGCTATGAAAATTGAGGCAAAGAGACCAAACTGGGCTACGTAAATTGCCATCAATTACACGATGGCAGCAAGTAGTGACTAAAAACTCCCAATTGGCATTCTTCCCTATAGCGCCTCTTGTTCCAAGTTCCGTTTTCCAAAAACTCCAACTCCTCTTGCCCCCATTTTCTAGCTCATTGTCCATGATTACGTGCTGCCAAGAAACAAAAACACGGGCTCCCACACGACACCTCCCTACTTATGACTTTTGCCTATATGATTTCACTACACACAAGCATGGCTTGCATGATCCACCCAACTTTTTCTTAGAAAAACAAAAAAAAACGGGCGTGAAAAATACAATAAAATATAAAATTTTACCTTTGGCCATTTGGGATTGACTTCGCAAGCTTTGTTGGCATCTTGTAAAGCTCGGTTGAACTGTCCTAGTTTGATGAAGGCAGCTGACCGATTGGAGTATAAGATGTGATTCAAAGGGTCCAAGGCAATAGCTTCACCGTATAATGCCACGGCAGTCTCAAAATCACCACTTTGACAAGCGGCATTGGATTGGCGCACCTTATCCAAGAAAGCCGCTTTGCTGGACGCCGACAATTCAGAGTCCGCCTCCACTTCCACCTGCAAATCATAAAAGTGCACGCCGGCCAAAGCATGAGGAACAACATAAAATAAAGACGGAAAGAAAAAACTTAGTAATATATTAGTAATGTGGTCATGATAAGGGAAGTGTGACACAATACATGACAAGTGACCACGGGGGGTTGACAAATGAGGGATGGCTAAAGGTCGTGGCTGACATAAATAAGGGAGCCATTCCCATTCAATTGTAAAGCGGTACCGCGAATTCCTCACAGGAAAACCTATTGACAGGTTTCATCGCCGCGAACCAAAGTGTTTTCTAAACTTCTAAAGGATTCCGTAATTTACGTGGAGTGATCCAAAAAAGAAATGGATTCAAAACCTTGGAACAGGAAGTTGCATTAGGTTTTTTCTCGTCTGTTGTAAAACACAAGAATCTGACTGTGTCCCCTTTCAACCTGATGGCACACACCACAGTCGAAATGGAAACAGACAGACAGTATTATGGCAAAAGGACTTAATCACGCTAGAGTTTTAGGGAGAAAAACAGCACTAGGAAACAATTATGATGCTACGAGGCCATTCTTTAGGAGATGCTGGTACTTATAGGATATAAAAGTGGAGGGTTTTCAATTAAAACGGGCGGCAAATCCAAGCAGTTGGTATCACCTGCCACAAACAATGCCCACCCATGGCCTTTTAGCTCGTAAACCTCGGTGCATTAATGGAACAACATGATTCTGCACTAACTGTCTTATCAATTCCGGACAGAAATCACAGAAACTTTGGCCTTCGTCCACCTAATTCTCACCTCTTAATCTGTGCCCTACATTTAGCCTGCTTGCGTTAAGGAACGAGTACTAAACATCTCCCTTTCACACACCTGAAGTTTCACCGAGCCTTTAGCCTGGGTTCTTTCAAATTGATCCATTGCAAACCTGATCATGCTGCACAGGAGCAAGATACAAAACTTTTCATCTTGGGAGACTTGAACTCGCTTTATTTACCAACTCTTGAACTTGGACCTTTGAAAACTGCAGCAATGAGAAAGACAGAAAAGACCTGCTGCGTTATAGTTGCATAAAAGCTTTCCTTGTCCAGGCACTTGGCTAATGATTGCAGGCAGCATCTGAAACAGTTAATCAAGCACAACTCAAACAAAGTAAAGAACGGAGATGCCAGAAGAAGGGAGTAGTTACTCTACTATAATCCGTACCTCAGATGCGTCCCTTTGTGACATCCTGGATCTCTCACGTTGGCATAGTTCAGGGGTTAAATCACTCATCACCACGGAACACAACACTAACTAAACCAAAAGTATTCGAGTCATTCATGGCTGAATTATGGGCACAACACGAGAAAATATTTAGACAGCAGGCACAAGCTTACACGCAGCCTGCCAAACCAACATAGCCGCCATCTTTCTTGCTTATTGCTGGAAGCCACCTAGAGGATCCAGGTAGGTAACGCGGTGGTACCTGTACCTCCTTTTTCAAAACTCGCTTCTTGGCCCATTCCTTCACCCGCTCGTCCTTTTCCCTCCCCGCCAGCAAACCACCATCATCTGGGCAAGACCTTCTTCTTCCCGGCCCGCTGGCATGGCAATATAGCCAAATATCATAAGAAGGATTCTTACAGCTCGGGAAATGCAAGCAAATGTACTCTAGTGTCAGACCTGGAAAATGGGGAGTTGTCCCACAGGCTCCCAAAGTCATCCCTGCCAGCCACATTCCAGCTTCTTTTTTTATTCTTATTCCCGAGTTAGCTTACCTGCTGGCTGTCATCATACCCATGACCTGTATGCACGCATCGCATTCGATAAAAGGAACTCCGTTTTCTTGTCCCGAGTTCGCAAGACCTGGGTTCTCTGTCTTTTCTCTACGAAATAACTGGATGGTACTCCCATTCATCCGATGAGATCCACGCCCCAAGATACAGAATAATTTTGTAATCTTAATCATTATTTTCACTTTAGACTTCCGCCTTCAAATGTACAATCATGTAACTCACGTGTTTAACGTTTGCTCGTATTCAAGCCGAAGACTTGTAGCCGGGCAACGGTCTGTCAATTTCCTCATGAAGAGAGCTTCTTTACCACACGGAAAATTTACTTTTGCAGTGAACTTTTTGACTTTGACCGTGGAAAAGCAGGAATCCGAAGCGCCAGGATTCCATCCTTCCTAAATGAAGTCACGCACGCGATATAATCAGTCACTCTGAATACCATTAGAAAGGCTGCGAAGCTCTCTATGCTAGCGGATAGCTATGAAAAACTGTGCTATTTCTCAGGGTGATGTCTATAGGTGATCTATAAACGTAACTGAGAAGGATACCAGGGCAGGGGCCGTCTATTCAAGTTCCCGAAAGTTCCGATCTTGTTACGATAACTTCCGACCCTTTCCCATCGCCTTTCGCACCCCTGTCAGGGTGTTACCTGGCCGCAGTCAAGTTTCAAGTTCGCCGATGAACTTCCTGGCCTCCACACCATACACTCTTGTGCCTCGTGCAACAAACCGTATATGCCATATCGACTGATGTCTATTAAAAACACAGGCATGCATAGGGGTTAATGACACACCCGTCATTAGCCTAGATTGTCGGGTTAACACTCGCTCCTCCGTTCCACAAGTGTACGCTAATGCAGTTTACTCCGTACTTCCACTTTGGCCCGGGCTTATACAAGGTAATAAGACTCACGGTTCATCATTATAAACATGTTTTAAGGGTCCCCAACATTTCCGTGTTGCTGTATTTGCGACTTCCATTCACACAAGTCAGTGCCCCATGAATAAACTTGGTCTTCACTCTTCACACAGCCGCATAAAAGCTGGACTGAACTTGAAACCAAGGGAGAATTAAACGCATTCCACACTTTATAGCCACACGTAAAACGCAAGGGGAAAAAAAGGGACCACGAGAAAAATGGCGTCTGCGTAACACTTTGCCATTTAGTTCCCTTTAAAAATCATCATTAGCTTCTATTCAAGAGGGACAAAAGCGCCAATTTACCCGAACTTGGGGGCAGTTCCATTCCTGTGGTCTTTTAAGAGACTAAAGTAGCATCTAATTCCTCTTCCCGGCCTTCAGGCTGCAACGCCAACTTTCGCAAGACTTTGCTAATCACTTCGCTCAATGATTCCCGCGCTCCCGGATCCAGTAAACTCAAACAATGCTAATGAGCCAAACAAACATATCAGTAAAGTCAACACTCGGGTCATTCATAAATAAAAACAGCCATTCATCATCGCACGCTTTCATACCAAACGAAAAAAATGAATAACAAATTCATAAAAAAAAAAACGCCGCCAACGCAGATAACGCTGGCAAGCTCCACAGGTCTTCCCTTCTCTTTACCTGCTGGGTCTCATCGCCTTGTCGTAAACGCAGAACCGAGACCAAGGCATATTCACACGACGATTTTACCGTCGAATTTTTCTCCTTGGTACCATTAACTAATTGCGGTAACAGCGGTTTCAATAATTCAGCAGGCAGAGCGGTTTCCATTCCACGCGCCAAAAACTGGCTCGTTTGTGGAACGAGAATCTTAATTTCGTTGCTGTTATGATTGAGGCTCTACGAAAAGCAGCCGCCAAGGAAAAAGAAGAAAGTTTTCCGTCATTAGTCATGCAACGTCCCACTTTAGATGGCATTGACGTCAAATTTACCTTCGCTAGCGGCTGTATTAAGGGCGGTAGGGGCAAGTTTTCCGTTACGCAATGCTTGAACCAGTAACCTATCCCTCGAACGCCGTTTGCCACGATTGGAATCTAACGATGGGAAAAAAAAGAATATAATAAACCCAAACTACGTTAGTTTGTAATGAGTTTGGGGAAGTACCCTGTCTGCCTGCAAGTACGATTGCAAAACTCGCTGCAATTTATCAGTCCGCGAAGGATGCGCCAAAATAGCAGGTGCTTCTTTAAGTCCAACGCTGACGGCTGCACTTCTTCCATGTCGCAAGGTCCAGTCCAAGGACACATCGTCTTCTAGCAAACTGTCAATGACGACGTTTAACTCATCAGCTGGTAACCATCGAATACATGCCCCCAGGCAACCCGCAGCGGCAGCGCGTGATGTGTCTTCCGGATAACTGAGCATCGACTGCAAAGTCGCCACGACAGATTTGCGAATGGTTTCCGACATTTTGTCACCAGCAGGGGAAATTAAGCCGCGCAAAGCTTGGAGGGTTGTCTCTCTAAAATGAGAATGGCGTCAGACTGGACAAACGTTCATTTTGATCAAAGTTTAAGCCGACTTAAAAGTCTACCCAAGACTTTGCACTTATAAGCGTTCGAGATAGGTATATAGACTTCCATAGACCGGGCTTATAAGCGTTTTCTTTAGCTAGTCGACTTTTAGTCTTAGTCTCGAGTCAGGCAAGTCTATAGCGAGTACTTTTGTGCCCAGACTTAAACTTAACCCCGCCCCTTGTTTATGTATCTCCTTTGTCAATATCGAATAATTCGTATATTGTTTTTGTTTATTTTCTACAAGCACCATCCCACGGGTGGAGCAATTGTAAAATTTTGTTAAGCGTTCGTTTTTGACTCAAAAACTTTCCAAGTCGACTTCCGTAAACTTTCATAGTTTGGCTAAAATGAACGCTTATTAGCAAAAGTCAAGGAAGTCTGGTAAGTCTAAGTTTAAGTCGAAGGTGCAAAACGAACGTGGCTAAAGATGGGGATCAAAACCAAAAAAAAGTGTACCTAATGCTCGAATCGTCGGCGTTCTTAATGCCTGTGTGCAGCTCGGCAAATAAGGGATCAGGCCGGGCATGGATGACAATCAAGTAACCCAAGGCTGATGCCGCTTTAAGCCGCACTTGGCGATTCGGATCATTAAGAGCTTTGACAAATGTGGTTTGCAACTGGGGTAAGAAGGGTTTCAAAAGGACCTGGACCTTGGCTAAAAGTAAAGCCAATGTCTCCAAAACGGCCACTTTCACTCCCGCGCTGAAGCGATCGCCCAAGATACGGATCAAAGGCCCTGTAATGTGTACAACAGAAGGCTTGAGAGCCTCGGCCGAAGTCAGCTTAATGACTTCGCCCAAGCCTTGAGCAGCAGATTCCTTTAATTCCGGTGGCCCATTCAAAATAGCTTCTCGGTAAACCGGTAATAAAGGTGAGATACCCTACAATAAACCCGACGTTATTTTTTTAAATTTATTTTTTATCCTTTTGTGAGCGACTCTCACATGACGATAACGAATTCCTTAATAATTTACCTTAGGTAAGCAAAAGCCCGGTAGTAAAGGTTGACCTTTGAGATCCGACGCAGCGAACTTGACAGCTTGACGTAAGTCAGCGACATGGGCTAGCTGTGCGGGGCCGTCTAATGTCTAGAATTTGGAAACGTAAACCGTGAAAACGCAAATTGTGGGTTTTAGCTCCCGTAAAAAGAGAAATGTTGATAAGAACCTTAATAACGGCGGCCAAGGCCTCCCACGCGGGGTTCAGCACAGCCGGGTTAGTGTCGGTTAAGAGGTGCACGAGGCCACGCAGTAATTGGGGTACGTAAGAACTGTAGTCGGCTTTAGTGTGCATGGTCAAGGCGGCGAGGAGTACGACAGCAGCACGTCGCACGCCAGGCTTGTCGGATTTGGCAGCCGACAAAAGATCATCCAGAACCGTGCGCACACCTGCATCGTCTTGCACGGAGAGGAGAACGCTTTGACAGTATTCTAATTCTTGGTGTTCTTGGGGTGTTCCGGCGGCGGCTGCAATGGCCGACAACAAAGCAGGAAGGATGCGGTTCAAGTGACGGGACAAGGCATCACCTGCCACGGCAGCTAAACTGCACAGCGCTTGCGTGTTCACTGGCGCGGCAGTTAACTGAGGAATCAAGTAAGGCAACACTACTCTGCTCTTAATGGCCATCACTTGGCGCAGACCGTCCAACGCAAACTCGCCAAGGGGCGGCTTATTCTAAGTACCGAAACAAACGATAAATTAAGAAACTAAGAAAGTTAAACCCCTCAAACGAAACGTGTCGTACCAACTGCTCCAACATGGGCGGCAAGATATCATCCAATGCGCGAGATCCGACCGTCGAATGTAAGCTGTCGAACGTCCTAGCTGCCGCAGTGCGCACTTCTGGTAACGGATCGCACAAGGCTTTCCTAAAACATTTAAATAAAGATTTAAATAAGCATTCTAAATAAACTAACATAAACATAACATAAACACATAACATAACAATATAAATAACAATAATAACAATAACAACAACATAATATAAACACAATTAACATAAAAATAAGTAAGAAACGTACATTCTAAATATAAATTTTAATACTTAATTTTCATGTTTACGACGCGTACTTACCTAACGGTGGGGACCAGACTGTCTACAAACGTCATAACCATTTCGCGGCTGGTGGAGGCCATGATTTCAGATAGTCCAATACATACTCCTTGGCGCTGATCGGCATCAGGAGACTCTAAACCCCTTTCTAGGATGGGGATAATCTCGGGCAATACGCGCTCGCCTAATTTGCGGACCAAGTCGCCCAAAGTGCGGGCTGCCACTTGTCGCTTATCATAAGAAGTAGATGCTAAGCAGCCCAACAGAAGCCCAAAGAGCGTGGGTAGGATTTCGCGTAAAGTACGAGGAGTATTAGTGACCACCACCTTCCAGACATGCAAAGCCGCTTGTCGTACCATCAAGGCCACATCTGATCTTCCCATATACAACCCTGCCAAGACCCTGTTACGTCTTTCCCCTCCTAACGTATCCATAATGGCCTAAAGACAAATCCAATTAGTATAATTTCGCTTCGTTTTCACAAAGTTTGTAAAAAAGTTCTTGTTTTCTTCCAACTAACCGAATGCGATTGCTCTGTTCCAAAGTTGTCATCCTCAGACGCAGTTTCGGTGGTCATTTTGCCTGAAACGCCTGAAATCTTGTACAATAAATCTCCCAGCAACTGCACCGATGAATAACGGATTCTCCAGTTTTCGTCCAACAAGCCTTTCTCCAATTCCGGTAGCAGAACCAAAATAGCGCGTTCAGCGTACAGATGAACAATCCGCTGACCAGCGCGTAGTGCAGTATCTCGCACATACTCGTTTTCATCAGCCAACGCCTGTTTTCATTCGCCAAATCATCAATTACTTTCCAATCCAAGCATAAATTCCCTCTTTTCCCTCACCTTTAGAATTGGCGGAATGATTTGACTGATATATGGAGTGAATTCGTTTTGGAAAACAGCAGGCATATAAATGAACATCATTATATAGCCATCCTTAACATGCGGCGCCAAATCGTTACGTTCAGCAGTAGCAATAATTTCTAAAAACAAAAAATAAATAAAAAATAACAGAAAAAAGCCAATAAAAAATGTTAAAAAAATAATAAGAAATAAATTTACCGGGCATAAGTTTGTGCAATTTCTCCACTCCAAGACCTCCAACAACTTCCGCCAACCCTTGAGCCGCACCGGATCGGTCGACAGATGAAATCTCGGACGTGAGGGTTTGCATGAGCCAAGGTAAAAGATCCTCAAAGGACGTCTCGCCCATGCCTCGAACCATGGCTCCCAATGCACGAGAAGACACTGCACGCACCTATAAATCCATCACATTTCTTATTATTAACTGAGAACTCTCAAGAAACACTAAAACTTTATAACAATACTCATCCTAAACAAAAAGAACGAAAAACAACCTCTGGAACAGGATCTAACAAGCACGCTTTGAGTCCAGGAATGATAGTGGGCAAATAAGGACTCAAATCTTTCTGGTCCGTTAAGGAATACATATTGCCAATAATCTGCGCAGCCATTTTTCTCGTTTCGGTGGAGCGGTCCTGGAAAGCTCGCTGAACGACGGGCATAATGAGCGCGAGGGAAGGCGCATCAATGAAATGGACGAATTTGGTCTCCAAAAGGGTCACCAAGCACGGCGCCGTCTGTTTCGCGGGGTTTTGCAAGGCGCCCAGCAAAACAGGCACAATGGCTTGAATTTCGGGGTTGCGGATAACAGAGCCGATCATTTCCAACGCTTGAGCGCCCGCGCCTTGGACCTTGACATGAGAATCGCCCAAGACTTCGATGAGTTTGGGCACAATTGACGGCAGACACGACGACAATTGCCGAGGAGCACAATAGGCCATAGCGCCCAACAATTCCACGGAACCTGTCAGGAAAAAATGCTCCATTTTAGCCAAAGAACGCTCAAAGAATTCTATGATTGGATGGATTTTCAATTATACCTGTTTTGGTCCTCCAGGAGTCTTCTTCCAAGGCTGCAAGCAAGGAAGGTAAAACGAGTTTCACTCCGTGAGCAGATAACTTGGACATGACTGCCTTGGCGGTATCGTCTGCGGCTTCACGCACGTACTGGGACGAGTCGCCGAAGCAGAGGAGCAGATGAGGTAAAACATGGACGATATACGGCTCAAATAAGCGTCCCAACATATTGCACAGTTGCTCAAAGGCGAATAACGCACCTAAGAATGTTAAATTATAAAATTTCTGAAGTTTTCGTCTTTTTTATCGTCTTTATTTTACCTTCTCGGCGTCTAAAGTTCTTTTTGTCTTGGATGGCGTCCGTCAAGGCGGTCATAATCTCCAATTGCTTTAAGGCCAGAATTCCTAGGCCTTTGACAATGCCCGCTAAACCGTAAGCCGCTCCTTTGCGGTCTCCATAATTGTCGGATTCGAGTAATGTATTAAGCAGCTTTTTGACCAGCGTCGCCACGTTGTCTTTGATGGCGGGCACCAACGGGGGTAGACAATTGGCTACAGCTTCTTGGACCTGGGTTACCAAATTTGTATACAAAATTAGGTTAATTTTCTGTGAATATTTACGGGTTGTGAAGGAGTCGATAATGCATCAACCAACTTTGATACAATTGGCTTGATACGCGCATCTTCCTTGTCAAGATGCCGGGCGAGGGAGCCCATTAAGATAACTACGGCTTGTTTGACTGCATCGAAAGATTCGGAGGTTGGGGCTTCATCCATGAATTTCTCCAAGATGGGTAGAAGACTTCCCACTGACTGTTTACCATGAATGTCTACCAAGGCTAGAGCTGCAGTGAGCATAGCTTGGCGCACCGTTTCTTGACGATCGCCCAATCCCTCGGGTACGAAGAAACGCGCTAAGCGAGTTACGCACTTTCCGTTTAGGAGCGGACACAAGTGACGCAAACCCAAAGCGATACCAGCTCGCGGAGTCCATAGATCCACTGCTGGTTCGAGCACGCGACCAAAAGCGTCCAAAACAGGAGGTAAAATCTGATGAAAAAAATAAGATAAAATTACATCTTAGAAAAACAACTTTTACAAAATAGCTTATAAACAAGCATCTTAGACGACAATTTAGGTTAATAAGAAAATTAACCATAAGCCTAATTAAAAAAAAAAAAAAAATACCTGTAACCTTTCTTGATACAACTCTAACATACGCTCCAGAGTTTCGGCCACTTGGTTGGTGTGTAACTTTAACGCAGCAGCCAGGGCTTCAGCGCCTGCTTGACGCAAAGGTTCTTGAGTGTGGGTCACATCGTGGAGGAATAGTGAACACAAGTCTTCGTCTACACTTAATTCTGTTGCTTCAAACACTTCCTCGGCTAATTTTCTGCGATATCAATGAAAATTCGAGTTAAATTCGAGTTAAAACGTTCTAGATCTTAAACTGAAGCGTTTACTTGATTTCTTCCACTGGATCAAACTTGGCTACCCATAAACGTTGCACAAGCCGACGAGCCAGAGGTGATTTGGTGCTTGTGGGCAGCGCGGGTAGTAAACTGGACAAACCCTGGCAAAAGAGCAAAATAATCCGAATTAGTTGGTATTTTCGAGACTGAAACCTTTGTATACTCTCAAAGCTGCATCTCTGACTGCCAAACCAGGATTTTCTAGTGCATCAAGCAAGCAAGAAATCTCCTCAGGCGTAGCTTCTGCGCAACCTTCCATGCCCGATGCAGCACTGCAAATCTGGATGAGGGCATGACACGCTTGCTGTTGCACGCGACCACTGCATTTGTCTAGAAATACCACAAACAGTTTCACACAAAGCTTAACTGATCTGAGAGATACCTATGATCCGGATAGTCAACCCGATCATGTCGAGCAGAGGCAACAAGCGAGGATGATTTAGATCCTGGGCGTCTTTTCCTCGTAAACCAGCATGACGTTCCAACAATACGACAACCTAACCAAAAAAGCGATTGACAATACTCCCTTATTTCAATACTACAAGAACGCAATACCTGACTTAAAGGACCTTCTTGTTTATAACCGAGATGCTTGACTGCGTTCTTAATGAAAGGGAAGCAGTATGCCACAGCAGGTGCACTCAACCTATTTGGCTCGGAATCTTCGACTTCGTCGTCCGGCGCGGTAAGAGTTACTAGTAACTTCAGGACACGTTTAACGGCGCTATCTAAAGACTCGACATCCCATGCTGGACTCAAATCACACTGAGGCTTCAGCAAACGTAACGTCATCCGAGCTACGGTCTCGCCTACACATTACGTTGTAAAATTTACGACTTTAGTAATAAAAAAATAATTACTAAATGGAAAGAATATGTTAATACGAACCGAATATCTTCTGGTCGCAATCGAAGACGCTGTGTCGCATTTCCAGGAATATGTTAGATACAAGTGGTGCACCTATCGGGCTTTGTAGAGCTGGTAGCAAAGCAGGGAGCAACTTGGCAATATGGAACGACACTACAGTCCCGGCGCTCTTCATGGCGCTTATTAGCAAAGAACAGCCATGGTTCACAGAATCATACAGCTAAATTAATACAAAAAAATAAGAGAGAAATTAAAAGTTTCTCGCAAGTAAAAACATCTTTATGGCAAACATACCCTCTTCAGCTTATCCCTAACTGCAGCCTCTTTTTCTAGCTGAGCACGGACAGCTTCTTTTTGTTTAGGAGTAAGTTCAGGCTCCTTCGATTTCCCTTCTCGCGTCTTTTTCTCCTCCAATTCCCTTCGCAGCTGTATTTCTTCAAGCTGTTCCTTATAAGAGTAAGCTTTGGACTCTCGTTTCATGTTTCTTGCAACTTCATCTTTAGCACTATAAGTCAAACCAAGTCAAATCAAATAGGAAACTTGTTAAACGTTTGAAAACCTTACTTTTCGATAACACTTTGGTCGTAAAGCTCGCCAGCTGGAGTCACGTAGACGAAATATTCATCACGAGTAACTGTTTTCAATTCTGGCAAGGTTACGAACGCAATTGCACTGGCAACTACGTCTTCTACACCTTGAAGGGGGTTCAAATCCAATACCCCACACAACGCGCTGTCCATCCACTTGAAAACAGACGAACAGACACGTTACAGTCGTTTTAAATTGAAGAATATGATAACATTACTGGTGTAGGACTGTAGCCTTCAATGAACCTTTGTTTGAATTCCTCGTAGGATTTCTCCACAACTTCCTCGGGTTCCAATTTCCAGCGGTTCAGGATGTTTTTCCACAAGTACGGACGAATCGTAACTACACACAAATTGTTAAAAGAAGCTCATTCTCAATGAACAGAATACCCCTTACCTAATGCGGGATGGTAGGCTAATTGGAAAGACGAAATAGCAATTTTAGTTGCTTCTTCTTCACTCAAATTCGGAATATTTGTAACAACAGTCAGTGCATACACTAACGCATGTGCAGGAACGTCATTTAAAGCCGAGGGACCACTGACTTCTTCTTTATCCTTGGCCGCAGTCTAAGATATACCATTTTTAGTCTTTTTCAACTTTACGCAGGTGCTTTGAACCTTACCTGGACCTTCGCTGTTCCAATGAAAATCGTCAATTCACGTAACATTCCAAAAGCATGGTTTACACCGCTAGAGCTGGCCAACATCTTCTTCACTACAGAAGCAAGTCTGGCTCGAAGTGTGTAACTGGGTCTTGTAAGTCCCAAAGCCAATGCACGGTATAAAGGAGCAGCATTGTTAGCTACCCGATTGCCGTGATCACAAAGCAGCTTCTCAGCGTATAACGTAACGTGATACCATGCTAAAAGGATTAACATTTATGAAAGAATATCTGTCATTAGTGTGTTCATTTGCTTCCTTGCTAACTCACTTTCTTCCTGAGCAGCTGTCAAAAATTTGTCATTGACAAAAAGTTGCTTCTCCATGTCGGTAAGAATGGGCCAAACCGGAGTGCATTGAGAGTCAGCTTTAGGCTCCGCACTTGCCAAGGTTAGCAGCAAAGTAGCAGCTGACAGTCCATCACATACAACAGGCACCTTCAAAATTAGAATAAATCTTATTAATATGGTATGGAAATCAAAGACTTCAACATTGTACTTGAGCTGGCTGAGCCGCAGCCTTTTCAACTGCTTTGACCAAAGCAGGTATAAATGGCAGACCCTCTTCCCAGCGACCCGTGCTTTCTAAAGCGGCAGAAAGGCTTTGCCAATACCCAACTCGAACTGCGCTAGTGGATGACTTTAACCCTGGACCTTTCTGCAATGATCCACAAGTTTAGGTAACAAGTGAGTTGTGTTTTTTGGTTTTACTTGAAAACAATCCACTAGTTTAGGAGGCAGCTGACCGTTCAACTTGGCTGTCCATAAAGACAGTACTTGTAGCGCTTGGACCAATGTAGCTTCATGGACCTCTGTTTCTAGCGTTTTAGCAAGATGCTGTGCTGCAGCGACGCTCAAATCATGTGCCGCTGTACCCAAAACTGCGTGTTTACTCAAGTTGCCAATAGCCTTTAAGAAAAGTATGAGTCATCTATGCTAAGATACTGAATAAGTGCCGGATTTTACTTGCAAAACTGATATCTTGATTTCAGAGACAGTGATCTTGCCCTCCGATCCATTAAGAACAGCAAAGGCCATATCTAGCAACGTTTTTACGGCAGACGGCTCGGTGCACTGCGATGCTAACATACTCAATGCAAACATGGCTTCTTCTCGAGTAGTAACTTCCTTTGACGTCAACTGAGCTACAAAAACAAAAATGAAATACAAAATAAATCGAAAGGAAAGAATAATTTAGAAATACTGGAAATAAACTTTCAAAAAAAGGCTCCTTACTGGTGAGTGGTTTTCCTAATTCTGTCGTGTATGCGCTCAAATCTACCGCGAAACCCTGCATTATTAGTCCCACAGCTTCCAAGATAATTTCTGGGCTACGAAGCATGGCTTTGCTCATTGCTGGCAATAAACTCCCTTTAATGTCTGCATGGCTAAGACGCTTAAGTAGTCCCTTCACTGCATGGAAAAGATAGGAAGGAGGACGAGTCTTGGTTGTAATGCTCGTCTTTATGAGTCCATCCAATAAGAACGACTAGGAAAAACAATCCTTTCAGTTGTATGTTATGACAGTTTACTAAATTACCTTCAGCTTCTCTGTAATCTCAGCATTTTTGAGCTGAGAAGCGTATACTAGTACAGATACTCCAAGAACAAGAACAGATTGCGATGGCTCCATGTTTGTTAAGACAGGCGCATAGGAATTTTCAACTCCTGGAATCTTCTTCCACGCGCCAAACAGTCTATAAAGAAAAACGGTGGGTAAGTTAAGGTGTTATTAGAACCAAAAGAGCTGTACTTGTAGTGAGCTTTGTTGATAACTGCGGTAGATCGAGATTTTTCTATCCTGGCCAAAAATACGCCTTGAGCTTCTACAAGCTGCGTAAAGCTTTCACCCTTACACGCAGAAGCTTCCTGGAATCCTCTAACCAACAAGATGACTGACCAATTCAAGGCAGCCATAACATCCCGTGCGCTAGTCGTACTATTGAAAGAAAAAGGTTTTAGAGGTAAAACAGACTTGGGAAATGAAACCTACGATGATTCTGACGTTTTCCAAGATGATGCCAAATCCAGTAAAGCAAGCGAAAGATGTTTAATAGCCGCATCCTTGTAACTGGAGCACAGAGTTTTGACAAACTCGTCGACATAGTGCCTGGATTTGCTGTTGGTGAACCTGGGGATTGTTAATGCAAGTAAACGGCAAACTCCTCGAATAACAGGCTCCGGGACAGCATCTAATAACAAGAAGGATTAGGTAGAAATACGTGAGAAATTAACTGCAAAACAAACCTGCTGTTGCATTTTCCTTGATCGAGAAAGTTTGGCAAAGTTCTTCAAACACACGTTTCCGTTCATTCAAACTCGCAGACTGTAGTCTCTGTGGCAAGTCCTTTAACCCTTTCAGAGCCTAAACAAGAAAGAATAATTGTAACAATATTTTTTATATGACTGAAATTAATTTTAGTTGTACCGGCGTGTCCATCATGTAAAATCACCAAAACACGTTGGTTCCTTCACGCTAAATAGAAACGACGAACGGTGGTGCAATACAAGGTTCACACAGCTTACTGTCGGTTAAAGTTCGCGGTTTATTATGACGTCACCAACAGACATGAGTTTGCGATTGGAGGGATTGGAGAGTGAATAGCGATAGTGTCGGCACATACGGCAAGACTGCTTTTGCACCGGGGAGGGTTGTGACATTTCCACCGTAGTTTTTTCGGGATTTTTTTATTTGCACCCTGCCATGCTTATTAAAGAATTGTAAGTAAAGATTCTAATTAACGTGTTTATCATGTGTGCTAGGAATTGAAGAGTAAACGAAGCCAGTTAGGTCCATCTTTCATCATGAGTTTTATACCCGCATCTATAGGGAAGTATGGACTCTGTTGAGTCAAAACTCGGGGGAATGTAATCTTTTCTTGATAAGCGTAAATTGCTTAATCTAGCTATGACGTTGAATTTATATAATTTTTACATTTTCTGAATACTACAAATCTAATTTTGTCTTTTCCAGTCGTGTTGTCTTGCCCTTGACTGTAGAAGAAGTAAGTTAACTGTGTCACACACACCTGCCTCGTGTGATCTTTTTAGGTTGGATAAACAATAAACATGCTCCTGTTTTAGTACCAAGTGGCACAACTCTTCGCCGTTGCAGAAGAGTCGAAAAATAACACCGGTGGAGGTGAAGGTATTGAAGTCCTGAAGAATGAGCCGTTCGATGGAGTTCCGTTGCTGGGTGGCAAATATACCAAAGGCCAGTACACCTATAAAATTTACCATCTAGCCAGCAAAGTCCCCGCATTTATCCGTCTGCTGGCTCCCAAAGGATCTCTGGAAATCCACGAAGAGGCTTGGAACGCTTATCCTTATTGTAAAACAGTTATTTCCGTATGTTTCACCCACATATATAATTAAGTTGACAGCTCTAATTAATGTTCCTTTTTGTAAACCGCAGAATCCTGGTTACATGAAGGAAAACTTCTATATCGTCATCGAAACCATGCATTGCCCCGGAAATGGCACGTTGGAAAACGTAAGTTTTTAGATTGTTTTAGGACCTCAGGCTGTAGTTAAAGAATGAATTGCTTGATATTCCCGTGAAGCGTATTCGATCTCGCCTTGAAAGACATCTCTTTTCTTATCGCGTCATCGCGTCTGGTTGTCGAGATCGCATTCTCCTTGCTTAACTACCTTCCGTGTCATGCGATTAGAATAAAGCCTTTTTGTGAATTGACCGTTTATTCCATTTTTCCAGGTTCATGAGCTGTCCCAGGAAAAGCTGAAAATTCGCGACGTAGTTATGATTGATATTGCCAATGATCCAGTGCAAACTGCCGATTATCGAGCGGAAGAGGACCCCAGCAAATTTAAATCCCAAAAAACGGGCAGAGGACCGTTGGTAGGTCAATGGATGAACCAAGTTCAACCGGCTATGACTTGTTATAAGCTAGTTACCATCGAATTCAAATGGTTTGGGCTCCAGACCAGAGTGGAGAGCTTTATTCAAAAGGCGGAAAGGAGACTTTTTACCAAATTCCATAGGTAAATGGTATTTTCCTCCAGACTTTTCCTCGTTTTGTTCGAACTTTTCGATGCCGATATCTCGTGACTTTCTTAGGCAAGTGTTCTGCTGGATGGATCGATGGCATGGAATGACCATGGATGATATTCGAGCTCTGGAAGACAAAACCAAAGAAGAGCTAGACCAAGTACGTTTTCCGATATATTGAACAGTATTTATTATCTCCTTATCTTTTATTCCAGCAACGTAATAAGGGTGAAGTGCGAGGCATGAAAGCGGAGTCGGAGTAAATATCACACAGCGTTAGGTGTCGTATTTTTCGAATTTTTTGTCA
The DNA here is from genome assembly GCA_022832285.1 of Lepidurus apus apus. Taxonomy (NCBI): domain Eukaryota; kingdom Metazoa; phylum Arthropoda; class Branchiopoda; order Notostraca; family Triopsidae; genus Lepidurus; species Lepidurus apus. Next base: position 640,626 of record JAGJRO010001033.1, on the reverse strand, counting down.
TCTGGGATTTGGAAGAAAAAACTAGAGGTCCTTTTTCTTAGTGACGCACTCGATCCGCCTCATAAATTGTGCATAGCCCAGGAATTGCAAATGCTGTCGAGTCCTAATATTCTGAACGTTTACGTTACCTCGTCTGCAAGTTACAGGAGCATTTTGGTTAGCTTGCCATCTAAGATGAGGAACTGTAATCATGGGTGATTTGTGTTTTTAATTGTGTTCTTTCCCTCCTGGTGACTCATGTGATGGTTAGTTGTGGGAAAGTTGTCGCGTTTCCAGTTTCGGATGGCGGTCAGGATTAGGAAACAATTAAGCTGGTTTGTGTTAGTATTAGTTAATTAATTCGATATACTGAGGAATTTACACGTCAACGTTATTTCAACAGCAAACAAGCGAAGCAGAACTGAATCCCCCCGATTTGTGGCATAGTCTAACAAAAAAATAACTAATAGGATACCAAACAAGTATCACCCTTTTGGCATTGTTCCCTATTTCGTCTTAATATTTTGCGCTGGTCACATTCCGCAAACACTTTGTGTTATTTCTATAGCCTGTTTGCTCTCTGTGCCGTTGTTTTTCCTTTTCTTTCTTCAAAATTATTCTTTTTTTTTTGGCTCAAATGAAAAAATGTTCAAAACCGTATCAACACGTGTTAGCAGCGTGGTATCAGGCCCTGGTGGATTTTTGTGTTGGGTGTGTAACAGAGAATGAATCATTAGTACCTTGGTGCAGAACAATCTGAAATACTTTATTAATTAAATCACACCTAAAAGGTACCAGACTTGTCAAATACGGTAATTGTTTAAAACTAGCGCGCCGTAATGAAGCTTAATTTAACGGTGTTGTCATCTGTGCCATCTTGTGTAAAACAAGAGCAACAGCGGAAGAGTAAGTCGGAAACGGACAAAATAGTAAAGAAAATTCCGTAATTATGAGATCCGTGGCTGCAATCGCAAGTATGTGAAAATCTACATATTAAAAGGCTAAATTAATTGTATTAATACTTAGGAAAATGGCAGCCTTCGCGGTCTACCTGTTTGAGTTATACGGGAAGGAATTTAGATTCGCATCACATTCTTCCAGTTTGTAACAACAATGTAGCGAATATACGCTGCATTTCTGAGCTGGTTTCCCTATCAGAAACGCATGATATGCTACGCCAAACTTGCCGAGATTTTGCGGAAGGCGAGTTGAAACCAATAGCGGCCAAGATAGACAAGGAACATTTGTTCCCCAAGGACCAGGTTTGAGTACCCTATATAAGCATATCGCTCGAATCACCCATCTAAATGTGTTTTTTTATTCCAGGTGAAGAAAATGGGAGAAATGGGCCTTTTGGCTATTGAAGTGCCAGAATCTTCGGGTGGCGCAGGGTTAGATTACTTAGCTTATGCCATTGCCATGGAAGAAATCTCACGGTATAAATAATATCGTTTATTCTCTGTAATACGTATTATTTGCAGTGGTTGCGCCTCTACTGGAGTGATTATGAGCGTCAACAACTCTTTGTACTTAGGACCTATTCTAAAGTTCGGTAATGAAAAACAGCACGAGAAGTTCATCCTACCTTTTACTTCGGGAGATCGTGTGGGATGTTTCGCACTCAGCGAACCAGGTAACGCAAACGTAGCTGGCAAAGTTACGCCTTTTCCGAAACCTTGAAGTGCTCTTCATCAGGTAATGGAAGTGACGCGGGCGCTGCGTCGACGACTGCCCAAGCAAAGGACGGTTCCTGGCGATTAAACGGAACCAAAGCTTGGATCACGAACGGGTACGAGGCCGAAGCTTCTGTAGTCATTGCGACGACTGATAAAAGCAAAAAACATAAAGGCATCTCCGCATTTTTGGTACCGAAACCTACAGCAGGTATGTAGACTTCCAATATCCAAGTTCCTCTAACAAGCTGAACAATAGCATTTTGTAAATCACAGGTCTGTCGCTGGGCAAAAAAGAAGACAAACTTGGAATCCGCGGATCGTCGACATGCAACCTCATCATGGAAGATTGTGATATTCCCGAAGGCAATTTATTGGGTAGTCCTGGCCAGGGTTTCAAAATTGCCATGGCTACTTTAGGTACGAAAACATATTGCATCATTCCTTAACTATACGATCTAAACTTTGTTTTATTATAGATGCTGGGCGAATTGGTATTGCTGCGCAAGCTTTGGGTATTGCCCAAGCTGCGTTGGATTGTGCCGTAGATTATGCCAATAAACGTAATGCGTTTGGGTCGCCTATTGCCAAACTTCAGTCAATTCAGGTAAAATTACATCTTTCGTCGATCTTGTATTTTTCTCTAAATAACTGTAATTAGATTAAAATTGCTGACATGGCTCTTCGTGTGGAGTCCGCACGCTTGCTTACTTGGCGCGCAGCTGCCTTGAAAGATGCCGGAAAACCGTATACGAAGGTAAGTGATCGCTTTTGGCGCCATTTCCTCTTACTTTATGAAAAACAAGCTGCTAAAAAATGGAGATTAGGAAGCAGCCATGGCCAAATTAGCGGCTTCAGAAACTGCAACATTTGCTTCGCATCAGTGCATTCAAATCCTGGGTGGAATGGGATACGTGAGCGATATGCCAGCAGAGCGACATTATCGAGATGCCCGTATTACGGAAATCTACGAAGGAACTTCCGAAATCCAGAGATTGGTTATTGCAGGGAATATATTCAAAGAATATGCGGCTTAGAGTATTGTGAGGTTTACGGGTGATATTTTATTTTTTTCCTCGAATCCCCCGTTGTTCTTCCTGACCTGAAAGTGTTGTCCTTGACGCACGTAGTAGGGTGTCCGATTTATCAATGCAAATTAAATAACAGTAGAATATTACAGACGAAATATGGTTTTCAAATGAAGTTACGAATGCTTTTCATCAATGTCACTTTCCTTTTGGCGGTGCCAAGGCGAGGTTCACGGCAGTTAGGTCTTTCGCGTTGTCTATCGCTCGAGAAGGTCGATTCGATTGTTTTATGCGCGATAGAGAAAACCACTTTCTACTACGCCCCGCGCGTTGCCTACACGCTCTCGTCTTACATCTCACGTGTACTAATATAATAAGCTTCGACGCGGTGTGTGTATGTGTGTGCAACGTGTATGTGGACAACAATCTCCGCGGATGTTTGTCGTTTCGAAGGAGGAGTATTTCACCGACTACAGATAAAAATTTGAAGTAAGTTGACTCACCTTTCAATGTTTGGGATTCACTTTCACTAAACATTGCGGAATTTATTCAATCCCTGTCGAGTTGGTTAATTATTTACGAGTTTTACCAAAATATTAGCTGAGTGTTTGATCTATGTTTTCCTTGTCTACGTGATTTGTTAGTTCAGAAGTGTTTTGAAATAACCGTGATTTGTCTATGTGGTTGTCGAGGAGAACAGAAATGACTCTCGAACCCTCGAGCCATAAGTCGACATTCTTTTGGCACCTAGCATCAACTTTTACTTGGCCACGAAGGGGCACATAGTACACCTGAGAACCTTTTACCTTCGGGGGCCTAGTTTTAGTGTGTATAGGGGGTCATTCCAGTAACAAAACGTTTCGGTTTGGTAAAGAAATCACTTCTCTTGTTAACCGAAGTATTAAAAGGCGTTGCAATTAGTCTTGAAGGGGGAAGAAAAGTCTTATTAATTACCGTTAAATTAAAAAGTCCTCCTCTTCCTGTTCCCGAGTTTTAATAGTTAAGTGTCACGTGGAAGATGTCAAGGGAGTTGTTGCCTTTGCCGTTTCCGGAAAGTTGCGAGCTCCCAGCTCGTTTGGTTCATTGTTAGTTGCTATTGTGACATAATCCATCCGAGAATGCGGGTATCGTGATTCAAAGAACCGTCTCACTTCCGGTCCGTTGGTGTTTGTCATAACTTTATTACTTTCCGAACAGTATATGTCTGCTAAATACCTTAGAAACTTTACAATACCGTGTCATTTATCTTCGTAAAGTATATGGAAAAGAGCCAACGTAGTTCCGGAAAGCTTAGCCGACACGACCTGAACTTTGCTTTAAGGTTTCTTTATGGGATTCGTACTAGGATAGACCAAACAAGACACACGAGACATCGTGACGTATTACGTACTTCAGCGGCTCTCTTTAGGAGTTAATTATTTAATTGTTGAAGTGTATTATTTCATTGCTCATTTATTGTCTCTTATGTATGACAACTTGTAAAAGCACTTAGGTTTTATAGGTCACAAATTGCGTGCCAGGTTTCTAGTTGTGTGTTGTCGGTCTACGGGAAAGTCCTTCGGGTTCCTTGAGAATAATGAAAAAAGAAAACTTAATAGCAACTGTAGACAGTACGCATATTGAGAAAATGGGACTTGGACTGAGATAAGCCCCAAAAAATCAAGCCTTGCCTTTTTCTTTTAGAAGGAAAAACCTGGCAAGCTGCCTTGCATACAAATAAGTTGTAGTTCGGGTAGAATCCCGAATACTTTTAATCCATTCAGTCGTTGTGTTGCATCCTTAGGCATGACGACGTCAGGGCCGACAGTTTCTCAACAGACTTAATGGACTTGCATGGCATCAGTTTGTCTATCTTCTTCTTCCGAATCCTTGTTTTGGCCTCTGTTTAGTATAGTAGCTTAGTGTCCAGCGTGTCATATGTGAGATAAAGTTAACTTTCCCATGGAATAGAGTCAGCGTGCCTAAAAACGTTAAGCGTGGGCCATTCTGAACCTTTTGAAAATCCTTCACACTACTTCATTCTAAAAATATTATTTTTTAATAATTAATTTCCTTGTTTACCTTCACGAGACCCAAAACATTGCATAATTATTGTATTTGCATTGCTCATTTACTTCCATGTTTGTATTAGTGCGGAGGAAGAGAGGGAAAGCTCATCCTTAGCCTTGCGAAGCCGTTTCCCGTGTCAAGAAGTTGGCTGATTTATCAGATACCAGACATCAACATTATTGCCACTTAAAAAAATTTTAAAAATTGGAAATTTTGAACCATACGATATTAGTTTGGTAAAGTGGAATCCCATTACGCTCCCTGACTGTAAATCGTTGTGCAAGCGAGTGTTAGATTGGAGGCCGGAGCGTTCAATTTTTGAATTTGAATACTCATCATCTCGAGTGTTTTTGTTGCGTTTCTTTTGGTCTCGAGCAAAGAGATAGTGGAGAGAGTGTGCATGAACATGCATGTGTGTAAGGAACATGTTTGGCACGCAATTAAAACTTTTCCGCCACTCATTACCTATGCTGGACCTCGTGCGGCCTTTAGTTTTTTATAGTCTTACGTTTGTATGTTACCGGAGACCTTGCGCCCTAGATGGGAATGCGGACCCCACTTTTAGCCTCGCAATAGCTCAAACGCGGAACTGGGAAACTGGCCGACAAGAGCCAAGCAGCTTTTGTTATCTGTGTTAACGATGCTGACCATCTTCATGGGTGCCTCCTGGGGTCCGTTTGTGCTTAAACGTGGAGTAATAGAGAGACGTTTTTGTATGGACCAGCTTGCAGTGTAGGAATAGCCGCGGAGGCTGTTGTGTGAAGCAATTGTGTCCGTCATGCAGTGGAAATGGAGGCGGAAGCTTGTGAACGCGAAAAGGACCGTCCTGCACACGAAGATTGTGTGATTGACGAAGCGTTCGGATTTATTGATGAATGGAGCGAACATGTTGGTAGCAACTTTGATAGCTTGGATGTTCAGGTGAACGCATTCGGTGCGAGCCATGTAGATAACAACGTACAAGTCGATGCCAAAGAAAAACGTCGAGTAAGTGTGGTCGAAAAAGAAGAAACGAAATCGCGAAAAACTTGGGAAAAGAGGAAAGTACAAAGGAGTGTGAGCGTGTCCCATGCCCAGCAACCCAAATTGACCCTTTCAGGGTCGCATTCGCAATCTTGCAAAGTGTTGAATCATGCCAGATCGTTGTCAGGCATTAATAAGAGTGAGGGGGATGCGGTGCAAAATAATAAGTCCGTAGGGGAAGTGAAAAGGATTAAAGAATGGCTCCAGTTTGAAAAAGAGCTGGCAGTCCGCAGTGCTTTGCAAAATCAGGAAGCAAATTGGCAGAAATTGAAGCAAAATTCCTTGACGAAAAGGTCCTTGGAAAGCGAGCGGCTCCACGCCCGTGTCCGACGATTGAGTCAAGAGAAATCGCTACTCGAATCAACGTTATTGCAGAAAAACTTGGAGGAGAAGTACTTGAAGTGCGACGTGCAGCGTATAAAACAAGAGGCAGAACGCTACGTCAAGCGACTGGCGCAGAACGCTCACAGACATGAAGTCCGCGAGCAGTATGAAATCCAGAAACTCGAGGAGTCGCTCCAAGCGAAAGAAGAAGTACGTATTAGATTACATCGTAATGTCGGCAAATCTTGCTGCCATGTCCCAATTTCATTAGCCCTCACTTTTTTATTACAGATCTGTCCATCTCGTAAAAATTCTTTTTATATTTTATAAATTCGTTTGCTGTTTATGCGTCTCTTAATTTTCACATAAAAAACCTTCGAAAAAAACCTTTTAAAAAATCCTTAATTTAAAAAGGTAGCAGCATGTAGGGGAGTGTTAGCGCATAGGGAAGTCGCTTGTCATGAATATTGGCTAAATTGCTGGCTAATACATTTCATGTTTTTGTGTTGCTACAGCAAACTGTGGTGACAAATTGTACTTTTCAGAAGCAAAACAAGCCGTCAATTAGCTATCTATTTCTTTTTTTACTTTCTTGTCTTGTCTTGTAAAGTACGCCGCGGAAGCATTTTTTTTTTTACTTTCTTACACAAGGCTTTTGCAAAACAATAACAAGCATCAGTGCCATCTGTGACTCTTTCAAATCAATAAGCTAAGGTATACGGGAGCTTTAAACTTGGTAACTTATTTTATTTTTAAAAAAGTGTAAAGGAAACTTTAAATCTTTATAATTTTCAATCTTAGGCATTTTGTTAGGTAGGAAATATTCTTAGTATTTTTACATGAAAAACAACAATGTGTCATCGAAATCGGCGACATGATAGTGAAGAAACTAATCACTTTCAAGATTCGAGAATTCTTTTCATAAACTTGTTTTTTGGTCTTTCCGCTTGCTTAGACAATTAAAGAGAAAGAGCGCATTATCTCCAAATTGGAGGCCGAAAAACTCTACTTGGGCGAAGAAATTTATCGGCTTACTGGGGTAGAAGAAGCCTTTTGGAGCGACGAAACCTTGGTAAGTGGCAACTGATACGTCGACTATTGTTTCTTCCCCAATGAAAAACACCTTGTCTTCCCAATCCTTTTGTGTTAGTGAATTGCTGCGGAATTTCAGGTATAGGATGTCGAGCATAAACGATAATTTGTGTTCTAAGTTAAACGCGTGAAATTAAGTATGCCCCCTTCCGATCCCGAGGCCTATAGCTATATGCACACCTGCTGGAATTTTTCGGCAGCCGATAAAGAGATCTGGATGAATAGGACTGTTTCGTCTTCTTTTTATCAGCGATAGGCTATAAGAAGCAGGATTCATTCTTGCTTTCGGATTCGTTCAATTTTTCTTAGAAGTCTCGAGTACGTTGAGGTGTGAACACCTTTGAACTCTGAGCTGAATATTTGAAGTTTGTCCGTACAGTAATAGTAGCTTCTTAATTGCACGAGAAGTTCCCTTTACATCCCCGTGTATCATTGTATTTATTTACGAGGCCAAACTGCACCTGGAACACCTGGATTACTCATACTGCGAACCAGACGTGGCACGTAAACGTCTGTTATGCAGTGCAGTGGAAGATAGGCTCAGCAGCGCTTGCAAACAGTGTTTGGAACTAATGTGTAGCAAAAACCAATAGATTTCCATTTTTTGGCGTGACTGTGGATCAATTTTGAAGTAGAAAAAAAGGGGGAAAAAGTTGAAAAATAAATTTGCCAAATATGGATAATTCCGCAAAGCACCCGTGCCTGTTATAGCTCATACGGAGGGCTGTGCGGCTTAACTTTTTTGGCAATGGCAACGGGTTTTCCATTGTCGACAAGCACATCGTCTTCCACTATTGGATCGATCTCGTCTTGGAAGGCTCGAATCTCGCCACCCAATTTTAAAAAATGGAAGAAGAGCGTCAAAAATCGCTTGACTTTGCCTGGCAAACTCCTGAGCCACGACAAGAGCCCTCATATCCCCCCTGCGCCATCATTAGGCATTCTGCAAGTCGATGGCGAGATGCAAGAAGTGCACTCGCGTACGTTGAATACGAAGCGCTATAAACGGAAAATCGCTCCGTCCTACTCCGTAGGTGATTTGTCGAGTAGTTCACCTCAAGCGGGGTCGGGCCACCGGCTCCTGACTCCTCAGCACAGTAAAGGGCACTCCCACACTATGCAATCCCAGCCGGGCCGCTCAGTCCATAGTAAACTGTCGCGTAAGATCAGTCGATTCTGGGATTCCGCGACTTCCCTGTCCGTGTTCAACGATGATGACCTACATCGCAACCCACCGCGCCGGAATTCGTGCTGTGACTTTGAATCGAACCCTTTAGATGAAGATGTCGTTGTTCTTAGACGACCGCAAAGTTGTTTGGATGCGTCTTTGGCTGCAGAGACGCGGTCCCATGCCATAACTCCTCGACCACAAAGCCTACCCAACACTTTGCATGCGTTGCCTGGGCTGAGCAGCGGTTCGTCTGACCCACGCCGCGATTGGTCGCCTGGGGCTCGCCAGGATTCGCCAAAACGAAAGTTGGGTCGATTCCGCAAACTGCGCTGGTTAGTAGCCACCAAGTCTAACAGCAAACCCCCCGTGCCGTACTTTACCAACTCTTATCGTTGCGAAGATATAATCCAGACAGACAAAAGCGAAAGCTTGGAGCGCTCCCTCAGCGTGAGCCTCCACGACTATGAAACGATCGAGTACGGGGGCAACGAAGTCAGGTCACAAGTCCCGAGTCTGGATTTGGCGGTATTGCCGCCTTTTTTCAATCCAATGCATCGGTGTCAGTCATACCCAGGATCTCTTTCAATGAACACGCTAACCAAGACCACTAGTTTACCCGCTCATGTATTCAGCCAACTGGTGAGCAATGACGGCGAAGCACTAATCGTCCTGCCGCCACCGAAACCCCCCAGGGCACGCCCTCTTCCTCCTCCGCCGCCTACGCCGCTTCCCAGGCAGCTGAAAATCCTCGCTCATAAAACCACGCCCACCGCGAAATTGTTTTTCCAGCGGTTGCTCGAAGCTCAGATTTCCAAAACCTCATCCATTGAATCGTTCGAGGATCAAGAGGCAGCCATATTTGGGACTGAAGATGTTAAAGAACGCAGTATTTCGCCCATCTACGCTTCAGTTTTCCCGAATCTTCCTAAAAATCCTCCGAATCTTCCTAATGAAGATTCAGTCACACCAAATTCGTTTAACGCCTTGTTTTGGGCCCTCTATGGCTGCAATTGGCAGTTGTCACAGGTGCAGAATTGGTGGAGAGACCAGAAAAAGGTACAACTAGCGCCCGTTATCCTGGTTAGTTGCAATTGGGCCAAACTGGCTCTGGCAGGCGAACTGTACTGAACTGTTTTCCCACTTCGCGATCCGTGATAATGATTTAGACACTTCCCAATCCGCCCCCTTTTGTTCTTCCGTTACACAACGAAACTTGAGCTATAATGTATGAGAAAAACTTTCTAAAAGTTTTGCGTCAACGTCCTTTTTTACTTATTTTTATTATTTTTGCCCCGTTCCTGGCACGGAATCCAATAGCTAAGCAAAAATCCAAAAATCCCAAGTTTTATTTCAATTGTTGTTTCTTTGGGTACTTCAAATGCCTTTGTTTGTTTTGGGTCCCACTAACCAGAGTGAGAGTTTAGAGCTTCATTAATCACTATCCACGCCAACACTTGGTCATAGGATCGGACACTCGTTACGGAAATGGGCGTGGTTTACAGGCCATGGTCCCGTTTATGTAGCCGCTAGGATTCCATCATTTTTTATTCTCTAGTCTTTTTTTTCAATTTTTTTTCAAGTGCAGGCCGACTTGTAAATCGCAGAAAGCTTGAATGGTAAGAATGTCTTATTCAGCACGACATGCAAGTCGAATCGCAAGTTTCCCATACGTAAGGAACGGGAGGAACGCAATATTTTTTATTTATAATTTTCAAGCAGAGTGCGAGAATTCCAAGCGTAAAGGAAGACAACCCCCTTTATAAAAGTCCCAGGATGGCTTATATATTGTCATGTCCTTCCCTTTTAAGTTACCTGTAATTAAGCGTAGCCGGAAATGCTACCGGCAAAGCCCGCGAGGTAACTTGCCGCGCACCGGTGCACTGTACTCGGCTTGGAACAGTAGAGAAACCCAAGAGTACAGTGTCAAGGTGGGAGGCATACCAACCAGCTAGCGTGGTAGTTCCGTCTACTAGACAGGTGTTCAATGTAAATATTGGAGGACGTCTTTTGTCTTTCATTTTCAAACAAATTAGACGAATGAGTACTTTATTCGGGAAATAACTTTCGATGCTGTTAAGATAAAATTGTTTGGATTCCGTTTGCATAGTGTGATTTCTGTGGTGCTAATCAGTGCTTTTATAATTTTTCTATGGTTCGACTGTCCAGCCTACGCCCACGGTGTCAGCCAGAGAACGAGGATTGTTGAGACGTGCCAGCGAGTTGAGTTTACATGCCACCAAGTTGGAGAAGAAGTGTGTTATTTTATCTGGAGAAAATGAAATACTGGTAAGTGGGCTTTGATATAACATGAATTCTGGTGTATTTTCGTTTCACTGGATCCAAAACGAAGAAGCAGTTCGGGAAGTTGTTTAAACTCAACTCCCCCTCAAACAAAATGGGCTACAAAAAGGGTGAAGATCCCTTACGGAAGATGTCTCCCTTGAGAGTCCTTTTTTCGCCTTTTTTATTATTTGTTTTTACGGCAAATAAATTAGGATGGAAAGCGGAAAAGGCTGAGAGCGAGGGACAACACTTGTGTGTTCTGGGTTAAAGGGAATTATAATATTGCTCGTGGTGTACTTTTTGCCTGTTTGAGTTTGTGCCGAATGAAGTTGGTTTGCTGAAAGGTTGAATTATTCATCTAATGTTTTTTCATTTTATTTCCTTTGCGTTTTTTTTTGTTACCTTGTTTAGAAAAGAAAAATGGAGCTCGAGCAAGAGAAGGAGAGACCGTTACGGGAGCGTGAGAAGGATAAGGATCGTGAGCGGGACCGCGAACGCCAACGCGAACTCGGCACGTTAAAGAAGAAAAACCAAGAATTGGCCCTGCAAACGAAGAAGTTGGAAGAAAAAATGAAGAGTTTGGAAAAGGTATGTTTTGTAGGTACTTGGTTGGAGGGATTTCTCGTCGAACGAGAAAATGTAATCATATGCTTTTTGCTTCATTGGCGTTGTCAGAAATCAAAGGAGGCTCCTGTTCTGACTCCCTTGAAACCCATCGAGCAGCCTCAACAACAGCGTCGCGTGGTCCAAACCGCTGCTCCGAATTTCAAATGGCGAGAAAAGGAAGCTGAACTACAGCAGTTACAGAAGCAGTTAACGGAAAGAGACCGGGAAATCGGACGCCTGAAAGAAAAGTTACGCGAGTTGACCAAGTCGCTCAAACAACCCGGGTCGTCCACGAAATTCGGCAATGAAGTGGCCACCCTCGAAGTGGAAAGTGTCCTCAAACTCGTGTCGAAGGAGAAACTTCAACTTGAAAGACATCTTATGCTAGCGTCTCAGGTAAGCATCAATATATTTCGTGTAAGTCTGAGACACAAGAGGCTTTTCCCATGCTCCGGTGTCAAGTAATTCCAGTGAAAGAGGATTCAATGCATAGCTGAGAGTTTGTATCATTACGAAGGACTTCAAAGCCTGAACTCGGCACTGCATGTCCGAAATGGATCCCAACACAAGGCTATTTTGTTCTGCCTTTCGGCGACTGGCGAACCGGGTGGCCATTCGTGTAAACTATTACAATTTTTATCCGATTTGTATGCATGTAACAGGACTTGATAGCTTTGCCCATGTGAGGGAACCGGTGCCTAATAACTTACACTGGGCATCGGCTTGAAATGATTACAAAAGTCCCGTTAGCAAGCTTTTAAACTGTCGGAAAACTCTCGTCCTGGTTGAGCAAAGTCAACAAATTCTCGCGTTGTTCGTTCGTTCCTTATCTAGGAGTTCGTCGCCGAGTCTTGAGTTCTATTTCTGCCTCTACGAAAAAAGGGAAGTCACGCAAGTTCATGGTTTCCTCCCGATCAGCGGGCCATGAAACGTCAAATGTACAGAGCAAAAAGGGCAAATTTGGCGCATGCCGGTTAGGGAAACGCATTGGTGTGGGAAAAAGTTTTCGTGTGCCGTATCGAAGGATGCAAGGGGAAAATGAATAAACACTATTAAGCAGAACATACGTTAAGAGAAAGCTAGGAACCGCTTGCAGGTCGATATATCGATTGCCGGCTGCCGTGGACTACGTCACCGACAGTCCGTCTTCCGCCGAGTTTTGGAGCTGTGCAACCCACATTCGCTGCCTAGGACCTAAAAACAGGGCCGGATTGATCAGTAGAGTTCTTTGTCCAACGAGTTAGACACGGGAGTTCCAAAGCTTAGTTTAAAGCCGTTTTGCGGTAAGTTACTCATGTATTATTGCAAAAAACCCTCCTTGGTATTACTGAGGCGATTTGGAGTTCTTGAGCGAATGTGTGTACGCCTAAGTCTTGGCAGAGTTCAATCGATATGGGGAACCGAGTCCAATGACGTAGCGTGTTCTAGAAGAGGCCGAGTTGTTGGTCCAATGGTTGAAAAGCTTACATGCGCGATGACTTTATCTTCTGCAGGAATAACTGCCGCAGATAGCTACAGAGTCATCGCTGGCAAGTTCGCTTTTTAGTCAGGGCAGGCAATTCCGAGGAAACGTGACATTATTGCCGGGGCGCCTTGCTTGTTAAGCATCTACATCACTGAATTTCACATGGACTTAAGCTTAAATGCTCGCTTAACGTGGTAAAAGTTGATCGAGTTATAGTAAAGTGTTGAACACATTTCTGTGGGGGGAAAAGCATATCAGTTTGGAGCCTGTGATATTTTAGTGTACATCTTGACTTGCTTTTTTCCCCGAAACATGGATTCCACTCCAGATGCCCCTTTTTAAGCTCATCACGTTACATTGGGCCATTTCTCGATTCGCATTTCAAGAGTTTTGCACGTGAGTGTCGAAAACAATTCTAGCATATTAAGTGGCTCAGGCAATCAACTTTTATTGAAGCAGGTTTTTTAAGAAAAGGGGATACTTTTAGAACTTTTTCGTCGTGAATTTCTGCTCTTGTTCATTGACAAGGTTTGCTTGTTATTTATTCGTAATGTCTGCGGAAGGTACGGGACAGTGAACAACTTTTGATTTCCTTTTACACGCTATTCTCGCTCTCGGTAAGTCTACATCCGAGAGTCTGAAGTGGGGTTAGTCCCCGTTTCCTTCTTTTTCGTCTTATTTGCTCGCTGAATCGTTGCTAGAATGTAACATCTAGGCAATCAAGAGTTCGGACAAGTTATTTCTTCCTGCGCTGCAGAATCTTCCTTCCTGTTCCTTGAGATCGTTCTTTCACGCTACGTTGCGTGCAACAGCGAAACTTGTTTGGCAACTCATCGGCAAAGACACGATGACTGACATTTAATCGACGTTTCCCTTCATAACTTACAACTCTTAAGATTCTAGTAGTACAGTTCCTAAGAAACTGTAGCATTTGAAATGTAGCATTTAGACTAGCCAGTGTTTTTTCATTACTACATTGCAGTTACAGTTACAGACAGGAACCAAATCCCCCAAGTGACTTTTGTGTTAAGACGGGGGTGAGGACAAGTAATAGAAACCTTTTTGGGGGGGTTGCTTGATGGAAAATGGAAATGGAAGCTAATAATTTCATGTCTTGTGTACACGTGGCAGGGTCTCCAGCGCCATGCGGAAATAGATGCCGGCCGTTACGCAGAATTGGAGACAACTAACCAGCAACTGAGGCAGCAATTAGAGCAACTGGAATGTTTATGTCGCGAACAATCTGAAGCTGCTTCTCAATTATCGAGGAGACAAGCTGACCGAGAACAGCAGTTAGCGGACAGGTTACATCAGCAACAGCAGTTGTGCAACGACCTGGTGATTTCTTTAGAACTATTTTTGAGCTGCCCATACTAATTTCTACAACTTTTTACTGCCTTACAGGAGAGTCAATTATCGCGCGTTATAGACAAGAATGCAGAAGTCACTATAGAAAACAGTGACTTGAAAGAACAAATCCTGGAGCTGAAACAGGTAAAGTTTGAACTTTAACCTTCCTAAGGAAGATTATAACAAGTTGTTTGTATTTGAATGTCTCTTAACTAGCAGACTTGGGGATTGTAGTAAGTGCGTATTGATTTTGTATCCTTGTTTGGTTACTGATTCCAGCACAAGGTAGAAATTTGCTAATGAACGCTGTGTTTTTGTCAGGCGGAAAGCGAATGTGCTACGCTGCGTGCCTCCCTCAGTGCCGCACAATCCGAATGTACTGCTGCGCAGGCCGAAGTCAGTGTCCTTCGCGAAAAAATGGCTGGGCTGGAAAACGTTCTGCGTCAAATGCGCGAAGCTGCTGACAAAAAACGCGAATTGGAGCGTCACCATTCAGAAGCCTTGGCGCAGTTACGTGATCAGCAAGCACAACTCGCTTTACTCTCAAAAGCTTCCGAAAGTGAGAAAGCCCAAGCTGCGGTACTTATCGAAAACCTCCAAGTAAAGATATTCTACAGCTTCGACAGTTTTTATTTCCTATCTCAGGGTAGAAACCGACATGTGACGAATTCTTTGTTGCTGTTTTTATTTCGTTTTCAGTCCAAAGTGCGTGAATTTGACCGGAAAACGGAGCTGCAGAATGTTCGACACGATGAGCTCATGCTAGAAATGGCAACCTTGAAGAAATCACAGTCACAATCCTTATCGCAGTCATCTTTAAATTATAGTGGTCCTTCGTCTTTGGATAACGGTTATGCTCCTGGCTCTGGCCTTAACAAATCTCGATATACTGGTATAGACATGGATTCACGTACTTCTTCGCCAGGTAACTTAAAGGATTGTTTTTGTATGCTATTTGTTACACTTGACATAGTAACAAAAGCCATATCCTAATGTGAACAGAAGAATATAGACCCTGGCTTGCATAGTTACGGTAATTTCCTTTTCTTTCGTACCAGACTCTTTACGTTTTATGTCCAATGGGAACGTATCTCGAGCCACGCCTCTTCCCGTGCCAACACCTTCGGATCCCTTACTCGATGATATGCGTACGGGTAAGTTTGTTTACATGGCTGGGAAATGTGGCGTGCTTGTCATGTGTGCAGCGCGTTTTGTGTGCAGCGTGAGCAACGTTTCTTTTGTCCTGGGCCTGCTTAATTGGTGACAGTATACATACTTGTTCGTTCTTCGGCAGGAAGCTTCTCTTCTTCCTATCGCCTTTCTTCAACTAAAGTGGACTCTTCCACTGCTCACTATCTCGACGGTTTGTTAATTGACTCGGAGCTTCTCAATCTCATCCTGGATTCCAAACTGGATCACTCGGCGCGTTACGAGCCCACGTCTAGGTTACGCACTTCACCCTCTTTACCCTCCTTATCCCCCGTTCATACCGATCCTCTAGTACCTCATTTGGCTATTACCAACCCAGAAGGTGAAACTCGGTTTTCCCAATTGCCACCACATGTTAAATCTTATGCCACCTCTTCCACTACTTCTTCTATTACTGCTGCTGTTTCCGCAACTCCTTCTGTTTCTACGTTCCTTTCTGGTGCGTTGTCTCGCCGTGGTCTAGCTGCTTCCACTTCTGCATTGGGCTCAGCTCATGGTGTCAGTGTCGGTGTTGGCCTACCTAACCATAATTCAGTTGCTCATGACTCCAGCTACAACCCTTCTTTGTTAGCTCATAAAGGAGAATCCCGTTCCACCGGAGAGATCGACCGGATTATGGCCAAGATTGAGCAAGACAACCGAGTTCTGGCCGAATTGGACAAATCTCGCGCGACCATAGGTAAGCTTATTACCTTTTTCTAATTTTTCTTTTACAAAAAGATCCAAGAAACATGAATTTCATCATACGTCATGCGTATATTTGATAATTAAATTGTGGAAAGATTCTGGTTTAGTGCTTTTATTCACTGTACTGGTTTACTCGTGTAAATTTAAAGAGAAGATTGTGAAAAGCGATTTTTTTGTAATATGACGTGGGAAGGGAAAAATTGACAAAAGATAAGTTGGTCTGAAACAGGCGGATCGGGCAAATCCGTTACTTTCGCGGACGACGATTCCGTGCTGGTGTACGGGAATCGTTTGAGGCGAGGGAGTAGGACGCGTTTGTCGGATGTGGGCCGTATTACTTCAGGGGGCAGATATCTCAGAAGCTCCGCCCCCTCGCCTCCTCCGCCGCCCGCTGAATACCTTTCCGTGCCTCCCATGATGTACGGACGTGGCACGGACTTGGCACGAACTCGTAAGGGGCGTTTTTCCTCAGCCTTTCGCGTTCGTATTTATATTTTTGTGGCCTGTTTCTGTTTTGCTACATAGCACCCTTTTGCTCCCAAGCCAGCCGAAGTCGTAGCGACATAGGAGAATTCACCGAACCCCTTCAAAACATGATTTCTCTAGTAGATCGAATGGCTTCAAGTAATAGCCGCGCAGAATAGATGCGTCGCATGTCCGCCAGAACTTAGCCATTTTAGAAATAGCGTACATCTTTTATTACGTAGGAAAATAGGAGTTGATGGTACTCTAACACTCCTGAGTGATACTTTCTAAAAATTTGGGTTGTTTTTATTTCTTCGTGTCATATTCAGGTAATACGACGACCTCGACGGCCTTAGGAGTTGATTCGGGTTATTTGAGCCACAGTAGCGCGTCTCAAAGTCTGAGTCCCATCCTCACTTCCACAGGTGCCGTCATTACGACACACCCATTACCTCAAGTTAGTTTAGCCCATGCTCTTCAACAACACCCCAATTCGCACATGGGTTCGGCCACTTTTAACCCACTGAACCTGAACCTCGTCAATCCAGTCAACCATAATCTACCACAGCTGAATCAGCAGATGCCCAATTTCAGTTCGGTCAATTCCCTTGTAATGCATCCCAATTCCTTGGCTCATAGTACCTTCACTATGGTGGGTCCTACTATGACGAATCCACCGCTAACTTTGCCTAATATTCCCATGGAAATGAACGGTAAGATTGGCGATATCAGCAAAAGTTCCTCTCTCACCCTATTTGTTTTGCTTATTTTTTTCCCAGGCCCCAGTTTGTACCATGGTACGGAAACAGAGAGCAAAGCTGACATGTTGGATATTCCCGGTAAAGGCAGATGCTACGTGTATATAGCCCGATATTCCTATGACCCTTTTACCCAATCACCTAATGAGAACCCTGAAGCAGAACTGCCACTACATGCGGGTGATTACGTTCTCATTTGGGGCACCATGGACGAGGTTAGTGTTAATAATTGAAGGTCTTGCCTTCCTGACCTTCCTGGCCATTTTACTAACATATTAATTACAAAATTGGATTGTTTTCTTTTAAAGGATGGGTTCTACGATGGAGAATTGCTCGATGGACGCCGAGGTCTGATCCCTTCGAATTTGGTTCAGCGATTAGTTGGCGAAGACTTGCTGGAATTCCACCGTGCTGCAGTTTTGGGGCTTCAGTTAGCTGACGACAGCATGTCAACGGCTTTACCGCGAGAAGTTGTCACTCAAGGGCAACATATTGTGAACCCTGATGAGAACAACAGCCATGGTAAGTCTTAGTTTGAGTCATCTTTCATAGTTGGACAAAATGGACTGAGATATATAGGGGCTTTCGAAAGACTAATTCTGTCAATGTCGAGCTCATTACTATTTTGAACCTTCTTCCTTCCATTCCAGCGCACTTGGATGCAGGTTTCAGTCAGGTGGCTTTTCATGCGGGCAGAAAGCAATTGCAGCAAGGTCGAACCTGGGATTGTACGTCTATTTAGGTGTCCCTATACTGTTTAACGCGTGTCTTTAGACTCCTTAGACTAGTAAACTAGCTCATTGGAAGTTGTTAGCTCTGTTAGATGTAGCATCTAACCTTAGGTTGAACTTTCGTTTCTACCCGAATGTTTCTCTGTATGTTTCCCCTAATGATAAAAGTTTCCATTAATCCCATTCTTCGGTTGAAAGTAATAACAATGGCTCTGTTCACCCTAGATGACGCAGCGCGAAGGGCAGTGGACATCGGCCTCATGGATCTGCAAGATTTCCTCGAAGACGAAGAAATTGCACTAGGAACTCGCGGAGAAGGACCAGGTAATTGTCATTTTGGGTCTTTCTAACCGCTTTTCTGTAGTCGTTTTCATTTTGTCGTTACGGAAACAGCTTTTTCAACCCTGTTAGCTACTCTAGGTTTACATTGCGTTTGTTATGTTTCTCCGTGTATAAGCCTAACTTTTAACGTTGATCAACACACACACTTGGATGTAGTTTATTTGGCTAGCGTAGTAATGCTTAGTTATCCTTTCTCCCTTGAACCCTTTGACCCACGTCTTAACCATACGTTCCTCTCGCCCCGGGAATTACAAAACCAATTGATGCTATGCGAATGTCTTAACTCGCATTTGCTTTGGTAACCCAATCTACCGCCTGGTGACCCATTTTTGCCGTACATGCCTATCCTTCCACCCCGTTTTGCCTTCTCTTCCTTTGGCTTCGTGGACCAAATTTGATTGCAGACGCCCTCTTCCTTTCGCTGCTAGTCCCGCCCCCCAAGCAACTGACTTTGGAACGGCAGCTCAACAAGTCCATTGTAATCGGGTGGAATTCTCCGGACGCGCCCCAGGGCACGATAGACTGCTACCACGTTTACGTTGATGGAGTACTCAAGACCACCGTCCGCGCTTCGGAACGTACGCGGGCTCTAATCGAAGGAGTCGATTCGGGCAAGGTAAAACTATTAACTCGCTTTAGCTTAGCGCGCCGGTGCAAAAAAAAATTGTTTTATTGAACTTTTGCGTTGGTTTGTTTTTATGCTCATAGGTTCATCGTATTAGCGTGAGATCGGTGACTCCACGGAGACGTGCCTCATTAGACGCAGCTTGCACGATGGTGATAGGCAAAGACGCTCCTTTAGCACCTACCTGCGTTAAAGCTTCGCATATTACGGCCACGTCAGCTATAATCTCCTGGTTACCAAGTAACAGCAATTTCCAGCACACCGTCTGCGTGAATAGCGTTGAAGTGCGGACCTTGAAACCCGGAGTCTTTCGTCATACCATATCCGGTAGGGTTTTATTTTATTTTTTTATACCGGAAAAATAAAAGAGGAAAATTTGGGAGAATAGAGGGAGAATACCATAATCTGAAATGACAGGAAACTTACACTTTTTATCGTTTTTTTCTACCGGTTCCATCCCCACTAGGCTTGTCGCCTAATACGGTGTACCGAGTGAGCGTACGTGCTAAAAACATTCGTTCCCCTCATTACGACGCGGCTGCTGCCACCCAATTGCTAAACGACCAAGAAAAGTATGCCACTCACGTGGAATTCCGGACACTGCCCAAAGGTAACGAGTCGCTTTAGTTTCCAATCACATTAATCATTGTTAATCATGTCTTTCAATCATATTAACTTGTTTGCGCTTCTGATATCTACGCGTGCACCCTTTCATAGGATGGCGAGGTAAACAGCTCAATTGCATGAAGCAAGTTGGATGTTTTTGTAGAGTCCTAGCATGTACCCCGCATGAGTGTACACGTTCTCGCTTTTAATTACGTACTAAAGTTCCTAAACCGTTGTATATAGGCGTGCCGGATCCACCTGTAGACGTACAAGTAGAAGCTGGACCACAAGATGGAACTTTGCTAGTCACGTGGTTACCTGTGACCATAAGCAGCACGGCTGGTACATCGAATGGAGTGCCGGTAACCGGTTATGCAGTGTATGCTGATGGGAAAAAAGTCACAGATGTAGATACACCCACAGGTAAATAATACTAAAACGCCTTCCTTCAGATTTTTCAAATTCAACAACGATAGTTGATCTCTTGATAATGTAATACTAAAGTTTAATAAAACTTTAATATTTGTATCAAGGTGACCATGCCCTGCTGGACATTGGCAGTTTGTTAGGGCTCCAAGCTAAAGCCTTGACGGTACGGACCAAAGCTCGGGATACGCAATCAGCAGACAGTATCCCAGCACCCATTCCCAGCAATGTAATGCGAAGTACGAAGCGAGGACCGCCCAACAAGGTAAAATGGAATTTTTCTTTGCATTTTTGTACGTTTGGTGACACTTTTGTTTGGTTATTTGATTTGGTTTGCATGGCGTAGACCATAGTTTGCGAGTCTGAGTCAGAGTCGGTTGCGCTGGATCTCATGAAGCAGATTCATGAAAACCTTAGTCGCGATTCCCTGTGGGCTTACACCTACCCGCTATTAAAGGTAAAATTATAGTGTGTGTTTTTTTGGTTTGGCTAAAACGGCATGCATTTTTTTATTATTTCATGTTTGGTGTGCGTGTCTGCTTGTTTGCTTATGTAGGAGCCAATTGATTCCGATGAGAGACCTTCGGAATTGTCAGACATTGCCGAGGAACCTGAAGATGCCTCACTTTCTGATCAGGTAAGCCATCCTTTCAGGTTTGGCCCTCTAATCTTTCTATTTTAAAAGATACACTCATTGTTAATTGTTTACGTTTCACTTCCGGATCTTCCTCACCCTAAAGGAGTCCTATCACATTAGGCTTAATTATTATTTGTCAATAGGAGGTCATGGACATGGTTAACGAACGTGAACGACGACGACCGCCACCTGACCACGGTTTTCGGGACTATGACAATGAGGATGACTATCGCGGTAACTACCGTGATTATCCTCCTCCAGCGCCGGTCATTCCTTCCATAGGTATGAGCTTGGCTTCTTTGAACATCGTATAATGGGTTGTTTTTGCATAGAAATTACCAAAGACTCGGCCAGTGAGCGGTCCATTGAAAGATACCCACCCATAGATTATGAGAGGCGGGGAGCACCCCGTGGGAGAATGCGAGAACCTCCATCTGTGCGAGACAGGCAATTGCCTCCTAGTCATAGGTAACAAGAGAACGTTTAGTATGCGTGCGAGGGAAATGTGTTAGAGGGGTTCCCGCTTTTAAGACGCTGAGTACTATACATGCTCTTTAGGGGTGACCGTCAACGGTATGGGAATGATTCTTATTATGATCGTGAACCTAAAAGCCGAGTTGGTCCTGGTCCAACGCAGGGTCCCCCTCGTCGTCCCCCGCCAAATCGATCAGACACTCGTATATTCGTGGCCTTATTTGACTATGACCCGCCCACCATGTCGCCCAACCCAGACGCTTGCGAGGAAGAGTTGCCTTTTAGGGAAGGACAGCTGATTAAGGTAAAGCTTCTTCCCTTGTACTTTTTACGTCGTTTCTTGGCTTCTAACAACCTTTCTTATGGATAATTAGATCCGTGGCGATAAAGATGCTGATGGCTTTTACTGGGGTGAAGCCGGGGGCAGATGTGGTTACGTACCCTGCAATATGGTTTCAGAAGTCCAAGTGGACGATGAAAGAGTCGCTGAAGAGCTTCTTAAAGTAACTTGCTAGACAACTAGAAGTTTTTCTTCATTTAAAAGGAATTTGGGGATTGTTCAGGAAAGTGGAGAAAATGGTCCACCACCCCACCATGGTCACCAACATTCGCGGGGAAAAGGTGGTCGGCGTGGATTACCTCCCCGAGGCGCTCACTCACGTGATCGCTGGGGCGACATTTACGCCAACATGCCCGTTAAGAAGATGCTTGCATTGTACGACTATGATCCGCAGGAGCTTTCACCTAACGTGGATTCCGAAGTACGTTTTTAATGTCATTTCTTGCAAGTACTCTGTTGTAAACAGTTTTGTTTGGCGTGAAAGGTGGAGCTGTCCTTCCAAACAGGTGACGTTATCTATGTCTACGGAGACATGGACGATGATGGGTTTTATATGGGAGAACTCCGCGGTGTGCGTGGGTTAGTTCCATCCAACTTTCTCACGGAAGCTCCTCCAGACAGCGACGGCTCCCGCAGGAATCGGGGACTCGATGACCGCGATCGATCGATGGGGCGGGAGAGAGAAAGAGACAGAGAACGTTTGTCAGGAGCTGACGGACCTCCTCCACCACCAAGGGGTAATTTACGCATGGAACGACGGAAGGGTAAGTGACGTTTGGTTTTCCTTTTGGGTCAAGTTCTGTTGAAGGAAATGTATTCCAAATATCTACTAAAAACACACGGTTGTTTTCTTAAATCACTTTTAATGAGTATTTAACAACGAGTTTGACATTCTGGCCGTTTCCAAGGCATGGAGGCTGCACCCTTTCACGCTGTCATATGTGAGGGTGTGTAATCGGTTGCATTGCACGGATATCGATACCAGAAAGATTACTAAAAAACCGAATATTTGCCATTTTATTGTTATTATTTGGGACTTTTTTTAACCTTTTGAGTGTTATTTTGTTGGAAACCAAACTTTTACCCCCCTCATATGGATGTTTCCGTCAACTAACAATTTGTTATTTAAGTACTCGGTGTTCTTTTACATTAACCCTTTTTCATACGCGGATAACTTAGGAATGATTCCAACTCTCCTCAAGCCCTTAATTTCGCCCCCTTTTTCGAACGTTTTAATGGCTCTAGCATCAGTCTATGGTCGCTATTTGTGTCTTTCTCTGTATCTTTTCCTTGTTTCTTTCACTTTCTCCTAAAACAGACACCCGCAGTTCTCCTGTTGAACGTAGGCTGCCATATGACCATGAGGTAAGGTTCTAACACTAGACCTTTGGTTCCAAAAGTTCTCTCTTCTTCACTTGCAACTTTTTCTTGGGCCTTGCTTGCGAAGTTGGATTAGCTTGAACATTTAGGTTTAGGGGTTGCTCAAAAATTTGCATGATCGTGGGGATCGGGTGCTTCATCACTTCAACTTGCACATCTTAACCAAAACATGCCGTCCAAAACCCCCTCAACGTTAAAGAATACCGTGAGCATGCCCATGTCTCGTGTATGAAAGCTTTGATGTTTGTGTTCCGAGCATTTGATCCAATGCCTCAATGCGTACGGTTCTTCCTTATGCCTTTTTCTTTATTGACTTCACGCAGAGACTGGGACCGAGAGAAGAGGACCCATTAGCTCCCACACGGAGAGATGGTAGTCGACCTAGGTTGCAGCACGCTGATGAGTCCTTTTCAGATATGGAAGATCGAAGGCCCAACCATAACCCCAATGTGGAGCTATCTGCGAACGGACCCATTCCTGTATCCAACAATAATGGCCATCCTGGTCAAAGTACGTTGAAGCGAGGTCCCGTGAAGGGTTTACCTTCTGTGTTCCCAGATTTGTCACTCATTGGCCAAAATAACGTGAGTGGTACTGGACCGAACATGCAAAGTGTTGTCAATGCCAAACCTGGACCTCCAATCCCCAATAACATGATGGCTAGTGCGAGTGCCGCAATTACGAACCCTGTTGAAGGACTGCTTTCCAAAGGGAAGGATTTAATATTCAAGAAATTTGGTTTGGGCGAGTGAAGCTAGCTGTGACGTTTTATAACCAGTTCCATCATTGAATAAAAGCAAACGCACATGCTTATTTTTATTAGGCTAAGGGTATCTCGTTGTCGTAGGTCTCTCTTGTTTCCTCCGAAGCCAAGGGATACCCAAGCCTTCCAAGAGATACACCAAAGACTTTTTCTTCTTCCAACGTTAGCTTCTTCTACTTCCTTTCCGTTCTGTTTAACACTTTACAAAACCCGTAATGGCATCTCTTTAGGTGTCGTTGGCTAAAAAGAAATTGTTAGATTTTTGCAGTTTGTGGAAACATTCCCTGTCTTTTAAAACTTTTTCCAAAACCCCGTTCCAAACTTTCACTTGGCATTAGAGACGCTTTTCCTTCCTAACTCTTCTCTATCCATTCAATGGGAGCAAGCTAGCTGAAAAAGTTAGTTAATAGCCAACGAAACTATTTGCAATGTTTGTTTCTTAAAAGTCGTGACGAGAGTAACTTGCGGTTGCCATTGCCAAGTTTGTCAGGAGTTTCCTTAGGGAAGACAAAAAAGTGCTAACAATTTTAAAAAGAAAGCATCTCATTGTGGGGATAAAAGCTGTTAATGGGGCGTAGCCCTTTTGTTGATTTTTAAATTCCACTTTTATGTCGCAATGACCAGTTTTAGCCTTTTCACAACCTAAAATGCGAGTAAAAGGTGAAGCAGAGGCTCCCTCTGCCGGGAAATAACGCTGGTTGCAGCTGATTCTCTTCGTGTTTTTTCTTTTCTTCTTGTATATAAGAAACTGTATTTGCGTCAGTTGACATGCAAGGGAGGGAGTATGTAATTTTTTCACTTGCACAGTTCAATTCCGTTGGTCAAAATTTGTGCTGTACGGTGCCTGAATGCTTCCTCTTCGTTTTTGATTTCTGTTCTTTCTTTCTCCTCGCGTTGTGTATAGGTAAGAAGACTTTGATTTCCCAAACCTCGTCGTGGGGTTTAAATTCTATGAATGGTTGATTCATTGCCTCGTCACATATCATGTTCATCGTTTTACCCTTCCCTCCCCTACAAATTTAACCAATACAATGAATGTTAATTGCCAAGTTAAACACTAGATGTCGCTTTCTTTATGTCAAGTATTAGCCCAATTCCGCTAAGACGGTATTGAGTTCTAGTTCCAAAGCTGTATATTTGTCGCGTACGTTTCGTAGTTCTTCTTGGAGTTTATCCACGGTCGTTTTGAGTAAGTAATTGCCTTTCTTCAACGTAGTGATATTGTTTTCGTAATTATTGACCCGGTCTGTCAGTTTGGAAATTCGGATGTCTATTAGGTCCGTAGTATCGTCTTTTTCACTTTCAATGTCCGGTACTTCTTCTTCTTCCTCCTCGGACTCCTCTTCTTCAGTTTCTTCGTTTTCATCCGCATCTTCCTCTTCTTCATCGCTTTCTTCGCCTTCTTCAACCTCGACTTCTTCTACCACAAGATGGGCGTCCTCGTCTTCTTCAACTTCGTTCATGAGTTTGGCCATTTTGCTGACTTCTTTCTCCAATTTCTTGTAGCGCTTCTGTTCTTCCGTAATATCCATTCGATGTTTAGCCAGTTGTGTCTTGAGGAAGGCACGCTCATTACGGCAAGCGCGTTCGCGTTCTTTGTGACCTCGGAGCTTGGATGTTAACATGCTCAATTCTCTGCGATCTTTACGTGTCAAACCGTCGCCTTCTTCGTCTTCAAAGTCACATTCATCGTCCGTAACGTCCTCGCCTGTTGTACCACCCTCGCTTCGGCGGGAGTCTTGGCGTGACATTTGTTTGCGCATTTCCTTTTTGGAATAACTGCGCTTGACTTCGGTGTCGTGGTATTCCGGCATTGGAGGATTCCACGGATCAGTTTGCGCCTCAGTATGATTGACTTCAACTGGCAGCTCTAAGCCAGCTTTGCGCAGTTTACGTTCGAGCATATTAATCTTCATTTCCGCATCTTCAAGCTCAGCTTGAGCTGTTATCAACTTTTGATTAGCATCCTGGTATTGCGACTGCCACTCGTCGGCAGACTTGCGAGCCAATTCGGCTTGGCCACGTAGCGTGTTCATTTCTTCTTCTATAGCGTCCAAGTCAGCGAAGTCCATTTCGTCCATTTCCTCTTCTTCGTCGTTGTTTTCCTCGACTTTTTCAACAATCTTGACGCTTTTGTTCGAGTGACTGCGCAAAACTTCGCCGGTGCTATCGTTCTTACCATTAATGGCGTTCTCTGCAATTTTAACGCTCTTTGCAGACCGGCTGCGAAGCAAGCCCAAATTAGCAAAGGAAGAAGATTTGGCAACTATACGAGGCGGGACTTGGGCGTTTGCTTCGGCTTGCTTTTTAGCTTCCTCCAGTTCCTTTTGCGTGTCCCTCAATTTGGATCGTAGGTCCGAATTTTCTTTGAGGTGTTTAGCCTTCTCTTTAAGTTCAATATCGAGTAACTGTTTAGTAGACTGCAAATCATCACGTAGCTTATCAACGTCGTCTAGTTCGTCCAATTCCTCACCCAGGGGACTCATGACACCATCTGGTACCACCGGAGTCTCTTCTACCGTCAATTGCCTTCGAAACGTTCGCAAACCTACAGGTACCACCAAATCACGAATGATTGAATTAGACATTTACCTAGAGCGTTATGCATGAACAAGATTACCCTGAATGTTGGGTCGCGACCTGTCGTTACATTGTACTCTTTTCAGTTTGATACCGCCTTGGATCTGGTTGAGTAACTGATTATGCAGGTTGGGTTTCTCCGAGTCGTACACGAACTGCCAGCAGTCCGGACCATCCTTGAGTTATTGTGCGATACCGTATTCAGCAATCGAGTTCATAGTCTTACTTTTCCTCTTGCTTTCCCTTTAGGTAAAATGGGTCGGCTACGGTCATTGGTTTGAGTTTTTTTTAGTTTCACGCCTGATTCTACTTCTTTCATCATTGTGTGCCAATCGGGTCGTTTCCTGGGTGTGCGTTTGAGAGCATCGATTTTGGCAGCAACCTCAGGTTTGACAGCTTTTTTCTCAGCTAAAGAGGGTTATTTTATTCAATTAGTCTATTAACGGACTGTACCTAAAAATGGGGGAGGTGGCGGCGGCGGAGGCGGTAAGGGGATTCCAGATGGGAAGGGAGGCGGTAGTGGCATATTTCTGCGCGAATCCTGCCTCGATAATCGCCTCCATGGGGGATGCGTCGGGGTGGTAGGGGGTGTGGTAACGGTTGACGTTCGGCGGCTCCCGGCGAATTCAGGCATAGTTAATAGGCTTTGGCTTACAGACAGTGAAATCCGCACCTGTGACATAAAAGACACTTTTTTGTTACTATATAAACTGCCAAACGTGTGGGCCGTTAGAGAGGGAATCTATTTTGGTGGGACCACTGCAACGGTAGTTGTTTACTCTTGACGTTGCAAAACAAGGTTAACTTAAGCGTGGAGCCAGTACTAAATCAAGTGTGCCAAGACATTCTTGGAAGATGACAAGACTGTTATTTTCTGTTTAATCTGCTGCTTCAAGCCTTCAATCAAGTGAAACTGAGATCAGTGTTTTCCTTACCAGAACAATATGTTGTGTTTTCTAGTCCGCTGCAGTACTTTCTGTATATGAGTATGCAAGTTTTGAACACGAAATTAATTGCACGATTTCTTGGAGCACTTCTTGGATAACTTTGCTGTATCGTAAGGATTTTAGGTCAAAGAAGTTGCCTACAATTTCGTTTGAATAACCGTTGAGAGGTAGGCTGTACCGAGTTGTGATGTGTGGCGACTGCAAGCGAGCTGCTCTTCATACGAAATATACCGGACGTTCCCGAACCCCCGATAGTTCTAAAATTAGCGCCCGAGTAAAAATACGCTTCAAACATAAAAGCAAAGCAGGCTAAGGGGTTTTATCTCGAGCTTTTATGCTACTTCCTAAAGCCGTTTTCCGATCCCTTCAATCGCTTTGACTTTTTAGAGAAGAAAATTCGGATGTGCATAATTAGACCACTTAATTTTAGTGTGCAGACTGAATGGGCAAATAACTAATCATATACGTTGTATTACTTCATATATTCAAAAAGAATTGTTATATTTAGTTAAAAGTGTAAAAGTTTAGTTTCAAACTTCGAAGTTATACAAAAAGAAGTTATAAAAAGCGTCGCTAGGGGGTCGGTCTTTCATTTCTTGTGCACACAAGAAATATGCTACGCTTTGGATCGGAGTGTGTTCTAGAATTTTTTCACACTGCCGAGCTAGTAGGTTAATAAAAAGGCAATGCAAAGGTACCCCATAAAGCGTGCTACAAACACAAAATTGGGTCTCAGGAGCCTTAGTATCATGCTGGACAGAGCTTTCCACCCGAAATATCATTCCGAAATATCATTGAAATATCATATCACAAATAAAAAATAAAATATAAAATATCATAAATGTCAATGAATTACTCTACACGGAAGTCATTTCCGTCGTAAAATTGGAACGTGTACGGTACATATGTTTCCTAGGATAAATGCAGTCAGTACATGAGGTCACCATTCCAGTTCCGCAATTCGATTCTCGGTTAACTATTTAGGATGCCAAACCCCGCCAAAAATTCATGGCGATATCGTTGTTTGGGGGTGTTTGCGTCCCATATTCTTCTGCTGAGTCGGATAGAGTTATAGAATTAATTGTGTAAGTTATGACAGAATCTTCAGTATTTAAGGACCTCAAGTATGTGGTTACGGGTACACTATCGGACGAGGTACGTAACGTTTAACTAATGATGTGTCATTATTATGCACGGTTTGGTAAGGTCTGATTGGTTTTTGTTGTGTATTTTTCTGGTAGGCTGAGAAGATCCTGAACAGCAGTGGCGCAAAAAAGTATCAATATGGAGGTGATCACATAACACATTACATTGTTGGAGACGATCCAAAAGCGACAGTCATAGATGAAGCCAGAGATATTTTTGAAAAGCCTGTGGTCACCCAAAATTGGGTGCTTCTATCTCAGAAGTGTGGCCAACTGTTGCCGTAAGCTTCGAGCCATAAATATTCGCATCACATAATTGGGTTAAATATTCTTATATTTTTGTTTCAGAATTTCTGGCTTCCAGTCTAACGATACTCTACTCTTTTCGCAAGTTGTCGTCTGCCCTTCTCAGCTGAGTAAAACTGACGCCAAAACGATATTTGCCATCGTATTATTTCATGGCGGTAAAGCTGAACCAGCTTTAACTTTTTCTTGTACTCATCTCGTTATAGGAAAGCCAGTGGGGGTACAAACTATTCGTAAACTGTATATCTTTGATACAATAATTTTGTAAATAATTCTTAGGCCAAATATGAAGCTGCGCTCAGAAACCCGGCTACTAAGGTAGTAACACCAGATTGGGTGACGGACTCGTTATCTAAAAAAGCTAAACAAGCCGAAGACATGTATCATCCAAACCTACTCATACCACCGCCAGCACCTGTAGCCCCGGTACCACCTGCAGTTCCTCCTGTAGCTCCTGTACTTCTTGCTGAAAATACCATAAGCAAAGCACCAGAACCAAAAGCAGCCACACCGTTCCGCCCACCTCCAGCCTCTGAACCACCCAAGCCCAAAACGTATGGCAATCAAGCTGCAGTTCCAGTGAATCAGCCACATCCTCCTCCACAGCCAGTTCATATACAAGCTCCAGTTCGACCTCCCGCGAAACAGCAACAACCTCGTGCCCCTGCCCCACAAATGAAAATGCCTTCCAACTTGCCTCCCCATTTACAGCAGCAATTTCAGTTCCAGACTCAACCCAGGGGAGCTTCCAGAGTACAGCAGCAGCAACAACAACAACAGCAGCAGCAGCTCCAACAGCAGCAACAACAACAACAACAGCAGCATCAGCAGCCTGTTACCATCAGAGGTGCAGCTCCTCAAATTGTTCAGGTAGAAAATTACTCATTTCAATTTTTAAACTTTTTAAAATCAATTCAAAGCATTTCTTTTTAGGTTCGCATGCAGCATCAGCAGCAAGTCATGCAACAAAATGTGGCCGTTCAAAATCCTCAAATGCAGCAAGGTCAACCCATGAACGTGCACATGCAAGGTCAAAATATGCAGCAGCTACAGAACCCCGTCATGACTGCCATGCAAAATTCTCCTATGCGTATCCAGGTGAGTTCTCCTGGCAATATCCAAGTCCAAGGTGCGAACATTAACCTGGGACAGCAAGTTGCGCAGCGTCCTCATCAGCCAGGCAGTCAGCAAATGGGTGTGATTCCAATGCAACAACAACAACAGCAGCAAAGCATACCCCAAAACCCTAATATGCAACATGTACAACAAACCATGACGGCCCAAGGCAACGTGGTTCAAAATCAGCCCCAGGGTTCATTGCAGGGCAATCAGATGCCAAACCAACAACTTGTAGCCACCCCCAATCAGATTAACCAACAGCAAGGCAACGCCCCTACGAATAACCCTCAGATTATGCTGAACGTAAACCCAGGACAGCAGCAGCAATTTCTCGTTATGCAGCGTCAAGGATTTAGACCTCAAATGGCTGGTCAACCCGTTCAGCGGATGATTCTCATGAATGGACCCAATGGCCAGCAAGTAATGATGACTCAGCAGAGACCGCAAGGTCAAATGGTACTCCAGCAAGTCAATATGCAAAACATCAACAACCCCAACCTGGCCAATTCCACTGGAAACACGATTGGCGACCAACAGCATGGCCAACCCCAGCAACTCATCCAATCTGGCCAAATCATCCGTGGCCAAGGCACAGGCCAGATTTTCATCCAACAAGGACAGAGGCCCCTCGTAGCAGGTCAAGCTATCGTTCGACAGCCCATTACGTGGCAACAACAGCAGCAGTTACAGCTCCAGCTCCAAAAGTTGGATCCCCAAACTCGGCAACAATTGCAGCAAATGACGCCTCAGATGCGAGGAGCTGTCTTGCAGCGGCTCTTGCAGCAACAAGAAATGCAAGCGCGCCAAAGAATGGCTGCTCCCCAGCAACAGCAACAACAACAACAACCAGGCTTGATGCAAGGCCCAGTACAGCCAGGATCTGTGGGAGAAATCCAGACTCAGCCTCAACCTCAGCAGATTGTTCTGCGACAGCAAGTACCTGGCCAACCTCCTCAACAATTGCAAGTGGTACGAGCCCAGCTGCAGCAAGTTCGAGCTCCGATGCCACAAGGAGCTCCTTTTGCGCCCCAAGTCGCTCAGCAGATGCAACGACTAGCTCTTCCTGTCTCTGCACCTAATCCCCCAACTGCTCCGGTTCCTCCTGCTGCAGCAACTCTTGCTGCTGCTCCGGCCATGACCGTGAATACGAACTTTGCTGCGGTTGCCGAAGAAAAACCGATATTAGATGACAACGGCGTTCCACAAGTCAATCCCAAAACGAAAACGGCGTTAGCCAATCTGTTAAACACACGCTTGCAAGGAGCAGGAACTGTCACAGGTCCTCTCCAGACTCAAGCTCCGCCTCCGCCGCCAGTACAGCAACCACCACAGCAAGCTGCTGCGCCAAGACCACCCGCGCCTGTAGTGGCAGGACAACAGCAGCTGGTCCTGCAACGCAAAAGTCTGCAAAATATTACCAACTCTGCCGGGGCAGCCACGGGGCCTGTCGTGGTTGCCAGTGCTCCTGGACCGGTGCAAGCCAAAGTACCTGTTGGCGGAATTGTGGGAAATGCCACCCCTGTTTTGACGCCACATCGCATACAATTTTTTGGACATGACCCCACTCTCAAACGTAATATTGACTAGCAATTTTTTTTTTTATTTTTTTATTTTACCGTCTCTTGTTTGGTACTATAGTTCCCCCGGATGTTTGTCTACTCGGATGTGTATTCTTCATTACCGATCACACCCACAATATTACGGCAGAAGACGTAACTGCGTGGAAGGGAGTAATTGCGCAAAACGGAGGGGAAGTTGAACCAGCGTACTGTTCCAGAGTAACGCACATCATTTGTGAGCATATCCGTTTACCCGTTATCCAACAAGTAGTGCATTTGTAAGCTTAAATGAATTTTTAAGGATTGATTTTGTTTTATTAGGCTTTGCGCGAAGGGAAACGCTTGGTTACTGCCTACTGGCTGAATGATGTCATAGTGAAGCAGCAAATGGCCCCTCCCTCTCAAATTTTACACGTTCCAACACCTTTTGGGTAAAAAGAAAATATTCGGTCTGATTTTGTAATGTTTGGGATTGTTGTGGTTCCTTTATAGAGACGAGAATAAGCCGTGCAAAAATATGGTTATCGCACAAACAGGTTACGAGAACGAAGATCGGCATCGGGTTCAGTGTTTGATTGAAATACTAGGAGCCAAATATACGACGTATTTTTCTCGTCACAATCACATGCTGGTGTGTCGAAAGTAAGTGTTGAGTGGAATCAGATTCAGGTTTAAGGAATTAGAAATGCAATTGGGATGTCTTAGGCCAGAAGGTCGGAAATACCAAAAAGCAAGAGAATGGCGGAAGCCTGTGATAACTTTACAGTGGCTGCACGAAGTGTACTGTGGGCAGACGTTGCCACTGCAAGAACAACAACAGCACCACCCGAAATACCAAAACTTTCACCATGAAAACCCATTGCGGCTTGACTATGGCCTAGTTCCTCATCTCATGAGTAAATTACTATATTATCTTAAGCTTATTAATATTACGAGTCCTTTTTCTTATCCTTTATAGCTGCTTGGAAAGTTCCTGTGAGGATTACTCAAGAATCCTATGAAAAGTTCAAAAGCAGTCCGCCCAAACGGGTGAAAAGAAAGCTTTCCATAGATGGTAAAATATATCGTATTTTAGCTAGTATAATGGGCTAAACATATAACGTAGGTAGTGGAACACCTCCTGCTTCTTCTCCTGTACCTACACCGGCCAAAAAGAAGGCTAGGTCGTCGGAGGATGGCACAAGCAATCATAACCTCGACGCCGTATTGGATGACGTTGTCAAAGCAGCCAAGCAAGCGGAGTTGGAAGCTGAAGCGATTACCAGTGGACGACCTTCGGTCAGGTTTTCTGGCATTGAAGCAGCGGAACAAGCCGAGTTGAGCGCGGTAAACCGTTCATCTTTCATTTGAACATGATCTCAAATAAACGGAATAATTATTAGATGGTAAGCAAACTGGGCGGCGTTTTAGCCAACACGAATAAGGATGCAAGTCACCTGATCATGTCGAAATTGCAAAGAACCGTCAAACTGCTTTGTGCACTTCCGTATATCAAGTATATCGTCACTCCGAGATGGTTAATTGATTCTTTGCAAGCGGGCAAGTTTTTAGGTAATTATACTTGAGCTTAATTTTAACTTAAAGAATTTTCACTTTTATTCTTAATTTTAAAGAACTTTAACTGGATTTTGTGTTTCTAGATGAAGAACCGTACGTGTTGAGAGATGAAGAGTTTGACGCCACGTTCAACTGCAACATGTCTGACGTATTTACCAAGCCAAAACGGGACCAGCTGTTTAAGGTAAATGGATTGTTTGTTTTGGTTTAAATGATTTACTGTTGTACTTTCTATGTGTAGAGTAAAACCTTTTGGGTGAGTCCGGGCGTTGCTCCGAGCAGAAACATGCTGCACGAAATCATTGAAGCATCGGGTGGAGTTGTGGAGCAAGAAAAACGCTCCTTGAAGTCAGTCATGGAAAAGTGCAAAGCCAATCCCAAATCATATATAGTCGTCATTTGCGAGAAGGACCGGCACCTAGTTACGGACCTTTTACAAGCCAAGATTGGTAAGATGAAACTGAAATGACGCTTAAAAAAAGCTGACGCTAATATGTTTCTTTAGGAGTCTATGATCCCGAGTTTGTATTGACTGGTATATTGAAGCAGACCCTAGATTACTCGTCTGTCATTGTTTAGTTTTCTATTTTTTACAGAAAATAAGGTTTTTCTGTTTGTTGTTTGGAATAGTATAGGTTTTATTTTTCTTTCACTTTGACATCACACATTGTAACATATCCCCAAACCCTCATTACGTTTTACACTGTCTTTTGCCGCTCTGCATATCTCCAGGGGCCAGGAGACAGTTGACACATTAGTACGTTCCAACCTGCAGGACAGACAGCATTTACAGTGTTTTAGAAATAGCATAATGTACTTGGTTCCTTACCCCTTCCCGTTAGACCATCTTTAAGCTTAGGCCATTCGACTTCCTCGAGCCATTTGAGCGACTTGGGTACACTTTTGTTGAGATCAGAGGTAGGGGAGCTGTAAAAGTCTTTGCTTAGCATCAGAGCCAGAGTGTAAGCCATGACCGTTTCTGCCGATGTGGCACTTGACGATAAAAAGACGGCAATAACAGTGTCGGTTCCAATGACAGCGTAGGGCTTGGACAGTTGAGGTTGTAAGATATTGGACCATTCCTCGGATGTTATATTTGCAATATATGTTGAGAGAGATGCACCTAATTTAATTTCGCGACCAAACCATCGCTTCTCTATCAAATATAAATATTTATTTAGATTCCCTTCCATTAATGGCTTGCTTTTTTATCATACTTGATCCAGCTTGCGCTGGATAAATTATGATAAAAAAAATTATTGTTTAATTTATACCTAGCATAGATGCAGGTAGCAGAAAGTGTTCAGTACGGTTGCATTCCGTTATGGCTAAAACTTCCTTGGTTGCGTGGCGGTGATTTATAATGTTCATCAAACGACTTTTGTTTAAAGTAGGCATCTTAATCCCTCGCACAGCTCGATAGTTTGCAAAAAGGTGTAGCAAGGTGAGTGGCAGGAACACCATCCAAGTTAACCTAAAACAAAAAGGGTAATTCAAAGCAATTCGCCAGTTTTCCTAGGTTCCTTTTTTACGCAGCGGAATCGGCGATTAATGGCAGCAACCATAAACTTGTGAGCAGGGCCAAGAGATTCACTAACGTTTCTTGGCTACCGTCCTTAGCTGAGACATCGGCTAAATTATCACGTCTAGCCTAACGAAGTTTTTTCTGTAAAGGCAAATTTTGCATCTAATTTTTTACTTGATGCTGAGTAAGTGCCGCTCTTGTGGCACCTCCAGCCACGCCTACGATGGATTTTGCTACTCCTGCGGTGCACACTATGGGGGTAAAAATACCAGGAAAATACGGAGCGACAAGCTCTAACGTAAGAGCGCCGTCGTTTAGAATATCGGCTACAAATCGCCATTTCTTGCACTCGTAGTCGAGGTCTTGCCTAATCGAAAGAGTGAAAAAAAAGAATTTGCTATTTTTATGTTAAGGCTGAATGTCCCATACCCTTTTAGCCAAGCAAACGCTATTCTCCCTATCATCCCTGTGCCGTCTTTGATTAGCCAGGTAAGCGTCGCAGCCAACGCTGTTGCGTTTTGATCTCCGACCCCAACCCCTTGCATAACCGCTTTAGTAGCTAAAGCGCCCGTTATACTGCTAGCGAAGGCCTAAGCGAAATGTTTTAAGAGATTAACGGTCCACGAAAGCAGAAGGTTGGTATACTTGAATGGTGTCCCATATCTGATATTCTACGTAGTCGTCACTAACCGACTCTGGGAATCCTTCTGGTAGAAATACTTGTCTGATTAGGGCCACGCAGTGAGAAAAGTTGTACTGCGACCAGCTGTATTGCGACTGTGCAAATTCAATACGAACTTTTTTTTCGTCTGACAAGTGAAAAGTGAAGATGGTTACAGTAAAAACTTTTTTGTCTTTTGTTCAAGCTAATTAAATTACCCAATGATGGGGCAACTTTGTAGCTCAAAACAAGTTTAGGGTTGGACAGATTGTGCTCTTGGATTATCGACATTTTGGCACACCGGAATTGCGAGTTCTTCTCGCTTAATATGCGGTCCTTTTTAATTCACACCAATCGTTCTTTACTGCAATCTTAAAGAAAATGGCAGAAACAGGGTCACTCGGATATTCTTTGCCCTTCGGCAATTTAACCTTTTTGAGGAGCCTAAATTAGACAGCCTTGGGCGTCTTTCTCTTTCCAAATCTGTTTACGTTTTTCTTAGTACCCAATTTGCTTCTTGCTTGTTTCTGTAGACGATTCAAATATTTAAATTAACCCCAAATCATTATCTCTATTCATAATTTTACTAATAAAATGCTATTTACTATGTTGCGATTTGTTTATTTATTATTGCCTGCTACACGTGGAACCTTCAGTGGCATTTTCTCTAGCTGACACGACGGGAGAGGGCGGGATCATGTCTCGAAATCCCGAAATAATCCCGACACGTGCCGCCATCAGGCGTATATTTTGTTTGATTGCACAGTGCCGTGTTGTGAATTTTTCAGCACGTTGTAGCAGCTTCTGTGTGGCACATTGAACGTCTTTGTGTTCCTTTTCTTTTTATCTTGGTACGATAAAGACGCATTTATGTTATATTAAAAAACTTAAACTATGCTAGGCATTGGTTATATTTAATAATAAGCATATTTCCTCTTGTGGTTGGTTAGGTTTTATTATGGTTTTGCAAATGGCCCCTTCCGTTAGAATCTGTTGTTTCGGATTTAAAGGCTACAATAACTCACTGCTAGTGTTTAAACCTGCTACAGTTCTTGCCTGTGCCAAGTATTCCGTGAGGTAAACATGCCTTGATAAAAATACTTATTTATTGACATTTACATTTTTTTTTCTAGTAGGCTGGCTGAAGTGGGAAAACTGGGTACACCAAAGTTGGAAGGCAAATATGACACAGGCCAGTTATTCTTGCATCGTATTTTTGGCTATCGAGGCGTAGTTCTGTTTCCTTGGTTGGCACGCGTTTACGATCGCGACTTATCCTCTAAGAAGGATGATGTTGACATTTTAGCTGAACCCGAGTCCGTGAATAACGTTGGGAAAGAAGTTAAAGGGAAAAGCCACACGTACTATCAAGTGCTGATCGACTCTAGAGATTGCCCGCATATAAGAGCCCAAACAGAAGCTGTCACATTTCTGGGCAATCAAGAGAACAGTCGCAGTCTGTATGCAATCCCTGGTTTAGACTATGTTGCACATGAAGATATTTTCCCTTACACCACAACAGAGCGTCAACCTCTTTTGCACGAACTTTTCGACAAGTTTTTGATGATTGATCCAGAGAAAGGTATTTTCCCATGAAACTAATACTATAAACGTACAACTATTTTTTTCCTTGAAGACCCTCCTTTCAGTGGCAGAGAAACTCTCAAAGCTTGGCAAGAAAAAAACCACCCTTGGCTAGCTTTATCTGACGTTCACAAGGAAACTACCGAAGGTGTTCGCGTTACTGTCATCCCCTTTTACATGGGATGCCGCGAGTCCCAAAATAACACTGTGTATTGGGTAAACATTTCATTTTATAAAGAGTGGTACTGTATTGTTAAGCTTTGTCTGCGGTTTTGTAGTGGAGATACTGCATTAGGCTTGAAAATATGGGTGAAATGACCATGCAGCTAAGGGAAAGGCATTGGCGGATTTTTAGCTTGTCTGGAACCCTGGAAACGGTGCGTGGGCGTGGCGTAGTAGGGCAGGAGCCTTTGCTGACCCCATCACAACCGGCTTTCCAATATTCTTCGCATGTCAGTCTTCAAGCTCCTTCGGGGCACATGTGGTATGTGTACATCTTATGCTTAGAACCTTAGATCTTAACAGAAATCTTGCAGGGGTACGTTTCGAATGGAACGAGAGGATGGTTATAGCTTTGACTGTCGAATCCCTCCATTTTCCTTGGAGAGCCGGCACGACGAAAACGCTCCATCCGGGGTCGTCTGAGTATGTATATTATGTAAAGTGTGTCTCCAAAGCTTGTAGCTAATTGAGTAGGGTAATAATTTGTATTGATAGTTTTCATATTTACAAACATGCGATGTTCCTTCAATAGATTTGACTACTCATTCATCCTCGTCACTCTCCACGTCGGGAACACACTACAAATCATAACGTCGTAAAGAGGTTTAGAAACACGTGGGATTCATAGTTAACTTGAATGACTTACATAAAATTCCACATAAGTTTCCTTGTTTTCGTCAATCTTAATCAGGAAAACCATGCAGAGTAAACCCCCTTCGGCAACTCTGAAAGAGACCCGTTGGGCTATTCCGAGGGGTTTAACTGCCATCTTCATCAGAGCGATTTGATAGCTAGGGAATGGAATCTTTAAATTATAACTTTTAGAAAAATAATAAGAGTATGTACCAGAAATTTGATGTTTCTGAACATTGAAATAGTTCGAAAACTTCACTATCTTGTGGGATTTCCACCTAGTTATAACAGACATCCTAGTTATTCGATGCATTTCTTTGAACTCGAGTGTCTTACATAGCTGGTCCCTGCAATTCCTGAGCTGCTTACTCGGAAGTACGGTGGATCTGGGGAAAGTAAAAACTGGACACCTTTGCTCGTCACGTCCAGGTCAGCAAGGATATCTTTCAAACACTCAGGTTTGAAGAAGATCTTATGGAGCACCTTCTGTCGATTAAAATCGAAATCGAGTAACTCTTCAGCATTTTGCGTGCGAATACTGCAATCTGTCAATATTCCCGACTCTTCCAACCTAAATTTTGTTTAGAACAAGAATATTTAGTCAATGAGCTTAATTATAGAGGTGGTTATAACGAACAATAGAGTTAAGTGAGAGCCGACATTTTTGTAACACATCTTCAGGGCAGGAGTAGGTCCCGATTTAGTACTCCCGCTTCCAAAGATGCTTAGGCATTCAAGAAGAACGCTTAAATTGATACAGAACTCCACATCTTCTTTCAAACTAAATTCCTAGTTTAGTAAACAAAAAAATTTAGGAGTTTAACTATTAGGACGTAAGTTTGGTTACCCTAAACAGTTCTTTGGGCAAAAAAGCGTTTGCTTGGACACACTTCATTTCTTCTACCGTTACCTTCATACCCTTGTCATTGGCTGAAAAGGTAGCAATTGTCAGGCTCTGTGAAAAGAAAGTATTAGCTAGTGATTAAAAAAAAACGCTGTTACCTCCTTGAAATGAATCGTCTTCAAAATATGGACCATATTCCTGACATTGTCTAGCTTGACTGTGAACAAAGCTTGGTTTCCTGGGTCTTGGGAAGCATCTTGGGTATTAATTGACGGCATTATACCGATGAGACGGGTGGGAGTGGATCTAGAGAAGCGTCTTTGGGGATTAGTTGCAGCACTTACTACATATTTTGGATAATATTAAATTCCAGCATGTTGCGCACATGTACCCGACCGTACAACCATCTACACTATGCTCGCATAAGGGCCGGCGTTTGTCTTTGTGCGACGTTCGGGCGTCTACAAGCGTAGAACGCGCCAAAGGTCGCCAGACGCAAGTATGCACCAGGCAGGTCCTGATTGGTTTGTGTGCGCGCCCGGTGTAAGGATACAGCCACTGAGACAACGCCTCCTCACAACGTGACTGCTTGGCCCACCGCGTGCTGACGTGTTGTGCGAGGCGTGGAGGCTGACTGTGTTCGGGTAAGTTTTATCGTTGAAAATTTACTATAACCGAGCGTGTTCTTTAAGTGTAGTAGATGTGTATGACAGTGAAGTTTTGTTTTCCATATGGGAAAGATAAATGCGCGTCGATTCCTTGTTCTAAGCGTGTTTTGGTATGTCAGTTGTCCGGTATATAGTTAGTAGGCGACATAGCCATTATAACCACAGCCAAGCTTCCAAGTCTCGTTGCTTGCTTGTGTTAGAAGGTGGTCCCCGCCCTTATCCTTGGTGACGTCAAGGCACACGTGCCTGGCACGGCATGCTACGTTTGCTTTGTGTTGTATACCCTACTCGGTCATTTTTGCTGCTTGTTTTTAGTTTTAGACAGTTTTTAGATCTTGTGACACCACAAATAGTAATTGGAAATTTCCTTTCTAATCGTGCAGAAATTCGTGACAGTGGTGGGTCAAGATGAGCCTGGAAACGCTCCTAGAAGCGGCCATGTATCTGGAATACCGGAATGAGGCCAGAGCACGTGGTAAGTAGACGCCGTTTGAAAATAGTGTAGGAAAGGTCAATGGAGAAAAAGAAGATGATTAAGAGCATGTCCGCTCCTCAAAACCGCTTTTAACAAAAGCACAAAGACGGAGAGGGGATGCAAACGAAACGTGCGATCTGGAAAGCCCTCGGGTAACTCGGAAAAGCGAAAGGTGGACTGTGTTGTCGTAGAGTGTAGAGGAAGCCTAGGTTAGGGATAGTTCCCACTCTACAAGGTAGACAAGGGAGTTCCCAGAATCTCAAACGGCACCCAGAAACAAACGATAGCTTATATAAAGTCAGGTATTTCAAAAGTAAAATAGGACTGGTTTCTGTTTACGCGTAATCTTGGGTTTTTCTTACTCACCTGGCAGAAACATTGGTAACGTAACTTGAACTGCATACGGGGAATTTTGGGTAGCGATTCCCCTGTAAACGTTGACCAATTATACATCTGTATATTGCGTAAGGGTTTTTTGTCCCTAGTTTGCCCTCGCCACCCGTCTGATTTTACACACGTGTCCATGACTGCTGGCAAATTTGCATCTTGCGACATGTTTACTAGTCTAGAACTTTTCCAGGTCACTTGCCCAGTTCCATGCCATGCAAAGCGTCAAAGCTTCTTAGCCAAAATTTTGACGCACTTGGGTCAACAGTAATTTAGTTAGGAACATGCAATGCATTTACAGTACTGCACGCTTCTGTTCCAGTAGGACATTGTTGCATGTGTAATGAAGCTTAGCAACATTCATAGTAACATTGTATTAAACATTCGTAAAAGCGTTCCTAAAGCGAAGGACAAGTCACGAAACTGTTACGAATATAATAAAATAGAATTAGAAAATAAAATAATACAAAATAATACAGAATAAAAATGCAGAACAGAATACAAAAATACAGGTCTATTGGGTTTTTGTGGCACCCAAACATTAAGTTCCGTATTTGTTGTGGGATGGAAACGGGCCGGGTCGTATGAATAGTTTATCCGTTAGGTGGCACCAGTCGGGGTCTGACACGGGGTATTCCCAGTAAGCTAACGGAGCGGGAATCGAGCCTTTGCCAGCCGTGGGGAGCGCGGGGCGGGGCGTGCAGTAGGTGGCCAGTGTTAGTGGGCGTGGACCGGTTCCGTCCTAGCCCAGTCCGTCCGGTTTCGGCGGCCGGGTACGGCCGTTCATTGCTCATTCAGTACCTACGAACAAGGGGGACCGTGAGCGTGTCTGGTAGTGAGTGTGGAATGTAGGGACCAGGGGTTGCCTTGCCAGTCAAGGGACTTGTTAGCTCCAAGCAAGCAAGGAACTGAACGTTGAACGTGAGTGGGTAAGGCGGCAACTTGGGGGCTTTCGCTCGGACATGTTGGGGTCGACCCACAATCGCCCATTCTGACGTCAGCCTCATTTCAAGCTGCTGATGTTAGCAAGCGAGAGTGTCGTCAGCGAGGCGCAAGTGGCAAAAATTTCCCAGAAATAGAGAGAGAGACCATGAGGCGCGGAAATGTGCACACACCACACCACATTTCAGAAGGCCATAGTCTTCTCCAGAGATTGAACGTGAACGCATAGGATACGGATACAAAACACACCCAGTAGCTGATTGTGCAATACAGATTGATTGATGATAAACTCCCCTTTGGACACTCCTCCGACATTTATTGGGGGATATCGAAAGAAAAAGACTAGGAATTGGTCGTAATCTTGTTACAAGTAATCAAAAGAAGAAGGAAAAAACTAAGTCTTTAAGCGAGTGCGAGTGTAGGATTCCGAAAGAGTTGATTGCGACGAGTCTGTGATCCCCTTCACCTCACTCTCGGCTAACAGTGTTAATAAGAAATTTTTTCAAAAAGCCTTGTGGGCGTGGCCATGGGGGTGTTGGTGTTGGAACCCCATCGTGGAAGTAGCAATACCATGGCGGCAGCCCCGCCAAAGAAGAAATGGATAAGACAGCACTACATGCAGGGTAATGAATCACTTTTCGCCCAGGATCTAGGCACAAATCTTAATCAAGAGCCAAGACCCAAGAAAAAGAAAAAGGGGTTGATAAGAGCTTTAAACCTTTTTACATTGAAAGGGTCGGAAACGAAAACAGGCAGGGCAATCGAGATGTGTGTTGGACTACGTGCAGCCCAAAAATGGACAAGGAGAAAAAAGTGGCAAGGGAAAAGGTTTTTCTTTATAGGTGACGGTAAAAAGCATGTTTACCTGCAGACCAGAGTGTGCCAGGTATGGGAAAACAAACTAGGGAGGAGCATGCATCGTATCCTTGCCACTTTGGGGGAAAAAAGCCTTGACTGCCTATATGTTTAATATGCAGGATGCGCTAGGTCGATGGCCCCTTGTTATACACGCATTTAAATATTTAGGATTTGCTTAAACGCCAACTGTGTATAGGGCAATACTTCAGTCGTTGTCCACTTAAAACCTGTAAAAGGTATGTGTCACAACGGGCAGGTAAAAGAAACCAAAACTGGATAAGGGATCAGATTAGGGCTTGGAGAGTTAAAAGAGAGCCTCGAAAAGGAAATGGGTGTGATTGAGATGCGTGTGCTAATGAACGTAGCACTTTGTTTGCTTGAGTTTCGTCCTTGACTGATGTACATGTTTTTCGCCTTGCTCTTGTCTCGTGGCCACTGTACGTGGCATACTTATTTTCTGGGGCCAGCACATGTGAACTAGCGTGTGATATGTGGTCCGGCCGCGTGCATGAATCAATGCAAGCGTTGATCCGAAAACGCAGTAGTCACGTACACACAGGCTCTTATGACGGTGGCTGAAAGCTTTCTTGTAGGCTTCTTTTCCTTTCGTTCCTTTCCCTCGCTGTGGCTGCGTGGTCACAGGTTTTCGGTGCAGGGCAACGGAGCACACACGTGAAACGAGCACATGCTTCCCTATCAATCAATAATCCTGCCTTGATTGGAATCTGACCTTGCCTCAGTGCGTTGGCACACTGCGTGGACTTTCCAAGAGATCCTTTATAATTATACGTCTGATAAGACGTATAATTATAAATGTGTTGAGTCACTCTCGAATGTTGGGTTTTATTCATTCTGTTGCAAGAATATTATTATAGTGGGTGATCGATTAACAAACGTAATCCGTTCCAAAAAGGTGTTCGTTAAACGAATTTTCCTTAAGCTGTCATCAACTTTAATGGGAATTTGATTTATTCATCGTTCTGGAGACCCAAAAAAGTTATATAAATTCTTACTCCGTTTATTTATATGTAATAATACAAATGATATGTATTAATATGTAATAATACAATATGTGATATCAATAATCCGGAGAACGTGTTGACAAATCTTACACACAGCGTCGCTTCTTCTTGGCTTTGTTCTGTGCAATACGTTCTCCGTATTTAGTGACAAACGGTTGTAATGTATCCCGCTGTCAAATTTTTCGAATTAATTTTTTTTTCAGCTAATGGAGTGAAAGAAGGTTCACAAGTTTTAACGATTCGCGGCAACGAAAGTTGATGAGAATCGTTAACCTAACCTAATTCATTTCCAATTCAACTACCAATTTTCAACTCGAATGACACCTATTTGTCACTCTTTTCCGGAGAACGTTTTGCAATTATATGACACCGTAGTGTCATTTGTGACGTCCGGGTTTTTAACCGGAGAACCTATTGGTTCCGTTAGGTGTTCGTTATCCGAACATGAAAATGCGCAAAAAAAAGTGTTCGTTAACCGATCCCCCACTGTATATGAACATTATGTGATATTATTACACTTAGGCATGACTGATTATGAAAGATTTGCGAACCGTTTTGTAATTTATTTTTATTCTTATTTTCATTTTTGATGTTCCAGGTGAGGAACCCAAGGATTTTAATACATATGCGGAAGAACAGGAACGCGAAGACAAAGTACGGGCCGTTGTGGTGGAGCAGGAGCCTACCTATACAGATTCGACCGCCCCGCCCTTCATTTACCAGCATTCCGTCACCGTGGACTATGCGAACGGCGCTGGGGGTCATGAACATTATGTTTCCCATGGAAATATTTCCCCTGTGCCGGATTCCCCACCGCTTCTGCCGAACGGACTTCGCCACCAAGTTCGTTCGCCGCCCTACCCCGGCTCGGATCGACCTATTACCCCGCCCCCTAGATCCTACTATGAAAGCGTTCATAGCACGAGCAACAGCGGCGGGGGTGGGTCGAGTAGGCGAACGCAATCACCTTCCCGCCACGCCTATTCCCTAACACGCGGGCCACAAGACGAGTACCGTAGTTCGTCCCGGTACTATGATCGCCAAGACCTGAGCTCCTCAGCATCTTCGCGGAGTCACCGCTTGGAAGAGGCCTTATTACGGGGTTCAGGCAGTAGTACTGGGCGATACAGTCCTCCCTACCCGACCGCCAGTAGTTATGGAAGTCCGAGGAGTGGTTCGGAAGACATTTCCGAAGGACGGAAACGTGGAGGGTAGGCATAACTCTGTCAAAAAGGTTTTCCCTCTTCGAAAGAAAAAGGCCCATTTCTCTGCTTGTCAATGCCAAACAATGTCCGTGCTAAGAGAGGGACATTTGTCCTTGTTCGTTTGCTTTGTCTTGGATTGAGACGTGGTCGTCTGGTAGTGGCTGTCAATAGCGCCACTCCGTACGTGCCAACGTGGATTACGAAATACGTGCAATCGTTTCCAATGCGAAACAGACCCTTAAGTAACTGTCATTTGACCGCACCGCAATGGCGTGAGCCCCAATTTTAGTCAGTTTTTACAAGTTTTTTTTTTATTTTCAATCATTTTTGGTCCTTTTTCTTTT
This sequence comes from Lepidurus apus apus, assembly GCA_022832285.1. Lineage (NCBI taxonomy): Eukaryota > Metazoa > Arthropoda > Branchiopoda > Notostraca > Triopsidae > Lepidurus > Lepidurus apus. Next base: position 596,557 of record JAGJRO010001033.1, on the reverse strand, counting down.
GGTTTTGGAGGAATTGGGCGTAATAGATGTATGGCATATCTAATTATAGCTGTATTGTGGTTTAGGGCTGGTACTCGGGAAGTTCACAACAAGTTGGAGAAGAATCGACGAGCTCATTTGCGTGAGTGCTTTGAATTCCTTCGTAAGCAATTGCCCTCTGTGGAAGATAAGAAGCTGTCCAACTTGGGAATTCTCAAAAGCGCTCTGCGTTGCATTCAGGTAAGCAGAATTAGTCTCCTAAACCTTTTCCCCGTGGTTGTGTCATGCGTAGTTGTCGTGAAACTTATGCACATCGCTGCGGGGTTGTTTTCTACCTTAGACAACCTGGCCGGTCGGGGCTGGGTAACTCTTTTTAAAATAAAAAAATTAAAAAAAACGGGGAAAATAGCAGGCATTCATTACGCAATGCCCGAATACTTTACGCCATGTTTTTTCTGCTCTTTATGGACGTGTCGACAAAGAATGCCAGATAAGATCTTTTTAGCTTGCTTTTTAGGGTTATTGATCTCCGCTTTTTTGTGTTACCTCCTTGACGTTATTGGACAGGCGCTAGGAGGCCGAATCGCCTCTCCTCCGAGAGTGGTCCTTTGTACTCTTGAAAATATGCCCCATGCATGCAACACACATATACACACACAAATATATACACAGACACGAAGCATATTTCCCAGAGTGCACGTGATCCGCTTGTGTCAAGTTTGGGTTTCGGATAGCTCTGATAAAGCATTTAGGCCAGCTGCCAAAGTCTAGGGCTATTTTGACTTAGAGGCCAGTTTTTGCTGGTATCGCACATCTTCATAGTGCATGCTTGGACAATAATAACGCGCCATGCTCGTGCCCCTTTTGGAATTTCTGAAGAAAAACTCAACTGGCTCAGGGCGAGTTAGCTAATTATCGTTTCTTGATATTCAGCGTGGGTTTCTTGTTAATGAGACTACTATTATCAGTACAAAAAAGGGTAATACAGTATGCAGACAACTCTCTCTCTACTCTCTCTACTCTTGCGATCTGCTCCGAGCAAATAAGCACGTGCGAATCGCATTAACTAAACGCGGTATGCTCCGTCACTGCAATACGTTACACGTGGCAGGCCACTTGATCATAGCATAGAGTGCTTGACGGGTTTCCATTTCTTTCCTGCAGGTCCCCGGACTCACTTGTACAGGTTTTGATTGTTACATTATGTAAAAATGGAAGGGCGTTGGAAGCACACACGTAGTCAGGGATGGGGGGTAGACACATGTAGGAGTTGCATGTGTTATTCCTATTTGGAATCGTTAACGTATACCACGTGAACTTTCCCCCGGCTCGTGGATCTGACCTATTTAAAGATAGTCCATTGGCTAAAGCTATTGGCGTCACGAAGAAGCACGATTTGTCACATGTTTTTTTTCACGCAAGGAGCGTAATGAGTTTTCGTGAGGAATGAAATGCTGTACCGAGTTGCTAGAACGAATTTAACTCGCTTATGAGAGGAAAACACCTGTTTTTTGTGTTTTGTCTGTTGTTTATTCTGTCCCGGAAGCGGGACAAGAGAAGCCATTCTATTTTATTCCAAAACTTGCAATGTAGAACACGACATTGTCATGCAGAGTCCACGCAGGAACGGAAGGACCGACATTAGCTGGTACACGTTTGTTTTGACGAGTGTGTCGTGTCGATGATACGTGCACGCTGCAACGTATGTGGATTGTGTCGGACATAAGCGTGCATTGGAAATTGGAGATGACCTTCACTAGAATGCTATCCTGCGTGGCACGTTAGGAGATGGGACACTTTTGAGCCGAAGGCAGCTCGCTCGAAGCGGGATTATTTATCTCGCGTTCTCAAAGAGATCACGTATGCGTCGTTTTGTGTCGAAAGTCCGAAGGTTTACAGTTTTGAAAACGGGAGAGCAATTGGAATTGAAATCCGCGTCCAAAGTCCGAATCTTGAGAAAGAGAAAGCCTAAATCTTCTTCGTATTTTGGTTACGGGTTCGTATTCGCTTTAATGGAGCTGGCTATATTCTAGAAACTCGAGAACTGGAGATTCCTAGTGTACGAGTACTACTGCTTTTTCCCTGTCACATGACTCTCAATGACCGACATAAAAAGGCTGCGAGGGAACGCACGTTTTGTTTTATTTTGTTTTATTTCATAGAACGGCTAACTTGGCTGGGGATTTTAGTACAAAACCTTCTTCCCCGAACCAAGTTAAAGACCTTTTCCTTTCTGAGGGCTGGGAATCCCGTTTCGGAGAAATTGCGACAAGTTGAAATGCGTGTAATGAGATGAACGGGTTGGCAGTTCGTACATGACGCAAACCATGCTGGAAAAAAACGAAGATGTAAGGCTTCTAAGAATCACCTGGCGTCACACGTTGGAAATCTTTTAAGTTGATTTTTTTATCCCTTTTTCTTTCCCTTCACATAAGGAATAACTATTTTTGTCGATATCAGCAACGCAAGTTTTTCTGCTCTTGATTTCTGATGGAGTTGAAAGGCCCTTGTTAGGTTCAAGGAAGAAAAGGGGGCTCGGAATAGATTAGTAGGTTCTTTTTTTTAAGTGCGGTTTTAAGGCAAGCTATTCTGGTCCTATAATGTGCGCTGGTAGATCTTTCGTATCGGTCTAGGTTTTTGGAGGATAACCTCTTTTTCTTAACAATGAAGAGCTTTTTAAGGCCACGCTGTACCCCTTATGGCGCTAATGGCAAATTTTGACTCGAAAGTTGTAATTCACTGCAAAATAATGAAATTGTATTGTGACAATGCATGGGATGTATAAATCTACTTAGCTGCTGATTTTCATTCTTAGTGTCGGTTTCACTATTTTTTACGTAGTAATTAAGCTGTGAAAATTTGAAAGAAATCAATTTATCAAAATTTTAAGCAGCAGGTAAAGTAGATTTTGCTACTAAGTTATTTTTAGAAAAATAATGTTTCAATTATCTCTTTCTGTTTCCCTCAGTTTCTTGTTTAAGGCTACGAGATGGCTTAATGTGGCAGCACAATGTAGGAAGGAAATTTCGCGAAACTACGTAGGCGATTAGCGATTACTCAAAAACTAATACCCAAATTCCAATTCTGTTTGCTCTAAAAATTCAGTTGAAAAATAATCTACTGCACATCGAAACCCGGTTTCTAAATTAGTTTTAACAAAAAAAGTGAGATTTTATTTTTGTTTTGAAAATTTACGAAGAACTATATTATGAAAAATCTCGTCGATATGCAGTAGATATCATCATCGTTTACATTACTGTCAGAAAGTTATTTGAAAATTTATAATGGTTTTGGTGGAATCGCCTACGCAGTTACCTGTGCTATTTGCCCATAAAAGCCTTAGGTGCACCGTAGCCTTAAAGTTTATGAAATTACAATGAGAAATAGGATGACATCAGTGCCATCTTGTGACAAACAAAGATCAACTTGCAGTACATCGTGGTCATAAAAACAAAACCAACATATAACTAAAAAAGGGTGTAAAAGCAGGTGCAGGGTTCAAGAGAAGAGATGTTACTTATAGAACCCATTGGCATGCATTATGCGCCCCGCCAAGAAGCGCAGAGAGAAAATGTCCGTCTTGGCAAAGTATTGACCAAACCGCGTGACTGACGTCAAAACGAACACCACGTGAAAGAGCTGGTGTCGTGTGTGTGGTTGTGTGTTAGATGTTGGATCACATTTGCTTTCACCCAATTCTCTGTAGTGGCGGTCTCCTGAGCAAACAAAAGCCAAGGACGTTAAGCGATAAGGATGAAAAAAAGGGAAAAAAAACATGGAGATTTCCTCACTTTAAAAGCGTTATCTTGCCGTGGCTCCACGAGGGTTTCAGCAGGTAGCTGGTAAATGAACAGACCAAAACTTACGACTTTTCGTCCACTTGCTCCTATTGTTATGTGACCTAGATGCCTATATTAGAATAATTTGAAGGTTGCAAAATACTGCGTATTTTGCCAGACACTTTGTTTCGGTCCTTCAATGGGATTCCTCATGGTGCAACACAAGCTTCTGGGGGTTTTCACCGTCATTATTAGAAACGACCAAGGGATTTTGCGTGCAACACCAAATGTTTGTTTCGCAAGAAACTCCCGTCTGTGTCAAAGAGCGCAATTTTGATCTCTCTTTTTTTTCTCCCAACAAGGGACAATGTCTTATCGCGCATATTATGGCTTCAAAGTACGGTACACGCTGGCTAAATTGTCGTTAATAGAGAACCAGGTGGTGTTGGAGGTTATTAAAGGCTGTAACGATAACGATAAGCTTTGTTCCTTTCCTTTTTTCGTTAAGCATTTAATAAATAAAAAAAGGAAAAAAGTTGGAACGTCTCACGAAATCGTATTTACTGCGCTGGGAGAAAGATTAGATGGGTTTTCTTGAGAGCATTTTTTATTATTTATTTTTTGAGATTTTGTTTAGGATTGTTTTGCTCCTCCTTGGGTTTCTTGCGTGGTCTTCGAGGTCAAGCCTGTTTCGACATTAGAATTGCAATACTCCTATCACTAATTTAGGTGAACGCAGAAAAAGCACGTGACCCGGCAGACGTGCCAGATCTAACGTCTCGCCATGCAAGATAGTGCGGAGCGTTGATCCTTTACCTTGTGTACCAGTCAGTGGTTTGTCTGGTATGGTAATGGTGTGGAAATCGACGTATGAACTCGTTTGGGCCCAGGTGTTCGCATTATTGCGACTTTGTTTCTTGCGCCAGAGCGGCTTAACGAATTAGTACGTTCCCCATGACCCAGGCGAATCCTCGAGACATCTTTTTAGGTTTCATTGATTTTCCTAAGGGAAAACGGTAAAAAAAAACTGACAAAAGGCCCGAGCTCGTCTTAACAAAGATGTCGTGTTTGGGAGATTTCCTGAAATGTCCTTGGAGACCCCGAATATCACAAGCCTCGAAACGTTAGCTCAACAAACTCATTCGCATCTAGCCAAGTCTTCCCAGTCAAGCGCACACGTGCTCTCGAGCCACATGGATTGCATTTCATTGACCTTCTCCTTTCATCCACACACCCTAGTCTTTTTGCTCCGCCTTGTGGGCGGAGTTCCAACAGTCGTAAGGTTTAATTCCGTCTCCCTACCCAGATTAGGAACAATAGCTGGTTCAGGGAAATGGAAGAGGAAAAGCAAAAGCCAGCCAGACGAAAGCATATGTATCGATAGTGTATACATCTAGAACGTTGACAACTCGAACTATTGGCATAAGCAGGGGCATATGTCATAGTTGTATTGAATTGCGTCATCGAGTTACAAAGTATTTTCTTATTCACCAGAAATAGGAAGTTTAAGGATGACGTGGGGCTGTCCACCCTCTCCTTCGCCTTTTCTAGAACACTGAGATTTATCTATTATTTCTGCGGGGTAATTTTTAGAGCTGTCCTAAATTGTTAATCGTTTGAGGGTTGGGTGGAGTGAAAATAGGTTTGAATGCAGGAGTTGTTGTACAGACTGTTGTGTCGAGATCCAAAGGGTTGGCATCTTTTTTTATGGATACAGGCATCGATTTTTTATCGCACGTCGACATGGTGCTTTTGTTGCCAAGAAGCTGCCGCCAGCTCAGCCCCTGTCACATTCATCACGGTCCATAGGACTCGGGTTTGAATTAGCATTGCCTCACAATTTCCGTAGATTGCGTCGTGCATGGTGACGCAGTTGGCGTCCTTGAACGAGCTTTTGAGGGTTTAACACACACCGCGCAAATAAATGAAAAACAAGAAAATTAAAAAGTAACGTCATTGACCCATAGAAAAGATTTGAAAATGTGGCTGCCCTCTCCCGAATGTTTTTAAAATCACTTCATAATTAAATTAATACGCAATACTTAACAATTGAAAAGCGTTATGAGCGCCTGTTTATGTTTGTTCAAAAACAAAGCATGTTGCGTGAGTTTTCGTAGAATTTGTAAGAAAGTCTGAACGCCAAACTGAGCTTGAAACGGTTACAGTAGATGCCCTTATTGTGATCACTGATGTTTTAGACGTGTAATTATATAAAAATGGCGACAAACAAGAAAAGAGTTGATTTAAATGTAAAAGAGAAGTTGCGGCTCATTGAAACTTATGATAAGGTAAATTTAAAGGATTTGCCACAAAGGGAAGCGGCCGTTAAGTTAGGAATTCCTCAGTCACCTCTATCAAAATTGTTGAAAAATTGTTGCGAAATAAACAAGCGGGTGTAGTGAATCTAGAAGTAGAAAAAGGAAACTTGTATGAAAGGGTCAAAAAGTAGACGATGCGTTGTTTCTTTTGTTCTCAAACAAGCAAGCTCGTTTTACGCGCCGATTAATCGTGGCATTCTGTTGCATATTTCCGATTTCTGATTATTAGAATCTCCACTTAATAGAATCAATATTCACTTGACAAACGTGATCACAATAAGCGGCATCTGCTGTACTTGGAGTGAAAAAAGGATGCAGTACGTGATGTTTATGGTTACGATGCTTTTAGCATGAAGGGAAGATTTCATTTTAAAAATGTACCCTAAAACTGGTTTCATTAACATCTGCTTTTCTTGTTTGTTTTTTATTCTCCACAGAGTTTGAAGCGCAAAGAACGCGAGTATGAACATACAATGGAGCGTTTAGCTCGGGATAAAATAGCGAGCCAGCAAAGATTGGCCAGCTTACGTAAAGAAGTGTGCACGATACCGGGCTACAGCTCAGATCCGGGCAGCATGGATTTAGGCAGTGTTTTGCCTGCTGTCCTCCATACGCAGCATCCGATTCCTATGGACGAAGACCGGGATGTGGAACACGATTACATGCGTGCTTATGCCCCTCGATCGGATGTGAAATCACCTCTGCCCTATAGCCAGTTCCATCCGTCTTACGAAGACATCCATGGCGATAGTTTGCGCCGCATGGAAGAAGACAGGGAAAGCAACTCCACGTCAACGGCATCAGAACGGGGTGATCTCAGCGACGTGGAAGAGTCTGTCAAGGTGCCTCGGAAAGGTCATCCCAAGCCGGTCATTATTTTGGAGGAGGGACTGCCCCATCGATTTAGCTATCATGATACTTTCCGTGCGAGTTCTTCCGCGTCAGCCAGCCCGGCCATGCCGTCAGCTCCCCTTGTAATTCCCTCCAAGTACAGGAAGCTGGAAGACATGGATTTAGAGCAGCAGCAGTTGGAGCATGAACGTGCCAAGGAGAAAGAGTACGAGCGAGAGAGAGAACAAGAAAGAAAAGAGTACAAGAAAGAATACATTGATAATCCTGCGGCTGGACCGGCTGGAGGAGCGGAACGAAGAACGGCGATCCGTGTCATTCGCCAACCCTGTACGGTTACAGCGTCTATCCCTGTGACGTCAGCGGGGGGAACAATCACGAGCATTGCTAGTGCCAGCGAAGTATGCGAGATCAAAGCTGAACCAGACCAGCCTGTCTATTTGAGACAGCCTATGCCCTTGGCTTTTTCTACGGGCAGTGGAATGGTAATTTATCTCTGATTATAGCACGGAAACAAGTTTCTAATATCCCTTTTTTATTTTATTTTTTATGGATTTTTTATGTGGCCTCAGGTGTTGCATCCTAATCTACAGCTATTGAATTCTTCCTTGAAAGTATTGACCCCATCACAAGGCTTAAGCGGGATGACGGGAGTGAGAGTGATTTCTGCATCAGACGCTTCCGCATCCCTCCAGCCGTTAATTGTACATTCTACAGCTACCACACCAAGTAAGCATTTATATGGCTTATTTAACTAAATTATTTTTATTTTATTTTTTATTTATATTATATGTATTATATTAAACATTTACTTGTTTTATTTAACTAAATTATTTTTATTTTATTTATTATATTATATTTGTATTATATTATATTTTTTATTTACATTATTTGGATTATTTTTTTTTTATTTATCTTTCCTCAGTTGGTAAAGCAAGCTCGACAGCAATCTATACCAGTACCACTGGTGCCAATCTGTTAAACGGTGCCGCGACAACTAGTTTCTGCATTCCGGCAGGAATGGTAATTCCTGGACTTGTCGCTTTGCCTTCCGAGCACGGAAGAGGTCCTTCCCCGTTGGAGTCCAGATTAGGTGACAAAGTCTCTTCTACAACAGAGAACGGTACTTGATTTACATATAGTATACAAAGTGGCATGGGTGCCTAACATGCGCTTTTCGTGTTTTCAACAGCTGGAATTCCCAACGGAATGATTAATGCCAAGTCTGTTGGTCGCGTGACCCTTCAGCCAACAACTTCCTCTGGTATTGTTGCCACACATTAGTATGGATTTTCCGTTATAAACGTTGTTGTGGCATAGGTATAACTCATGTAGTAACTCCTTTGGGCGTCTCTCGTTCGTTGCCTATTATGACGCCCATGACGATGATTCCGCAAGGAAAGCATGTCGCACATATTATCTCTAACTCGTCTCTTGAAAAGGTAACTTCATTTTGACATTTACTGGTTCCTAATGGAGCACAAATAAACTTTTTTTCAATTTAGGTAATGAGCGGCCCCTTGTTGAAGACATCTATTCCTTTGCTGAGTGGTCAATACCATTCGGTCATCAAGCCTCTAGTCGTAGTGGCCGCCCCCACTGCCGACACGCCCACTTCCACCACATCTTCGCAACCTCAACAGCATTCCCGCTATAATTCTTCTTCGACCGCCTCACCTTCAGTGCCGCCAGTTTCTGCCAATCAGCCAACGCCGTTTGCAGATGGAGAGTGAAAGTCGAAAAAGATGTTTTCTGGCTTTGCAAGATTTCAACACCGCGAGACTTGACATGTCTTCCTAACTTTATAACTTGTCTGCTTACCTATATAAAATTGCCTTGACTTCGGCAACAGTACAAATGGTGTGAACCCGAAGCTAAGAAAGGACAATTAGAGGATGACGTTGTGGATAAAAATGAATAATAGCGGCCTGTGGCTGTGTGCGGATGACCAGTGGTTTATTGCGTATTGACCGATCTCGCCAACGATTCAGGATGGTAAAGAAATTGACACATAGTTGCGATGCAAGGTGCAGTGTTTTGTGATAGACGCTAAAAGAAAATTTCCTGGGACAATATGCGGATTGCGCTAGAGGACAGATGGATGAGCGTAACGAATATAATTCCTTGAGGCATTAATAATCAGGTGCGAACACCTCAACTACGAACAATTTGTCATGTGGTATGTATGCTCGCATTATTAACATTGCGATTGTATGATTTTTGTAAAGAGGTTTCACCTGTTGTCAACTGACGTATGGTTTTCTGATTAAGCTCGTTAGAAATCGTGTAATGTAGATCACTTCATGATTGTCAATTGTGAATTTGCATAAATATCGCGGTTATGGTGTTGCTTATATGCGCGACGAAATAAACCATGTTGAGTTTTATCAAGGAAAATTTAATCATTTTTTGTCATTCTTTTGTTTTTTGGACAATATAGGAGCAGTCCATAAAAAAAATACAATCTGGGATTATACAGTGAAAAAAAAAAATCGGGGGGGGTGAAGCCCCCCCTGGGTACGGGCCTGATATGGCTATAGGCGTACCGTCATCCATTTCTAAATCGAACAAAAGATAGATGTTAATACAGAGTAGGACCTCTATGGGCCTCTATCTCCTACTCTCTGGATGCTACCAACTACTATCGTACACCAGTTTTGCCTTTCATTATATATATAGAAGTTTCAACGACACACAAAATATAAGCGTGTGGATAAGGCGCAAGCCTTGGAAATGAAAGGTCGTGGGTTCGAAACCCGGTCGATGCACTTTATTTCGTTGAGAAAACGAAATTTTAAATGGTTCCCTTTCTGTGTACCTTATGCCTTCCCGGCAAGGTTCCTATACCCATATTCGATATTGTGAAGCTTCGGCATCACGAGCTTGAATATCGGGGATAGGAAACCGAGCAGGGAGTTGGGAACAGGGAAAAGGGCGAGGCTCTCAATTTTTGACGATTTTTGAAGGGGATACAGCATTATTCCTTATGGAGAAAAGCCCTGAAAAAGCTTTTCCCAGCTCGAAAAGGAGCCACGCCCCCTTTTCACACCAATCCACCAATAGGATTCGTCTTTTTTCTTGAGGCCACACCCCTTTTAGCGAATTATTCGAAAAAATCTCACAAAAATTTCCAAAATTTTCACTTTTATTTCAAAAATTACAATCCCTATTTTAAATTACGCCCTTTTACGAGAAGACACAAAATGTATCAAATTTTGCTTTTATTTCAAGAATTACAATCGTACAAAAAATAAGACATTTTGGGAAACTAGATCTTACGAGGAAAATTTTGGTTACAACAAATAAGGAATTCCGAGGGGAGACAAACATCTCATTTGCATATTTTTTTATCTCATTTTTCGAGCTAAGGAAAGTCACAGAACAAAAATTCTAACAGATTTGGAAAACAGAGCGCTACAGCAATGTTGGGAAGAATAAATTTGATAAGAAAAGCAAAAAATTTGGAAAGCAAGCGTTACAAATCTGCTCAATCCTCTAAATTTGTACACAATACAAAGTCGCGAACCCAAAAGCTGTTGTGCCGAACATCGGAACCCTTCCAATGTGCCAATCTTGCCTTGAAGTACAGTACATACAACGGCCGCAGCTGAAAGAGTTAACAATTGGAATGTAAACCCAAAATTTAAATAACAAAATGTTGAACTTCTTAAATAATTGACGAAAGAGTTTGTAAGCCTGATTCTTGTGTAAGACTCCGAAGCTCCCCAAGACTTTAGACTGAAATCAGCTTCATTTGGAGATGTTGACCTCTTGGCACAGGATTGCGTGTTCCTCTTCGCCTCTTTGCGTGTTCCTCTTTGCCACCGAAAACTAGAAGAAAATGGAAAAATACCAGTACGTATAAAATCAATTCATTAATAAAATGTTTAAAACTTACAAGTAAGTGTAAAGCTAAAGGCCCACAAACACATCCGTACAGGAAAGCACTCCAAAGCGAATGGGAAAACAGAAAACGTATGAAAAGCCTCTTCACGTTTGAGAAGGATAAAAAATGTCAAGATTCGCGTTTGTAGACTTCCGGTGACAATAAAAAAAACACAAGTCGCACACGTTTGAGACGTTGGCCAAGTCGACCTCACTTCTTCCTTTTTCGCTTCGGGACATCGTATGAACGTCGCAACACCCAATTACCCTTCCCCTTTCGCCACCTTCCACCCATTTTAATCGGTCAAGGTAACCAATGGTCCTGCAACGAAATGTAAAGTAGAAAAAAAGTTAGTCGGAAATTTATACAAACAAGTTAAAAACTAAACCTTAAAAATTACGTTTTCATTGCGACCAAAAATACTTTCTGAATCTCTTTAAAATTATTCACCTTAATGTTGCAATTCCACAAAAATAAATAAATAAGTAGTTTGAATTTTCAGCACTATTCATGAACATTTTAAAAAATCAAAAGAGAAGGAAAATTTCCTCAAAATTACATATACCTGTTCCTTCTGGTTCTCCCGAATCCCACAGATGGTTAAGTAGCTATACCTCCAAGTAGCAGAATATCAAATTAGCAGATTAAAGTTAAAAAATTGTGTTGACTGCTAAGGATGATGTAAGGCAGGAACGAAGTAGACTGCACACTTAACACCAATATTTTTTTTACTGGCGTATAGGCCTGGCCAGCAGCCTTTTGGTAAACACCACACTTAACACTTTAAACGTGCATTGAGGTTTTCGAAAATAACACTGAATCCGATTGGTAATGTTTAACTCACTATGGTATAAAACTTAACTACTGGCTTAAATAACATCGCTGGAAAGAAGCACGTCTACACTGACCGCTTGCTAGGAAGCAACTGACGTTTATTATGGGGGTGCTTCAGGGTGCACGTCCGTTCAGCGTTCAACAAACTTTCGAATTCGTTCTCTTGAACTTGTCCGGGCACGTTTTGGTGTTTATACGAAACCTGCTAATTTCACAATTTTATAATATAAATCTTTGTAAACAGCTTACACGAGTCTTTTTCTGGTTTTAACTAACGGGACTAGACATGTCAATAACTAATTTTTTAAGGAATTAAAAACAGTTATAAGATCAAATACAAAAATTAATACACCGGTGCTTGAAATTTGGGATTTTTTGGAGAAAAAGAGACATCGAAGGTCCCTAAATATCTTAGTATGATTATGGGAAACGCGAGATAAAGACAGAAGATTTCACGAAAACTGTCTAAATTAAATTCACTGCAATATGAAGGAGATTGAAGGTGATTAACTTGGAAACATTAGCAGGGGTATTAACAAAATGAAAAAGAAGCAAAAAGTGAATTGATATGATTTACTAAACTACCAAATGCGAGGTGTGTGGCTTTCATAACAGTTAACTATTCATATTTTATGTTTAATCTTTATTGGCTGAAAAGCAGATGTTTATTGGGATTGAGTGAGAGCAATTAGGAAAATTTCAAAACTATGTTGGTATGTGTGGATTCAAGTACAACGTTTTACTTCTGCAGACCTGCCTCCAAGAGCTGATACGCTGACGCCAGCTAACGCCAAACCTGGAAACTGCTGAGGCGAGGCTGGAAGCTGGGCGGAGTGCCCCTTGCGGACATTTCAGTAGCCGTTTTGTTATTTTTTCGTTAGATGGCAGACCGAGCTATTTTGTTTCGACAGTTTTGTTTATGTGGTTGTAGAAATAAATCCTTTCACGATTTTATACTTTTAAGCAAAAATGGGTAAACGCCAACATCAAAAAGACAAAATGTAAGAAATAATAATAACTCTAGAATCCTATGACAAGTTTTAAATGTGCAATTCGTGTTTTCATTCACCTAGGTACTTGACGTGTACGGAGTGGAGTACACTGTATGGCGGTAAGAAAGCGGCTTCAGCTCTCAATGGGGCTACTGCGTCATTTAAGCGCCTTCCATTCCATCATTGTTCACTATCCCTTCAGAAGTTCGAAAACCCTGTTTGTGACAAGCATGGAAACTTGTTTGATATCCTGGCGATTGTACCCTATATCAAAAAGTTTAAAATTAATCCCGTCACTGGAGAGGTACTTGAAAATTGTTGAAATAGGTTTTTTTAAATAATTAGCTCTTGTAGCCTTTGGATTCTAAAGGACTAATACGTCTGAAGTTTGCTGTCGATACGGAAGGCAATTATCAATGCCCTGTCCTCTTCAAGTCGTTTACAGACAAGTCACACATTGTTGCCAACAAACTTACTGGAAACGTCTTCTGTTTTGAAGTAAAGAACTACCCCTGTAATCGTATTTAGTCTTATGTTTGTATCATTTATGATTAGGCAATTGAACAGTTGAACATCAAAACGAAAAATTGGAAAGACTTATTAACAGACGAGCCTTTTAAACGAGAAGACCTTATTACCCTGCAAGACCCTGGTGATCTTGCGAAATTCAATATTTCCAATTTTCATCACATAAAAAATGAAATTAAGATTGAAGATGAAGGTAATTATTTTTCTCGGCTCCTTCCCTTGCTTATTGAATTACTACCTTAGAATTGGTGCGTGCTCGCACTGATCCCGCTGCTCGTCTCAAGAAAGTTGCTCCAGAAACAAAAGATATCCTTGAAGAACTGGAAAGGGAATACAAAGCGCCAGAGAAGGTTAAAGAAGCGAAGAGAGCCGTAGCGGACAAATTTAATGCTGTATGATCAAATTACTCGTGTAGTAGCATGATTTTATGGGATGTCTGTTCTCCTAGGCTCCATATTCTACTGGCATGGTTGCAGCCGGATTTACGTCAACCGTAATGGCCCCGCTTACAACCCATGAAGCTGCTATTTTGGATGACGATGTTGTCCGATATAGCAGGATTAAAAAGAAAGGTCAAACCGTTTTTTTGTTTTTTTCATGTGTTAAGCTCTATTTTGTGTGTTTCAATAGGTTATGTACGTCTTCTAACAAATTTGGGACCTCTTAATGTGGAACTTCATTGCGACATTGTTCCCAAAACTTGCGAGAACTTTCTAAAGTTGAGCCAACAAGGCTATTATAATGGAACCAAGTTTCATCGCTCTATTAAGTATTTCATGGTAGGCGAAGAAGTTACTTTGGAGACTATTCAGAAGCTAATGAAGGTCTTTAATGCAGGTTCAGGGCGGAGACCCGACTGGAACTGGGCGAGGTGGGCAATCTTATTGGGATAAACCGTTTCCCGATGAAATCAGGCCTAATTTGTCTCACGATCAGAAAGGAGTTTTAGCCATGGCGAATAGCGGACCTGACACCAACAAATCTCAATTGTAGGTCGAGCATATTTGATTTACAGAGATAAACATGACTTATTTCTAGCTTCATCACGTACCGTGCGTGTAAGCACTTGGACAAGAAACACACTGTTTTTGGAAAAGTGGTGGGCGGCTTGGAGACGTTAAATGCTATTGAACGTGTTGAGACAGATAACAAAGACGCGCCAATTGAAGACATAGTAATTGAACAAGCTCTGGTTTTTGTGGACCCCTACACCGAAGTAGATGAGCAGGTATTAAACTAATCTTTCGTAGTTATTCCAGTCCTTAACAATTTCCGTTTAGTTGGTTAAAGAACGAGAAGAAGATAAACAACAGAGAGAAGATGAGAAAAATGCTTCCAAAGCTCCCGTCAAGAAAAAGGACGAGGCTCCGAAGATATATAGCTCATCAGTTGGGAAATACATCAACCCAGCGACTGTCAAGTAAAAAGCTATAGTAAATTAAAAAAAAAAAATACGATATTCTGAATTTCTAGGGTGATGGATGCACCGCCCCCAGCCAAGAAAAAGGCTAGTGCTACAGGATATAACTTTGGAAATTTTGGGTCATGGTGAAATTTTGCTATAAAATGTATCTCAAACCCCTTTACTATACAAACTTTTCAAACCAAAGCAAAAGGATTGTGTTTCCATGCGTAGTCTTTTCGATGCTTTAGCTGGGTTTCTGGAGTAGCACGAAGTAATGGCTGAGGTTCGGGATCTGCCTCGCTGGGATCATCGTAAATGGTGGAAATAATAATGTCATCATCGTCTCGGACGGATCGCAAAGGTTTTCGTGTGAAACCTGTCCTTACAAGCTCTTCACCATGATATCTGTAATTTAAATTTTAGGTTAATCACTATTTTATAAATAAAAAAATAGATATTACCCAAACCCTGATTTGTCATAAGTCTTCTGCCCCTCAACTTCAATTGGCTCCTTTATGCCCAACTGTGAACGACCTAGGCTCTGACCAGCTCTCCAACCTTGCTTTCGCATAACATGCCTGGCTATACCTTTGGCATCAAACGCTCCCGGTGGTAAACCCTTCAAGTTAACTTCTTGACTTGGTTTTTGGCGCTTACCGGCTCCTTTAGAAGCCTTCGAAGAAGGTTTTTTGAACACGCTTGGTGTTCTCCCTTCCTTATCGAGCTGGTCTTGTCTAATGGTCAGCAAGTCTTTTGCGTCCTTGTCACCAGCGCCTACAAGATCATGTTCATAATACGTTCGCTGGGTTGATTTCAAAACGATTATTTTCATACCTGGCACATAGTACGCTTCCATATCTACATCCCAATCGTCAGCCGTCTTTTCGTCAAAGTCACCAGCTGCTTTATCCCACTCGAATGCGTCGGTATAGAAAACTAAGCCAGAACCACCTTTTTCCCAAACGACTTCTATGTCTTCTTCATATAAACGTTCCTTTGCGCGTCCTTGCTCTGTTACATCGTTATGAAGCGACTCGTGGCGTTCCCACTCTTCTCCACCATCTTCGTCATCATCCTCGTCTTCAGCTTTGTGTTCTTGACTTTTATTTGAAGTTAAAGGTTTCGACGAAGGTTGTTGTGCTCGTGGAGAAGTCAAGCTTGACGTTGTAAATTTTGAAGGCACTGAAGATATGATTGCTGGACCATAATCGAAGAAAACGCTTCCATATTTCCGTCGACATCTAAAAAATAATAAATTACAATGCAAGAAGAGGAATACGACAGATAGGAATACCTTATTCTGGTAAAGTCAATGCCCAATTTCTTTATAAGGCCTGCAGGCATCTCGCATTTTTGAATGAGCTTAATGAAGTGCTTGGTAGAGGTACCGACGTTTCCTCTCGGCATGACCAAAGGTGGCCGTAATTCCGGAGTGTCTGGCATTGTTTCAGCTTCATGTTGGTATTTAACAACTGAGCATAAAACATGCTGGTCCGCGAGTTCGCAGTCTTGTCTGTCTGTCCATGGTTTCATATGGTAGCTCAGGACAAACTTGTCTAGAAGTTCTTCTGACTTTAATTTAACCAAGCAAGAGTAGAGTTTAGAGTCTACATTTAGTTCCGAATCGTTAGTTGATTCCCTGTCGTTTTCATTAATGCTTTTAATATCATTAATAATAGTATTTTGAACTCTATGACGGAAATGGAAGCACTGGAATTTTGAGGTTTCTACGAAATCCGAAAAGTGTCTCCGGAGATCAGCTGAATGAAAGCTAGACGGAATATTTCGTATTTCTGCAAAAAAACGAACCTTTTTCACCAGATCAGCCATTGCCATGCAACATTTGTTTTGATACACTGTGACGTCATCACCAACAGAAAACGCACACAGCGCCATCTGAGTTCAAGCTAAAACAGACGAGACCAACGGAATAACAGACCAAACATAATTTTAAGGAATGAGGGAAATGTACTCGAAATGTTCCTTTCTTATCCAATGAAATAATAGCTCAAGACAAAAAAATCATTTAAAAAAAGTTTACATTTCTGACCGTAAGAACAAAACGCATTCCACTCTTTTTCTAGGTTTATAACTGAACTTTCTTTGTGGCTCCGAGTCTTGTGGGATCCTGGGATGGATAGTAAACTCCTTGTCGAGACGGTCCAGCAAAACTAGGATACGGTTCTGCTCCAGCTCCAAAGACAGGAGGCGGAGCCATCGGCATATCGGGCATCGTACCGTAACCGTACTCGGGTCCAGGCACAGGAGTTGGTCCAGTGGCTGTGGCTGCCTTTTTGCTTTTCTTGGGCGGTGCAGAGTCGTCCTTATTGGCCGGTCTCTTGTTGTAATGTTCAGCCGGTGTCGGTTTAGGCAAACCAGGGACAGGTTCAAAATAGGGCAGTTCAGAACCAGCCAAAGTACCTTAAACCAAATAAAAACTTAATACCTTAGGTATTATAGATAATGACAATTACAGTATTATGACGACAACGAACGTACTTGCACCTGGAGTTCCTTGCTTTCCTTGAGGTCTTCCCCAGCGGATCACCAAACGATGACCCGCAATGATCAGCTTATTAAATGTACCCTGAGCAGCCAGCTCAGAAGCATATCGAGTTGCAAACGTAACGAATGCACACTGCTGTTTTGGGGACACGTGAATGTTCCGTATCTCACCGTATTGGTAAAAATGATCCCTAGGCAATAAAACATAATACTTATAAATTTGCGTATAACGGTGATTTTGACTGGTTTACCGTAAGTCTTTTTCTCCGACTGAATCTCCCAAGCCTCCGATGTACAAGGTAGTAATTGTTTTATCTTCAGGTGGGTCAAGTCTTGGCATGGCGGATGCACGACGCATCAGTTTGTCAGCCACAGGGTCATTCGTACCATAATAGCTGTTAAAAAAGAAAAAAAAATCTTTGAAGAAACTGGCCTACATTTTGGTCTTTTCCATTACCGATCTCTGATGTTCTGGTCAGACAATGGATCATCCGGATCGGTGGGTTTTTCGTGACGATAAGGACATTCTTCACCTCGTTTGCACTCCCCTTTAACCCAGAAAGAACAGATGTGAGGACGGTTCCTAGCATAGTAAGGGGTTGTTCTGGCCAACTTTAGCAACAAGTCTGAAGGAGGTTGCGCTTTTCCACTTGGAGCTCCAGGGACAAAAGTTGGATCTCCAGATGCAGCCATCTACAAAACAGAGAGGAGCTTTAGAGAAATTGCCTTAAACCAGTCTCTTACATACTTGTCTTTCTGCATTGCTAATAAAATATTCCTTGTTCACGTCCGTTTTGGGCAAGAGCGCATCCTGCGATCTAATGGCTTGATCTCGGACTTGAATAGGTAAGCCGTATTCTAGATCCAAGAGGCAAGTTTGGCATACATTCTTGAGTTTCGCGCAAGTCTGACACACTTCGGTCTTTTTGAAACGCATTTTCACTCCAGGACACCAACGAAATGTGGTAAAGGGGCGAACACAAATTTTACATTCAGTTCCATACTTTTCTTTCATCTACAAATAAGCAAAACTGTTAGTTTTCTTGGTAAGCTTATATTAGAAAGGTTTTACCATCCGAATGTACGGATTATCCCCCAAGCATGTCTGGCAGAGAATGGGAAATTCCTAAGAAAACAACACATGAGGATTCGCTTTAGTAAAAGCCATGCCACAGAGAAATTGTTTACTTACTGCATCTTCCCAACTCTGCCGATTATATAAGTTTGTTCCCTTTGACATCGCCATGTTCTAAGTTACTTGTTAAAGGAGCTTAACGAGACAAAAATTAGCAGGAAAAACACCAAACAAAAAGTTGTCCAAAACACCGTAAACAGTCAATTTTATTTTGCAATGTCGCCGCACCATGCACTGCCGCCACTTTTGCCTATCCTGTTTCCGAATGCAGCTTATATTCGTATTTAACTACGCGTATTGCTTCTAATCCGTATGAGCTACAAAATCCATACTCAATTTTCTGAATTCTAATTGCTGTTGATATTTGTACAGACAATAAAATTAGACTACAAAACGTGCACGATGCACAAAACATCCGAGGTTTAAATAACATAGAATAATAAACTACACAAAATGCGGAATTTTAGAATAATTAATTGGAGCAAGTGATTTTGTCTCACAACACTTTTAGGGATGGCTATTTAAAGACCCGAACCACCGTATATAGGTTTTTAAACAGTAGGATAACAAGGATATATTCCAATGTAAAGGTTTTGGGACCGATTTTCTGTATACCGTGTGGCATATTGTGTAGGTAAACGCCCTAAATATACTGTGCGGGCATCACCTGTAGGCCTAATAGTATACAATTATAACATTATTACTTAAGACTATTTTACAATCAAGGTAAACTAGATGCTAAATTTTGAGATAGTGCTACGTCTAAGCCACTCCTTCATCGTTAGCAGGTCTTTCGTAATGAAAACGATTTACGGGTACATGCTGCGTGACCAAAATTCTGAGGCCGTGATGGGGCTGAAAGGAACGAATGCCAAAAGAATTAATTAGTACGGATTAGCCTAAAAAAGACTCTAAACTATGCTCAAATTTTATTAATTACTACCTTCTTTACTCCAGATTAATAATATTCTCATATTTCTGAGTCTCCAAAACAAACTTATAACACGGGTGCCTTGCCCTTTGAGCAATAAATTTAATTAGCAAGCCACTATGAAAAGCGTCGCCAGTTGGGTTCTATTTGTCAACAATCATAGTATATAGTCATAACAATGTAGGGACTGTGTTTGTCTTCGTAACCTACTGTTTTTCATCTTCGTGACTTGGCCGACGGTACATAGGGTTACTATGATGTGGTCTATATTTAAGAACTGAGTGAATTAGATTTATATTTGAAGTCGACACAGCGCTCGCGTCGAACGGATTTTTGGAGCTTCAGTAGTAGGTATCGTTTCGATGCTCCGCGAGGAAGGACTGGTAGTACTGAAAACACTGCCGCGACTCACGAGTGCTTCAAACCGAGCGTGATAGTTTCCCATTTGCGAGGTTGAGTTCATAACTACAAAATAACGTTTTGTTTACCGTCTGTTAAGAATACAAATAGTGTTGATAATTTACGAGGAACGGTTAAGGTAAACTGAGCGTTGACGTTTGTTTAGTGTTTTTTTCCTTTTTTTGCTTTCTTCCCTTGTGCATCGAAGATAAAATTAGCTTATCTGCTGAATTCCAAATGTTCTTAATTCGCTGGACAACCTCAAGTTTGGGGTGTTCATGTAAGGAACATTCCAGCCTCTTTATGCGAACTTCTCACTTCGGGATGAAAATTTGATTAGAAAGTTGCAAGCACGAAGCAGCTTGGACTTCCATTGCGAAAACTCGGAATGCTTGGGTATGAATGCATGTTGCATAGCTGCCCAGACACCGAATTAGCCATCGAATATTAAGTCAAGCCCCTTAAAAATTCAATCACTGCCCGAAGCGTTTGACCGCACCGAAGTCTTTAAAGTGATTGTTCTTTGATTGTTTCTCGTTGATCGAATTAGAGCAGGCTGAGCGACCAGACGTCTGTCTTGAAAAGATGGAAAAAACATATCCGGCTGGAGCTCACCTTTGGTTCTTTCTTCACTTCGCAGCGGTTATAATATGCTTCTGAAGACATCTTGATGGGATGCTGGGCTGAGAGAAGGGAGCATCGGAAGAATACAACTTCTTTTTACAAAATAAATACGTAAAACCTAAAAAGCCCACACACGAAAAGACAATACAAGAGCTTTCAAGGATAAGCCCTGCTACGCCGCAGTATTCGAACGGACGACAAAAATAAATATCAACATGCTCAGCAAAGAAGAGTTCAGGTAAAATGACAAGAAAACATAAGTTTGCAGGTTACATGTAATCAAGTCCGATTTGTCATGCCAAACTTTTTTCCGTTTTGTTTCTCCAGGGAATTTACACATGACGTGGATCCCTGGGCCCTGTATTCATCATCAGTAAGTAATGGCTCTGGGAGGACCGTTTACCAAAACGTTAATGTAGTCGTCGACAACGATTCTCAATATTACTATCTCCCCAACCTTGCTTATGACGTCATTGCTCCTATAATCATCTGCTTCGGAGTTTTGAGCAATGGAGCTATTTTGGTCGTTTTAAGCCGTTACCGGTTGAAAGGTAAATTGAAAGATTTTTCGTTAACGTAAAAGGTGGCACAATTACAGACCACGTGCTGTTTCCGCTCCGCAGGTACCGTGTACACGTACCTTTCTTCCCTGGCCGTGGCAGATGTAGCCGTGTTAATGACATCTATTCCTCTCGTTTATCGATCATCGGAAAGAAGGTCTCGCTACAGCTCTTACTCGCTAGCAATCTTTTTCGCCCACCTTGAGCTGGTCCTAAGCAATGCATTTATGGCGTGTAGTATCTATTTGGTCGTGGCCCTTACACTCGAACGTTATGTATCAGTTTGCTGGCCCACCAAGTTTAAATCTATGCATCATTCGAATCGAACCAAGGTGAAAGTGTTGATTGCGTACATTCTGGCTCTGTTAATCTGTATTCCACTGGGCGGTTTAAAAAAAGTTCGCCCCATACTTGAAGAAATAGTGAAGGAAAACAAGACCCTTCTAATCTACGAATATGAATGCGTCGAAAATGTTGCGGTCACATCATCACTGTGCTGGAGAATCTACGTTTGGCTCGCCGAAGTTTGCATAAGGTTTGGTCCGGCTGTCATTTTGGCCGTTTTGAATACTTGTATCATCGTGAAATTTAAAAAACTCACTGAAGCACGGAAATCCTTGCACAGTGCTCCGTCATGGCGCCGAAAAGTGCGAGAAGAGCGTAAATTGATTATTCTTCTCACTTGTGTCATTGTTCTCTTTTGGTGCGCTGTTGTGCCATCGGCTGCATTGTCTTTACTTTATAGTGAAGAGTACCAGAATGTTTACGCTTTCGAAATATTCCGAGCTATCGCTAACGTTCTAGAGCTTTGCAACTTTGCATCGAATTTTTACATTTACTTCTGGTGCTCTAGCGACTTTAGAATGTCCTTCTTTGAAGTATTCCATTGGCTAGCTCGCTCTCGAACTCCGGGAGACAGGGCTGACGCTCACGTTTAGAAATAGCAATAAAACAATAAATGTATTCTAATATATTCGCTCCCTCGAC
The DNA here is from genome assembly GCA_022832285.1 of Lepidurus apus apus. Taxonomy (NCBI): domain Eukaryota; kingdom Metazoa; phylum Arthropoda; class Branchiopoda; order Notostraca; family Triopsidae; genus Lepidurus; species Lepidurus apus. The sequence goes on along the minus strand of JAGJRO010001033.1, from coordinate 574,846 downwards.
TTCGATGCCTCTTGGGATCTGATAGAGAATCCTTGGACGAAGAGCTTCCATTCGATATTGCCATAGGCTGGAAAGGCAGTGGTCGTTTTGTTTGAAATTGGTCCCTGAAGGTCGCGGTGGTGAAGCTGTTTGCTGCATCTCGGGTGTCTCGGAACAAGGGTAGGTTTCTAGTTAGAACAGGTTGTTTCCCCTTCTCAGCGTTGGCAGCGTTCGAAGAAGGAAATGGATCGACAACAAGTGGTTGTTTGCGATGCATTGAATTGTTAATGTTAGAACCTTAAAAGTTAATTTACAAGAATCTAAGTGCTTAGGTTAATATTCCAAAAATGGCAGCTGTTGGGAATGCAAGTCATTCTCAAACTCAATCTGGTACAACTCAGCCAAACTCATCTCCTCACATTCACACCCAGTCCATGCAATTTGTTGTTGTTTGGGAATGGGAAGCTCAACCAGGGAAATATAAATCCTACTCTCCAAATGTCTGCAAAGTATTAGAAGCGGCTCAGCGCAAAAAACTCAGCCAAGTTTTCCTAGGGGACACGGACCCTAACTTGTCACGATACAAAGTTAGTTTAACCAAGATGGTACAAGTTGATGAAATATCAGGTTTGTCTGGATCAAGTATCATTTACAGTCCAATTTTCTATTCATACGTTTACAATTAGGTGAAGCTGCGTCGATAGTTCGGAAGCTTTACCCAAAATCCAGTCCTCCAGGAACAGGTGCCAGATGGGATTGGCTTGGGGACAGGCCAGGAGCATGGCATAGTTATGATACGGACGTCATAGTAGTTATTGATGAGTATTACTCTGCTGTAAGTTTATCTGCTCATTTAACGATCTAAAATTATACATGTTTTCCTATTTAAAGGGGCAGCAAACGCTTGATCTGTCACTTAGCTTCCCACATCTACCCTACATCATCAATTTCTGCAACCTCACTCAGGTGCGCAAAGATAGCGGCTTTGTCCGTAGTATGCGACGCGTAACCCAAGCTCCCTATCCACTCGCCACTAAGCAAGAAGTTGCAACTATGCAATTACAAACTTGCGGCACGACACATACTTCCAAAAAGCGCTCAACACCTAAAGTTGACTTAAAAAAGAAGACCGTTGAAAGCGCTTCCGGTCCCAAAACGGAATCCAAAGTTCTGTCCGGACTCTTTAATGGATTGCATAGCTTACTGAGTCATGGAGGGAATAATTCGACCCATATGGCGAATTCTGGCAGCTCAAATGGCGGTTTGCCTTTGGCTATTAATAAGGATGACGGGAAGAAAAAAGGTCGCGATATGGGATTGCGTGTTGAAAGGAGAGCGAGGAGCTCGAGCCTCGAGACCGTATCTACAAGGCTGAGCCACGAAAGTCGAGATGATGACTTGGACGTCATCATCCCTCGAACCCGGGACAGCAGGAATGCAAAACCTAAGCTTCAAACTATTTACAAACGAGTCGCAGAACCAGGTAAAAAGCTCCGCTACACTTGTATAGACTCATTTCAAGACGAATCTTTTTTTCTCCCATAGCCCGAAGCCTCTTATTAACGTATACTGTAGAAGTATCCTCTCCTAATTCTGAAAACTGCCAATTATGTCGTAATTCGTGCCAAACTCCTTCTGGATTAAGCCAACTAGATTACACAGCTGCGTTTACGCAATGTGGCCATACATTTCATGCTGATTGTTTAATATCCCATGTTGATACTGGCAAAACGGTGGGTTGCTTCTGCTTGCTTGTTTTTAAAAAGAAATTATTTAACATGTTATTTAGACTTTCACCGTTTGTCCGTCATGCAAAACCTTGTACGGCGTTAAAACTGGGATTCAACCTGAAGGGACCATGCAGCATACTGTACAGGATTTTGCTCTGCCTGGGTTTCCCAACACGCAAACTATCGAAATCATTTATAGGTATTTTCTTTTTTCCCACCTGAATTATATTGTTTTAATTTTATTGTTTTCCAAGCTTTAAGCCTGGTATTCAAGGACCTGAGCATCCTATTCCGGGCATGCCATATTATGCACCTGGATTTCCTCGAAAACTTCATCTTCCTGATAATCAACAAGGGAGAAAAGTAAATTCAAGAGAAGAAAAAAGTCATTACATATAGCAACTCCTTAACCACTCACTTTTGCTTTTAGGTCCTAAATCTATTGTATGTGGCCTTTGAAAGGCGGTTGCTCTTCACGGTTGGACGATCAGTTACAACTGGAGAAGATTTTGTGATTAAATCTGAGATCGGCCCGAGAAATTTTGATAGACACGTGGATTTGGACAAATTAGTAACGCAGTTGAAATTGCAAGGTGTGTACTAATACTCGTTGACACACGTTTGTGATATGAACTGTGCCTGTACGATATGTGACTTTGGTAACTAGCTATAATTTTTGTTAACATTTTTATTATCGTGGGATTTATGGGGATTACTCGGAATGCATATTTGCAAAGACTGGGTATAGAAGCTATTTTTTATGTGCAGCTTTTCGGGACAGTATTTTATGCCGTATTTCATGTGTGTTTTCTATCTTTGGACCAACAAGCGGCCTGTTTTTATAAATGAGATATATCCAATTGCTTGTTTGATGAAGGTACCAGTTGATAAATATAACGTTGCATTAATTTATACCTTTCGTAAAGGGTCGAGAAAGAATAAATAGAAATCATTTTTTATAAACACCTGTTATTTAAAACCAGGCTAAAATGAGATAAACAGTAACCTCTAATTTCTGTTGCTTGCAAAATATTTGCGTTGATGACTCATACATTCCCCTGCGACAGGAATTTCCAACGAAACGAAAATCGTCGTTCGATTACCAGACATGTTGGTCCAGGAACCTTGGCAACGGTTGTGAACACAAACAACAAGACTGTTGAGAGATAATAAGTTGACAAAAGGAAATTTCCTAGTTATATTGAAATAATGTCTATTGCCAGCAGATTAAAGCGGCCGCGGACGGACCCGGGCCCGTTTACGAGTGCGTCAGCTCAAAGTACCGTATGGTCAAGTTTTGGTAATGATTTATAAAGTTTACTTTATTTTATAGCTCGGGAGTTGCTAGAACAATATACGAGGAAAGTTACGCCTGTTCCTGACGAAGATTGCGTAATTTGTCTGGAATCCTGTCAGAATCCTTCAGGTTTTGGGGAAGGAACCAATCATGTCTCTGCACTTCGAATTTGCAACCACAATTTTCATTCCCAGTGCTTAGTTAGTTATCTCCAATCAGCTAGCGATCAAGTAACACTAGTAGAATTTCTTATCTGAGTAAGTATTTATTACATTACATAACTTAGGCCTCGCTTTCTTGTCCTAATTGTAAAACTCTCCACGGCGTTAAAACTGGGAATCAACCACGTAATGGGACCATGAAAACGTACGTTAAGAAACGCGCCTTACCAGGCTTTCGTGGTACCAGTACTTTCGTCATAACTTACGAGTAAGTTCCTGTACTAGTGCTCTAATGTGTGCTAATTCTTCGTTACTATATAGTTTCAAGCCAGGTATTCAAGGACCTGAACATCCTAATCCCGGGAAGGCTTATAGTGCGAATTTCCCTAGAACTGCCTACTTGCCCAAGACAGATAAAGGCAAAGAGGTAAATTTCTCTGATTGGTTTAAGTTTGAAACTGTTAACGTTTTTCGTATTATAGATATTGCGGTTATTAAAAGAAGCCTTCAAAAGGCGACTAGTTTTCACAATTGGTCGATCCGTAACAACTGGAGAGGACAATACGGTGACGTGGAACGATATTCATCATAAAACTGAAATTGGCCCTAATCATAGTGGATTTGGCTATCCGGACTCAGACTACCTGGACAGGGTGTTGGAAGAGTTGAAAGCACAAGGAGTTGAATAGACTTGGGTCTCTTCAGTCCTTGGCTGAAAGTACCGAGAACCACGTTTGTGATACAACTTTTACTTCATGTATTAATTGCCTTATCCTAAGTCTTTGTACATGGAGGAATATTATTCACGAGTTCTTCAAGTCGCTTGAAATATTTATCAACACTTTTTACGGCCTCGTCCCACCTGTTTTTGCTACTATTATAGTAACTGTACACTTGTTCAATGACTTTCTGTGATGATTTAAGCAACCTGATCCAATAAATATTGAAATAAAATACTGCGTAATAATAACACAAAGTTTCGTTTACTTGGCTAGGTTTACGAAATCAAAGCCTTCCTTTGTTGAAGGATTCGTTGTGATAAGGCAGGAAGTGTTCAGAACCAACACGAAACGAATAGTTTGCGAAATTCGTGGTATTGTTTTGAGCATATTTTCGTACGTTTGACGTTGCCGAGATCGCAATAGTTTTGATGTTGCTAACCTAAATCAAACACTATTTAAACTACTGTTCGAAAAACGGGTGGCAAACAATTACTTCTCATAGTTTCCGAGAATCGAAGAAACTAACTCGACCAAACTAATGACGAGTTCGCTTGATTTAAGGCTTGAAGCAATATTTGAAATATCCGATTCTTGCTGGCCAAGTTGGAATATCCAATCAAGAGCAAGTGTTTCGACAAAATTCGTCATATTTTGGCTATTACTGAGCAACCTCAGGTAGTCACACGCAATCTCACGCAACTCTAACGGAATAGTGTTCAAGAAAAGTTCTTCTACTTGAGAATTATTTATCTGCTCTGACGTAAGCTCCGTTTGTAAAAACTGCTTAAACATGTCAGACGATTTCGTAGCATCCAGAAGGGTTCGTTGTAGTATTGAACTTGGGTGGTAGGTACTCTTATAATTGCTGAAATTACTGCAATACAAAATTTCCTGGCAAAAATCCCCCCTGAAAAGGTTGATCACGCTTAGACTTGCAATGAGTAGAAAGCTCGTCCACTCTTTCGGAATGGTTGAAATGCAGCACTCTCCGTGACTGATTCTGTCGCGGAATCGTGGACCCTCGGGAAAACAAAGCAAATCTCGTAAAGCTGCATATAGATCTTTCCCTAGTATTCTGAGCCATGACGAACACCATTCACCCGAGCTCGGGGGACACAACAGTGTGTCATAGGTAACATAAAACACTGAGCAATCCGCAGTCATTGCTGAACACTCATTTCCCAAGGCAGCAGACAAGGTTCGCAGCAAATGCTCTAATTGAGGAAGAAGCAGAACGGCGCATAGTCCATACCTATACTTGGTTGTCTTGGTTTAGCCACTTTTTTACCTATAGCATCATATCATATATACTTTTCGTTGCCATAGTGGTCGACTGCTTTACGCCATAAAGTTTTCATGCCGGGGAAAAGGACATGAGCATCTGTGATGGCTTGCTTCACGACTTCGCGTTCAAATTCGGGGAATACTGGTAACTCTCGAGCTGTATATATCGGAAATGTCTTCCAGATGCGGTTTTGAACAGTCCGCCGAGATTGCTTCAAGTGCAATCCTAATGATCCGCATAAAACAAGACAACAGGCTACGTAAGCGCTGGGCATTTCTCCTTGGTTCAAGAATCCGTGCCAAGACAGATTGCGAAGGTTTAACGAATGCGGACTGCCCATTAAGAGTTGCAGAAGCAGCACCTGTTGCTAGCAAAATTTGGAATCGAATTCTTGCTCTAGAGATTGAAGCAGACCTTTTCATGTCCGAAAATATCTTCCAGATCTTGCGAAGCCAAAATCTCTCGTAAGAGCATAGGCACCCTTTTATTTTCCTGAGAAAGAAGAGTACGAAACGATCCTTCCATAAGGGCAGTCAACAGCAGAAGACTTTCTAGAACATCGCTCGCCTGAGCAGCTGGCGAACTATCGCGATTCCACCAATGTGCCAGGCAGTAAGAAACTAGATCAACCTCGCGAAGCCAAGCTAAATTGGGCAGTAGATTATGCCGTTCCGCGTTAGTCGAGCTAATTAACCACCTTTCGCTTTCTTTGAAAAATGGGACTAGTTTCCGAGTATGTTCCAGATACCACATGGCGCTTCTTTGCCATGGAACAACGCAACTTTCCACTAGAAAATCGAAGAAATTTTTGTTAGTCATAACATCATTTCGCGGTTTAGTTACGCTTACTTGAGCTACATAGCAGACGGGCAACCGCCACCCAATCAATATTGCCCTCATGTACGAACGATTGATATGCGTCTTCTGGTATCCCATCTACTAGTACATTCGCTTGTTTCACCGTATCAAGTATTAGACTAACGTTACTAGAGAGACATGTAGGTGACTGACCAATAATTTCCGATACACGTAATCTACAGGCATCACGATTTAGTTTCAAGTTTTGCGGGTTTAAAGAAATCATTATTAGTAGTTAGCTGTTATTATTAGCTGTTACTTAATTTTAAAAAATAACTCTGGATAAAAAATCACTCTGGAAAGAAGCAGATATTTCACTACATTCGTCGATGCTTAATATTTAAAGATGTTTTACAAATAACTTTCGAGTCAAGCAAAGATGACAAGCCTGCAGCTTTGTTATGTGCTTTGTTTTGTAGGTGGCGTTGCTGTGGCTAAAGCTGTAAAATTTCAAAAGAAAATTTGGCGTCTTGTTTTGTTTTGAATTATCCGTTTGTTCAAATGGCTGACTAAATCGTAAAGCCTAAAGGATTTCGTGTACACTACAAACTAACATGGCAGCTATCAAAGTGGAAGAATTACCATCGACTTTGAGGGTTGCTGCCAGAGTTCGTCCTCCACAATTAACCGAGCTTGAACAGCCAAAGTTTAGCAACATTGTAAATGTGTCTTCGGTTAAGAAACAAGTAAGAACATTATTACATTCATTAATATCTAACAAGGAAATTAATTAACTTATTTTTTATAGGTTTCCGTTTCGTCAGACAACGCGCAGAAAGTTAACACATACGAATTTGACTATGTGTTTGATGAAAACTCGAACCAAGAGGACATCTTCACCCAAATTGGTTTGCCTATGCTACAGTTCTTCAACGAAGGTCGCAATGTATCGCTGCTTGCGTTTGGTCCCACAGGTTCGGGGAAAACGTATACCATGGGGACGGATGCAACAGTAAAAAAAGACATTAAGGCAGTATTGGTACATTGTAACGAGAAATTTGTGTTCAGGAATTCCATCCCCAAAACTCGGGTATTATTCCGCGCATCCTCCGGGGAATTTTTGAAGAAGCCAATGAAGAGTACAGCTTAAGCTTTTTGGAGATTTACAACGAAGAGATTCGCGACTTATTGTCTAAGGGAAAGGATATCCCTCTCGCAATCCGCACTGACGGCGGTAAAATTTATTTGTCTGTCTGAAAAAACCTGCTCAAGCTTCTAAGTTTTCCTTAACAGACAAAGTAAGTGTGCCTTGTTTGAAAACTTGCCGAGTCTCCTGCTGGGAAGCAGCGCTGGAGCTTTTGAAAGAAGGTTCCCTGAAACGTGTCACCGGACGTACGGATTCGAATACCGGTTCCAGTCGTTCACACGCGATTTTGACGCTACGCAACTCGCGGAGCAAAATGATGCTAGTTGATCTAGCTGGTTCCGAGTCAGTGGCGAAGGCTGGCGTTAGCGGTGTACAGTTTAACGAGGGCATACATATTAACACCGGTCTGCTGGCGCTAGGAAAAGTCATGAACGCCCTTGCGGAACAGCATCGATCCGGGAAAAGCGGGGTGCATATCAATTACCGGGATTCTATCCTAACCCGTTTGTTACAAGGTAATTACTGCAATCGAATATGGTTCTATCTATGGTCGTATCTAACCTTTGATTTGTATAGAATGCTTGAACGGAAATAGTATCACCCAATTTGTCACTTGCGTTAGTCCGTGTGCTGCTGACCGACATTTTACACTAAATAGTTTGCGTTATGCACAAGATGCTCGCATGATAAAAACCAAGGCTATTCAGGTAGTTGCGTATTCTACAAAAAAATGCATAATTAATATGTTGACGCTTTCTGATTATTTAGAACTCTTTGTACTCAAACCTTGGCTATCGCACACCCTTCAAGGTTCTCGCACTCAATACACAGAGCATAGTAACCCCTCAGGGAAGCAAATTTGTCAAGCCATTTTCTTCATCTATCGCACGTCGTCATCAGTTTAAGAGAATCGCAGAAGACGACTCTGAAAATGACATTTTCAATGGGAGTAGTACCAGCACCTTGTAAGAAATGACACTTTTACTTTTTAGTTTCCATTCTTAAGAGAACGCTTTAATTTGGGAAGGGCTTCAGTGATGAGCGTCAGTGACTTGGGATCCAATCTCGCCGACGTTTCCAAGGCGTTAAGTCCAATGCTTACGCGAAAGTTGACAGAAGCACTGGGCGATAGAGACAAGTACTGGATGGACAAGATGGATGATATGATGAACATATTCAAAAATAAGATGGCTGAGCAACAGCAAGCTTCTCGTCAGGTGAAAAAAGCCAAAGAAAGGGCAGTTGATTCTGTCACGTCTGAACCCAGCGACGAAACGTTTATCGCTCTGAATCAAACAGTAAGACTGCAATAAAGATGAAATTTATCATCCACTTTACTTTTAGGATAAACAGGACAGGCGACGAAGCTTGAGATTGTTAGAAAAGTCTATGAACCAAAGCTCGCTTAATTCCACTGTGGATAGCAGTATTAATTGCACCGTGACTAACAGAACACGTAGCCGGCGCAAGTTAGTTTCATCAGATAAAGAAAATGATCTCCCTGCTCTCAAAAGCGCTTCGAAAAAGGACCAAAAATCTTACGCCAGTGGGATGCTAAAATTCTTGAACACTGCAACCTTGAAGCAACTTCAACAACTGCCTACAGTAGGCCCAAAAGCTGCCCTCATAATTGATAAATATAGGTACCTTTTGATTCGATTATTCTTTTAGCAGTTTTACGTTTGAACTATATCTTTCAGAACTGTTAATCGTGGCTTGAAAAGCTTGGAAGACTTGAAAGAGTTGCCATACTCACGAAAGAACTTTTACGATAATTTCATGAAGGTATTACAATTAATTAATAGCTAATTCTGAGATCTAATTATTACTTTCGCGTGACAATAGTCTAACCAACTGGCTTAATGTCCAGTACGATGAGCGTTTATGCATCACGGAATTTTGCGGACTGTGGAATTGAAAAAGAAACCTTATTTACTCTTTGTTATGAAAATCGAGACTACTTGTGAACTCTTTCGTATGAAAATCGAGACTACTTTTTTTACTTATGGATTTTATAGTCCTTTCATTTGTATGTACACACACTCTTGGAATCAATGTCAAATCAGCTCATCTCTTGAGTAACTTTTGTTGTACATCAAACTTTAGCATATATATAGGTACCTTTTCAGTGTACAGTTTTACAAGTCATACATTCCTCCGAGATCGGAAACCCCAAGGCAAGAAAAAAGATAAGGAACCCGAGAAAAGGAACTAAAACATACTAGAGCACAACGGGAAAAATCGGTAGCCCACTTAATAAAGTACGGACAGATTGCGGATAAAAAGATAGCGCATTATTACATCGACATAGATATACTGAAGAGTAACTCCTCTCTTTCACATAGATCTATGGGTATCACAGACCTGCACAATCCCAAATGTCAGCATCTGATTCACGAAAAAAAAAACTCGGTAAAATACTTCCCCTACCGTTCAAATATCACTAGGCGTACAAAAAAGGCAGGCTATGAAAAGCCTTCTCCAAACACGCTTTTCCTTGCATACTGGGCGACACAAACCAAATGCTCCTACACTTATTTCTTTACTGTGTTTTTGTAAAATCCTGTTTTCCTTGCGGGGAAACGCTCATACTAGGCAAGGAGCGCTCTAAGCTATCAGTATACAGTAATCGCTGTGTTAGCAGTGCTTCCGTCTTTAGAGTAGTAGCCACAATACGAGCCTTCGGGCGTTCATCCCATGTATCGGTTAGGCTATCATAATAAGGGCGGAGACTGTCTTCAAAGGGGCAAGAATGAGGGTCAGTAGCAGTAGTGGGCGGAGCTGTCATAGGAACCACCTAAGCAAAACAAACAACGATATACATTTAACCAAAAGCGCACTCGTGAGTTTCATACTAAGTAAAAAAAAAATCAAAAAAATCAAGAAGGGTAAGAAAACCAAAACCAACTTAATACCAAGCTTCGCAAGTGCAGTAATCGGTGATTTCATGCAGACAAAAGTGGCGAAAGGACTGATATTGCAGCTGACGACCCCCAGTTTGGCTACCAAAAGTAAGTCAGTAAACATGTTTGTTTTTTTTCAAAATTTTTTTTCGAAACATAAAATATGTTGGGTTAGTGAGCAGCGCCTTCCTTTCATATCCCCCTTCTCATTCCTCCCCAAGTGCAAAGGCCCATGCATCCATTTACGAGCCCCACCTTTGTGGTTAGTTAATTGGCTGGAACTCGTCCATGTTTTTAAAAGTGGGCAGGTTGGCAACATCAATCGTTTTTTGAACTTGAGGACGTGAAGGGAGGGCGCGGCTACACTCTTTGTTTCGGTCAGCCCCCTGATCCCTCCCATAGCCGCCACCAGGAGCCCCACCCACTGAATTTACCCCCTCGCTCTCGCGGTTGTACCTTGGCATTGACTTGATTGTGGTTAATTTGGTTGCCAGAGTTGTTTAAAGGAGGGCGTTTAGCTGCCTCAACTTTAGACACAAGACTCGAGACTTTGGACGAGGCTGTTCGATGGGGTTTGCTGGCCGGGGTCAACTTGGCCGGCGTCGAATCTTTCTTGTTAAGGAGGTTGTTATCCTTCACTTTGGTCTGGGAGAGGGAATCTTTGGTGTTGCTGTTGGTGTTGCTGCCATGGCCGCTGAGACTGTGTTTCGGAAGACTGGGTAATTCCCTCTTGAGTGAGGAGAGCTTGCCATACGAAGAGCTGGCCGATGTGGCTGGAGTCGAAGGAGATTTGACTGGAATGCGACTTTTGGGATCATGGAGCTTGTCGCTGCTCATGGAAGCAGCGTCCAGACTGGCATCTGACTCTGGCCTCTTGATCCCGTTCTTCGGTGAGTGATCATTGGACTTGTACGAGAGAGTAATGGGATAGCTGTGGGGGTCAGTTTGGATGGCGACTGAGCTAACGCGATCCGAGCTTCCGAACCGCCAACGTAGAGTAGGACTTTGATAAGGGTACGGCTGCTCCGTCTGTACGCTGCGCTGCTCCGTAGAATTGAGATGAGTGACGAAGGTCTGGCAGCCTATTGAAGCTACCGGTTTAGGAGGAAAAGCCTTTTGCAGAATCCGTAGACGAGCTTTGGTGCCTTCCAGCTCGATTTTCTGCTCTTCCAACTGCAATTTTAAACACATTTCATTAGCAAACCATCCTCACAGAAGCTCACAAGTTTTAAGGTAGACGCGTTTACCTGGAAGCGCAAGTCTTCGTTATCTTCTTTAGCATTGCTTAGCTGCTCTTCCCAATGGCTAGTTTCCGGATGGGGAATGACTGCCTTGGCACTTTCTGCCTTGAAACGTTCCATGTCATAACGCAATACCTATAAAACCACACAAATAATGCCGATATTAGTTCCACCACATTCCATCGTGCTACATGACTGCCTTTCCCGTCCTTAATAAGCAAAACTTTTTTTGCCATCAAACATGTCGCAACGGCATACCCCAAAGGGAAAACGTAATTATTGTTCCTTGCTGATGGCCACGACTCACTCAAAAAAATAATATTTTTGTAAGGATTATTATTATTATTAATAATAATAGAAATAAATAAATAATAAAAATAAAATTCACAATAACAATAATAATCTTAAAAAAATTTCCTTGCTGATGATCACGATTCACTCAACAAAGTAAAAAATTATAATCCAAAATAAAAAATTACAGGTCAACAAACCAAATTTAACCTTCCAAAAAAAGAGCAGCATGGGCTGCACAAAGGTAGAGAGACCTTACCTTGTTCTCCCACAAAGATAGGAGTAGTCGCTTCTGCAGAACTAGGTAGTTCTTCTCTTGCACGACACTGGCCACCGTTTCTCTGTCCATGGTCACACCTGGACGTGTGTTTGCTCCGTCTGGCAGCGTTTCATTCGGCGTATCCAAGGCTGGTGTCACCATCACTAGACCGGCATCTTGGTCTTGGAAACTGACTTTTTTCTTGGTTGCCACCAGTTGCCCCATCCCGTCTTTCACATCGGGATCATCGGCTGTGTTGATAGGTGTCACTGTCACATGTCCTCCTGCATGAGTACGGTCAGTTAATGGTGTGGGAATCACGTGGTTCACCGTCACCACATTGTTCGAGGACGCCAGCGGAGTAATATCCTCATTTTCCTCGTGCACTTTGCTACCTCCATTTCCACCGCGAGATTTACGCCTCCTGCGGGGCGATTTCTGCCGCTGCGAGGATGACTGGGGTAAGGGTAGATCGAACGCGGCTACACCACTAGTTGCACCGCGCAAAGCTTCGTTTTCACCATGATCAGCTTCCTCAGCACTGGAGCTTAATCCTGCATAATCGTCGTCTTCCACGTCAGCCATTTTGGGCCTTGGAAGCAGTCGGCGCCGTCGTTCAGCCTCAGTTTTGAGAAATCCCATGGTCGGTTGATGTAACCTGTCCAATTCGTGTTTCATGACTTCTCCTTTAGCCTGTGAATATAAAAATTTCGCATTATTTTTTGAAATGTTCCACTTTTTTCTTATCACTCATTACAACCCATTATTACTATAGTTATTAGTATCGTAACACCAATTGTTATATATTCATTATGTCTAATAATAATAATAATACAATATTGATGATTTAATTAAAAAAATTTATACTAATTTCGAAATAAAAGTGCACAAATATGAGAAAGGACTAATTTCGCATATTTTTTAAAAATCCTTTTTCTTATTACTCTTTACTATTCATTGTTATAGTTATTAGTATTGTAACAACACTAATTGTTATATATTAATTAGGTTGAATAATAATAGTACAGTAATTATGATTAACTAATACAATTATTAGAATCAATTATAATAAAAATTACTGTTATACCTGGATTATGTCCAACAAGGTTTCCAGCTCATCAGGTGATTCGAGTGCTTCAACGGGCGAGCGAAAAGGGCTTTGATTGCTATTGTTTCCTAATAGGACCATCAATCGCTCTTCGTCTTTCCTCAATCGGGCCATACGATGCTTGATACGGTCCAATTGATGTCGCAATTCTTTTTCACTTGGTAGAGGAAAAAGTGGAGCCAAGCGCGCATAGAGAGGATCCGCCACATCGCTACTGTGTCCGAGAAAGCGCGAACTACGCGGCGAGGAGCTCGAAGACGACGGATCCTTGGCTTCCGTGCTAAAACCCGAATCCACAATAGGATTAAGATGAGGCGTTCGTGTTTCGCTCAACACGCTCGCGGTTGAATTCTCCGAGCTATAATGAAAGCTTTTGTACTGCTGAGCTAAATGGCGTCGACGCGTCCACGTTGAAGGTGGCGCCGAATTGGACGTGGAAGAGGCGATGGGCGTGGCCGACGGGAGAGGCGCAGAGGAAGTCGTCGGAAGCTCCAAATGTGGGAAAGCGGCTAGCACTACTTGCTTAAACAACAACAAACTTCCCACCTCAGCTTGCAACTCCTGTAAGAAAAAAAAATTCAATAAAAAACCAGCCTTAGCAACAACAAAAAAAGTCAAAATTTCCCAAGCTCTTTTGCGACGCATTTTGCTTCAGCCGACCATAAAATTGCATCCTTATACTGATCAAAACATGTATCAGGAAAATTTGCTGGGTGTCCATCCGCCTGTCTTCGGTATTAGGAATACTTTCACGAGTTTTATCTTGATACTCGTGTTACGCACGGCCACATTCGACTTTTTTGGGCGCTTTTCCTGCGTTCAAGGTACCATCACACTGGGAAGCTTTTCGTAGAACTTTCTCAAACAAAAAAATATAATGAAAATTAAAAAAGAAAAAAAATACTTCTTTCTATTTATATAGAAATTGTACGCCCACTATAAGCAAATTTGTCAAGTCTGTGTTACTTTTCCAGTCTTTTAATGTTCAAGGCCCCACCTTTCGATTTACCGTAATAGACTGATAATGACGCTGCATTTCCTTGACAAAGTGCAACTTCCCTTGGATTTCTGTACTCTCAGCTTGCTATTAGCTAACTCTAAATCCTATCCAAGATTCGTCAAAAAGTTGACATTTAAAATGCTAGTCGACAGAGCAAAACAACCGTATTTCAAGAAAAAATAGAAACGTCGCCCTTCCTTCGTTTTCTTACACAGCTAATTCCTATAACTGACTTATCAATTAAAAATGACGACATGCTGTGTTAAATCGTCAACAGCAGCAACATGCCTTTTCGAACTAAAGCCTATATAACTGCACACAAGTGTAAGGGATCAGCTTGGCCTGGTTTCTGTTTCTGTTTCAACTCTGTGTTCTATGAGCCGGAACGAATAAACTTCGGACTTTTTCCTTCTCCCCCTTGTCAACACCTACAACACAAGAAGCCATCTTACACGCCTAAATAGAAACAACAGAAATTCTAGGTCCCTTTAGGACTTTTAACAGAGATGCCGTTGGAATAACTGGAAATCAACAAAAGTTCACAAAAGTCGTGTCAAAATCAACAAAAGCCCCGGATTCCTAGCTTCTGTCTTCTCGGAAGGCCTAAACGAATACAGAAAAAGTTGTGAACCGCAACAGGCCACCTGTTTTTATATAGAGATTTATTCAATAGATACAAAAACGCATGAAAAACGTTCCTTTGTATGAAGATTTTGGTTCATTGTAACTTCCTCGTGATAGAAATCTTCAAACTACACGAGCTTTCCATTCTGGCTGAGGTTCATTTACGCAATCACGCCAAATACCTCTTGGAGAAAATCAAATCTCCCGAGTGCGTACTACTTACAAGCCAGTCTCGTTCTGTATCCTACTCTGATTACCAAGTTGCGGTCTTTTCTCCGCTATCTTCACGCCAAAATGAGCAGGGCGAGAAAAGATAAGCTAAGCAGTGCTTCTGCCTCAGCAAGATTGCTTTCTCCGCAACTTTATCCCAACTTGGTTGTTGACTCTCGTCAACATGAAAGCCAGTCAGAGCGTAAACATGTCAACATCCCCAAAGCAGATGTTCCCTTCTTTTCGCGCTATCGTATAGTGTGCGTTGCAGTTGCGTCTTCCTTTTTTTCCCCCACACAACCGTAATTTACCAAGTCCGAGCTAGTTTTTCTCACATTCTCAGGGAGCTAGGCTTACGTTGTCCCCTTGCCTTATGCTCAGTGCACTAAAGTCAAGCCCTATGAATTTTGTAGATTCTCATAAGTCAACTGTTTCACATGGATGAAGAAAATAAAGAAAATATAACGAACAAATATTGAGAAATTACAAGTTACGACAACTTTACCTGAAGTGCAACGACAGATTTAGCTTGTTCTTGCACCAGGAAATGCAACGGGTGGTTAGCCATGGCCACGTGAGTCGCATAGAGTTGGAGTTCGGCTGTCTCAGTTCCAGCAGCAATCGGCCCCGCACCAGCAGCTGCTGAAGCACCACTGTGGCTGGGAACCACGCCCCCCGAGTCCCGCTGTGCTTCATCCATACCCTGGGGACATTCAGCTTCCTTTGGCATCCACACCCATTACGATTCCATCTGCAAGAGGGGAAAAACTCTAATTAACATTCTCACTTTAGCTGTTTCAGATGAATTATCCATGTCAATTTTGCATCCCTGAGTACCAAAAAAACACGCTCTATTCGTTGAACGTTAACACTAATGTTCCAAAAGTACAGCGACCTTTCCAAACCCAACTTGTATAAGATAAGTATGACGATAACTGGCAAAGCGAGGAACTCTCCGCCACTTTCAGTACCGTAAGTCTAGTCCCCGTGGTTAATACACTCACATATCGCAAACATGCGGATGTGGTTCAGTTTTTAAGTACTTCGTGTAAAGATACTGCTATGAAACAAGCCGTAATTGGTCATGCCCTTGAAATATGTCGCAGATTGAAGGCTGGCTGGAGGCCTTTCCGCACCTGAAGGGCACAAGCGTCGAAAAATCGTTCCTTTTTCCATCCCAAACTCCCAAACAGCTCTCTCTTCTATCACTTCAGGATCCCAACAAACTGAAACTGCCAAATACGTGTCGTCTCGTTTTTCCAATGCAGATAATCTCACCGTTTTTCTTTTATTTGTCAACAAAGCGAAAGGAAGTTGGAATGGAAGTGTCAATCTCTGGAACATTCTCCCAAACAAATGAGCACACAAGTGCTGCTCTCTAAAAACAAGGCGCAAAACTGTCCCGTCATCCTTTAGCAACTTTCACTCTTGTTTCACAAAACACGAGTTTCGCACACTTTTCGACTCTTTGTACCTTTTTCTGCTTTAAACGCCATGGCCAAGTGGATTTCTTGGCTACGGGTATTACTCGGACAGTCGCAATTAACGCTATTGTAAAACCCAAACCCCAGAGACTCGATTACGTCATAGGCTTTTTCACCACCAGCATTCACGAGCTGAATGATCAATGATGCATGCCAAAATCGGCCACGCCTCCTTGCCCATGTGTAAAGTTCTTTTGTGTACGCTTTGGGACACAACGAGGACAGCAAGTTCCACACACAAACACATACACAAACATACACAAGCGCAGCTACGGGCGTTAACACATCCAGAGGAAGAGCCGTGGCCGGAAGTGGTGATCGCCATGCTGTCGGCCATGTCCACTAGTGGCCAAATGAGACCGTTCATTGTTGGAACTCGCTGCCCTTTGTAACTGTACTCGACTCTATTTTCACATGTAAAGCTATAACTAACGCCACAGGTCGTTGCCCATGCGTGTGAAATATGTAGATTGCGCATCTCCCGTTCCCCCTATTAGTCTACAGCTCTCTTTCTATTTCTCTGGTATCTGTTTTGCCTGCTTAGCTCCTGAATTATTCAAATGAAGTCCCACATCGTTCCCGGAACGGTTAGTTTCTGTATATGGTTGGGAAAAGTGTAAAAATAGAGGTACTTAGGACATGTAAACAGACTAAATTTAACCAGGTGCAAAAGACCACCATACCAATATCACTCTCGATATCCATCTGTCACACCATAATGGGATACAAATTCATTAAAAACAACATGAAAAGAAATAAGGAGCTGCAATACATTACGGTTGGGTTACGAGGTCGATATGCGTGATAGAATAAGATACATTTCCAAACAGTAAGAGGAAAATTAGGGTCGACATTAATCAGTAGCTTTTTTTTTGGTTCTTCATTCGCCTTTTCCTTATCTGATGGCGTGGAAAGTCTCACGGTACTATTTATCGACGACTTACGCTTAGGCAAAGAGCCACCAAGAGCCCCGCTGAAACGGAACTCGAGTATTGATTAGCAGAAGCAGTCAGAGCAAAACTTTCCCAGGTCCACGTTTCAAACTCGTGCTTGCTGGCACCCAGTACGGAACCCCGATCCTTGTCACCTTCCTAACGTTGTAACTAAGCAAACAGAAGCTGCCTCTCTGTGGAAAACGTCCTTGCTTTCGGCTGCTATGCTTCTATGCCTGCAACACATAACAAGACCGATTCCAAGTACCCGCCGAGTCTAACCCGTATTATAAGAATGAAGCAATACAAGCGGGACTGACCTTGAGAGGTAAATCACGTTTAAGTCACTGCCCACCAACTCAGAAACGGAAACTAGCTAGAAAGGTGGCGAAACCTAATTATCTCCTAAACAATGTGAATTGTGTTTTCCTTCAAACTCCCAACGTCGAAGGACCTCGGCCCCGCCCACTCGAAGGAATTTTTGTTTTATTTATATTTTCTTTTGCCTTTCCTCCTACGATATACCACACTTCAGGTTCGATTTTCCCCCAAAATCTTCGTTATTTTTCTTCTTTAAGTCCCTCTGCTCTCATTGTGGTCCCTGCATCGCCCTTCATGCTTCATGGCCCTATCTTATGATGCACGATCCGAGTTTACAGGCCCCACCGTCCTTGAAAAAGAGACTAAACCATCAACCATTCGATATCGCTTGAGCTTAACGCCACTGAGTCAGCAGTTGCTCCTAACCAACACATATTATTTGCTTCAGGATTCGTTATTGCCTCCTTAAGTATTGTACTCAGCTTCCTCTGCTCTATCACACCAAAAACTCTAGGAAAGGTTCTATTGAATCCTAAAAGCAAGCCCAAAAGTCATGAATCATTATCAAGAGAAAGTTTACTGTGTTAGTACCCCATATACGATTCTCGGTAGCGAAATACGTGACGTAGGAGAGCATACGCAGCGTGGTCGAGACCTCTGGGTAATCCTGAGCCTCCAATGACGCTACCAATTACACTGAAGGTGAAGTTTTTTTCTTCCTCTGTGGCTCAGCATTTTGTCTGCTTGACCACGCATGACTGTTTTGGACCCAACTTTTCGTTTTGCATCGCATTTTTGCGCTCTTGTGTAACCCAGCGTTCCGCTCCAGTGCAGTTCTACAAAACACCAATCATGCTAACATGCTCCCAAAAGCCCAACCCCCCTGGAAACTAAAAAAAGAAAAATATATCTCTATTTCGTTCAAGTTTTCAACATTTTTCCGTTCCAACATTCGTTTAGATCCCTGCAATGCAATTACCCTAATTCCTGCGCTCATTCACTAGCAAAAGCAATTTTCAACACGGCTAATGAAGGAGCAAACAACCACGCACTTAAACAAGGCCAAGGTTTGGGGTAACATGCAATTGGAAAGTCCAGCCAGCTTAAACAATGCGTGCTTTGGAGTAAACATACATTTAAAAAATAAATAAAAATAAAACCAGCGGGTAAAAAATCGAGTGTCATAAAAATGCACGGTTCTTTGCATGCGGGGACCTGCATATCATCACATGTAAATCTTTGCTGCATGTCTTTGTGACGAGATGCGACCTAGACCCCCTGAGCGAGTAAAAAAAAGACGGTACTTTGGCTCATTTGCATAACCTTGGAGCCATCTTCTTTTAACAGTAACACCAAGGAGTCTTTTAGAACGTCCTCGTCTAACAGATCTTTTCCCTAGGCTTCTACCTGAAGTAACCTAAAGAAACCTGAAGAAAAAAGTACCGGTAAATAAAAACCCATCAAGCAGAACCATGCATATCGAATGACTCGGGCATATAGACCAAACCGTTATATTCTTCATGATTAGTTGCCATGTTCCAGTGATGCTTCAACCAAAAGACCTAGAAAACGTGCTCCTTTCTTAAAAAAAATAAGGACAAAATACTCCCAAAAACATAAAACTGTTACAAAATAACTCCAAAAATGCTCCACAATCCCACCAAGATGACAAACCACATTGTGCGAATGACGTCATCCAGGACTCTTACCAAGTTTGTGCAACTATCCGCTAAAGAAGGCCACAAGAGCCATATCCAAGTTCTGCGTCCGCTGATAAATCGTTAAAGACACGTTAAAGAGTTAAAGCCGAGCACAAAAAGTCCTCAAGTCTCGACTGTCATTGTACTAGCGATGCTTACCCTTACGGGCGTGACGTCACTGGACACAGTCAATTACGGTTCACTTCCGGCTATTAATTGTATCCCAACACGGTCGGCTTAACTGTTCCTGGTACTGTATATAACTCCACTACACTCCACGCTGCAAAAAGGGGGAAGACTAAGGGAACAACTAATGCTTCCGCAACGACGTCAGGATTCAGACTGAGGGTAAGCTCAGGCAGACTAAAGCAGTCTAAAGTATGTCGGGAGTAGGAACCTTAAGCGGACGCCACGGACGCTGCCGGCGCCAGGTGCGAATCCTAAAAAGCCCAACAACACCCACACTTCCCTGCAAACGCTCCAAGCGCAGGAACCAAACCAAAAGGAAACGTCCTGACAACGATGGTCACTTGCACCAGGTGGGCAAAGACCAGGTAGACAGTAGACAAAGTCATCGCTACAGCATTACCATGGCAACGTACCGCCATAACACACCTTCGTATGCTATTATCCGACCAAAATGGCAATACCCGTTTTACCTGTGCTTGAAAAAGAACTAAAAAAGGGTAGAAAGAGAGCAGTCCTTGAGATTCTGTTGCGAAGCTCGTCTTTTGACTGCGGTTTGGAGGAACAAGTTGGGTAATTACGGAAAAAATGCATGTTCATCAAGCGTTATTAAGCTTGTCTGTATAGCATGTGGGATTATGATTCAGACAAAACTTCTTTTTCACCCAAGGGCTTCCGGAAACGTGCTTTGAGGACGTTCAAAAGGCCTTCATCTATTTTTTTTTTCTAAAACCGCAGAGGAATGTTGCTATTGTACAGTACAGTACATGACGCTTATTGTGATTACGTTCGTAAAGTATGGTCACGTTTGTCAAATATTGATTCTTTTAAGAGGAGATTCTAATAACCTAAAATCGGAAATATGTACCGAAAGATTAGATTTACTATTTATTTGTAGCGATTTTTTAACATTTTTGGTAGAGACGATTGAGGAATTCCTTATTTGGTCACGAATTTCGAAATCTGAATTTCGAACTGGTCATTCAATTGAATAACCTGCTCATTAATTGACTAGGGAGTTCAGAAGGGATTTCCCCCTAAGCGTAGTAGTAGTCTGGAAACGTCAATACGCAAATTCCACGTAGCAATCACTGCTGTAGTTTCGTTACTGTACATGTAACATTCGTGTACATGTGCATTCGTTTGAAATTGACAATATCTGAAAGTCTGATTCTAATAACCGATTAAAATGCTATGCATTTTATGTTTTGAATCGGTCCTTTAAAGCAAGCTTCGAAGTTTGATTCCATAATGCGGTTGATTCTAATAACCAGTGATCACAATAAGCGGCATCTACTGTATTTCTGAATGCTTATAATGATAAGAATATATTTTTATTTTATGTTTTATGTACTTTTGAATCCTTGTAATGATAGGAATGGACGCACTACTTCGCTTTCACTCCTTTGGACCACAAACTTTTTCGAGTTTTTAGGGAACCGAACGTGCAATCATTACGCTTGTCTGGCATAGCTCATAAGTCATAACTACCAATAATGCTTCCTATAGTGTGACTATAAGGAGATCAGGGTGGAGAAGACGAGAGAAAGCTCTGCTTTTTACGCTTCCTTGGATTGACTTTCTGCGTTTTTTCCCCTTTTTTTCGGGAGAAAGCTGTAAAACTCAGATTGAATACGCTTATTTGCCACTTTGCGCCCAAAAAACTGGGCAAAATTGATTTTTTTTTGCGTTTCATGCGCTAGAGCATGACCCAGAAAGTAAAAAGAAACGAGCTGGTTTGGGAAAAAGAGAACCCTGCTCTTTTTTCCCCCACTTTACATAATCACTCGATAGAATTGCGAGACTAGAGCAGAAGGGGATCCACGCTAATGGTGTATAGTGCTACTCCATCCATTGTCTGTGTTGGTTTAGGAGAGCCTTCTTAAATAGCATTACGAAAGATGTCGGAGGGCTCAAAGGTTAGCACCAATTAAGCGTCTGCAGTCTTTCCTGACGCGGTCATCAAGGTTACTAGGCCAGGAAGGTTTCAAGTTCCAGACCCATCTGTCCCAGGTCTGTAGCATAACCGAGTTACAAGTGAATGAGTGCCTGGGCCGACGTCAAGTTTGTGTAATCATGGAAAGTGTAAGAAAATCCGTGTTAACGCAGTGAACAGCATGTGCTGATAATGTATATCAGAGCGGAAGACGCAAAAAAAGGTGGAAATGTCACTAGGCTGTCACGACTGAACTCTTCACCTCGATGGAGGAGAGACACCTTTAATTATGCCCTTTAACCAAGACATGGATGGAGGTGGTGGTAAAAATCCTCACTCTATTTTCAGATGGATCAGGATACGTACGGTTGACATGTACCTTGTAGTCGCATTGCAGAAAAAGTGGCAATTTTTTTCCTTAATGAAGCAAATAATCGTTGCAGGAGATTTAATTGTCGTTTTCTTTTGTTTTGTTTTTTTAAAGAAAATGTCGATTAGTCGAGGTCTGTTTGGCGCCAAAGGAACTCGTCTGTGACTACGAACGTTTGGTTTGTACGTCCTTTTGTTTTCTTCCTGGGCTGTATAAAGGTAACAGAAATAATTTTATCATTACTTGAGGGCATTTTTCCTTTACAGCAGTTGAATGTCCCGCTGATAAAAGGCAATGGCCAGCCAGTTGTTCAAAAAGCCTTCAAGAAATCGTAAAAATTACACTTGAGCACAACGCGTAAATTGTGGTACTTGGTTTTTTCACCCCGACTTTGTTTTGCCGCATATAGGCGGATCTCGTTTCTGACTGATTAGCTATTATGTGGGAAACATTGGAAGCAAAATGATAACTCTAGAGGGAAACCTACCGTTTCTGAGCGTCCGAAAAGCCCTGGAATATATACCTCAAGATCCTAAATACCATACCGGCTACTAAATGGACCAATAAAGATGGTCATGCACGGAATACAATCAGCCAGAGTGATTTTCCTTTTCCCAAGAATGGGCATGAGAGCTTCCAGTTCTACGACCGCTGTTTCATCATTTTTCCATGACAGATACCGATATAAACATGGGCCAAAATAAAAATAAATACATAAATCATGCTCCGATAGTTGGCTTCTTATTATCCTTAATACTATTAGCGAACAAGCAAATTAATTATTAATATCAATAAACAAGCCCCACAATTTGTAATACTAATGACCAAGCTAATAGCACGGGTAAAATTTTTATAAATTTTAAGATTTTTTTTAAATTAAAAAATTTCTAAAAATTCGAGAATTTGTAAACATTTCTAAAAATTTTCTAAAAATTAAAAAAATACTATTTTTGAAAATTTTGAAAAAAATCTTAAAATTGAAAACTTTGAAAAACTTCGAAAAAATTCCGAGAAATGGAAAATTTTTTGTAAATTTTTAACTTTTTGTAAATTTAAAAACCTTCATATGTTGCACGCCTGCTCTAAGTTTATGCAAGAAAATCTCTAGATTTTGTACTGTACACGTGTACAGGATTCCGAAATACTGTACTTAAAACAGACTCTTGTTGCTGTCACATTGACGTCGATCTTCTAGCAAAGGAATTAAGTACTAGACATTGATTTCGTTCTTCTACAAAAGGAATTAAAGTACCAGACCTGCGCATTAAAGCAGAAGCTGGAAGATTCAAGACAAGAGAAACTATTTTTGACCTTGGGGGAATAAAAGTTAGTGACATTTCGCAGGATCGATGAGTCACACCAGACATGAGAATAGGTATGTGTACGGACAGCACGAAGCAGAGAATATGAGATCCTTGGGGATCATATTTTCTTGCTTAATAAGTAATTACGAGCGACCTTTTATGCACCATACAGTACACATGTACCTCAGGCTAGGGGCAACTAATTTGTCAATAAACTTACCTTGAATATAGAGTATAATAGAGGTGAAATCCTAATGCATACACGGTCACAACACTAGCTGAGAAACGCCACCAAAGGTAGGCAGACGTCATATAGTAACAATATGGCCGATGGTTGCCATAGTTACCTTTAGCTCCACCCCTTCGGTTTACAATGTTGTGCTTTTGCGATTTGGATGTTTTGTTAATAAAGTCCAGGCGCGTTAGAATATTTATCACTTGTATCATATAAATGGCATTATATTGATATAATCTGGGCTCTAAGTTATGACATTTACAATAATGAAAATCTACACTACTTTAGGTAGTAAGATTCCTATTGGAATAAACACGACTTATTCCAGCATTTTGCATAATAGTAGAACTGGGGCAATGTGTAGCACATGGAGTTCTAACGAATCTACATCCAGACAATCGTGTTATCGGAAGAGATGGCCCCTGCAGCACTACACAACAGTACGCCATGCGTCTTCTTGGTACCAGAGCCTGTCTCAGTCGTCTCCTGTAGCATTTACCCAGGATTGTCTGCAAAATTTCCATGATCTCAGCGGTTTGCCTTGGTGGGCCAGCATTATCGTCAGCACTCTGGCTATACGGACGTCGGTGACGTTCCCGCTAGCATTATATCAAGTAAAGTCCCGAAACTTAATTAGGTTTATCTCTGATTGTTCTTTTTCTCTCACAGAATTACATAATGGCCAAATTGGAGAACCTGAAACCAGAAATGGACGATCTCGTTAAGGAGTTAAAGCGAGAAACTGCTTTTGCCATAAAGAAGTTTAATTGGACAGAGAAAGAAGCCAGGCTAATGTACAATCGATCGGTACGACATGATACTAAACTGCAATTGCTTAATAGCGTCGTATCTTACTTTAATTTTAAAGGCGAAAAAAATGTGGAATGATTTAATCATCCGAGACAATTGCCATCCGTTTAAAGCGAGTCTTTTAATCTGGATTCAAGTTCCTTTGTGGGTTTGTATGACATCCGCGTACCGGAACTTGGTGACCATGCAACCCCTACAGGACACACGTAAACATCTTGGAAACTATTCCTTATCATTATTGTAAAAGAATCAAACCTTTTAGGGGCGGAATTAACTTTTATGGAATTGTCGGTAGGCGGCTTCGGCTGGATCCCTAATTTGACTGTTGTTGACCATGCATGGGTCCTGCCAGTTTTCTTGGGTTTATCTAATCTTCTCATTATAGAAGTACAAATCATGTATAGACTCTACGAAGTGAGGTCTAAATTTAGGTCCCTATTGTAGCTTCACGGCTTGCTACGCCAGCGCGAGAGAAGTAAGCTGCAAAAAGTGATGACAAACGTCTTTCGCGGTCTTTCGGTATTGATGATCCCTATTGCCGCCTTGGCACCCGCGGTAAGATCCCCATTTTTAGCAGTGAAAGAAACTGACTTGTCATTTGTTTTCTTTAGAGTATTAGCTTGTATTGGACCGTGTCCAGCGTATGTGGTTTGGTACAGAACTTGGTCCTCTTGTCCCCTTCAGTTCGACGAGCCGCATGTATTCCTATCGCTCCTTCCGAATTGCAAAGGCCGTATTCTTTACTCTTAGAAAAAATTAAGTCGAAATCGTTTATTCCGCAAAGCAGGTGATACGTTGTTCTGTATTAGTAAAATACATGTAAAAGCTGCTAAACCATCGTTCTTCATCTTTGATTAATTTACCGTTTGTTCTAATTTCTCTCGCGCTTTACAATATGTATTTTCTTAGCTAGTGCTTAAAGAACCAGTTTGTGCTCTTGTTACAAAACTAATTTATGGGGTCGGTTCATTTGAAAAATTTGAAGATATATTGGGCAGTGTATGTTTTTTCCGCTAGATGACGATAGCGTATAGAGACAGCTAACGGGAATATTAATGTAGTGCTGGTTGTCACTGGGAGTTTGGCTTGATTGGCGTGCGTGGCAAAACGTTTTGCGTCTGTATTTAGTTCAGTAAGTTGCAGTAATTATGAAGGCATAGTGCTCGGCTATCATGTTTGATTAAAAACGCTTATTTTTCAAGCCTATTGGGGCCAGAGCAGACTTTAAAAATAGTTTGTGAGGCCCAAACACCTTCGCCGTGTGAGTGTTTCAGTTTCTCCGACTCGGTCACTTTGCAAGTTGAGTTGTTTTGGTGCACAGACGGCGAGCAGTTGGAAATCCTTACGCTATTGTGTCGGTTACCTTCAACTTAGTTTAGCCCCACCAACAAAAAAGCTTGGCTTCGCACTTTTAACCGTAAAGTAAAGAAAATTCCCGTGAACCACATCCGTCCACATATTTTTTTTGCTTAGTTTTTCAATTTCTATTTAAATGACACCAGCCATGGGGACTATGCAGGAGCTCCAGACCAATCTGTCGAGAAAAGATGACAGGATTCGGCAGTTGGAGAAACTCCTCCAAGACAAAGAAGACGAAATCCTCCAACTTAAATCTCACCTGGATAAATTCCAGAGCGTTTTCCCATATGGACCCTCTAGTTTTCCTATACGCCGAAGTATAGTTATTCCAGGCCCGAGGAAACAACGGGCCCAAGGAATATCTGCCGAGCCACAAAGTTTAAGAACTTTGCAAGAACTTAGTCACCAAACCTTCCAAGAATATCCTAAGAGCGACAAGTAAGTTTTTTGTTCCATTTCATTGCCTTTCGTTGTCCTAACTTCTGTCCCGCTCTAATTCCCCCATCCCTTTATATATTTATATAAACGACAAATAACGATTAAGATAAATTCCTCACGTTTGATTGTATCCCATTGTACAGTCGACATTCCATGCAATACCGCCTCTAATTCCCTTTTCGTCATTCGTACAAGTCGGCCTCTGATTTCCAAACAGAAAAAGAAAGTAGTTCTTCTGACCACGTGGTCTCGATTCCTTGTTATCTATTGGAGCCAAAATTTTCAACATGTATTTGGAGCGTAAAGCTTTCAAACTTCGCCTAATCATTATGGCATACGTTCTATATGGTGTGAGAAGCTGGACCTCGGACTTGGCTTAACATATATTCTACCTAGATAAGATAAACTACCTAGATACGAAAAAGTCAAGTAACTTATTTTCTACATGATTCGTCTCGCTTGTGCCACCCGGTTACAAATCCTAATATCTGAGACTGCAATCTTCCTAACATTTGGAAGAGAGTCTTCGGTTCTATAATTATCGAACGTCGAAAGTTTTGCTAATGCGAATGTTGACGCACGATGAGGATAGACCAAAGGAAGTTCTCCACCACAACTTTGATAATCGGATATCGGATAGCAAGATAAGGTTTAGTTACTTATAGCTAACAGTGTTGAAAACTTCTGGTCTTTTCGCGTATAGCACGTGGTTTAATGCCGCTTAAGTCTATTTTTAGCGGGACTAGTCTTCCGTGTGACTTTTTTTGCTGTCTTTCTTCGCCGCCATGCATAAATCATTAGGGCAGATGACGGAAGTCACTATCTTTTCGTATGAGCCGCTTTGTTTGTCCGACTTGGAAGCGGAAATACAGCGGTGAGGAGATTGTAATCGCACTACTGCCCTCCAGAGTCCAAATTTAGAACAAATTTACGTGGCTTCTTTGTTAAATAAGCCTCGTTATAACCTGATGCTGTCACGGCAATGAGGGGAAACTGGAACTCGGGACTGGAAGAACAAGAACAAGTGGTGTTTGTTAGGTGGAATAGCTATTTGAAGCTGAGACTTGCCTTACGGGCATTGAACTGGTTCCTTGGAAATAGCTCGGCGGGGATAAAATAAAGTTGCTAGGAAATATCGCTGCTTTTTCTGTACTTTTGATTTGGTGTTTTGAAGCAATGCAGGTAATGATCTCTCGCCACCTTTTTGACTGATAATCTCCTTCTCCAGGAATCTTTTCTTGGCAAACCTGACGGGTTCTGATGTCGCCAAGATACTTCCCATTTTTTCGAGAAAAAAACTGAGATTTCTAGCATGGCGGGACTTTTTTGCCATCGTTTATCAAGTGTTGGGCTGTAGCGCTAGAATTAGAGTGCTGTTTTATTTTAGATTTTCCTTTCAGAACGCCTATAACTCCTATGACGGAAAGGTGCGGCCATTCAAGCTCATGGAAGAACATGTTTCGAGACAAATTATTTTTCTTTCTCTGAATAACATTATCTTAAAACAGGACTTTCTTTTCATTAAAAAAGGATTTAAAAAGTTTGCCAAACTTTTTATGGAATTTTTTTAGTTTTCTAAAAAGGAGCGCTGTCATATCTAGCGCGTGTTTTGTAACGGTGCCGGAAACCGAGTCGGTTTTTTATTTCACGGGCGATGCTGCTTGTTTATATCGTGCCATAATGTCTGCAGCGCTTTCGAGCTGGAGCAGATGTGTTTAGTTTAGTCGGAGGGGAGAGACATGATGCATTTGTTTTTGCCAGACAACCTGTACTGGTGATTGTGGTCTGTATCAGCTTATATAAGTCTGCCTGCAAACACAATTTTTTTTTTTTAAATAGAGAATTCCCAGTAAATGGCAATTCTAGTCAGGTTTTCGATGCACACGATGGTGCGTAATACTTGCTGGGGCTTTGAAACCTTGACGGTCTTTTTTATTTTTTATTCCTTTCGTGGGTCTGACCAGAAAGCCAACCCAAAAGCAAGCCAAATAGTTACAGATTATGGTTTGGCTTCCATTTCCAGAACATGAAACGGGAACAGGAGGCCTTGACCTAGTAAAAATAGCGTCTCATAATTTTTAGTACTATGATTAGCCGTCTGGGAGTCAGAATATGGAAGACCTGTTCTCATTAGCATATGAAAGGCAATTCCGACAACATTCCGAACACATTGGTTGCTCAACTTAAGGGCTTTCGCATGCATTAAACTCCCCATCTGTCTGGGTTTTGGGACTTGTTATAATAGTGCAAATAATTCCTCCTGAAATTTTCTGTCCTGTGAATGCTGCAATGGCACTGATGGCTGATTAGACCTCAGTGATAACGCTTCCGGCCACATGTTGGCGGTTTGGATTTAAAATAGATTGGCTTTTCACATTCGAGCAAGCATTCGAGTTAAAGGTCTAGCTCTAGGGTTCCATAGATATAATAGGTATTGTGTCATGCACCGCTGTGTGTCTTTGCTCTCTCTTTCTCTCTTTTTTCCTTTGATTAGTTTCTTTTTCGTGCGAACCAACTTTTTTTATTTATTTGATTTATTTTTTATGTTTTTGGCAAGCCCTTTTGACGTACCCGTCAGAGCTACAGGGAAGTCTATGGTGCAGGCAGAGACAACCCATTGCTCTAAAATAGTTTTTCTCCAGTTTGGCTGGCCCATATCCCACCACCATCGTTTCGCCTTTTTTTTATTGGGTTAGTTAGGGGATTTAGCGTTAAGGAACACGTGTACCGATTTGTGGGGCGAGAAGGCGATTATGTCCACGCAAAGGAGAGACATGCAGTGAAAGAGTTAAGCCAGAAGTGAGCTGGTCGTTCTGGTCGCAGGTGATTGATGATATGCTTTGGCACAGCAAGAGGTTGACCAACCTTGATAAATGTCACCGAAAACTCTTCGATCACCATCCAACGTTGCGAAACACTTGCTTTTTTGGTTTATCTCTGTCTTTCTCAACCTTTTTTGTATAGGTCTATCTTTTTACAGCATAGGGACACGCATAAAATAGCGAAGAATTTAAAACAAGAGTCATATTAATGGCGTGTCTCTTGTCTGTGCGCGTTGCTGACCTCACTCACCTGGTATATGGAGCTATTTCTGTTTTTTGAGGGGTCAGGAAGGTTGCGTTTAGGTCGTAAATTGGAAGTCGGGCATTCCCGCCTCTTATGTGAGTGTCAGGCAGCTATATAACACTGGGCAAAGAATCTAGAATTTTCTTGTCTAATGAGCCTTCTCCGGCGATGTAATTTGGCAAACAACTCGCATTTTTGCTTCCAATTTTGGGGTGCAAACATGATATAAACTGGCTGGAGGCTTAGACTTGGGGGCTTTTTGACTCTGACGGGCCATTTGCTTGACTGCGGTGGCGGTTTGAGACGGAAAAGCGCAGCAGCAGACGGAATTATTAATAGTCAGTGCACCCCGAGCTCCTAAAGACATAAAAAAGCGTCATTATTCTGCTATACAATGCGTGATTTGTCGTTGTTACTTTCCGTTTTTCTGCCTTAACCTTTTGTTATGAGCTTGCGAGCTTGAAAAAGGATGCCATGATCTGGCGTAGGAGTTTTTAACTTCTTGCCAAAGGGGTTTTCCAGTAGGAGAAATGGCTGTTTTTGTTATACTTTTTATTTACTGTGTATCAATATTGCTGAGATGGTCGTCGTCGATAACCCGCTAGGAAGGCCATTTCCTGCTGTGATGAATGCTTTCGACTACTGACCTTTCACCTTTTACCGACGAGGAGCTCGGTGAATAATAGGCTGGTGAGACCGAAAGTTTGCATGGCGGGAGAACAGACCGTGACTGAAACGAGTTGGGACCCTAGGAAGCCAAAAAAAAAATTGTTATTTTGCATGAAATTCATGAAGCATGGGGAGGAAAGATTGACTAGCTGTCTTGATTGCAGTAACCTTTCCAACCTCGTCTACCTTCGCGTACATGTTTACAATATCTAATTGTGATGATATCAATCCTACGAATTCTTTGCGATGCCTTTTTCGTCCTCGTGCAGTCCTTTTAAAGCTTCCTTCAGCTTTCCATTGTAGTTTTTTATAGACACAAGAACAAGTCACAAGAACAATTTTATAAAGGAGTTTTACCACATGGCGCCGATGTAATAGAATTGTTTCGCAGTATAGAATGACAGAATCGAATTGTATTCACAACAATGACATTTCTAAGGAAGCGCCACCTTGTTAGATATTGCTCAGTTAACAGGCGGCAAACCGTACCATTAATCGAATATGACGTTCGTTTACGGCGTTGTCCTCCAGGTAGCACTGACTGCGGTGTAGCGGGCAGAGGAAAGTAAAAACGAAGCAGGTAGAAAATGTGCAAACTATAAAGTAGTGAGTGCTGAAGCCGAAAAGAGAATTTCAAAGTAGGATGCAAGAACCAGTTTAGGGGTTCAACAGTTGCTCACTTTCCTCCTAAAATAATTCAACCCATAGATAAAGCGTATGCTTCTTGTCAGATTTACGTTGCAGTCGCCGTAAATTTCCCTCTTTGCCTTCGTTTATACTTCTAAACCAACTTGAACCGCCTTAACCAATGCAAAAGCTGTGCCAAAACTGGCCATTAAAGTATTTGATTCGCCCCAAGTGGCCGATGTAGGAGTCGAACGAGCGCCTGCTGTGTTTTCATGGAACTTTCGCGTGCGAATGCTTATTCTAGCTATTAAAAACCCAGCAAGAAACAGGGGGCTTTTTATTTAACTTTTCCATTACGTCACAGTCCACGATTCGCTCTTTATACACTTGGACTCCATAACAATTTCACAATTTCACAGGACTAAAACAGGCATTACACAATTAAACCATAACGTCGTATGTTAAGTACATGCTTAGGCCAACAGCAAACTTCCGTGTCGTAATGTCACTTTACTATTCACTTTCCCAGACCCGCCTACTTAAGGTAAGAGTGAAAAAAAATCATTAAGTGCTGGCGGTGTCGGCACGCTGCGTCTTTAATGAAGATGTGCAAGGCGGTGACGTGACAAGTCTGGCTTATAAAAACCATAAAAAGACCCAGGAAATCTTCATTAACGACTCGTAATATTCCAAGAAATTGTCCATGCCTTTTAAAGAAACCAACCTGGCAAGAATATAGAATCTACACAATGTAAAAAAGATTTTCCGATCATGCGTACTTTTTTTGTCGTTTTTATCAGTTAGTGCATAGCTAAAGTAAGGCACCTTACCATGCAGCATGACCCATCACAATTCCCGACAAGTCCCGGTCACGTCTTGTAGGTCTTGGCGGTATTTCTGATTTATTTTTTATTTTATTTTTTTACAAACACGCGAGGACTTGTGATTTCTCGTCGAAAAGTATATATAGCGTATTATTGCTAAAGGCGCTGCGTTAAAAAGTAAAAAGGTAAAAAGTTGCCCGTTTTCTGAAAGCCTGCTATGTATGCCGTCACGAAACCGAAACCCCTTAAACAAACAGACCTGTCCGTTATATATTACGGCTCCAGGCCCCAGAACGGATGCTTCGAGTTGGTGCTTTGGCAGGCGCAAATTCGTGACATGGCATATCCATATTACTTGTGCTGTCTTGCTTATAGGACAACCCTCGTTTTTCAGCTTGAAAGCAAACTCCAGCGACTTTTTTTTTGGATTCGTTTATTTATATTCGTTTTTGTATTCGTTTGCGTATGATTTTGGACTAGCTGAATTCCCCAACTCGGTTACACGGTTGATAAGTCATAATGTAGCGCGTAAACGGGAGTGAGTTTGACAGAGCGCGTGGTTTAGCAGCTTGTGATTCGCATATGTCGGTAATCTATTATACTTGAGAGGAGTCATTTGAAGTGTCAAAGAGTAGCTTTGGCAGTGTATAGATATCTGCGAGTGTTGGATACAGTTACTTGAACATGTGTGTGTCAAGATCCTGAAACACATTCATTGTTGTCTTGGCTTGATTGGAAGGAGCTATTGGGAATTTTGCATAGGGTTGAAGAACGTGGGGGTATTTTTTTTGCAGCGAGTTTTTTCTTTTTGTAGGTTTTTTGGTTTCATTACTGATAGATATGGTAAAGGTTGGAGCGCTTAGTTGTGCACGTTCATTTTTTTCCAATTGTCTCGTGCTTTCGCTGCTCAACTTCATGCATAATGGATAAGACGTACAGAGACTTAAGGCGACATAACAAATGCTAAGGGGGAGTCACGTCTACGTTTAACTTTCTGATCAAGGTGGACCACCTGAGTCGCCGGCAAACCAGGGGTTGGTGGCGAACGGAGTGTCGATTAGTTTGGAGATTGATTCGCGAGCGATTAAAAAGCACTTTCAGCGGGTATTTCACGCCCCAACTTCCCGAGTCTTTTCGGAAACTTCCATTTCTATTTCAAGAACCCCTCACCGCTTTCCAGATGGCCGTGTCAGCTTGAGCGAAGAGCCGAAAGTAAACTCAGTCACGATCATTAGCTGTTCTAAATGATACTTCATCATTCGTAGCAGGCGCGGAATTGGTCGTAACTCCCGGAGATTTCCGTAATTTTCCGTAGATTTCCGTACTACACTGTTAAAAGTCATGTAATTTGTTGCAACTTCCTAATAGCAACGTCGTTTACAATTTTTTCGCTGTAATTTTACAGTTTCATGAACGAATCACTTCCAAGTAACAAATTGTATGGAATTATTTGCTGTAATGGCTATTTTGTCGGAATTTTACAAATATTTGATTGGTATAAAAGGTACCCAGGTACTAGAAATTTCTTTGAAGCGTATCAGAGAGTACTGGGAATTGACTACCAGCAAGTTTTGTATATTTCTGTTGCAAGTAGAAATGAAAAAACTCCAAATGAAACCGAAGCGAACGTCAGGGAAACCTGGTAGGGAATAAAGGATTTTCCGTGACATTTTCTTAACTTCAGGCAGAATCGTTAGGGTTGAATTCCAGTAGTGACGATTTCGAATGAGGGAAAGCCAATCGAACGGGGTGTTTCGAATTTTTCATTGTTGGAGTTTCGAGTTTCATTGTTGGCGATAGAAAATAAATGGAAAGGGAGTCCGTACTTCCTTGACACGTGACAGTCCCAGTCAAGAGATCGATGATAGCCCTTAGCAGAATGCAAACAATCAATTTACACCCTTAGTTCTTGCACTCCATATAGCATAGCCAAAATAACCGTGAGTAATAAGGGTGTGTTGTTCGACGACATTCAAAAAGTCCCCGTACTCGGTGGCTCTGTCGCGAAAAAGAGGATTTTATTTATGTCTTTCTGGTCCCCGTGTTTGGCAGACCGTCATGTTTACGCCTATATTTTACTTGTTACGAGGGAAATGCAAAGCCGTTGGTAAGCCATGCACTTTCAGCAGCTGCAAGATGAAGAACGCCGGTCCTTTTGGCTTAACAGTAAAACAAAAATGCAGTCAGCTTACTCTATAAAACAAACGCCGTAAGATTTACCAGGTAAACCATCGTTAAACTCTATCTTAGTTCAAATCCCAATGCTCTTAGTGTGCAAGCATATGCGGAGTCCAAACTTTGCATAGCTTTACAAGAAATGGAACGTTACAAATTATGTCCATGAAATAGGCATAATCCAATGCAGTTTCATGACTTAGAGGGAGGTCCGTGTAAGAACTGCTGGACAATTTGTCACGCCTTAGCTCCACAATATGCAAACTATTCTACGGCGTGTTTGAATTTCCCACGATTTTCTTCAACTATAACTCATCCTTTACGTGATAATCAAGGAAAGCTGTCGTGTTGTTTTGCCATTCGGGAATCCACTATGTTGCCAAATTTCTGCCGACAGCGTTGTAGCACGTGCTTAACACCATTCGCGAAACGGTGTTACGTCCCCAATTAAGATTAGCTGATTGAGTCGAATCTTTGTCTTTATCAAGCTTCGTTTTCCATGTTTGAACTTGTGGGCACTAAAAGGCTTGCTAAAAGGACATTACAACAATACATGTCTTTCATGCTTTCGCTTTTTGTTTTCGAAACAAAAGCTTGCATAAAAGAAGCAAGTTGCCTCTTTCTCTAATTGTAATCACTGTAATGGTCGTTATAAAATGCTAACAATTATCGTAAATATCTGCTTTATAATTACAAATGTAACACCTCTCATTGTGTCAACAAAAGCTGAGGTAATTTTGACATGATTGTATTATTTCAGTATGATGCTGGCGTTAGAAATGGTTGCGGTTTATGAGAGCGTATTTTGGTCTATTTTTGTAAATGTCAACACAGATAAACGACAAAAATGTCTTTTATCTATGTTGGTTTTCTTATCGTGAGCTTTTCCTGTCGTTATTTTTGCCCCAATCTGAACCAAAATTACTTAACTGCGTTAAACGACGAAATTAAGTCGTTTATCGATGTTGGTTTTCTTATCGTGAGGTTTTCTTGTTGTTATTTTTGCACCAATGTGAATCAAAGTTACTTTGGAAGGAATCGGAAATAGCGGGGGACTTTTTCTAGACTAAAACATATATAAGTGACATCCCTTATGAACGTGAATCATCCGTTATGAGTTAAACTGTGGAGATAACAGTGGTTGAGCACTTTCTAAAATAAACAAGTGCAACGGACGGGAAAAGTCGCTTCGACATGAAGTTCCTGCCGGCCATTCAATTGGAATGTAACTCTTTTACGTTGAAGTTACCCATGAAGTTCGGCGCAAAGTTCTACTCGATTGGTTCCAGAACTTTGATACTTGTATGGGTACGGTACGCCTGCTTTGAAGTGGTGCTTTCCAAACCGCTCAGGGAAGCTATAATGTCGTTATCTCGGGTTTGCTGCTGACTCAGGGTTCCTAAATACACTGAGTCACTCGGGTCAAAAGTCAGAAAGTCCGTAAGGAGGAGAAAAGCCATCGCAATCCGTTACTGCATGTTTAGAGTACACTTTCGAATGGCGCTTTTGGTGTTTGCGTACGTGTAACAGAGCTTCTAAGCGTCGAGGGGCTTTTAAAAAGTACTAAGGCGTAATTGCTGTGCCGTACTTACTTACGCTGTTCCCCGCAAACTCTTCCCAACGCAAATGGCGTATGCAAATCGCGGGGAGAAGGGAGAATATGCAAACTATAGCACCTGTCGAGTTGGTTCTGTCCACACGAGGGGAGGAAGGAGTGCAAGATTCGAATGGATTGGCGGCTAGCAGACATAACTGATCTGTTAATTATGGAGTACATCTATCTTAAGTAGCTTTTCGAAACATATCGTGTTCGCCAGGTTCTCCTTCTCCTTAAGGCCTTGTTCTAACCGACTCTTGTAAGTTTTTTTCTTTGTGCCCTCTTGTGGTGTTGTTGACATGAAATAACAAGTGTGTGAGTGATACCTCAGAGTTTATTCCTTGTGCTTGACTTGTGCGCAGGACGCTACGTTGTACTTTTGCCCTAGTATTGAACTCATTACAATGCATGGAATTGAAAGTTCCTCTGTCGCCGTGCACATGAAGTATCGACTGTGCTGCAACTGCATGATGATTGGCTGGCGCGAATCTTAGCGGAGGAAAGACGAGCAAACATTTCGTGGTGCTTTTGGGTACCTGCCCACGACTTGAATTAGTAGATGGAGCATGGGCCAAGCGGTTATTTCCCTTGTGTGAGATATACTTTCGGTGCGAGTTTTAATTTGATTTACATGGAGCTCACCGCTGCTTCAGTTTACGTTTTCCTTTTTTGCCTCGTTAGATGTCCAACAAACCCATACAAGGATACGTCACAAGTTTTGGGTGGCTCAAACGAGTCCGTTGTAATTTGCTGGTGTATATTATACCCCAGACTTCTGAGAAGTTAGGCCTTACAAAAACCGATCTTTGGGACTTTGGCGTGTCCTTGCAGAAATCAAAACGAAATGCTACACGGAGGGCTTTTTGTCCTTGTCCTCATACGTGCCATTTTCTGTTTCCAACCCATGGAATTTGGAGCAAAGGTCAGAGTCCAAGAACCGTATTTTTCTCTTTGTGTTTTCGTGTTATTCGAAATTTGACATTGGTTCCATGCTTTTTATAGACGTAGTCCCTTCCGTTCTCACTCAATTTTTAGGTAGATTTTCTATAAAGAGACTTGAGGATGGAAGACTTTTATAAAGAGACTTGAGGCTTGGATTGGGTCCGTAACCAGTGTATCGCTATTTGGTTGCGGATAAAAAGGTTCGGTAAACCTGTGATTAATGTCAAAGTGGGCAACGTTGGTGATGGTTTTGCTAACGTCCGAAAGGCCGAAATTTACGTTTCTGAGGCTTGCCAAAACGCGTTTAAGGTACCATCGGGTGTAGACGTAGTATTACACAGTCAAGACGATTGCCCTTAATGAGCGCTTGATGAAGTTTTAAAGGGCAGGGAAGGCTAAACCGCTCCTTTGTCCCTATATGGAACCCCAATGAGAAGCCCCCCGAGCTGACGTCAGAAAGGTGTACGCCATATATACTAAAAACTTACTTTTTTTTTTTTGGCTAGTTGCTTAGGACTTGGGAGTAAAGGAAAAAATTCACTATACTTAGCATCTCAATACTATGTTTTCTTAAAGAGGCGTGGAACGTATGATCCCCGAGTCGGTGGATTCACTATGCGTGTCATCCTTACCCTGTATTCGCTGTATTCCTAGCACACATGACCTTTTTTTCTACAAACAGCCGCAGCGCTATTAAGTTTTAATGACGTGTGAGAAGACGAGCAAGAACCATCTGTTTGACTTGAATCTATAAAGAACCCACCCCAAAAAATAAAAAACACTCCGACTCCGACATTGCATAACCGGTTAACCGTGGAAATGACTGAGCTTATCTTGTGAATGACAAGTTCACTTTGGCTTTCAATGCAGGAAAAAAATTACCCATTTTTATTATTATCTTTCTTTTATCGAAGGGTAGATTTAGTTTTTGGTTTCGAAAAAAGAAAAGAAAAAGGAGCAGACAGCTTGGAAGAGCTTGCTCGCACACACCTGCGTGAGTGAGCTTGAACGTCCATAACTAAAAGTCAAAATGTTGGCCCGAATGGCCACCTGCATGATGGGCTCGGACGTTTGGGTGGCGGGAGAACTGCTCTGCATTACAGCAATCAAGGGTCCTGAAAGGCACCGCTGAATTGTAATTTGATTGGCGTGATCGTAATGGACATCACGTATAGCTAGAGTTCCGCCTAACGTACCAGGCTTTTGCGTGGTTACTATGAGAACATATGACTAAGCCTTCCCGAGCCAAGAAAGGTCTACACAATTCCCAAGAAATAATAGCTTGTAAAGTGTCCCGTAGCTGATCGCAGATTAACTCTTTCTGGAATTTAGTGCTGTACTTTCTGACTGTAATAGTCT
The DNA here is from genome assembly GCA_022832285.1 of Lepidurus apus apus. NCBI lineage: Eukaryota > Metazoa > Arthropoda > Branchiopoda > Notostraca > Triopsidae > Lepidurus > Lepidurus apus. The sequence goes on along the minus strand of JAGJRO010001033.1, from coordinate 537,757 downwards.
CTTTTGGGTCACTAAGCTAACCTGAACACCTTCTCTTTTAAAGAAAAAGCACTAAAAAATAATTTAAAAAGACGTGTCATGGGGTCTAATAAAAGATTCTCGGAATTCAAAATCCGTGTTACACTTTTCCTCCGGTTTGTGGTTTGAAGTGGCTTCCCCTCACACCCTTGGTTGACTTGCGTGGATAAATAAGAAAAAAAACTGAAAAAAAAGAACCTGAACACCTTTTAAAATTTCGCAAAAATTTACAAACATTTGAAGTTTCGAAAAATTTTGAATAATTTTGAAATTTCGAAAATTTTGAAAGGTTTTGAAAAATTTTCTTATTTCGACAAATTTACAATTTTTTAAATTTTGATAAATTAGCGAAAAATTTTGAAACTTGGGAAAAATTCGAAAAATTTCGAAAATAATAACTTGTAAAGTGTCCCGTGGCTGATCACAGGTGAACACTTTCTGGAATTTAGTACTGTACTTTCTGACTGTGATAAGACTCTTTTGTGTCACTAAGCTAACTTGAAAACCTTCTCTTTTAAAGAAAAATTACAAAAAAGGAAGAAAAAGACATGTCATGGGGTCTAATAAAAGATTCTCGGAATCCAAAATCCGTGTTACACTTTTCCTCCCGGGTTGTGGTTTGAAGTGGCTTCCCTTCACAACTTTGATTGATTTAAGTGGGGGAAATAAGAAAAACGATAAAAAATAAGGGAAAAAGGAAAACATCGTAGTGTTCCGTTGAAGACTATATAATGCTATGCATTGTTCCCATAAAGTTGTAAGATAGAGAGGTTGGGCTCGGAATTTGGGAACCGCGTTTTTCTGTGTAGGTTGCTCCCAATATCTTGAATTCAGTCATGGTCATTTCTGCACCAAGGGGTGCCAGTTGCTCCAACGTGGTGTTCGCCCATTCACGCTCGCACCTTCTTGGCGTTTTCACGTTTTTCGGTCGCTTCCAAACCTCCTTACTTTTTGGATCGCGGCCCTGGCGAGTTCGGGTTGGAGTTTGGTGGGGTGGCGTGAAGCAGAGGTGTTCCGGTCCCGCGGCTATGCCTTACTCAGCATCAACAGTCCACAAATCTGGCAGCACAGACAGGTTCTAGTTCCAGTTTACTGTACGCTGCCTCTGGTTACTGGCAACTTATTAAGTGCATCGTCCATGGTAACCATTTGCTGGTAGCCAGGCGAAAAGAGGGGATTCGTTAGAGACGCTTCAGCTTTTTTTGCCCCCGTCTCTCCTTGCATGTACACCTTGACTTCCAAATGAGTCTCACCTAGTCATCGCCCAGCCACCGAGCTCTTTACCTGGGCTGGGGGAATTACTTTAACACATTCTCTGAAAGTTACCTTCTCAGCCCCAAAAGTGTCCACTTGTCGAAAACATTGGAAAACACTGGATTATTTCAACAATCGACATTTTTTCCCTCCTGGAGGGTAAAAGAACGGAAAAGTGTTGACAGAGCGTTTGTGATGCTTTTCTGGGTTCGAAATTGTGTCATGGTTTTCTAAAAAAAAAAAAAATCTTTTAAAAAGTCTCCTTTCCCTCTCCAAAGCCCATTTATTATAAATATAAGCGCCCAGAATGAGTGCCTTGAGTGGTGTGAGAGAAATGCAACGTTTACTAGCCGTCCGGAGCGATGAATTGCAGCGCAGTGCCCTGCAAGTGCAACAACTCGAGCAAGAGTTGCGAAAGCGTGATACCTTAATTCGCCACTTGCAAGCTGAATTGGATAAATACCAGCAAGTGTTGAAGAAGGCGTCAGCTGGTGGACTGTTAACGAGCACTTTGCAGCAATTATCCGTGGCTGACCCATGGAAGCCGCAATCACCCACCAACGGCAATACCAGTCTCCTGACCCAGTTTTTGCAGGAACCGCGAACCAAACGACAAGCTATATCAGCTGAGCCTATGCCACGGTCCATAGGCTCAGCTACTTTGGCTGAAATTCGGGATCTGTTCATCAAACGAATCTCTAAGACTACTCAGTAAGTCTTTCCGAGATGTGCTTTTCCTTTTTTAAAAGGAAAACAGGAAAATCCGATAATATTTGAACAAAAAGGTCAAATCGAAAAATGTAGATAAAAATAAGGAAATTCAATAATATTTGAACAAAAAAGGGCGAATTAGAGAAATTTAGATAAAAATAGGGAAATCCAATAATATTTAAAAGGGGAATTAGAAAAGTATAGATGAATTTAGTAGAATTTTATATTTATGTTAAGTTTATAAAATTTGTAAAATTGAAAGTAGAGTTTTAAATTACACAAATATGGATGAAAATATAAACAATAGTGATATTTGAACAAAAAAGGGCGAATTAGAAAAATTTAGATAAAAATAATGAAATCCTGTAATATTTAAAAAGGGGAATTAGAAAAGTGTAGATGAATTTAATATAATTTTATATTTATGTTAAGTTTATAAAATTTGTAAAAAGTAAAAGTAGAGTTTTAAATTACACAAATATGAATGGAAATAGAAAAACCATAATATTTTAACAAAAAAGGGGAATTAGAATAGGATGGGTGAATTTAATGGAATTTGTGTTTCTATTAAATTTATTATATTTTTATGATTAATTCCATATATGATAAGTAATGGCTATTGTCGCACAGTACTCATCGTGTTGGTCTATAAATCTGTTGCCAGCGTTGCGTTTTCTCTTGTGCCACCTCGTTAAAATGAAGTATGGGTTCAGGAAACAATAGGAAAAAACTTGTTACGCGACCGAAGGTGGTCTCTCTATCATTAGCATAAAAACTGCGTCTATAACGTGTTGAACTGCGTCAGTTAGGTTCTGTTAGGAGCTCTCAGGGACGGTTGTGTGTACTGTAATACAGTTACAGGAAACGATGAAGGAGCACAATCAACGACAGCAAGAAAGTCTTGCTGTATATTGCTGCTCATCTTCAGCGTGCCATAGGAATCCCCGGGGAGGTTTCTTGGGCAAGCATATCCATCTTCAGGAAACTCAAAACACGTGACTTTGACTCTTTTTGGGGGAGAAAGAGAAAGCTGACTCATTAATTAACTTCGTTTTTTAGTTCTTTTTCTTTTGTGAGCTTCTTCCTCTCCCCTTTCGGTCCGCGCAAGACTTTCTGACTGCCCATATGAGAAAAACGTTCACCTGATGTTTCATATGTGGGGGCTTTTAAGCTTTTTAGCTTTTTCAACTCCCTAACGAAGCAGTTATGATGAAACAAAAAAGGAAAGAGATAAAGATTTCTGGCAACGCTTTTCTGTGCTTTTCTTTCATCTTCTAACTAGATGTCAACGCTATAATGCTTGTAATCTTGTAATCTTCCACGATGCAACCTCCTCGCTGGAGAAGAGAACACGCAGAATGATCATAAAATGTGCTCTACACGCTACTTTGACATGAATGACTCCTTTTGTGCTGGTGTTTTCCAGAAGAACAGCCCTTTTACTAAGCTGCTGTCCTTTTTGCTTCAGCCCACGGAGACATTGCCAAGCATATATATACACATATACCAGAACACCTTATAAGGATGCGAAGATTAGCAACTTTTTTGCTAGCCGCCGTCCGGATTTTGCCTTAAACCAGGGAAAAACCTGCGGTTTAGATACTTTGGCATGCTTTATTTTGTTTTTAGGTATCTTGTGTTTGTATGTATACACAGGACTTGTTATATAGCAGTTTTTGTTTGAAAGATACGGTTACTGTTTACGTGTCTCATGTTTTGATATTTTAGCTAACGCTCGTATTCTTCCTTTCTCTTTACAGATCCCGTGACTTGATCAAGGCTGCCATACTTGACAATGACTTTATGAAGAATTTGGAATCTGGTCAAATTCGAGAAATCGTTGACTGCATGTACCCGGTTGATATCCATCGTGGCTCACTCATCATCAAAGAGGGAGATGTGGGATCCATCGTCTACGTCATGGAAGGTAACGTATAATAACTGCCGAGAGGAATCTCGTTGACTATTTATTTATTTTTACTGTTTTTATAAATAATCGCAACTCTTTGGAGGTTGGTATAGGGCATGGAAGGTAACCTATAACTGCCGAGAGGAATTCCGTTGACTATTTATTTATTTTTATAAATAATTGCAACTCTTTGGGGGTTGGTATAGGGCGGGGGAACCTCTGTCCATTTTAAAATCATATGGATGGAAATGTTGTTTGATGACCATAATGGGGTGTAGAGAGCGCGTGGGTCAGTCCTTTTGGATACGAAGCTAGTTAACAAATATCCTCCAGTTTTAGGTTCGGTTTCCCTAACAAGAAAGTTCGGTGAAGGACAAGCAAAAGTGAGCTGAAAACTGGGAACTGGGGACCCAAGACAAAACAAGATATATGTTCGAAAAGAGGCGAGAACATGGACATGTGTGCTGGAGGTGTGGTATTTCATCTGTGTGGTCTTGAGAAAAAGAAGGCTGTGTGATTTTTTTTAAACACCTAATTACGGTAGGTTCCACCCTGGACTTAATGAAAAGGCCTGAACCACTCTTGTGCGCGATAACTAGGATTTTTTTAGAGAGTTAGAAGTTTCGGCGCGAAAAAAAAAGGGTTTTTACATCCCAATCACGACTCTTGAGTTTGTTTATAGTTTATATGCTTATAGTTTATGTGTTTTAACACTTAATGGGAGTAGGGGAGACTAGCTAAATAGCCCAAGAAGACAAATGGTAACTTCGTGAGTAAAAATCATATGCAAACTTCATAAGTTTTCTGGTCTGTTTGATGCGTGGGGAACACGCCTCATGCTTGACGTTGTGCCTTCCACGCCCCATTCCAAAATGCTAGACAAGCTCGAGACGGGGTTTAAACGAAGAGACCAAAAAAAAAAAAAAATTGGGATCCTTTTTTCCCTCGTCCCGAAATTCTCTCTTTTACGAGGGTTTAATTATGAACGGAGAGCTACGTTTCTCATCTTTTTTGCTCTTAAAAATGTTTTACGAGGGTCGTCATATTTACATTTTCTCTTTTTGCCTTGCTTTTTGCCCAAACCAAACCGCTTTGCTGGTTTAAAGAGGGAGGGGCTTCAAGACGCAATGTGGGAAAAAAGAATTGGAAACGTCAGGCTGGCTAGAGAACCTGGAACCCAAAACTTGAGAGGGCGTAGGCGTTGGGCGTATTCCCAGCGGCTCGTTATACTCCCTCAAAGCAGTATGCAAATGAATACAGGTGTTTTGCATAATGAGGTGAGAAAGGCGACCCCGTCAAGACTCACGACAGCATTAAGCAAGTGGCATATACCGTTGCACGCTCCCGTGCCATCTCTCCGCTGGCTTTTTATCCCCATTATTTTTATGTTTGTCCCCCAACAAAAATATTTTTTTTTAAATAAAAAAGGAAGGTAGTCAAAAGTCGACCATCGGTTATGCTAAAGTCTAGTATATAGCGGGCAATCTTGAACTAAGACTCGCCATAGTTTTTTTCATTGTTGATTTATTCGTTGATAATTTTTCTTTTCTTATTTTCGTGGAGTTACGTAAGCGTCGAAGCCAAAATGAGACATTAGAGATAAACTAGAGACGTTGACACCATCATTTGCTGGGCATTTTTTGTCATCGTTTTCTTTGGGTGCGGTGTTTGTGGAGTCGGAAACCCCAAACCAGATTTTTCAGTGAATGGGGGTATCCTAAACGATACCATCGCTAAAACTAACAAGTTCCTCTCACGGGACAGCCACTAGTTTGCAACCTTTATAGGCTACTAAACTTGTAAGGCTGACACTACAGAATGGCTTCCTCTCTCTTTATTGCTACACTTTTTCTTTCTTTTTATGAGGATTTTTTCACGAATTTACATACTTAGGCTGTAAAGGAAACTCTGGAAGCGAGCTCGGCAGTATTTAGGCGTGTGTGTTGCACCACGCGTGGAATCAGAAGTAAAAAGTAATAATAATAAAAGAAAAGGTATGCGCTATAGAACGGGATGGGCAAGCCTCTTCCTGCCTGCCCGTCCGGGCTTCGCTGAGGTTCCCGAGCTCAAAACAAGCATTGCTTCTTTCGAACGATCATGCTATGGGGGTGCCAATCCCTCTTACTTAGTATGCAAGGCGAGCATTGGACAGGTTATTATCGGTAGAGTGATTCTGTGTAAGGGAGAAAAAACAAACAAGCCCAAATCAAACAAAGTACAGCAGAATTAGAAAGGTTTTTGCCTGTATAAAGTTCTTTAGACAATGACAAGCCTTGGAAACCCCTTGAAATCCTAATGAAACAATAAATTAACCTTTATTAGCATCAGACACACTGTTTTAAAAAAAGTTAATTTAAATTGCGTAGCTTTGGGGTTTGTTTGGTTAAGCATTTGCAGTAGTGTGTCCAGGTCCTTATATAGTCCGGCGTCCCATTCTTGGACATATCGTCTGAAAAGGCGCTGCATCGAGAGAAACTCGTATGTCGTATCGCTCACCGTCAGATTTTCGCTGAAGGACTGGGATATTGTGGGTACTGTTTTTTGTCGCAACGCACTAAAGGTATTTGGTGAACTTTTACTGGGTTTAAACACGCCCAGTCACACATGTCAGCTGGGAAGACAGGTCAGTCGAGACAGGTGAGTCGAGACGGGGAAACGAGATGACAGGCCAGGGACACCTCTACAAAAATTCTCATCTTCTACGGTATAATTGAAACGCCCCTAAAGTCTAGTGACGTATTATGTTGCCTTTTTTGTTTCTAAAAAAAATTGATGATGATAATCCCACTTTACGTTAGAATAAAGCCCCCTCCCCAGTGTCATAAGTTCAGATTGGCCACTTGACGCTCCATTCCATATGTGGGAATTTGTCCGGGACATAGACAAAAGGACTACGGTGCACCAGACCGAAAAGGACTACAAACCACAATTTCAGGGTTACGAATCACCACTTAAGGACCGCGAACCCTGACTTAAGGACTAAAAACCCATAACTTAACCTAATCCTAACCTAACCTAATTCTTAATTCGGGGTTTGTAGTCCTTAAGTCGGGGTTCGCACTCCTTAAGTCGTGGTTCGTAGTCCTTATGTCGGGGTTCGCAGTCCTTATGTCGTGGTTCGCAGTCTTTGTGTCGTGGTTCGTGGTCCTTAAGTCGGGCGCACCGTAGTTCTTATGTCGAGTCGTCATTGTGTCGCGTTGCCATTTGTTCTAGCAAAAGGCTTTTGCTCTCCTGCAATAATCGTTAATTCAAGGTTTTGCATTGAAGTATAGTCCTGTATATCCTAATCTTGCACCGCCATTTGTGCTGCGTCTGTTGATTCCTCTTACTACCAGGTCATTTGAAAAAAGGAAAGAAAGAAATAGGACAATCAAGTCCGAGTCCCGGACAGGACACAGTGAAAAAATTCCCCCTTGACTGGTTGGGTTTCGCATTAGGTTCTATGGATAAGGGATTAGAAGGAGAATGGGACATTGCAGCCCGCTTTTTGCTCCAGGATGTTGACTTAGATACACCTTGAGAATAAATCGTTTGTCACTGGGAAGGATGACGACCTGTGCATACCAAGTGATTGGAAAACAATGGTCCGGACAAGTCGAATGTCGACTTTTTCTTGGACTCCGCTTTGTTATGAAGGGGAAGAACTGAAAGTAGTATGGAAAGCCTATATGAGAAGGAAAGGGAGACGACTAGTTAATAATTACGCCCGGGCGTTTTACCGTACATCCAACGCTATTATGGGTGTAGAGTCAATAGATTCCTCGTACTCTACAAGGTTAATTCGAGGTTCACACATGTGCGTCACCAAGCCGAAACATACAAGCATACACAGCATATGAAGCATAACATAACAATGCATAGCATACAAAGCATATATAGAATGGGCAGGTGTGTTGCAATCAGTTTTTCGGGGAACTTGGTTGACGGTCTGATGGAAGCGCCAATTGCGAGGGTATTTGTCCATGAAAGACACCAATTGGGAGATGGAATTTGAGATATATTCGAGCATTTGGCACTGATTTGATCGTCACTTTTGCTCCTGACTAGTGGACAGGGTTATCGCGTAAAGTAAACTTTCCGCAGACTCTGCAAAACGAACGTCTTACATCTGAGACTGTTATGGGGGTAGCGTCAATAGATTACTCGTACTCTAGAAGGTTAATACGAGGTTTCACACATATGCGTCACCAAGCCGAAGCAAACAAGCGTACGAAGCATACATAGCATAGGCAGGTGTGTTGCAATCAGTTTTTCGGGGAACGTAGTTGACGATCTGATGTTAAGCGCCAATTGCGAAGGTATTTCTCCATGAAAGACGCCGATTGGGAGAGGGAAGTTGAGATAGATTTGCACATTTGGCACTGATTTGACCATCACTTTTGATCCTGAGTAGTGGAGAGGGTTGTCTCGTAAAGTAAACTCCCCGCAGACTCTAGAAAGAGAAAGTTGGACACTATTTTGTGTGTGGAGTAATGTAACTTTTGTCGACATTCCTTATGCGCGTTGAAGATTAGGAAGGAGATTCATTCGTGCCTAGTTACTGTTTCTGTTATTCAAAAAGTCAAAGCTGGGCTCTTTTGTCGTTCTGGTTTCTGTTCGGGAAGATAACTCCATAACACCCAACCCAATTTGGCATTGAATTTATGGAGGCTTTCGACCTTTCGTGAGTGTATTTTATTTAGGCAATCAACAATTCAAATGTATGCAAAAGCCCCTGTAAAAAAATAAAATAAATAATAAAAGTAAAAAGAAATCTAGCGTTTCTTCGCCAGAGATTGGTATATGGACGCTATTGAAGGCGACCGTATTTGGCCCAGTTTTTATAGCATAATTTGGAACACTCTTTTTGGATTATAAACCCGATCAATACCGCGCTAATGGCTTTTCCTGGTACCTCGGATCCTTTTGCTCCATTACAAGATTTTCCCAAGCGGACTTTTTCCTGTACGCTTAATTAATTTGCCCTAAAGTTTTCATAATGTTTCCTCACCAAGGCGGAAAATTTACACGGCAGGGGCCCAACCCCAATATCCCAATATGTTACTTGCGAAAAGTCTTTTGATCTTGCAGCAGCCACCATATTGGGGGAACAGGCCCTGAGTTTAGAATTCCGCGTACTTGTTAGCGATGGCTGCATTCCGTAGAGCGTGGCTGAAAAAAGAACAGCAGCAAAAACGGCGTCTAAAACCCTCTTATGGCGATAGTGATATTCCCGAGCATCGGAGCGGTATCTGGGATCGTTCGTTTTCTGCCATGTCAAGTTATTCTTCGCGTTCAACTTCGACTTCGGCTTCGGCGCCGCGGACGTTCGGCTCCGTGTCCAACGCCTTCGACAGTTCTAGTGAAGATGAATTGGTGCCACCGACGAAACCTTACCCGGTTTCGTCTTCGAAAGTTCCCAAGCCAAAGAAGACTACCCAGTCGATCCCATCGATGACGGATAGCTTCGACAAGTCCTCGTTTCAGGGCAGGGCAAGGTGTCTGCGCAAATTAGGCGTAATTCCGACCGTCTGTCACGATATGGACCGCGTTTTGCATGACGAAAGCGAGGATGAAGACGTATTAAGTGCCCCATTAGTTTCCAATACACCCTCCTTAAGCATCCCACGTCCCAAACTAATTCAATCTGACGGGAAGATCGACGTCGGATGTGCCGAGTCGTCAGTAACCTCCATTGTTCGGCAAAGGCGTTGTTGGACACCCTCAAATGTAGATGCTTGGTTGGATTTGTATATGTTTCATGATGATCAGACTAACTCTGGTACAACCCAGTCCAATTAACATACGTGGATAGCGCTTTAGTATGAATTTTTAGTTCCAAATTATTACAAGTCTTGCTTTTTACTTTTCGAAATAAAAAAAACTGGATATATCGAGTTAATTGCAGATTTGGTATCGATTATGATTCTGAGAAGGCGATTTTGATGTTTTTGTGATCGTTTCTGTGGGTTTATTTGCAAAATATGATGACGTGGAAGTCTTTAACTAAATTTTCTTTTTTTTTCTCTCTTGTTTTTTCGCAGAGGGTAAAGTGGAAGTTTCTCGCGAAGGAAAGATCCTCAGCACCATGATGCCCGGTAAAGTGTTTGGGGAGTTGGCCATTCTCTACAATTGCAAACGGACGGCCACCATCAAAGGTATAAACTAAACGTTATGGGAGATTTGCATATACAGCGAAAATGATATGGACTATGCAGCCTTGGAGTCCAACGGCTCCAAAGTTACAACGTAACGTGCGCAATGTAATTGTATAGTATAGCTTGCATGGCAAAATAAAGCAAAAACTGTTCATGACCTGCAGGGAAGTTGAATGATAAGGACATGTATTATTGGTTCAGTTACGGTTCGCTTTCCTTTCTCCCGTCGACAAATAACAAAGTACGGAAACATAATAGGCACTGGCATGCAAATGAGCTGATTAACGGATTACCTAGAGAATGACGGACATGTGTATTTCCTGCAGGCTGCCATGTTTTTATTGCGGTCAGAACAAGGGGCAAAACCACAATGTCTTTTCCTTTTCTCAACCTAAAGCGAGAACAAAAAAAGTTCTAAAAAGGAATTCCAAGTTATGAAGGGTTGTATACCAATTGACTGTGGTCTTGCCAAAACGAGAGAAAAAGGAATTCAAGCTTGAGGGCCAACCACTAACTACGATCACAAATTAAAAGCTAAACCGTTAGCCATGATTCTATTCTTTTTTGACCCCTTAATTGACTGCAAAATGCACTTAACTTTACTACGCGCAAAAACTACATGTGCAGTGGACTAAAAGGAACGTTTTACCTTCTTATTATTCTAATTTTTGTTGTTTTTGTTTTTATTCCTATTTCATCAACAGCGACTACGGACTGCAAATTATGGGCCATCGAGCGTCAATGCTTCCAGACTATCATGATGCGAACCGGACTCATACGCCAAGCGGAATACACGGATTTCTTGAAAAGGTATAGAAACGTTTTTCGATAAAATACGCTTGACTTGGAAAACACGCCACGTTGTCTTCACACGACTCTAGGAAAGCCTTGCAAGGCGTATAATCGCTCATCCTCCGAGTGCCTGTTGACACTTATAAGCCTGTTGACAAGGTTCCTCAGCTCTCGATTTGGAAATGTTTTGTAAGCCTCCTCCCTTTGCAAATGGTTTCAGCTCGTTTTTGGGTGAGGATTAACGATAGGACTTTATGGTTACAGGAGCAAACAACGGCAATTCATTTGCAGCTTATGTGTTGGCTGGTGCTGGGTGACGCCGTTGGTTGCGCCTTGCAGAACCACCATATGGAGCTTTGCAGGTGTGATCAGCATCATAAATCGAGCTCTTACTGCGTCCGCATGTACCGCAATTTGCCCGTCTTGTGCTCTTTTTAAGTGTCAGCACCAATTCGTTGCATTGCAACCGTACAAGCCGTGTCTTGTAAGCTTAAGAAAAGACAAGTTTAAGGAGGCGGTTCTCACGCTGCCACACTTGAGCTTGTTATTATACCATCAAGGCGAACGTCTGCTTAAAAAGTTCGGCCTTTCTTCATTTTTTTCCATTTATTTATTTTTTATTTTATTTTTTGTACTCTTAGTTCAAGTGCACTACTCTGGTCGTTGTTCTTGGCATCCTTTGGGTGTGTTTTGTTGGGTCTCTGCTCCATATCGTAGAACATTTTCGCCTCGAAAGCATCCCACAGCGATATATCTGCTATCTCACTCGAGCTACGCGTATAAAAAATGCCTTATATGGGCTCATCGGCGGGGAAATCCAAGCTATTGAAGCAGTAGGTTGCAATTGTTTGGACTCTAATGATCCTTGCCTTGGCTGGTTGACATACGAGTTGGGGCGAAATGAGACTGTAATCACTAATCATCTTCTCCGACTCTTGGTGGCAGCTGGCAATTCGCAGTCACGAGATCGCCTCTACAGCAGCGGCACTCCTTCATGGGAGGGCCCCGGGTTACCCGCCTTTTGCCTTCTAGCGCATAACCTTATATATATTTTTAACCGTTTTAAATGTCCCGCATGGAGCAGCATGCCAGATCTCTCTGCTCTGTGAGGGCTGACAAGGAATCTCTTATTTTCTTTATTGCGAACTTCTCCCTGAACCGCTTACAATGAGACCTTCAAGGGACGTGATGGAAGATGATGGTCAAAGTAAATTTCGCAGGATGGCAATTGGCAAGCTGAGACGATACCTTCTTATCGATACGTGGAAAAAGAAGAAGAGATAGGATGCGTAGGTTGCTGAACATTGCCTAGGTGCTGCAAGAGACTATAATATACGCTGGGGTCGTTATGGGTTCCGATATGCAAAGTGGATGTTATAACACATGGCAGTTTGAGGGGTTTGGTGAAGAGCTTCTTTTTTTTAAAACTTGTTGCTGATACCGAGTGGCCCCGCCGGTGTGACTATAATGTCTGCTGGACTTGCTCCCGCTGCTGGTCTCGTGACTACGGCTTCATACTTATATACGACGTGGGCGAAATTCAGTGTTGGCTCTGGTGAGAGCCATAAATCTGCAGTGGCTGGGAAAGGCGATAGATCTCTAATTGGGCGCACGTCAAAAAACTTATTCTGGGGCCACCAAAATTGGTGTGTGAGTTTCGTACTCTAGACAGGTTTTAATCGGGTGAGTTCAACGTTCAAAGTCTGCTCTCTCTCTAGAAAAACATAGTAAAAAAAATAAATGGGGGGCTTCGGAGGGGCTTTTTTTTAAATTCTATACAAGGTATAGGTCAACTCTTACGTATACGGTGGGGAGAAAGGAGACCTTGGACTTATAATATTCAGAGAGGGAAAATCTAGCAAAAGAATTGTAAAAAAAAACACAAAAGAAAAAATGAAAGGCCAGTGGGGTTGATCTTATTTTCGAGCGGACCATGTCTCAGGCTTCAAGTCTTCTTTGAGTCTCAATCCAACGTTGGCCCGCCGTCCTAATTCCATATCCATTTTAGAAATCCACAAAAACTGCAAAGAGCGACCGTTAATTTGCATAACAGGACTGTTTCTTCCTGTGCTTTGCGCCCTCCCTTCGGTCAAATAAAGCTATAGGTCAATAAGACCGAGTAAAGCCAAGATTTATTTTTAATTTATTTTTTGTCACTTAAAAAAAATTATGAATAAAGATATTCACATCCAGAAGGTAATATTTTCCGGTGGCTTGTTAGGAGTTTGAAAAAGAAGTTGGTGGTTTGTCTAGTGACAGATGAGAGAAAAAAATTGTCTGCGTACAAGGCAAAATTTGGGAATAGGGTAAGTTGGGACTATGAGTCATGCTAATGAGGTTCAGATGACATGCTAACACCGCGAGACGTGAGGCACGCTGTCTTTACAATAACAACCTTGTCACCGGGGCTCTCAGCACCTCACAAAAGACGACTAGCGATCGTCCCTTTTATTTGCGCCTCGAAACGAACTGTCATATTTGCCCAAAGGTGCTTAGAAACCCATTATGTGAGCCGCTTCTAGTTCCTCCAAGGTGTGAGATCTGTTTTCAAAAAGCTTTCTCGAGTATGAAAAAAGGGACATAAATAGTGCAGAGCTGTCGAGGACCACTCTTGGTCGCTTACAAATGTTGAGTTGAGCCATTTCGCATGCATACGTGAAAAGCCATCCGTTTGATTTATGACTGCTCTTATTTGGTCACCTTAACTCTTGGCCCAGCTGGGGCTTGTAAGGCACTGACGTCAGCACTGGCAGGTGAAAAAAATATCTTCCTGACTTTGATCTCAGTCGAGCAAGTTAAAAGAGCAAAGAGAGAGAGAGAATAAATACACGAAAAGAAATGAAATGCTTCGGTTTGGGATAAAGTAAAGACATGCCTGACATGGCACTTGCTTCTTTGTAGATTTTGGCCACCTTTGGGCAGGTTGATTGTTGAATGAAAAGAATGGCTAATTATATCATCTCCCGGCATGCTTGGGTGGAGTCGGCAAGACGGTAGAAGGGTCAGAAACCGTGCTCATAAGGCATTGAATCCACACCTCAGCTTTAGCCGCAGCAAGATACCTATCCCGCGATGTTTTAAGATAGCTTGATCTATCTTCATCAGATAAGTGACTGCAGGGTGGAGTGCACCGCAATCCCCAAAGAGTTACTCCATTTTCTAGATGAGCTTGTCATAAATCGGAATAACTGCGCTTTGTGTTGCCAATTCTCGAGTCTGATTGTGGGACACCCCGTCCATCTTTTAGCAAATTGTTCGATACGCTCGATAGATCATACACCAAAAAGGGAGGGCGAAGTCCTCGCAGTCAGTTTCAAATTCGACTCGCCGGCGTCCATCATGGCTCTTTTTTCTTTTTATTAGTGTACAATGATTGAAACAACCCGAGTAGAACCCGGTAGGACGTCTGCTCAATGGCATTGAAATGGAAGCTCATCAGTTGGGGGTAAGGGAGCTTGTCGGCAGCGAAAGAGTCGACGGATAAGACCACTGTAAAATGTTGGCGATGGCTTTTAGGATTCCGTTTACTTATTTGCTTGTTGTCTGATCCAAGCTCAACGCTTCATTTTTATGAAGCTTGTCAAGCTGCCTGGCATGGCATGGCGCGCGGCAATCCGGTTGCTTACCTTGTAGGCTTGAGCGCCGAACGCAAGGAAACAGAATATCAACGCAGTGATATACTGGCGTGCGGCGATACCCGTTTAAGGAGTTATGGATTTCATGGACCGAAGGAAAAGTTCTTGAGCCATCGTCCAGCCAAAAAACAGCTGCTCTGACCTGCATAAAGTTTGTGGGGAACAGAACAGAAGACAGGAATCAAAAAAAGCTATCATAAGGGAATCGTAACTTGCTGCATCGCAATAGAAAAACCCGAACTTTGGCCAGATATGGTATTGTTTCGCTTTCGGATGCTCTCTGTTTTAAAACTTGGGTGTATGTAAGTCATTCTGAGTCGCTTTGGCTTGTGTCTGCTTCAGACAAGCAGCATGTGAGCTGACGTGCGCTATCCTCGTATTCTATTCCTCCAGCAACTCTATTTGAATGCGTAAGATGGTGCATTTGGAAAGCAATGGCTCTGGCAGTTGAGGATTGGACTGCGATGACTTGAGTTATGTGGCTGAATTACCTGTGTAATCTGGTGAAATCTGCTGTGCCAGGGATGGTGGTCTATTTCATCCACATCCTCGCCTGAATTTGTTGGTCATCTCTGATGCGCGAATAAAAAAGAGAAACTTTGGGAAAGACTGGACTCCTTTTTGCCTATTCTGTATAGTAGATGCTAAATGCAAAGCATCGGAGAGGCCCCCTTTAGGGGGTCCTTGCAGGGCGTCGCCTGCTTACTAGCCACCTGATTCGATTAGGTTGGAGGTCCTGTTGTGATGGGGAAATGCGAGGAAAAATTGACAGGACAGGATGGCAGGCAAGGGGGTGTGTATTCGGGATTCTAGATCGCTGTCCATTAATTTCCTCACTGGATCAGGTTGGCCCAACGACGTGTTTACGAAGTTTGGAGTCAACTAATTTTATACCAAATTGAGTCGCGTTGTTTGAAGGAGGAAAAATGACGTAAGGAAACAGTTAGCATAGAATAGGCGTCTACTGTAGCTTGAATGAACGTAGTTATGGTAGTCCGTTTGTGAAGCTTTTCACGAGCTTGAATAGGATCGAAATTTGATGGCTGTATTACGACACGCTCGCTGTGTTATAACAGACCCGTATGCTAATGCGAGGACCGAGAGGAGTTTTTATTGGGTCTTATAAAATATGCATGCTATTGGACTTTTCCGTGCTGGTTGCCCCCAACAGAAACAGCCAGAAATGTTGATAATGCAGCGAATACATGGGGATAAACCATCCGCGGTAAAAGTAGTGCGTGAAGGTATTGTGGAGATGTAGCTGTCTCTGCTTTTTTTATTATTATTTTTATTTTACACTCTTTATTTTCCTCTTTTGACATGCAATAAGTCGTGATAAGACTCGGTGGAATTATGTTTGGCGCCGCCGCTTATTACTTTTGTCTGTTTTCTTTTTTACAGCGTCCCCACGTTCAAGAACTTGGCCGAAGAAGCACTCATTAAATTAGCCGACGTTCTTGATGAGGTAACCTTAAATAAAAATAAATAAAATTCATTAGAATGTTTGGGTAACGCTATATTTGTCCCGCAGACCTTTTACAGCCAAGGCGATTATATTATCCGTCAGGGTGCTCGTGGTGATACCTTCTTCATTATCAGCAAAGGAAAGGTGAGTACGAAGTGATTAGGCAAAAAACCTGGCTGTCGTTCTAGGCATGGAGATATCAACCTATCAACCGGTTCAATGCTTTTGCTTATGTAAATCCCTTGTAACGCCGGCACATCTTGACTTGTTCTTTTACACACTAAAACCGCCATTCGTGTTCATGTTTAGATGATCCTCTTGGGCTATAACGTACAGCTTTTGGGTGTTGGGTTTGGTCGTATTTCATACATTGATAATTGCTGGTCATGCCTTCATGATTAATACTAGGACAATTCTCAATCATCTATCATAAGCTTGAACTGGTTCCTCCGCTGTGCTGAGAGCTTGTAGGCGTAAAGGACACGTGGTTTGTGTGTGCGCAGCGCTCGCTGAGCCTTCTTTGAAGGCCACACATGCAGTCGAAGGCAACATGGGCACTGATTGCATGACCACCCATTGCTGGCCACCTCTTACTCTCATTGCAGTTTTGCATTGGCATACACCTGTGGCGGGGGCTGCCGCACCGCCCCGTTTTATGCTCCTTGCACGCATGCATGCATTCATAAGCCAAGCCAAAACTCCATGATATCGGAATCAAACCATCACGAGCTTCTCTTTTAAAATCCTTCGCGTCCTGTTTTAAAAACAAAGAGCAATTCTATGAGCTTCCTTTCGCAGCTTTTGTTGTCATTTGATGACTTGCTTTTTGCTCACTAGTTATGACGAGCGCTGCAAGTTGTTGGTTTTTTCGATTTTTTTTTTTTTTTAAGGCACCAGTTTTTAAAGAAGTAGGTTTTGAATGGGACATGGAGTGGGCATGGTAGTGGGACAGGGTAATGAAGCATTGCCGGTTGTATAATGAGTGGACGCAATAGACAGCAAAAAAGGAGTTAAGCCTTTACGGAGGCGGATTAGTACGTATAGGCTTTGTTTCGGGGTTGGAAAAGCGTTTTCCGTACATGGCTTTATGTTGGTGCTAAAGTTGCTGTGTTCCTGACCTTTCGTACGTTTCAGCTGTGTTTTAACTAATCAGAGTTGCTTATCTAGGTCAAAGTAACAATTAAGGACTCGTCCATGAACCAAGAGAAATACATCCGCACATTGCAACGAGGGGATTTCTTTGGCGAAAAAGCTCTACAAGGGTACATATATGAAACTTTGAAGATTTATTGCATGGATTTTGGGTCTTACTAGAACATGTTCCTTTTTCCAGGGAAGACATACGTACAGCCAACATTATTGCGGATGATCCTGAGGGCGTTTCTTGCTTGGTTATTGACCGCGATTCTTTTAACCAACTCATTTCCAGTTTGGATGAAATTCGCACCAAATACGTGGACGAAAGTAGCACACGACGCACGTAAGAAACACTTAATTGGCAGGAAGTGGAAGGAGAAAGAAAGGGATGACTTCAAATTTATTTGTTTAGGATCCGAGAAGAGTACGCCCACGTTAAATTAAGCGATTTGAGAGTCATCGCCACTTTGGGAGTGGGAGGCTTCGGCCGGGTTGAACTCGTGCACATAGGCAGCGATAAGGCGCGATCTTTTGCTCTCAAGAAAATGAAGAAAGCACAGGTAGGTGCCGTGCGAACTGGTTTATGTTCAACTCAAGCTTGGAAAACTTCAAACGCAAGCTTTACGATCTATCTAGATTGTGGAGACGCGCCAACAGCAACATATTATGTCCGAGAAGGAAATCATGGAAGAAGCCAACTGCGAATTCATCGTCAAGTTATATGCGACGTATAAAGATCGGAAGTATCTCTACATGTTGATGGAATCCTGCCTGGGGGGAGAACTTTGGACCATTTTGCGCGACCGAGGCTACTTCGATGATGCAACCACCCGCTTTTATACAGCCTGTGTAGTAGAAGCTTTTGACTACTTACATTCAAGAGGCATTATCTACCGGGATCTCAAACCCGAGAATTTACTATTGGACACGCAGGGCTATGTCAAACTGGTCGACTTTGGCTTTGCCAAAAAACTGACGGTGGGAAGAAAGACTTGGACTTTCTGCGGAACACCCGAATACGTGGCGCCAGAAGTCATTCTTAACAAAGGTCACGACATAAGCGCGGATTATTGGAGCTTGGGAGTCTTGATGTTTGAGTTGTTAACTGGTAACGTTCTTTTCAAACATTTCAAAGGATTGATTAAAATTTTTATCTTTTTTGTAATTTTTATCTATTTTAGGAACTCCTCCATTTACTGGGGTTGATCCCATGAAGACTTATAATATCATCCTTAAAGGTATCGACGCCATCGAATTTCCACGCAATATTACGAGAAACGCTACGGCTCTCATCAAGAAACTGTGCAGGTATATCGTTTGAAATGAGTTTAAAAGCAGAGATTTACCAAAAAATTTTAGGGATAATCCTGCTGAACGTCTGGGCTACCAAAAAGGTGGCATTCGTGATATTCAGAAGCACAAGTAATGCTTTCCACATTTTTAGGACGTTTTTGTCACGTTTCTCATGTGTTTTCTTTTTGTTTTAGATGGTTTGATGGATTTAATTGGGAAGGGTTGCGTACACGCACTTTGTCTCCGCCTCTTATTCCCCAAGTGCGTTGTCCCACGGATGCTTCCAACTTTGACGAATACCCTCCTGACATGGATCCTTTGCCTCCCGATGATCTCTCAGGCTGGGATGTTGATTTCTGAGAGCAAATTTATCAACTGCCCTCAATATAAAGAGGCTTCTTGTGTTAGCATCACTCCCCCCTTTTTCTTTCTTTCAGACTACTATTCCCCAAAAGGTGACTTCGACTCGTTCGCCTTCCAAAACCCTAGCCAGCATTTATAGCACTCACGTATGAAGTCCTTGTATAGGCAATAATGTTCTGTGCCTTCTGTAAGTAACAAACTGGGATCTGACAATTTTTTAGGGGCAGAAAAAAAAAGGGTTTGGCCTTTGTCGCTTGTTCCACATTTGACTTTTAATCTGTGCCTTGCTTTGGTTAAAACCTATGGATTTCATGTTAGTTTTCGCCTTATTGGACAGTAGTGATGTAAAACGAGTGTTGTGCGTGGAAACCAGTGAAGCCTTTTATATTGCCATTCTTTTGATTGTTATTTAGTATTAATGCTGCCTGAAAAAACTATCTGGTGCCTTTTTGCAAAGAGAAAAAAAACATATGGAGCTGTTGTGACTATAGATTATGACATTTTATTAAGCTAGCTGGGCACATGTACTATTCGCGAGCTGTTAAATTTTCCCGTGTATGCTATGGTTTAATGCTGCCTAATCGTAACCTCCTTTCATGTTTGGTCCATGCTAGTGCCGCAAATGCACAAACGTGTTCGGATTTCACAGAGAGAAGCTGTCTATCAAAGCCTTCTTATCCCTGATTTCCAAACAAGGAATCAACCGTTGTTTCTGTCAGAGGTTTATTTACGATACATGAATTCAATGCTGATCAAAGCGCCTCTTTTATGAATAACGTTCAATCCCTGATTAAAGAAACAATAACAGGTGGTTAAAACTAAAAAAAAATCGTTTTACAAGAAAATGAATTTGTGTATTCCATAGCCAAATTTTGGGGATTGTAGCTAGCCATCCTGCTGAAGGAAAGGATTAGGGATATTTTCCATCCCGTCTGAGGGACATATGAGAACAACCGCTGTGCCTCTGCATACAACCAAGCCTAGGGATCTGTTCTCATCGGTTAACTTATAAGGATCATCAGTATCTACAGAGAAAAGCACGTCTAAGTAAATTCAGATTCATACTTTAATGAATTATATGAAAGACCTCTTTGATGCTCAACAGTACTGTCAAGCACCAGATTAAGCAGTGGATCGTAACCCTTCAAAACTCCAGTAACCTCTCGGCCTCCACTAAATTTGACGCGGATGGTCTTGTCCTGGTACCGCGAAAGATCCAAGATGCTTTCCTTTTTCCGCTTCTCTTTTAAATCGGCATCCTTTGGACCCTGTTAAAGTAAAAATAATAAAATCTTAAGATAAGCTAACTATACTTTTCTTACCGGTTTCGTATTCAAAGAAGCCATTTCCTAACAAATATGCAATATAAATGCGCTTAAAAACACCAAAATGCGCTCGGTATTATAAACACAAAAGCAGGGGGAGGAGTTTCAGCCTTGAGTGTTCAGCGCTCAAGCGGCAAAATCAAGCGACTTTTGTTTGCGTGAAAAGTGAAAATGACTGCGATTAATGTTTTGACGGGGAAAACAAAAATTTTACTTGTTGGTTCAGGTTTGACAAGTGCAGTGACCAGTTCTCTCATTCGAAGGGAATGGAAAGATAACGTGGAAATTTCAGTATGGGATAAAGCTCGCGGAATTGGTAATTATGCATGATTAAAAACAATTGTTTTTCCTGCTTGGGTCGAAAATTATGTTATGCAATAACGACTGCTCCTTATATAGCACGTGGGAGATCCCATGGGCTTTGTAACCTTGAAAGGGTTTTAACCTGGAATATATTAGATAGCTTCCGAACTTAATTCGAAGAGATTATGCGATTCATTATAATATGGAGTTAAATATATTATTAACCAATTAATATATAGTTAATTTCTATCGAAAGTTAATTGTTAATAATATTGTTAAAATTGTTAATATGTATCGAAAGTTACATTACTATGCGTGGCGGAGTAGAACGAAATTTAAAGAGTTTTGAAATTAATGTTATTTCATGCCTCGGGAGAGCTTCGGATAAAGTTATGTCCTTTCATTCCAATTTTAGGTGGTAGGATGGCCACCAGTAGAAGTCCATTAGATTCTAATTGTACTGCCGACTTGGGTGCACAATATATCTCTGCTACTCCGACATATATGGCCGAGCATAAAGAGTAATTTTTTTCTAATGTTGTCTCTCCAATATTACAAGCAGTTATTTATTGTTCCAGGTTTTATGACGAGTTAATAGCTAATGGTCTATTAGAAGAGTTGAATTTGAATAAATTGGACGGGATGCGGAGTAGTAATCTTGGAACAATGCACTATGTTGCTCCCAATGGCGTAATTAAAAAACTTTCCGAAATGGATGCTATAATTATATGCTATAATTATTGGATATATAGTCTAGCTCTTTGGTAAAGCATTTCTTTGAGAAAACAAAACAGCCAGTGTCGTTTGGACACACTCTTGCGTCTCTGGATGTCGTAAATAATTGCTGGAAAGCCAAAACAACTCAAGGACAGGAAAGTGATTTTGATTGCGTAGTATTGACTATGCCCGTACCCCAGATTTTACAGCTTCAGGGTAACGTCCAAAACTGCATAGGTAGGTTACTTTCCTTCCTATGAAATTTTTCGGATAATTTTTTGTTTGTTTCTATATCCAACAATATCCCTTAGAAACTCAGCCGAAGCTAAAAAGTGATCTGTCCTCGGTGACTTATAGCTCACGGTATGCGCTAGCACTATTTTACGATCAAACCACAAACATATCTCTGCAAAATGCAGCCAGCTATATTCCAGGCCACCCAGTTCTGCGGTATATCGCTGTAGATAGCGTCAAAAGAAACCAAAGTAAGTATAGCGTGCTTATTTTCCCCTTCCCGGTTGAAAATAGCAATTCACATGGTCCCTTGTTTTTAAGGCCAAGTTCCACCTGCTGTAGTCGTTCACAGCACCGTAGAGTTTGGTGTGCAAAATGTAGAAAAGCCACTAGAAGAGGTGCAAGCTAAACTGTTGGAAGCAGTCCAACAGTACTTGCCAGGTTTGCCAACAGCAGCCGCCGTCAAATGCCAAAAATGGAGATATTCCCAAGTGCTATTTATATCTCTAAAGCATTCCAGAAATTCATGCTTGGAACTCAGGTGACTCAAAGTTTCCCGGAAAGTCCGGGATGCGTACTATTGACCTCCAAGCCGACCTTACTAGCTGGTGGAGATGGTTTTTCACACTCGAACTTCGACGGCTGTGTTTCTTCCGCGTGCAGTATTTTGAAACAACTGCGACAGATTTATTCATAGAATTAATCTCATGGAAGGCATGACTGTAGTAAGGCGAGCGTGTTTGGCGACATTGTCGCGAAAAATATATTAGTTATGTGTATTGCACAGTTTGGAAACACCCAAACAAAAATGAAATAACTGTATCCTGACGGAGCCGGGACAGTCCTTGCGGAGGTTGGTACTTTTACTCGCCAGTCATCATCTCCATGAATTCTAGAGGGTTTAAAAAGAGAATCAAGTTAAGCTACTTTGTCAAGAGTAAATTAATGTTTTTGCAATACCGTCGAAATCCACAGTGCCGGAACCATCAGTATCTGTTGAAATTAAAAACAAAAACGAATAATTCCCAAACAGGGTGAATTGCACTAGAACTAACCGATTTCAGCAATAATTCCGATTAAGTCATCCTGAGTAAGCTTGTCGTCCAAAGCAGCCAGAATTTCTTGCAAAGTAGTGGTGGTGATGTAACCGTTGCCTTCCCTGTCGTATAAGCGGAAAGCTTCCTTCAGCTCATTTTGCATGGCTTCAGCATCGTCGTCCTCGAGGAAATGGAGAGCGATGGCAGCGAAGGATTCGAATTGAATTTTGCCCGTTTCTGCGTAGAAAAAAAGGAATAGTAAGGACTGTGTCTACGCGTTTTTTATGGTAATATAGTACTGTCGGGGTCGTGCTCATCAATAAGGGCTAACAGTTCCATGTCGTCGAATTGTTGACCTACGGTGTTGAAAATCACGCCAATCCTGTTGGTTTCTATGCTGCCAGTCTTGCCTTGGTCGAACATGCCAAAGGCCTTGCGCAACACTAATAGCAAAATAATAATAAATTAGGTTTGAATTGACAGTATAGCTAAAGCTGAAGATTGCTTACTTGCCATCTTTTCATCATCATCCTGGAAGCGGCGAGAAGCAGGTTCAGAGACGCATAGAACAAATAATTTTTCTCAGTATCTCGAGTTGTTGAAAAAAATAGTTGAACAACCGCTAACCGGAAATGTCACTAGTAGTAGTAGACTACTTTTGTCTAAAATTAGCCAGATTTGAGAGAGGGTTAATAAGCCGAGCATTCCAGCCAAATGGTTATAACTTAAAGTTTTAAGTTTTTGCATAGGTTGGGATAGACACTGAGACGTGTACAACGTACCGTATAAGCACGTACTATAAGCACTTGGAAGTTTTCTACTGCAAACTGATGATACGGATAAACAAATAGGAAAGGTTTTTACCATGATGTTGACTTGAGTGTTGAAGCCGAGTAAGTTTCACAAGAGCAACAAAGAGTGCTAGCACCGAATTTTCGGGACACTAAGGACAATGCTGGAGGTCTCCGGGTATTTACGTAGCCTGCTGGATGTTAACATGTTCACATGATTGGCATGGATAGTTGGAAGCAAGCCATGCAGGTGCCATGCTTCTAGCCAATCCTGGTCTTATTCTAAGGCGTATAGTGGTTTACAAACCATGCTGCTTGTTTGCTCCGGAAAGGCTCTGCTGCTGCTCCAAATTTCAGACGTTTTTCTACGTCCCCTACGTCGTTAAGGACACCGCCTGTATACGTATGCGGGAAAAAGAAACGAGCATCCAAAATACCCTCGTCACTTTTTTTCGGGACTGGGAACCGAAACTTTGAAAACAGTGACAAAGTGACGTCACAAACGGAAAGCCAGGATCACATACATACCGTAATAAAAGCCCGTTTTTTTATTTGGCTTCCAAGTTTGCGTCTTACGACATTTGGCTTAAATCTGTAAGTTTGTCACAGATATGTCTCGTAGCTTTTCTACGATACGGGGCGAAAAGTTTCGAGGTCTTCATTAGACTGGTTTAGGATTACTTGCTTGACTTCGAAATAGAATAATTATTTTCAGGGTTGTTTACGTTTCGTCTTCAACAAGAATTTAATGTATTTTATCTACAGCAGTGACAAATAGTAAAACTGAAGCAAATGCCCAGGTACACAGGTGGAATTAGATAGTTCTGGCTTGAGCAAAGGCACGCAACTTTCAACCAAACATTACGAGGGGAAAACAACCTAAGCTGTTCTTGGGCGAAAAATCCGCTATTCCATGTTTTAAACACGATTCGGTGTGCGAGACGCTGAATGTTTCTTTTTCGGCATCATACTCCTCAACGAATAGCATTTCCCCCTTATTTTCCGCAGGCACGTCATCGTCGTCATCACTGGAGAAGACGTATAACGTTTTCTTAATCAAGCAGCTATTAAGCACCCTGCACGAAAAGTTTCCGAGAGGCTTGAAGACATCTACACTCCTTTCAGTGTATGTGGACTCGGGTGTGTAGGAATATAAAGTACGAGAATCTCGGCCTAGGCAAATTGGTCATAATTATTAATTATTTTCGAGTGAAAGAATGCTTACCAGATAACAAAATAGTTTGATCGGTAGCATGAGCTTGGTTAAAAACGACTCTTGCGGGCGTTGCTGCTTCCACACTCCACGAATTGCTCAGTAAATGGTACGCGTATACTTGAGGTCCGAAAACGTACAAAATTCCGCGAAAAACACAACAAGCTGCTCCATAGAGGGGTCGGGGCAATGGCGGGCAAGTTGACCATTGGCTGGTCAAGGTATTATAAGCCTCGACTTTATCCATTATAATTCTGTGCTTGCCAAATCCTCCGATCACGTAAATGCGATTGTCGTGTATGCAGACAGAATGGTGTCTTCGTGGATACTGCAAACTATAAATAAAGGTTCTACAGAAGTTCCACGGAACAGTACAGAACTAACTTGGTCTCGAAGGTCCATTCTTTCGTAAAACAGTCGAACCGCCATACCGAATTTTGCCAGTTGGCATAGCCGAGCATGTACTCTCCGCCAATCAAGAATATATATTTTCCTAGTATTGAAGAGAGAAAGACAATTTGGTATACTCCAAATTTTCACAAATTTCTCACATTTTAAGTACCCATAGAGCAAACTTTATAGCCAGTGGCTTCTACGGGACCTTGAAATGCTTTTTCTAAATGCAGATATAGTTCAAGGCTCTTGCCTTGGCTATTGTATGCGATAACGTACGGCTCTAAAGCTTTCGCATCTAGAAATTGTAATTGTTAAAAAAATGAGTAAATTGTGAAAGAGAAATACGAACCATTCTTGGAATTGACATGACCAATCACGCATGGTGTTAAGGGAGGATAACGCGGACTGATGTTGGAGAGCTGCTTGGCCAATTCGACAACATGATTACTGTAAATATTTTGTCCAGTCCCAGCAGTCAGTCTAAACGTAACTGACGGCTCCGAGACACTGTCCTCTGATTGACTTAATGTAGTTGCCAGTTTGTCTTGAGGTAAAAAGGGTAGAATGCATGGGAGGCATGACCGGTTGTCGCTGGTGCTTAGCTGAACGGTAGAATTAGATTCGTGTTGAAGTAGATTACAATGTAAGCAGTTTCCAGACAGAGCTACCTCTTCATGGCAACTGCAATCGCAGGTCTCGAAATCCTTACCGGATCGTAGACAAATAATAACTTCTATCACACGTTGGGCCCATTCATGAGCCAGGGATAAGTTGATGGTTTGAAGATCGTCCATGGACAGTTGAGGGAAACAAATTGTTGGCAACAAACGGTGATATACGTCTTCTATGGAATAGTCGTTGATGTACTGATCGACGAGGTCGCGAACCACAGAGAACACTTCAAATTCCTCTGTGCAGTTTAGACGTTTATCTGCAAGGTAGGATATTTTGGCTTCTAGGGATAACTCCATAAATTCGGTGGTTTTTACGACTATCGGGAAGTGCCAAAGAGCAAGGGAGTAAGCTCTGTCGTGTAGTTCCGGTATGTTTAATTGGTCTCCTAATGATGCGATACTCAAGCAATTCGAAGGATTTAGAGTCTTCAACAGAAACGTGATGCAGGCTTTTCTAACCTTGTGGAACTGAAAAAAAAGTCCGTATGAGGATTAAAATTTTGTATGCAAAAAGGTAATTAGATTTACAACACAGAAAACATAAGAAAGAATATAATACCTGCAACATATCTGCAGCTACAAGCAATGGAACTGCCAAGTCTAAATCAAGGTCCAGAATGTGACCGTAACAAACGTCAACTAAAGTTTGCAAGTATTTCCCCTGGACATCTTTGATAACTACGTACTTTTGTTCTTTCTCCGCAAAATTATTGGTAAACATCGCCTCGAAATAATAACTATTTCGGCTTAAGACGGCTTTGTGTGCTGTTAGTCGTTGCTGATGATTGTCACAAACTAGCACTACATCAGGTGGAAGTTGGTTGACAACTTCCAGTTCTAGTGATTGTGACATAATTTAAAACAATATAGGATATTTCTATAATCTGAATTTGAAAAAAAAACACTGCCCGAGAAAGTTGCATACAGATGAACACCAAGGAGCATGGAGCTGACACTTTATAGTAAAGTTTGAAGGCAGTGATACTAACACCATCCTTTTTCAGGCGCCGAACTAAACTTTCTACTTCGTTAGGGTTTAGACAAATCAAAAGTTTTGGAATGAAAGTTTTAAACCTTCTTGTTTATATATTCTAAAACGTAAGCTTTTATTCATTTGTCGGCATCTGTCCGTTTTTTTTAATATATAAGCGGCTTGAGCATAGCTCGTTGCCTCTTCTTTATTGACTGTTACTTCATCTGTCCGTTAGAGAACGTTTTAAGGTGTTGTGAACTCGTTACAATTGGAGTTTTGACTTTTGGAGCTCTTCAGCTTCAAATCAAATTAAAACAAACAGTAATTTGAACCATCAAACACGTCTAGGTTTAAACATTCTACTTTGGGAATGTTTAAATTATGCTTCTTTTGAAGTTATGTTTGCAAGGCATCTTGAACAGTTTTTAGACTGTGGAATTGCGGATTATATAGGCTTCAAAAATTATCCAATTCGCTCAAATATTTGACTACAGAGACTTATATTTCTATACATCCTTTTTAGAGCCGATTTTCGACTTCAGTCGACTTTCAAGCCGACTTCCGAGTCGACTTCCAAGCCGCCTTCCAAGCCAACTTCCGAGTCGACTTCCAAGCCGACTTCCAAGCCGACTTTTAAGCCGACTTCCAAGCCAACTTCCAAGCCAACTTTCTATTCGACTTCCAAGCCGACTTTCTAGCCGACTTCCAAGCCCACTTCCAAGCCCACTTTCAAGTAGACTTCCAAGCCAACTTTCAAGCCGACTTTCTAGCCGACTTCCAAGCCCACTTCCAAGCCGACTTTCAAGCCGACTTTCGACTCGACTTTTAACCTCGCCTCGCAGTCGCGGTCGCACAGCCGAACGTGATGGATGTGGATGGGCTGTTGGCGTGACCAACTTTGGGACAGTTCTGTTTTTAAATTACGTTTAAAATGGACGATTATGTCACATTTAGGCTGGGCAAGTTCAAGCAAGATGCCGCTGGTGTTATTCTTTGTCATTGTTTTCTGCTCCAGTTCGCGATTTTTTCCTTAATTCTTACATTTTTCCCTTAATTTCTTAAATTTTTACCCTCAATTCTTCGCCCGCTAATCTTGTTTACCGCTTATGCAAATGAAGCTAAGTGAAAACATGGCGTACCACGTGGGAGAATTATGGATTTAGGAAATATTGTTTAAAATGTATCCCCTCGCCTCAATCGCGCTTGTGCAGCCGAACATGCTGGATGTGGTGGCAGAGCCTGTTGTCATGATTAAGTTTTAGGATAGTTGTGTTTTTAAGCTAAATTTGGATATCTTAATCTATTTTTGGTTAAGCACAACATTCCGTTTGATATAAAAGTATTCATTTAGCTAAATTTATGGAGTTTGGGCTTGTTTTGAGTATTATGTTTCAGTTCAAATGTTTGGGGTGTACTGTAGACGTTTCATTACGTTTGAAACAGACGATTTTGCGAATTTAGCTCCAGTTTGCAATTCTTATTAATTCATATTATTAGTTTTTTCTTAGGAAAGACATCGTTAATGCTTCGCCGAGCCATGTGCCTGAATGCAAACAAAGCTGAGTGAAAGCATGGCGTACCACGTGTTTGAGTTATGTATGGGATTTCGAAAAGATAGTGTAAAAGGTATTTTGATTTTTTAACAATTCAATATAAATGTATAGATCCGTAATAATGAAAGTTGTATAGTAGGTCCGTACTCCATACGTCGCGGCTCGTCGACCTTGTGACGCAATTATTAATAGTTTTGAAACTCTGTGTGATTAGCCAATGAGCAGAGATTTGTTCAACGTGATATGCCATTGGCTCCTGGGAGGGTTAGAAATCTGTCATCCTTCTGTCGAATCGTCCTTGTGTCTACGGCCAAGATTGTACCACGACCAAGATTGTAGTTATTGGATTGTGCCGTTTAACGTTGGAAGAATTTGTGCCAAATGCTGAAGAATTGCATCAATTTCTTTGTAATAAAACTGTTAAAATTAATTGCAGACCTAATGTATTTATCTTAGGTGCTGTCAAACGTTAATGGCTTTCTGGTTTGGGTATATACAGAAAGAAGAAACGCCTAGCTGTAATGAATGACCCTATATTAGATTCCTTGCTGGTTTCACGAACCAGTGGATCTTCTGGCTGTGAATTTGGTCGTT
Organism: Lepidurus apus apus; assembly: GCA_022832285.1. Classification (NCBI taxonomy): domain Eukaryota; kingdom Metazoa; phylum Arthropoda; class Branchiopoda; order Notostraca; family Triopsidae; genus Lepidurus; species Lepidurus apus. The sequence goes on along the minus strand of JAGJRO010001033.1, from coordinate 509,233 downwards.
ATATGCAAGTCAGGCTTAAAACTCATCTTTCGTCAATTATATAAGAAATTGGAGAATTGATTATTTAAATTTTGAGTTCACATTTCAATTGTTAACCTTTCTCTAACTGCGGCTGTTGTACTTTAGGGCAAGATTAACGCATTGAAAGGGTCCCGATGTTCAGCATAGCAGCCTTTGGGTTCGACTTTGTGTATTATTGTACCATTTTTGAGGATTGAGTAGAACTGTAACGCTAGTTTCTCATTTTATTTGTAGAAATTTACCTCTCCCTAATACTGCTCTACCGCTAAGTTTTTCAAATCTGTTGGAATTTTCGTTCTGTGGCTTTTCTAAGCTCTAAAGATTGGATACTAAAATTATGCAAATGAGATGTTTTGCTTCCCCCCGGAATTCCTTACTTGTTGTACCAAAACGTTCCCCGTAAAATCTAGTTTACAGAAATGTCATTTTTGTATTATTTGTATTTTTTGCAATAAAAGCGATAATTTGGGAAATTTTTGCGTGATTTTTCGTAAAATCCGCGAAAAGGGGTGTGGCCTCCACACATGGAAGAATCCTATTGGTGGATTGGCGCGAAAAGGGGGCGTGGCTTTTCGAACTGGGAAAGGTTTTTCAGGGCTTTTCTCCATAAGGAATAATGCTGTATCCCCTTCAAAAATCGTTAAAAATTGAGAGCCTCGCCCCTTTCCCTGCTCCCAACTCCCCTGGTCAGATTCCTATCCCCGATATTCGAGTTTGTGATGCCGAAGCTTCACAATATCAAATGTGGGTATAGGAACCTTGCCGGGAAGGCATAGGTACAGAGAAAGGGAGCCATTTAATATTTCGTTTTTTCAACGAAATAAAGTGCCTCGACTAGGTATCGAACCCACGACCTCTCGCTTCAAAGGCTTGTGCCTTATTTACTTGGTCTCACGCTTATATTTTATATAGCGTTGAAACTTGTATATAAACAATGGAAGGCAAAACTTTTGTACGGTAGTAGTTGGTAGTATCTATCCTTTGTTCGATTTAGAAATGTATGACGGTTCCCTACAGATCCATACCTTGTATTCTCTACAAGTTTGCATTATATTGTATTTCTTTGTATGTATTTTAAGATGCAATAAAAGTAATTCAAAATAGTTACAAGGCCATGTGTTTGCGTTAAACATTTTTATTAAAAGCTCATATATACAATGTACATTTTCAGACGATCATCACCATCCTTAATTTAAATCACACGTAAAAGACTGGTATTACTCAAATGTAGAAACATAATATCATCTAATACCATCTAATGACACATTGATGGCACTACCAATATTATCTCCAGGAATTTTTGCATTGAGTTTTTGTCGATTTCTCAAAGATTGCGTATGATGCGAACAATGATCATCCATTCAATTTCGCGGCTTTTCTGGCAAGTTTAGAGCCTGAAAAGGGAGGGCGCTGGTGTCTAAATTGGCATCAAATTTTTCTGCGGAATGCCTCCATACTATATCCTCCTTGTAAAGACGAACAACGCATGTGATGCTAAAGGCACCGTATCACGTTGGAGGTAAAAAAAAGGCTTTCATCTGGCGGAAAATTTCAGAATTAATTTGAACGGGAGGCTGCACAGGTGGATGTCTTGGAAGATCTACAAGAACTCCTACAGACATTACTTATTAAAAAAAAAATTGCTTATTAAAAAAAATGGCGAAGAGGACGCAAATACAGCATATTTGCTACACGAATGTAGTTAACCAAATACAATTGCAGTTTTCACAATAACAGTTTAAGAAATTTTCATGCTCACAAATTTTTCGCCATAGTACAACCACGGCAATTCCAGTACAGTTTAAAAGTATACTGAGCTATAAGACACAAAATTTAATCCAAAACTATTTTCATTGATTTAGCTTGAAGTAGACCAGGCCCATCCCAACAAGTCTTTTGATGCTGCGTAACTAAAACTAGGAATGTAAATTGCGAACCTGGTTGAAGCTACTTTTTGCAAAGACGGAGGTTCAGCCAGGCTCAGCAGATCATGAAGGGCATTCGGCTTTATACAGGCAATGCCCTTTCTTGCTAAAGCTTCATAGTCTATTTTGAGCGGGGAATTCCCATCATCCAAAACAACTGACGCCTTGCCAGGATTGGTATACGGTGGCCTGAAAAAAATATGTATAAGAATATAAAAGTCCTGTACATAGAACCATTTAAACACATACTCGGCTTCAACAATTTTACCCCCGCCCGCCTCAATGAGCCTGGCGTAAGCATCTTTTTTCCCTGTAGTGTGTAGTATAGCCCGCATTCCGTGGTACGGGGTAGCCCGTCCTACTGTTTCGCCCTGCCGTGCATTTCGCCAGAGATATGCTGCTTTTGCCAAAGACGCCGAAATCTCACTTAAGCCAGTACTGTCAAAACTTTGTTCCAAAACTGTTTTCCCCCATTCGTATTTCTCTTCCTAAAAGAAAAAAACAGGAATTACACAAAGCTGCTCACATGTAGTGTAAAAAAAAAAAAATGCTTACTTCGACAAATTTACCACGAGAGCTACTTTCTTCAAGCCATTCCGGACGCAGCATCCACTTTCCCGCGGCAATGCAGCCAAGCTGTTTTTCGTTGCGTCCGAGCATGGGTGTTACCAAATGGGTCGTTGCTGGGTCGTACGCTGAACTTTCACTTACTCGGCCACCCAACTGCTTTACCATTGCCGCAAAATGACTCTTTTCCTAAGTATATTTACGTTAATTTCACATAGAATGCAAATCCTATGAATAAAAAAGCAAATTACATCGGGAATAAGGCCTGAAAATACCACGACAGGAGTGGGCTGAAGTTCTTCTGTCTTGGAGTTCAGAGCCGGCAGATCTCCAGCTTCGATTTGTCTCTGTCGTTCCATAATGGCTTGATGGGTAGATTCTCGGGGATCCGCCCACGTGACGGCAGCGCTTTGAGTTTCGAGTGAATCGGGATGTTTTGACTGACTTTCAGGGATGTCATCACTCTTTTCGAAGACGAACGCCCAAGGCAAGTCAGACGGACGTCGCTGAATGGTTCGCGAGCTAGGTCGATTTTTGCTCTCTGAGAGAACCTGTTCAAGCAGCTGCAACCTGAAAAAGACAACATCAATTGCATTTTTCTGTTTAGATTAAAGGAAAAAAAGTTCATACTGTTTAAGGCAATCTTGAGTGTCCGCAGATGGACCATCGGTATTCACAGTAACATCCATGGTGGTGTTAGGATCTTCGGTTGATTGGGTAGCGGCCATTTCAGCAACTTCAGCAATCTAAGCGCACACACTGTATTAATACTGGTTTAATATACCGGATATTTAATATTATTAAATATAAATACAAATAATATTATTAAATACATAAATACAAATAATATTATTAAATACAAATACAAATAATAGTATTAAATATAAATGTAAATAATACTAAATATTATTTACATTTAATACAAAAAATTACCTTTCGTTTGGTTTTTGCCCTACTAGACTGAGGGGTTTCAGGAGGAGGTCTCTGGCTAGGAGCTTTCTGCGAAGCAATAGGACTGACGGCTAGTGACATTTTAGGGTCCAAGTTAAACGGATACAGCTCTTCTGGTATGCGCGCCATTCCATCATCACAAGCATACAACCAGTCTGGGTGCACCACATACTGCCGATAGTCTTTGGCTAATTTAATTTCCTTGGATAGTTGACTTTTAGCCTATTAAAGCAATCGATTAGTTCTAGAATACTGACGAATTGTCGGAAACCGTATTACCCTAATGACGAGATGAGTTACGTTTTCGTCGTGCACATGAGAAACGTTTCCTCCTAAACTGACTGCCAGTTCATGAAGTTTATGTTCATCTGGTGTCTTTTTACCGACATAAACGGTAATGTTTTCACCCTGAAAAGGCATCTTTCGTGCTTGAGCCTTCACTGACTGCTGTACTGTCGGTTCAAATCCATTTGACGTACTCGGACCGGACGGAATTTGAACTTCGGATACCACGGAATTCATACGCAACGCTCCGGTAGCTTTATTCAACTCTTTGAACACTTGAACTGTTTCCTAAAAGTGAATTTGTTATAACAGTGAGTAAGAGACCTTAGTAAAGTGACTTACTGGTGAAAAGCGTTGTTTTTTAGGCGGTGTTTCCAATCTGTGCGAAGATGCGCCCAAATCATTGATGAATTGATCTAACGCTCTCCGCTTTTTCGTGTCAAGGAATGCTGGCGTTTCGGGTGTTGGCACTTGAAAGGGCAGAGGGGCATTGAGAATCCTTTGAGCAGGGGAATCAAGATATGACTGTCTGCCCAGTGCTCCATTGGATACAGGGTTGGTCAACTGTGGAAGATCAAGCGTGCCATCTTGGATTTCGCAATCTACAGAATATTGCACAACCGGCATCCGTTTTTGGTATACTAAACATGCTTGCAACCAGTGCGGCCTCACGGCAGGCACCTTCCATTTGATCGCGGCTTCGTACTTTTTCCCCTCAGGAAATGCACAACACAAATGCGTGGACGCTTTCAGATCTTTCTGCGGCAAGTTGCTTTTGCTAAACGTTACCTGAACCCTACAACCAAACACATAGTAATACAAAAGAAAATATAAATTATAAAAAATATATAAATTACAAAAAAATATAAATTATACATAAATTCAAATAAAGGTCACGTATTGATAAGCTACTTACTCTGCCCCTAGGGCTGCAGCCAAAAGCTCTACGTATCGTTTAATCCCAACGGTAAATCCACTGACTGTTAAAACGACGTCTTTTAGAAGATTGGTACAGTTTTGGGGTACCTTGGGCAAGGGGCGATGGTAAAATTCGATAGGGATAATTTCATTCGAATCACAGCAATCCGACTAAGGAATTCACGATTGGATAAGTTACGGAAAAAAAACAAGAAAAAAAATTAACCTACAATCCACGCGAGGGTAACACTTTTGGAATCCACTTCTCCTTTATAGTCCACAGGAAGAACTTTGTAATTGTAGTTGGTAAGGTCCACGTCACCTTGTCTTGTTTCGATGAGGGAGTGAACTTCCTCTTCTTCTTCAGGAGCGAGATCTTCAATCCAAAACTTGTAACCTGAATCAAAAGAATGTTAACGAATGTTAACTTTGTGCAAAATCCCCAGACGTACCTCGAAAAATTGGCGCGTAGTCAGGTTGACAGGTGTCTTCCCCTGAGCTAATCTCAACTGCTTTCTCATTTTCTTTTAGGGTAGTCGTATTCCCTTTATCCAGGGACCCGCTAGAAGATGCAGTCGAGGAAATTCTGGGCTGAGGCTCTAAAACCAGAAATTGCGTAAAAAAGACAACCTTAAACGGAAAACCTTACCTTGCAATGCGTATTGCTGGACGATGCTAAGCAGCGACGGGTCGGCGTCATTATTATTTTCCTTATTACTCCCAGTACTTCGACGGGTTACAGAAACTTCTGAAGACCATTCTGGGACTTCAAATTCGCATTCCTGGGCAGGTTTCCCTCGTTCCCCTGACGCTGAGAGCCACCCCACAGGTACAACGAGGGCTCTACCAGATTTATAAAACAAAAATATAACATTTCGCGCAATTGAACAATTTATATCTGCTTACTTTCGGCCGGACTTCTCCCATTCTTTCTTGTCAGAATCGACATATGCCCCAACAATTACATGAGAGACCAGATCGGTCAAAGACGTAAACCGTGTGGCTCCAGATGCATTAATAATACGTCGCAGTTTTTCAGTTTGCTCAGTGTCAAAACCGCTTAAGTATACCTAGTAATTTCACCATTACCAATCTTCTTCTTAATCTAGCAAACATACCTTCAAACCGTCCAGAAATGGTCCAGATCTCTTCAACTGTATCAAATCAAGCTTCTCCAAGACTTGGCTGTGCTCTATGTGTCAGACTAATTACCATCTTGACATATAAAATGAAAAAAAAACTGTTCCTTACCACTTGCTCTCCTAATGGGCCGATCCGCAGTGACAGTGGAGTTTGAAAGAGCGGTTTCACTAAGTAGGAGCCTTGTCTCATCACTCTCATGGGCAATGGTGCTGCAAACAGATGCGTTGCCATCGATCAGGGTAGCTAGTATGGTCTAATTAGTATTAAACTACGAACTACGAGGAAATTACCAGAATGCTGCTTGTTAATAGGTGTGGATGACTTGTCATCTTTTTGAATCGCGTATTCTGCGTAAGGAACAGCATAACCCTTTTCTAAACTGGCATATACCCAATCTGGGTGAAGAATGGGGAGGCGCCAGTTCATGGCGAATTTGAATTTTTCTCCAACAGGTTTGGTAATGAAAAGCACATCTGTCACTTCAAACTCTAGGGAACCACTGAAAGTTCCTCCTATAAAAAAGAGACTTTGTTAACGAGAAGATATGGAAAAGTTTTCAACTTTTCATACCGTTAGCTTCGATTTTTCTTCGAAGATCCTCCTTTTCAAGTCGGTTCATGTTGGAGCAAGTTACAGTCAAGCCACCGAAGATAGGAGTGGTATAAAGTTTGAAATCCGGGTGAATGGCATGCACAGCTTCATGCATACTTCTTTCCCATACTGCTTCCACCCAAGCTGACGACATAACTGGGATACCATTGCTAACAGCAGCCTGGAATTGACGTGTAAGTCGACGAAGGATTCAAATATAGAAAAACTACCTTGAACTTCAGGGAGCCAACTTTGTCTGTAACGAGATGAGTGACATTTGTAGTCATCAGAGTACTGGATCGTCCACTCATTCGACCAATTTTTTTAAGTATGTCCTCCTAAAATAAGATCAGGGTAAGCACTTGTTTAATACCCATATCATAAGCTTACTTTCTTCCCAGTCGGTAAAGATGAAGTACATATGTCCAGATCCTTCATCCCTGCGGTGTAACAAGGCTGATTCACCAAAGGCAATGGCTGGTCCATTTCCAGACAAGAAAGCATGCATGGTGGTCCAAAAACCCTAAAATTAATGCGTTACCATAAACATAGTTGCCGTTCAAGCCTTCAAGGTTTCTCGAAAATCACTAACCTTAAAACAAAGATAATAACAAATAAAGAAGGCTAACTTACGACCGTGCAGTCTTTACCACTTCTTCGTAAACTTCCCCTTCAAATTCGTTAAATACTAAGACGTCCGTTTTTTTAAATGTACGGGAAAGGCAGTCTTCCTCTGTAATCCATCTTACGTTAAACTTTTTCATAGTGCATACCTGTGACAAGAAAAAAGAGCAAACTATAATTTAACGAACACACCATCCCAGGTATCAATATTTACCTCAAAAACTCGATGTAATTTGGCTGGACATGTTGCTTCAGAACAGCCAGTTGGAAGCACGCAATACGTGACTACACTATCACCTTCTTTACTAATTGTATAATTCATTTTCCATTAATTTTAAAAGCCAGACAGCAGAATCGCGAAATCGCCAGCAACAAATGACTATAGCCGTTGGCGCCAAAATAACAAACCGACACAACGGAGCCGGTAGGTGCTGCCACCAATTAATACGTTTCTGAAACTCGCAATAAAGCGCCAGTTATGAATTCATCCTTCAGGACTTTCTGAAGGCATGGCAAGGTACAAATGAGCGTAGGCTTGAACGTAAAGATGTTTTCTACTCAATTTTATTTATATTCCCAACTACAAACATCGATGTACTCCTAGTCAGCAACAAATGTCCAAAAACTAGCAACCGGGTTGTTATCTAAGATTTTTGGGTTCCCCCGCTGTGATAACTCCGAAATAGACGTTGTTTACTGCGCGATGTCTAGACATAAAAGATGCTGAGTGATGTTCAGGAGGTTTACTGTCTACTTACTGTTGGAAAATTTGCATTGTCTTAGGGCCTCATTGAATCCTTCACAGAGCGTCAAGTCTCCTTGATTCTGTGCGCATTGCAAGAACTGACTAACTTCCCATGCACAAGGTCCGGTAGGTTGTTGAGGTGCATTTCCGTAAGATTGATAACCTTGCTGGGGAGCAGCAGCTTGGGGTTGAGCGGCTGGAGCTGATCCTGAGCCACTAAACATACCAGTCAGCGCCGAGCCAGCAACATGACCCTGTAGGACATAACTGATTAAGTTCAACCTTCATAAAAATTTTACGATTATGCAAATTTTCTTACCACAGCAGATCCTATAGCTACTCCTCCTGCTGTTGCAGCCATTTGCTTAAACATGGAAGGCTGCTGAGCTTGTGATTGCATTGGTTGCATCATAGTGGGCTGCTGCATTGGGACAGGGGCATGCTGTACTGGTGCACGAGCTGGAGCGTGAGACCTATGCAAAGTAAAGGTAGTTACATAACAAATTACTACAACGTTCACACAGTTCATTTATAATAGATATTTGTAAAAAAACTAGTACTAACCTGGCTGGTGCTGCAGCGGGACGACTTCTTCCTTGACGAGGCATATTTAAATTTTATTTGTAGTTTATAACTACTCAAAACAATTAACACCGTTTGCTTGACTATGCACTTGGCAGAGTGATTCCTCAGTTTATAACTTCTTTCACGAAGTTACACAATCACGACCTCACTGGAAGACGCACCTTCTGGAAACGGATGGCATTCCAAATTTAGCAAAGCAAATGCGTTCGCTTTTGAACTAGTTTTGGAATGCCGCCCGACCCAAGCTTGAATGACGAAGCCAATTCGGCTTGTGGGCGCCAAGTTTGAATTTCGCTTTAAAAAGGAGCATTTATAAAAAGGAGCTTTTCCTTGGTGTTAATTATGGTCCCATTGTTCTTTAAGACAAAGACTAACACTGTTTAAGAGAAATATATTTTTTCACACAAATTATCCTTCGGTTACATGTACTACTCGAATTTATAAAATTATTTGCATTTTTCCGGCATACTTTAAATTCCTCAGTCAAATCATAGTCATATATGTTTGTATTTGCACAAACAGAGACGGTGGTTCCACCAAAGCGACTTCGCGAAAGGGATTTCGCGTTCTTTAGGTAAATTCAATAAAGCACGTGTTTGCTTCCTTGTTGTAAAGTGGAAAATTGCGTAATAATTCTCATTCTAGATGTTATCGTTTTCCTTAAAAGTTAAATGATACGACAGTCTGTATTTTGCAAATTTTTGTAAAGTGGGCTTAATAAAAAGATAACTGCATAATATACTCGGCTTTCATTGGAAAATCCTAAGCTTACCGTACTTCCATATCACTCTACTTGCCATAACCAATACGGCGTCGAGTCAAAGATGGCGGAGCCCTTGGAGGCATTTGGAATACGAGCTGGCTGGTACTCTAGTATAATGTATAATTCTACGAGTCAAATATGCACCCATCACCTGCGATCCACATATATGCGTACGAGATGTATTATTGAACTTGCCTACGCAATTCTATCATCACGAAAACAAAATATCTCGATTCATTATTTTGTTCTGTTCATTAAATACTCCGTCGATTGCTTTCACTTTTCCTGGAGCACGACGTCATCGACTTGTAAAAGTGTATTAATCAAGCACACTTCGTCTTTTCATCAATTATGAAGTTTTCCTTTGGCAATCAGTTGCACCTTTTTATAGCCTCGCTAATTCATTTAGCGCTCGAAAAAAAAATACCATTTTCCAGTAATTGACTCAAGGCAACCCCCAAGGGTGTAAACAACTTGGTTTTTATTGAGATTGTCCCATAAAAATTTGAGCATTAAATAATACAACTGCAATATATAACAAATAGACACCATACAAATAAACGCATACGAATGCTTACGGCAGAGGAGACTCCTGTTGTCGGCTTCACCAATGCCCAGCTAGTATCAGGTTCTGGTCCTCTGTACTGCGCCAACGGATCTGGTTATTAACAATGACTTATAGTACTTTCTTTTAGTAAACATCAAGACTATCATATTACGAGCTCCAGCACTGACGAAGTGGAATATCTGCGTGGGATCGCTATCACTCCATCCGTACTTGTTACGGCCTTGCACAATTAATTGGTACTCGGTGCCGGCAGTCAAGTTCGTTAACTGGTAACCATGGATGCTGCTAGGGATTTCGACAGTTGAATTGATAAACTTATGCAGAGATACGATTGACTGATTATTGATGACAGTGGAATCGGAAGGTATCACTATATTTCTCCACACTCCCGAGCGTTCGTCGGCTTGCTAGATGGACGAAATCAATAAAGGTATAACATCAGCTCAGGTCCTTTGAAAGCGTAGATTCCCCTCCCTCAAAAAAAAAGACTGTATTACCAATTCCGGTCGAATCAGCAAACGAAATTCCAGCAAAGGGTTGTAACTGTGCATTAGCCAGACGGCAATGTATGTGTATTTGGACACCCCTATCGGATTGCTCAGGAATTTAGCTTGCAAAGGTCTCCCTATTTCGAAACAAGGCATTAGACCCGCAATGATTAAAGCTCTCATTACTTACCCGTTAGCTCTAACACCCGCTGCGTCCTTCCCAGTCCATTCTCCGCTATACAAGTATAGTTCCCGAGGTCGAATTCAGTAATTTGATGTATAATCAATCGATGCGCATCTCCCGAGCTTTCAATGACTCTCCTTTCAGAGGGAATGACTAGCTTGTTGCCTTGATACCACATAAGCTGCAGAACATGGCACAATAATTAGAGTATATTTTGGTCCAACTCGGACCCCATCTATAAATAACTCCTTACTGTCGGAGGTGGTTCTCCATCCGCTTGGCAAACCAGCACAGCATCGCGACCAGGTGTTGTATGCAGAATATAGTCATCGTCTACCATGACAGGCGCATCTAAAGTCCGCAGTCGACGTAAAATGGTATGCAAGCAAGAGTCAAATGGTATAAAAACAATTCAGTGGACCACGTTTATTTGAAACTTACAGAGCACGTTGACTTCAAATAGCGCTTTCACCGGTTTACCAATTCCATTGGACGCCATACAAAGATAAGTTCCAGAGTACATACGATCAGCAATTCCCAAGTCAAGTACAGCGCCAGACATTGGCCCATTCAAATTCTGCAAGAGTAAATTTGAAAAAAAACCGTTAAGAAGAACTTTATTTCAAGACTGGCTAGCTTGTTCCGTAAATCAAACAACCTGTGATGTCCAAGTAATATTGGGCTGCGGGTTCCCACTTGCTGCACATTTAAGAGTCAAGGGCTCTCCTTTAATGATTTGAATACGGACATCATTTGTCGGCAAGATGGATGACGGAACTAACCAAAAACAGGAATTCATAATTCGTCAGTGAAAAGCGCTCAAGCGAGAGAAAAATTGTAAAAACGGAGAGAAAAATGAGAAACGGATTAGGTAATAAAGGCAGAGTGCTTACCGAAAATGTCGAGAGTGACCACTTTTTTAAGCGCGGGCTCAGTATTAATCTCGCAAGTGTAATTACCAGAATCGCTGGCGTTTAATGGGTTGATTTCAAGTTGAAAATTTTCAAGCAGCACAAAGCGAGAATCACGCACAACTTTCAAGGGACCGGCAGTTAGAACTAATTGATTTTTCTTCCACAAAACCAAGTAGTTTCCTTTATATACATTTAAGCAAAGGAAGAAAAACGAGAGAGAAGAAATAAGGTCTCGGGCGGCTAAGATAAGTTATTGTTCCGACAGTTGGACCGTAAAAATTACCTAGGTTTACAACGTCACAGCTTAGCCGCACGCTCTCATTAACTTGCGCCTTGATATATTTTCCACCTCCCATGAAATACGGCAGGGAAGGTGACTTACAAATGACTTCCATAATGCTCAACGCCAGTAGGAAGATATTCCGCTTAATCACTTCCATATTCAGGACCCGGGGGATCTGCAATGAAGACAGAAAAAAAGCCGAGATTATGAAAAGAAGCAAACCAAACCTGTCGCATTCCTGCAATCTCATTCTCAAAATACAAAAATCTTATCCAATACTTTTTTAACAGAAAGACCACCACGAGAAGATATGACAGCTAAAGATTTCGAACAAGGTACTGGAAGACTCTAATTAAAAAAAAAAACCGGCACGTTTATCGAATGACATTTCCAGAAAGAAAACTAATTAGCCCATCTTTAGTCAAAGACCGCGCCGAACTTTATGATTTTCCCCCACAAAATACGACCACAGATGGATCAATAGAAGCTAGGCAAGACTCTCCCGCCAATACAGTACAGTACCACCATACAGCAGGTTCATCCTGGTAAGAAAGAGAAAAAAATTTAATCCCGGTCATGAAAAGCCGAATATGGGAAAAGCTGAACTATAACCTAGATGACATGTTTTATTAGGCTCTATATCGCTGTGTGGCTCTTTTATCTCAAGCCCATCACAAGGATAGCTTTTGGCGGGAACTGTACTGTGCGTATTTCCGGTAGCCCAAGTACAATGTATCAGACTAACCTATCAAACTAACCTATTTGAATGAAGGGCAGAGAGAGCTAATTTAAATAAAAAATATTTCTAAAAAATTAAGATAAATCGAATTACTTAAGTCCATTTTGCTTATTTCACTTTCAATTGGTTAATCGGCGTCGGGGTGGGTAATACCAGGGAAAGTGCTATGTCATGTCGTGGGAGCGGAATCCTATACGACTAAGATGGATATATAGGGTGTGACGGAAACGAAGTTTGTTCGTAAAAAAATTAACTTGTGCTAAAAGTAGAGTAAGAAGCAAGATCAAAAAATGAAAAGTGAGCAGCGGATCAGGAATGAAAAAATAAACTTTTTATTTCGCTTTTTTAGAGCCAGTGGACAAAAGGGCCTATATAAGCAGAAGGGAAAATTAATTAGACCAGCACTCCCAGCCAAGCTGAGCTGCACAATTGAAATAAAAAGGACGGCAATAAAAAGGCACCAATTTTAAGACAAAAAATGGGAAAAAACGGGAGTTGGGAGTTGGAGCTGGAAATCTCGTCTCAGGTGCATCATGGTACATGATGGCCTTATTTACTCGCATAAAACCTGTTCGGGAATGCGCAAAAAACTTCAAAAGACCATTGTTGCAAGAAAAGTCTTTAAAAGAAATCAAATAGCGTTTGCTTTTTATACCCAGACACGCAAAAAACAACCATTATACGTGCTATTAAAGCTAAAATATATGCCGTGGGATGTTTTTCCTTTTTCTTTTTTTTAATACTCGATAGTCAAGTTTGCCATTGCCAACATTCATCCTGGACGCCTTCTTTTTCTATTTTCTCACTGTATAATCCTCGTTGCCTTTCCGGTATTCTTTAAAAAAAACTTTCCGAGACTTCCAGAAAGGTAAGACGCAGCACTTTTCTCCCAGTGCAATAGATATAAAGGGGGTAAAAATGTATTTTTTACAATAGTAACATATCTCGACCGCCTTCGGAAACCCATTTAAAGCGAACCCAATAAACTTTGGGGTTTCAATGTGTTGAGTGAATTCTTGAAGGAGTCGGGAAAATGATGTGACGGCCTATACGCTGCAATATAACTGTCGACTTGACGCCACCCCCTACAGCCGAAGCGTCTAATGCAGTTAAAACTACTCTGCCACACCAGAAAAAAATAAATAAATAATAATAAAAAAATCTAGATAAAAAAATAGAGGATCGGGCCGAAAATTGGCAAGCGTGCCGACTTTTTTCCGATCATTTACCAAGCTTATCGGTTTAGTTGAAAGTATCATGAAGAGCACTACGTATGGTCTAAGCACACGAGGACTGCAACATCATTCCAACACAACCCTCTTTAAAAAAAAAATTAAAGGCTTTTGCCAAGGGAAGCATGGGATGGATGGGAAGGAAGAATTTTCTCACTCTCGATAGATCTTCCCTCTCCTTTTTTTCTAGATTTTTCTTTTTTTCTAGATTTTTGTTCCGTTTCTTTCGCCTCCGGGGAAAATTATGACAATTGAGCTGAAGAAGAAAATCGTCTCTTGATTATTTTATTCAATAAGCCGACTTTGGGAAATTGTGGTTCTGATAAGTCGCGAGGTCTTGGGTGACTCGGGAGCTTGCTCGGGAGCAGGGGAATGAAACGGAACGAAGAAAGGCGCTTAATTTGCGGCGATTGAGTCCCCGGGACGAGCGACGACACACGAAGAGCACCACCGGCAGGAAAAGTAAGTAACTTGCGGGTGCGGAAAAAGCCATTCGTAAGCACAAAGATGAAAAAAAAAAAAGCGAGGGCGGCAAAGATTCGCTTCTTCTTCTCCTTTAAGGTTTTTCTTCCGAAAAATTTCTTGAAAGCAGTTTCATCAATCACATTTACTTATGACACTAGATGCTCTCTGCTCGTTGCTTTTTTTTCCAATTTTGGAGGTTTGCTTAGTGGCGTGAATGACGACTTGTCAACCCGAAGAAGTTTTCCCTCCCGAACTCTGCGTTTGCTGTTATTTTACTTTCACGGGGCAGGAAACTGAAGGGTAAAAGGGTGGTAAGGAAGCATTTGTTTAGGTTGGCCCCTTAACGATGTGTGCCAGTGGAGGTGAAAACTCGATTGGCCTTTGATCTTTAATTAAGATACGGTATAGAGTCGTTATCCAAGTTGTGGGTGCAGAAACTTCGATTTAAAGTTTTCGGGACGGCTGTATTAGGAAGCTTGGGTTTCTCCTATGACGGGTAAGTGACACGTCCCTAATCGATTTCGCCTGCGATGAAGCGCAGGCCTCCTTATAAGGCGCAGAACATATATCTTAAGGCTGACCTTACTACAACGCCAATTTATGTTACATTGGGTTCCTGCGTTCCCAGGAACCCAAATTTCCCTTTAACGCTTCAAGAACTTTTTTAAATAGATATTAGATATAAACATAAAATGTACTTTATGTATTAACCGAAAACCTTCGCTACAGCCAAACTCGCCAACTTCCCCGTCCATGACTTTGACATCAAGGTAATACAACGTTGATGAACTTCCCTTTCTTGCATATTAGAAAAGTTGGGCTTTAAGTTTGAAGTGCTGACGGGAGCAAAGTAGCCAAGTATAATAGACCTTAGGCATTACTTCACTTTGCAGCGCCTCTCGTCTCGTCTCGTCTCAAACTCTCGGTTAGCTCTCTTACTTTGTGCTCGGATATAGGCGCAAATAGGCTCATTTCGTTACCACCGCCAGTATATGTATATAACCCAGCTGTGAGCTGCGTTGGTGTCAGGGCAACATGTGGAGAAAACTACCAGGTAATATTATTTCGTTCTCGCCAAGTAAATTGCTAAAAGGGATGTCGGTGATCCTTTTCCTATATGACCGTGAAACTAAAGCATTACAAGAACCCAGTGTATGTGTGTATGTTCATCAATCCCCCCACCATCCAAATAAAGCTCCTTGCCTTTTTGGTGCTCATAATAAGCCACTCTTGATATGTCGAGGGGAAATCGATTCCAGACCCGCCAGGGAGGAATCCTGACTATTTTCTGCCTGCAAGCACAAAAACTGTTCTTCCCCCCAAGAAAACTTTTGTCGGCGCCCTATTCGTTCCACTTGGGGAAATTACCCCGAAATTTCTCTCCTGTCACTAATAAATGCATTAGAGCGGTTACAAAATTTTGGACAGGGGTGAAAAAAAAACAAAAAAAAATATGAATGACGCATCCTGGTATCATCGAGCAACTTATCACCCACAGGCGAGGAAGACAAAAAAGGGGTAAATGTGTGAGTACCACTTGCGACGCAGAGGAAAATAAAGAAAGAAAGTTGGGTGGTGGGGTACAGAACGTCGCACCTCTGGGAAAGGGCTATTAGCCACACTCATTAAAACCCTGACCAATTTTCAGATTTCTCAGTGAGTGTTACAGTTTCCAGTTTCGTTTCTACGTCGCAATTTCAAATAAAAACAGGGAGAGAAAAATGGCTAATGCTCTGTTGGAAGCTGGCCAAAATAATCTGGCTGAGCATTGCACCTTGGCGGGGTAAAACTAGAGGTGGTTCCTTCTATCTAAAACAAAAAAAAGGAAAGGAAAAAAATATAATTGGTGTAAAAGAGAGAAATACTGCGAAGTTTGAAAGGAGGGACTAGTCGTTGGAGTTTCTTCTGTTTTATCTCCATAACTTTGGTCGCTTCTTTGCCTCGTTTGCTCTCGTGAGATAACTGCGCAAAAGACGCGCAATAAGCAAGCAAAAGGTACTCAGGGTACCTAGTCCCGTATGAAAAAGTCGGTACGTTAAACATTACGTTAAGTGTTAGGCGAAGTTTTGAAGTAATACTGCAGTAGAAATCGTGTTTACTGATTTTTTTAAAAAAAATTCTCTTTAAATTTAGACCGGCATTAAACTGCAATAAATGTAGTAATTATTTAATTATTTCGAGTAAAACTTAAATATAATATTCATCTACTCGTATTGCTGCGAAGATTATGCTAACACAAATAGTGACTGAATAAAATTATATTTTCTATTTTTTCTATTTAAGTAATATTGAAATTTCTTTTAGGTCTGAATTTACATCAAGTTTACCTCAAAAGTTGAAGTAAACATCAGGTTTAGTGCATTTTATTTACCACTTTTTCAGACGGGTACAAACGTCTAAAAAGAAAATGCAATGATGCATTTACTGTGGAGTGTACGGGATCAATGGGAGCAAACATGACAATAGACTTGGACTCTATGGTATTATCAAGGTACTCTATATGGTCGTGATTAAGCAAATCTGGCTATTAACGCAATTACGGCCAGGCAATATATCTACTCGAGTACTGCTGTAGACTTCCGCAGCATTAAGGCCTCCCCATATAAACCAATAAGGGGGGGGGGGCAAGGATAGATCGAAAGTCGCAAGGTAAAGATCATCAATCCAGCAGAAGGGTTCCCAGTGCGAAACCAGGATACTGGTGGGATATTCATCATCTTTTTCCAGGCTTTTCTATATAATGTCTCGACACGTACCTGGTACTGGAGTAGGAGTAGGAGTAGGAGTACGAGGAAAAGAAGGGAAAACGCCAGGTATTCGCCGGGGAAAAAAATAGAGAAAAATAACTGGGTCCGTAACTCATTATTAAGAGCCTGGAGAGAAATATCTTTCATTCTAGAAAAACGTACTTCATCTCAATGTAAGGCCACAGAACATGAAGAACTTGGATGGTATTACGAAGGGAAAAATTTTTTCATTATAACAAGTTAAAAACTAGAAAAAACGTTCATTTCCTTAAAAAAAAAACTAATAATAACAAAATAAACAAACGAACTACGAAGAGATATTTCTGGCATTTCTGTCTCTTGTGCACGGGGAAGAATTTTGAAATATTGAGAGCCAAGAAAGACACGAAAAAACTTTTGTCAATTTGCAAGTCTTTTGGGATTCCGCGGGTTTGTCAGGTTTCTTAGCATAGATATATATACAAGTACGCCTATACGAAATGTTTGGGAAGCCCGAGTTGAACAATCTCGCTTGTTTGTTACTTTGACTGTGTAAAGAGCAGAGTTTTTGTTTAAAAAAAAAGGATCAGGGATAAAAAAAAGGGAAAGACTGACGTGTTATATGTGGGGGTTTGGGTACCACCTTATATTCGGGACGAAGGATGGTATCAACGTTCTCCCGGCAGAAAAAAGGGGAAGAAATAGGATGTTGGATTTCTTCCTAACTTTCCCAAAGTCTGTTGTTGTTGTTTATATTGTCCTCTGGCATTTCTCGCTTTTTTGTGTGGGGCTTAAAACCCGGCTGAGCACCTAGTTTTAAAAGAATTATAGCGACTTTTTGGTATTTTTTTTAGACAAAAAAAATCTGTGCAATTTTCTGCCGCTGGAGAGCGTTAACATCATAGCCAGAAAAGAGATGACGCCACATACATCGCGAAGCCATATAGAACCTACGCAACTTCCTTTGCCTAACATGATAAATAGAGAGAAAGAGCAAAAGAAGACGCGAGGCATATTATTTGGTAAGGCTTTTAACAGCATCAGGGATCAAGGAGACATGCCCGGAATTTTTTTTTTATGATTAAAGGCCCTTCTCAGCACCAGATCGTATAAGCCCTAATGCGAACTAGATTAACCTGTCGTGTCTTCCTTTCTTCTAGGTTTTCCAGGAATGGAAGCGGTGGTACTTTTGGTGGCTCACGTCTGCTCCCACCAATGTAGCGGGGGAAAGGTCCAATATAGGGGGCGGGGCAGTACTGGACATGAAGAGCCAGCATGTCCTAATAGAAGTTCCCTAGTTCAGGTGGAATCTTCCCTAATCCATCTGAAAACGTGATCAGGTTTCGGACCAAAGCCAACATTTTCGTACAGTTACAGCTTACACAGACAGACAGAAAGGCTGACGTCAAGATGTTGCTGGTACTGCTGTTGGTCATAAAAAATGCCTGCTGCCACCCAAGATGCCCTTCTTTAATTCCCCCCAAAGACCACGCATATGCATACCAGAAGTTGTCCATAAATTTTTGCATTTCATGTTCTGTTTTTTCTTTTCTTTATTTTGTTCCAAAGAAGGGGCGTTTAACGGTTACAAACACTAACTTATGTACCATCCCTGGTCCAAAAGACGGACTTCTGCAATGCAGTAGTGAGGCTGTTATAAACTTACTATACACAAGATGCATCACAGAAATTACAGTTACTGCAGTACCGAAGGCATAGTAAGCCATATAAAAGTTATGAAAGGCACAGAGATTACACTGGTCCTTTTATCCCGAACGTTCGTAATGCGCAGGCTTCTGCCTTTCCGCCAAAATACTGTACAAACAGTGAATCTGGCAACAGAAATGTCTTACTTCAAATAAGTACAAAGAATAACACAAATAAGTACGCAACAAAGAATTATGCTGTAGTTGCAATAATGCTCAAGTTCCGTACTTTTATTTATTTTATTTCAGCTCGTAAAGCTACCAATGGTAAAGCAAGGCAGATTTTCGACACTAAACAGAGCATTTATTTTTATTATTTTTTTGTTCCGGGTTCTAAACGATTTGGAATTGCAAAAGGAAAGTTCAAAGTTTGATATTTCAATCCAGCTCGTAAACATAAGCGTTTGCCGGAAAGCGAGCCACCGCCTATTGCACCAGTACGACAATTACAAGACAGTTGAACTGTAACTATTGTTATTTTATATTTCTTTCATTTTTTTGTTCATTTTTTTGGTCCATGAAATCCGTTAATAATTCATATCGCCTTGGGGGATTGTACCCGATTCTTTTCACCCGATGTACTCTTCTAACAGTACTTGTTCGGAGCACCGTGTACTAAAAGGCTTATGTACTCGCGGAAACCCCTTGATCGTGTAGTTAATCACTTGAAAGGATTTTTTTTATTATTATTACTGTACGCGATACGAAGAAAAAGAAGTACATGCTGAAGTTCAGTACAGTACAGTACATGAGCGATTTTCATGACGTCAACAGAACCCTGTCGACGTCATATTATCGCTAAATAAGCTGAGGTTGTCGCGTACGGGTAACTGATGACTCCAGCAAAGGATTGATAGATCGCAGCTGTATAAAAAGATAAAAATAAAAAATAAATAAAAAAAAGGTAAGAGCTATTGAATGGGCCAACTGACAAGAGACTGGACTCTGGGTCCCATCCCTGAGATACATTCAGTTGTCTCTCGCTAGGATTGCTGACAGGCGCATGTTAGCTTGGGTTTGGGACGGGGAATCGCTTGGGCGGAATGTTACGTTCCCGGAATGGAATCGGAAAAGCACACATACACACACATACACAGACAGACACACGAACGCTAGATTCCTTGAACGCTAGAGTCCTTGGTGCGGAGAATCTATGACAAAAAGAGCGAATAAGAGGGCAAAAAACCTCCAAGTGGCGTCACATGACAATTCCGCGGGAATAATGACGTTGTCACCGAAAGCGTTTTGCTCATGATGGAGAACGTTTGGTAGGGTGGTGTTGGTGGTGAGAGAAAACCCTCTTGAGCTGATTGTGGGGTCTGTTTTCTTTCGCCGCGGCGTTTGTTCTGTCGCTTTCTATCTCTCTTTACCACTGGGCAGAGAATTTGTTGTTTCACACCTCTCAGGCAACAATGCTGCTGCCTGAAGAGGCTCCGAAGGGGGTATACAGTCCGTATAGACTTTCCGCGACAGGATGGTTTTATTGTTTGCTTGTCTTCCCTCGATCACACGCATCAAAACTCGGGGGCGTTATCAAGGAAAAAGCAATTTCTTTTCGATTTTCTTTTGTTAATTAAAGTCTTGTTATCATGCCTGTACCCCCCTCTTCCCACACAAAAAATGAAAAGGGGGACTTAATAATTCTTTTGAAGCAAAACGAACAAGATATAGATGAGATATTATGCCAGTCACAACAAGCGTTGGTACTACTGGGGGGGGGGGGGTAAGGCAGCAAGAACTTGAGCGCAACGCCACAAAAAACGCTGTTATCAAAAACAGCTTACGGTATGTAAATGTGAGTCAATGTAGCTCCCTTTAGAGTTTTCGAGCTTCCCCCCCGTCAGGGGGGTCGGGTTTTCAAGCAAAGCCCAGTAACAGGCATCTTAAATCTCAGGTCTCTCTTCCCTTTCGAGAGCAAGACGAGGGAATGAGATGCCTGTACGCGCAAGCGAAAGAATAGGCTGGGAGTTTTTTTTAATAAAGGGCTTTATGCAAAATAGGCTCTTCTCGTCTGTCTCGTGTCAATGCTTGTTTTTTTTCTGTTTTTATTTTAACGCTAGTAGGATCCAGGAGGACGAGACGACTCTGCCAAGTTGTCAGATCTCATTTACATATTTCTGGGTTTTTCAAATACCTTTACCCTAGTCGCTCTCGTCTTTTCAAACCACGTCAGATCTTAGGCCGTAGATTAACCAAGAACGTCAGTGCAATAGACAAGACTTTCTGGTCCATAGTAGTCCATATACAAAGAATATGAATTTTAATCATGGATAGTTTTCCTTTTGACCTTTTTTTCACGCGCTTTATGGTTGTTTAGAAAGAGAACTCACGTAAAAGTTCCAAACGAAGACACACCGTAAAAAAATGCTTTTAAGATTTAGAATATACTATGGGCGTAAAAGGTACCATAGGATATTGAATTATAAGACAAAAAGGTCTTCACAATATTTATATGGTAAAGTTGTATACATTTCTGCAGCAATGTGGCGCCAAATTCTGCGCAACGCGACACACGGACGACCCGACATAAGGACTACGGATCCCGACATAAGGACTACTAACCCCGACATAAGGACTACGGATCCCGACATAAGGACTACTAACCCCGACATAAGGACTACGGACACCGACATAAGGACTAGGTTAGGTTGGGTTAGAACTAGGTTAGGTTAGGACTAGGATAGGTTAGGGGTGTGTAGTCCTTAAGTCGGGTACACTGTAGTTCCATTGTCAAGTCGTCCTTGTGTTTACGGCCCCAAATGTACCATAAGGGCCTAAAAAGGCAACAATGAAACCGATTTTGGTGAAGCCAGACTTGGGCCTTGAAGTTGCTCAACAATGAATAGTAAATAAACGTGAATTAAACGTTCGAAATTCTTCTAGAAGCAAGTAAAATAAAATAAGTAAAATAAGTAAGAAGTAAAAGTAAAATAAAATTAGAATAATAAAAAATAAGAAGTAAAATAAAATTTAAAAAGTTAAGATTTTCTAATTGTAATATTACAATATCATTTCTGTCATTACAGGTACCATTATAATTGAATGGGAAATTACCAGTAAACCTGTTGCAGTGTTCGTTGAACGAAAAACTTGGGATTCTGACGTTTTGTAATTCTATAGAACGAATTATGCCACCTGCTACAACACCATTTTTTTCCATATCAATAGGGGAGTTAGGAGATGTAGAAAAGCATCTTGGAAGGCTAGATAGAGCTTGTCGCGTAAAGCATCTAAATTTTACTTATCTCAGGAATTTTATACAGCTCGAAATTGCATTAAAGGTGCTCGAGAGCTCTATAGAACGATACGGAGTCATAAGGACAAGAAAAATGGAGTTTGTCCGGGGCAAAAAACGGAGAAATTCGATTAAAAGAAAAAAAAAGACAGGAGATACATAGTTCAAGCCTTGGAAAATCTTGTAAGCAAGCCCAAGTGGGGCTTCTTTATCAAACTTGATCTCACTGGATGGGAAAGAAGCTCCACTGGCTGATCCTGGGAGTTTGCTTTATAAAGACAGGTTGGCTGCAATAAAGTCTCCTTGACAAAATGCATATACCTTTTTCTATGGACCTCCGAGCGCGAGTACAAGGATCTGTAGACGACCCTGCACCCGTCTCTCAACGCAATATATGCAAACAACAATGTTGGCTTTAATCAATTGAATTGCATGTGGAAAAAAAAAACAAAAAACGAAATAAAATATCCTCGTCCCAACTTATCCTCGCAACTTGCCGTATGTACTCGTATCTTATAAAAATTCGCTAAAAAAAGCCCCAAACTAAAACAAAACCAGAAAAAAAGCGCCAAAGTGTATGCCAGCCAAAGCTGCTGTGTAGCAAGATTAAATAAATGTTGAGACAATATTTGCACAAAATAAACTAACGCAACAAGAAAACTTCGGCCTCCGTTTCAAGGGGGGAATAAAAAAAATTACCAGGCAGGCAAGAATGATGGCACAAATTTCAATATCTCGTCATAAGCATAACTTTTCTGCTAGGCAACGTTACTCAAGTTGGGAAACTTGACTTAAAAAAAAAGAAAAAAAAGAACGTGGCTGTGAAAAAGAAAATCGGCTCACTGCACATCTCGCATGCAAGTCCCAGCCGGATTTCCTTCTATAGCTCTTTGGCTGTGATGCTTTGGGTTCTTTATACTAACGATGCTTCATTTTTCCTTTCTTTGTCGTTTTTTTATTCCATACCTGCATCTAAAGCCAGCGAACAGCAAAAGTGCATTCTTAGTAGTTGCGAGTAAAATTAGGCTCATTTGGCCAAACAAAAAGGAAGAGGCGCCTACAATATTTTACACAAATATAGGAAAAGTTTTTGCCCAAGTGCAAAGACGGCTTCAAGGCACACAATAGCCGGTGAAAAGAATAGAAATCGAAGAAAAAAAGCTAACTAAGCCGCCTTAGTAGTGGAGACACACCGAGAAAGGTCATGGAAGAAAAAATCCTAACGACTGCATCCTCCGAATCCACACTAGGAACCCAAAAACAAGATGACATTTTTTTTTTTTTTAGTGGACGAATAAGTGGCACCTCATCAGAACTTGAACTCAACTTTGGCGGCAGGAGTTACACGGAACAGCGAATCTAACTGCTGAAAAAGGGGAGTTTTCTCTTTTGTGAATCTTCTTGAATCCGTGAATCTTTTCTTCTTCCCTTGTCCTTCACAAAGGTAACAAGAAACGCCCAAATGACGCCTAATTCTTCGTTAGGAATCTTCGCCTTTCCTTATAATTTTAAAGCAGATTTTTTCTTAATTTTTTTTAAATCTTCTATATAAATGCGTCACAAAAACTCGCTTCCTCTTCTTCATTTTTTACAAATTCAGCGCAGAGTATGCGTCTATGTATAACGGAGAAAATATATAAGCACATCAAGTTGGGTCTGTATAGCTGCAGCATTCTCATTTCCTATGGAAAACTTTAAATCATCTCTCTTTTATATTTATTTTATTTTTTATATATTTTCGGGAACTGAAAGTTATCTACCCCACTTTGCTTGAAAAGCCTTTTGGTTAAAACGTGTTGGTGGTTATATGGTGGTTCAACCATCCCACATTTCAATTTGATTACACTCAGCCCCTTTCTCCCTTCCTATCCAGTATACACGATAATTTCCTTGGTCGGTCTCGCCGTCGTTTTTGATCCGCGTCAGCCGGTCGCGATCACCCCAAACAGGGCCACAACTACGGCCTAGTGTAACGCCATAAACGTTCGATATCTATAGAGAGAGAGAGAGATAGAGGCCCGCTTGGGTGCTGGGTTCTGCCCGAGTGGAAGACCATCAAGGCATTTTAGCTTGCATTTTAGCCCCGGACCATGTCACATATAGGATCCCGAAAACACTTCTATAGCCCTATCATAGATATACTAAAGGCCACCAAAATTCCTGGAAAACTTTTGAAGAAGGTTGCATTTTACGACCGGAAGATCTACGAAAAAGTACTTCATGGCTGAAATGCTATATCCTTGCTTTATATAGTACTCTTCCCGAGCTGTTAAGTACAAGGGGTCAATTGGGTCCACCGTGGTTATCTTAGCGTTTAAAGCTATTCAAGAGGTGTGTCTGTGTCTATATATGTGTGTGTACTTGACTCGGGTCCATTGAACACGAGATCTACTTCATAAAGTCCATCCGTCTGCGGAGGATTATTTCTTGGACGCTGCAGCATAACAGACGTTGGCTCTGAAACATATACGTCTGAAACGTCCCCCGAAGACGACTGCATTTCTGGCGGAATCATGAGCATTGGCAAAGGATTGTTCTTGTCCATTGCTGTCAAGCTTGGCTGCAGCATCGCATTGTTAGTTGTTGCTTGCTGACTTCCTGTCGTCTCCTTGAACTCCTCCGCGGAATCGGAATCCCCCAACAAAACAGGTCCGCCGTCGCGGTTAGAGAGCGCGAAGGAATAGAGCGTACAGCCAAAGGCTTTGAGCAGCCACGAAAAGGAGTAAGAGGTAATGAGTCGGAAGATTTTACATGTTCTCCTCTACGGATCCGGTGACTTGTTACTCAGTCGTGCAACAAAGAGGCTCTCCTGTGTTCTGTATATCCGCTTTTTTGTCCTGCTGCTCAAACACACACTATACCGTACGTAGACAAAGACAATATAACCGTCTCTATTCCCAAAATGCTTTTGAAGTTGTGCACCGAACTTTGGCTTCTTCACTTTTTTTACCGCCTTTTAAACAATCCTTAGTCTTCTTAGGCAGCACACGAACATGGCATATACGACCTCCATATAACTTTGTAACGGGGCTCCGTATTCGGCATTACCTGTGTCAAAAGCGCGGAGCATTCCATATAGACAGTGCCCAGGATTTTCATAGGAAGCCCAAGCAGAGGAACACTTTAATTAGTCGCTCAAATGAGTCTGATTAACTGAGGAGAGCATCTTGTTGGGGAGCACACCAAATGCCCGGAGCCGGGCTTTAAATACGAAAAGGAGACAAGAGCCAGCGGAGAGAGAAAGACCTTTTATTGCCGTTAGAAACTGCTCGCATCCCCGGAACAAGGAGTTTTTGCATAATAACATCCTTCCCCTCCTCTCGTAATATGAGAGAATGAGCAATGGCAACCTGCTTCCCAAAAAGCTCGTCATCCCATAGAAAGCCATATAATCTCCAGGATGTATCTCGGTTCTTACGTTCAAAACGGACACACGCGGAGCCAAAGAAGCAAAACCACGTAAAATGCATGTACTTGTAGCGATAAAACGTGTGGAACGAATCATTAAGCCCAAATTTTGGCATCCCATAAAGAAAAAAAAGGTCTTTGCTAGTTCCATGCATTCCATTTATATGACTGCACGCTGCCATTGGTTTTTTCCGGGTAGTTATATAAAGTACCAGGCGTTGTTACGCTCTAGTTTTTCCCCCTTGCTTGTTCCTCCGACGAGCAGTTAAAAAAAGCTGGGTAAAACCTAATGATGGATAAAACGACGGAATCATTATGCATTTTCCGCCCAAATCGCTGCTCGATACCATGAATATGACCTCTAATTCACCTCCAATGCGCTTTTAATCCGTCTTCATTAAGAAACGATTGAGGAACCCTTGTTCCCAAAGAAAACCTAAACAAAAATAATAAAAATAAAACTCGGGGAACATGCCAAAAGATTCCCACAGAAGGACGCGTTATAGATATCTATCTTTCGACGAGTTTTATATCGGTCTAAAAATTATGTTGGATACTTTCCCATGCTGTCCGCCATTAGCAGATCGTGCCAACAATGTTCGTTTAACTACCGTCAGGAAACGAACACATCAGTGAGCCACGGGGGAATATGTCGTCACTTTATAATCCGGTCTCGATTCGTCGTCGAGACAATCGTAGGCAGCAGTTGCGGAGGAAATCCATCGATTATGGATCAGCGTTAATTTTAATAGCCTAATTTTGGAATATTTAAGTACACTAGATCGGGTACATTAGGCCCTAGATCGGAATAGCGACACAATTCCAGATTATTCGATAATATATGTATATGCTTCCCACATCTAAACGAGCCTTTGTTCCTATTTCTTTGCCAAAAAAATAAAAAAAGTGCAGCAAACCAGAAGCATATCAAAGATAAGGTGGGGGGTTGAAAAGCTGTACGCTGAAAAGGGCGGGAAAAAGGAAAAGAAACAAAAAAAAGGAAATACACATAAAGTGCCTTGATCTAATACCTACAGCGTCTTTTGTTCTCTAGAGAGTCGTAGCAGCACCTTTCGTAACGAAACCGATAACAGAAAAAGATGCAGCCATTGCGAGTGCAGCGTTAGCGTTACGATAAATGGCTACTGCGAGCTTTTTCTCTCTTCGCTTTTCCGCGGAGTCTGGAATGGACGCGCGCGGACTTGTGGAGGGGCTTGCGATATCTATATATTTATATAGAGGAACAACACGAAACGCCTGTGTCTTTTTGCTGGGAAATGAGTGTAAACTCAGTAAGCTATATAACCGGACAGATGGGTCATAGTAATCCATCAAGCTCTGTTACGATACCAAGTCATCGACGAGAGCAATTAAAACTTGAGATGGATGGTATAGTGGTGGGCTGCCCCGGTAACACTTTTGGCTCTAGTGGGGGAAATATCTCTCGCCATATTTATACATTAGTTTCCGCAACACATCGCACGCCCAAAATTGGCTTCCCATCCCTGGAAGAAAACAAAATGCCGTGGCCCCCAGTGGTATATAACGCATCCTTTTTGTTCACTTTTCTTTTTGCTTGTTACCCCGGAGATGAGCAAAAAAAAAAGAAATAATAGAAAAGAGAAAATAACCATGTTGCATCTCAGTGGATTCTATATGCAGCGCAGCACGCCTGGGGCAACGCGATACAAGGACGCCGAACCCCGACACAAGGACGCCGGGCCCCGACAGAAGGACGCCAGCAACGCCAACGATAATAGAAAGTGCTTAAAGCGTATTAAAAATACGTGGCAAAGTTAAGCTAGGTTAGTCTAGGTTAGGCTAGGTCACTTTACGTTAGGTTAGGCGTCCTTCTGTCGGGGTCCGGAGTCCTTGTGACGTATTTTTTTTAACACGGCTTAAGCACTTTCTAATCTTGCTGGCGCTTAACCAATGAGCGGAGACTTTTTAAACTCGAAATTCTATTGGTGCTTAAAGATTACGGGTTTGGCGTCCTTCTGTCGGGTGGAGTCCTTTTGTCGAGTCGTTCTTGTGTCTACTTCCACGCCCGGCTGTAGGTAGTAAACCTAAATAATTCTGCACGAAATCATGACGATGTGGTTTAAGTACAGGGGGGGTTTTGTTTGCATATGGTTTGGGGTAAAAAAGAAAAGAGTCAAAATAGCCATGTTGCATGTCAGTGGATTCTGTATGCAGCACGCCCGGGTGTAGGTAGTAAACATAAATAATTCTGCCTGAAATCATGACCACCTTTTGGGTGCATAATGGGGTTGAAGTACGGGGGAGTCTTTGGTTTCTGCAAGGTTTTGGGGGTAAAAAAGAAAGGAAGAGATAAGGGGATACTCCTCTATGAAACACAAGTACCGTACGTGGGTTTGGAATGCAACAGTTGAGCGTGATTACCCTGTAAACTGCTGTCCGAAAGTTGTTGTTATTAACTTGGAATGCGACTAAGAGTTACTAGCATATCTTTATGCCAAGTAAGCGAGGTTTGGGGGATTATATAATACCCTGGCGAGTTACGCTATCAGAGTGTCAGTTGTTTAAACGGGGCCAAGTTGCAATGTTACCCTTTTGCGTTGGAATGGGTCCATGTCGCTGCAGAATCCTGTCTCTGTGTCTCTGTGCAAGCTTGGAGCTGTTAAACGCTCGAGTCCATTAAGCTCTCATTTCACTAATTGAGTGTCATAACAGATATGAAACCCCCAATCGGATTTACCGCTTCCCCTGAGCTTTTCCCCCACAATCAATACTTCATCCCTTCCCCCTACACAGTGGTGGCGGTCAGTAACTTTCGTCTGCCGATTTTTTCTTTTTTTCTTAACATTTATCAATATTATATCGTAGCCTGAACAAGTAACTAGTTCCAAGCCCGTAATGTTTTTTAAAAAACCAAAAGATTCGTCCCATCTTTAATGGAGGAAGAACAGGAAAGGTCATTGACAACAAAAAAGAGACAACAGAAATCCATTTACTCGCTAGTTTAGCGAAAAATAAAACGCAAAAGGAACTGGAACAAGCTGCCGCTGTATGTAGCAGATTAAAAATAAAAAGAGTTATCCCAATGAGACTATAGCACTCTGTTTTTAATTTAATTTCCCAACTTCTTTTCTTTCTCCCCGTTTAAGGTGGATACAAAACGGGTTTCCTGCAGCAGCAGAACACAGTCCCCGAAAGTTGAGAAGAGAAGTGTAGTACATCTAAATGATTTTTCTCAATTCGGTCCCTTTTCGACTCACTATACCCAGTCCCGGATCTTTTTGTTCGCTCCTATGTTGATGCCGGCTCCAGGGAGGGCATAAGAAAGCAAGTTGCTCGAAGACAAAAAAAGGCGGGAAAAAGATCACGCGCGTGTACAATATAGCTTTCGGGAGTGAAAAAAGGGGTTGACAGCCTCACGGCAGCATTCGCATAGTCCTGAACAGGGCGGAAAACGAAGGAGAAGAAAAATAAAAAAAATCTGCTGCTGTTGGTTGTAGACGGCAGTCATATTTATTCTATAGCTAGTAGCGATCTAAATCTATAATGATCTTTTGAGGGAAATAAAACTGCGGTAGACCGAAAAAAGTTACGTCTTCGCCATATTGTCTTGATTCATTTTTTATTTTATGTTTTTTTCTAGCCTTCCCTTTTCGTTCCTGAAAGGCTTGAACTATGGGAAAGGGAAGATCGAGATTAGATAGGCGGCAAAACATCAGCAAGCCGCTGCAGAGGCACAGCGGTGTTTGCTGCAGGTTTGTATTATGTTTTTAAAAAAAATGTTTAAAAATTTTTTTTTAAAAATTCCACGCGTGTTCTCTTTAGCATGCCAACGGATCAAAAGCAGTTATTGGATTCCGACAGCGTACCGCAAATTTCCTCGGAAATGTCAACTTTCTTTCGGGAGTATTCATATACGAGGGAAAAACAAGAGACGAGCCTTACCCCATGGTTATTTTTGTTTCCAAACTATTTCTCAGGCTTCCTAACGATGGGCTGTTGTAAAGCCTTTTCGCCCTTATGAGAGGGTGACAATAAACAGAAAACTCCACATTTTCAAAGGGAAAATTCCACGAGCTTTCATATAAACGTGTATACATACATGAAGGGTCTTGTAACATTTCAAAATTTCGAAATTCCACAAATTTCCTTGTGAAATTTCCTGAAAGGAGGGGTGAAAAGGCACCGAAAGTCGCCGCATGGGATTAACTTCCTTTGGCCCGTGCAATAAACCCTATATTGATTGCCAATAATGAAATTCCGGTCTTGGCCATCCTTAACCTCATCTTGTCAGTCATTTTGGGCTCCATCATCCCGAGTTTTCAAGGAAGGAAATATCGACAGGTTTCATACAAACCAGGCCGAGGTTTACGCAACAGACCGGGGTGCTTTTGAGACTTTTTCAACTGTATACTGTGTTGGTATTGATACTGCCGACATGCATTATCAATGGTTGGCAGCAACAGCAACGGCCTAAACACAGTTCTAGAGTGCACAGAGTATACAGAGCTTGCTTGGAAAAGCTGCGAAAGGCCAAATGAACTGCACTAATGGTCTAATTAAGAAGAATTTAATTAAATAATGTGGAAGGCGAGTATTAGTTAAGGAACTTTGCACTTTGCCTTGATTGTGCATGTCCATGGATCGAGTTCAGGGGGTTCCAATGTTGCACTAAGGGAGTTGTAAATATTCTGAGGGGACAAGACAAATGATATTCGAATGCGCTGGATGGATGAAGCTTGTTTTTCAGTTGTTAATTATGTTCCCCAACGAGGACAAGCTGAAAGCGAAACGCTCGAGAGAATAAAACGAACATGTGGAAAGGTTCGTTACGGGGGCGAAAAAAGACAAAGACGTTCAACTAAACTTAACTCCATTTAATGCTGCGAGCAACGAGCTGTTGTCCTCTTTTACTTGCCTGACACGGGACTGGGACAGCATCATGCTTACAAATGCTCCGCTAATGCAATGCTGGCAAAAGAAAAGAGGCTTTTCCAATATATATACCATGTCACCCAGGAAATCTTGCCTTAAGGGTGTTGTATGTGAGAAAACGCGCGTATAAGTCGATCAAGGGAGCAACAGCAACTTGGTTTTCGTTTCGGTTGCTCCAAGTGACAATACTTGTGCCTTTTGCGCCCCAAAACTCCACGTCTCTAGCTATACGGAGAGACAGTGTAATGGCATTTTGATTAAGGAGCGAATAATCGCATAAATCTCGCTTGTATCGACCAAAAACGAAACACGGTTGGAACCTCCGCGAATCCCTATATCGAATCCAAAGTGCTTTACCACTCCTTCTTCTTGCAAATGGAAAGTGCCTCTTTCTATAAATCTATTATACTTTCGAGATCCGACCAAGAGTTGACATGGAGAACGATAGCAGTGCTTCGCAAGAGAACTTTCGCGTATTAACGGCACTCGAAATTTACAATCTAACGCTCTGCGTCCCTTAAAAAAATAAAAATAAAAAAAATAAAAATTTTTTTGAAAAAATATGAAACAAGAAAAACAAAATGCCTTTCATTGACCGTGAAACTTCAAGGACCATAATATTTTTCCGTCTCAACTAACATCGAGCTAAATTTTCATTACCAGTTATGGTTAGGATCTTAAAAAAAAATTCGACGAAAAATACCTCATTTACTGTCCGGAAAGACTGCGGCAATGCCTAGTTCGCAGTAATATATTGGCAGCTGGGGTTGGCTGGGAAGATTGTGTGGGCGAAGCTAATGGCATAAGCCAGCAGAACCGACAGGCAATGTGGTGATGGGGGGGAGACAAAAAAAATAAAAAAAATAATAATAAAAGTTTGAGAAAATCTTAAGACCGGGCACACTTTCTGACAATGTAGAAATCCGCACTGGAAACAGGAAAGCCATGACCGCCTGCTGACTTGAAAATAGCTGCGGGCTACACACTATATAGAGTTAACAAAAGGGGCAGCAATGTCCATCCGTTTCCGCGCATAGAGATTCTTATAGCTGTTGGGATGCTCAGTTCCCGACTGCTAAGATGACTGCAATTGCTGCAGGAGACGATTGAACTCTTAGCATCTCGCCAAACTTTCCAAGGCCAAGGCTAAGCAACTCTTGTCTCTTGGGAGTTATTTGGCATGCGAAACCAAACTTGTGCTTGCTTGGGCTTCGTCTGAATTTTCGCCGCAATGAAGAGGGAGACGATTCTCATTCTCATCCCAAGCGCCGCATGAGCAGCAATGTTAAGTAATGCCTGGGTTATTGCTTGCCAGCCAGCGCCAAGCATCTTTAGCACGGACAAGTGAAGTGAAGGAAAGTCCCTGTGAATACGAAAACTCCGAGTCCAAAACCCTCAACTTTGTGAAGTGTCTAAATTCAAAACTACACATGAACATGAGAGCACTCCAGACAACAGCAGCGCCGCTCGTGCTCACAAAAGCGGGTTTCATGTTTTTGTCGGGGGGGGGGGGGGACTGGGTTCGTAAACAATATCGTAGGGATCAAGTGTAAATGCGGGGGAAAAACTCCCACCAGCGACAATAGATGCCCGCGACGAAAGAAGATAAATACGTAAAGAGTGATTCCATGTTCTTCGGACAACTTTTACGAGCATGTTCTATATACATATATCGACACGCCCCTCTATACTTGATATTGCAAAAAAAAGGATAATAAAAGCGAAATAAAGAAAAAATCGAGTTCATCGCAAAGATGAAGTCTATACAAGCCAGGATATAATCTTGGTCCAACGTCCAATTTTCTCATGTTAGCTCCATTGTAGCAGAAATGTACAGTAGGCAGGACGTTGCCAGGGTTCGGCAGCGCCAAATTTCTGTCATTTCTGTCTGAAGTCTGAATCCTGCATCTTATTGGAACTTTCATAGTACAGCCAAAAGAAGGAATGCTCGATTTTCTGGGTTTCATATGAACCTTGTTGCAAGGAAGCATTCAGAACTACTTTGCTCGCTATTATGTGTCTTTACATTGTAGACTCTGCCGCCTGGCAAGGGAATGCAAAAGGTGAAAAGGAGATTATCTTAGAAAGAAAGAGAAATTGTGCAGTTCCGAGTATTCTTCCGACGCCTCCATACAAGAGCCATTCAATCAGGTGTGAAAAGGTAAAAAGACGCCTTTCTACCATCACTAAACACGGAACTTCTTCCACCTCCCCACCCAAAGAAAGGGAAAAAGTTGAGGGCTAACGGTAAAAGTTTTGCCGGGACAAACCGGCGCGCCCCAACAAATTGGATTGTCAGACGAATACATCATCATTAAAGGCAACTGCTTGGCAAATTGGAGTAAAACATCTCTCCGCTCGCCGCAGAGCAATCGAGATGAGACAGCAGGAACGCCTCCATGAAGCGATTCCGGAATGCGAGTGCACGGACTGTGCCACGAACTCCCTGACCGCTATGAACTCTATTGTAAAACTAAATTACGGAAAAAGAAAACTGGAGGCTTACAGCGTTACATGTATCCGTTTTGGCATGTTAAACGCACTCGTATTTTTTAAAGAGAAGACCCCCCTCTTTATCCATCCAATGCCTGTGCTTCATTCATCAATAGCCCTAACAGCGACTGCTGGGACGCAAATTACTGTCAAGTTCGCTTGGAATGAAGATAAACAAGGACACAATAAGGTGGGACATAAAAGGACCTACAACAACTTGCCATGTCAGGACGGATTCTATCCAGCTATGCATTTCGCGTGGGCCTTGTCAGATTCCTCCCCCGAATAGTGAAGAGAAAAATAGTGTTCGCGAAGCTGCAGAACAGCAAAGCGATAGAGATTGAGCCATTGTATATATACTACGTCCATCATAGCAACGACCATGGATGCGAGAGGACATGGGAAAAACAGTCCACTTCGGGAAAAGCGGGAGCGAGACAAACCAGGAAGATACGTATGTGAGTTGAAAGGGAACAAAGCATACATACGACGTCAACGACGCCGAGTCTGTGGGCCAGGCGGGACCCGTCACCATAAACAATCGGCGGACTCTCCAGCTACATGGCCCGCACGGGCGAGCCGAGGCCGGTCCAGTCCTGTCCCGTCCCCGCAGGAAAATATACGGGGGTCGAGACAATTCGAGAAAAATTCAGTTTCGGTAACTTATCGCGGGGGAAAACGGACCTTGCGAAGACGATCATAAATTAACTTTTGCTTTACAGCAGGGCCTCAGTTCGTTGGGTAATACAATAGAAATAGAAACCGAAACCGAGATTTAAGCCCTACCCCCCTCTTTCCTCCAAAATGGCTTCCACAGAAATATGTTCGAAATCCCAAAGCCCGAAAGTTTATCTCACCAGTTTTTTTTGCGATTTATTATTCCTCTTTAAGAAAAAAATTACACATAAATTTTTTTTTAAAAAAGACACCTTTATCGTTTGATCTACTGAACTGCAAGAGTGACCAAAAGCCAAAGAGCGACCAACTTGCATAATGTTCGATTGCCATGCGGGACCGGTTTGGTTTGGCGGGAACACGGGAATATTTAAAGCGTACTTAGACTATTAAAGCGTAGTGGTGAACACCATCAGAGGGATTTTGGAAGCGAGAAGTAGCAGAAGAAAGTGCCAACTTGACATGTCTTGGGTTCCTTTTTCAAGTCGCGTAGTGTCGAGCTTCGCATAAGTTTCCTTTTGCTTGCCTTTTGCAAGCAAATGCAATTTTGTCGGAAATAAAAAAGGTGGTTCGTTGTGCTACATACGTTTTTTTCCATTTTTTTAAAACTAAAAATCCTCCTGGAGAACCCGAAGCTCTTCGAGTAATGCTGGGAGGCAAAGTGTACCAGCACAAGTAACCGCCCACTCCCCCTGATGCACAAAAAGCAGAAAATGAAATGAAATCGTAGCAAGGAGTTTTTCTTACTGCAATATTCCGCAATATGTGCAATCGCCGCTCTTTGTTGAACGGAACGTGGCGATGTTCCTCCCGGACCGGGTAAAAAAGTACCCAATTTCTTTCCCGTTCCAGACTTTGCGTCAGATTTACTCAAAAGGAACACACAGCAGTATCGTTCCAAATCCCCGAGGAATATTCTTAGTTTGTTGTTGTGTGTCGCTATTGAAGAAGCTTGAGGCTCGAAAACGCATCAAGACCATAGGACCAGTGAGAAGAAGCATGCAAGAGAGCAAAGCGGGCAAACGAGGCATTCCTATGTGTCTGCCTCGCCGTCAAGGCGCTTTTCTCTCCGTCTCATCAGGCACGAGCGACTTTTTTTCTTCTTTTTGTGGGTAATGCTATAATCCTTTACCCGCTTCTTTCCTTGGCTGTATGTGCAACCCTTAAGGTTGGTGGCTTGGAAGCACAAAATGGAAGCAGTAAGGATGCGCGCCTTATTTCGACACATCCAAATCAACCAAGCATGAGCCGATAGAAAAAAATCAAACCCAGCACAGTCCTTTTCCTCAATGCTTTTGCCCTTGGATGCTACCGCATCAGCGACAGACTTTTCGGATCAGGTAACCCGCAAATGCTTGTACGCTATCCACCCTGCTTAGTTCCAACTCCCACAAAGGGCTTAAACTGAACGTTAAGATGCTAGATTGCTTAAATGTCGTTCATCGCCTTCGTAAAAAAAAAAAGGATGTGTTTAGCGTACCCTTAATTCCCCCAATCCCACCACGACACCATACGCCGCAATTACTGATGTGATTACCCTCATAAATCAAGGCTATTATTCAAATCCCAAGGTTTATCGCTTGTACCACTTGTATCGCTTCCTACAGATTACACAAGACTTTTGCCGCTTGCTAGAGTACTACTTCGGGGCAATACAGCTATTGCGTTGTTGTTCGCTCCACGAGAGAGCTTTTGGCTGGAGCATGGAGGAAACATGACCAAACGGAAAGTTTTGCGAGGAAGGGGGGATTGAGTCGAAAATCTTTGTTTAATTGCCTGCTTACATCAAGTGAACCCAGCGACCTGTAGCCATTGCGTTGAGGTGTGCGCAATGGCGAAGCGTGCATAAGAGCAAGCATAAGAGAAAAACTTGGAAATTGCACACTCCAGTTTCAAGTTTTCTTGACGACATTATGGCTTCCATAAACAAGCTGCACATGCAAGACGTTATCAAGACAAATGACAGTGAAGGCGAAATGCTCTAGGCAAATAGATACCGACCCCTCACCCTCTCGCCCCCGGCGAAAGTGAGATTGCCTGGGGAAGCCAAACGGGTGGGGGGTGCGCTTCTGAACTTATATACTGCGGCGAATCTATGGCGAGCAGAAGATTGCAAAGTTGGCACACACAAGTTAGCAGATCTGACAACACCAATTTAGGCCAGGCAAAGTATAGTTGTGTAGAAGACACGGGCTAAATTGCGTTGAGCGTCCCCAGATAAAGAGGGGACTAAAGAACCTAAAGGACCTAAAGAGTATAGACAAATTTTCATTCTTGTGGGGGCTTCTGCTGGCTTTTCTGCATAGCAGACTGGAGTTTGGGTGAAAACAATTGACTCCTCGCCCTTAACTTTGTCGAATTTATGTTCTACTTCGGGGCGGTGTAAGCCTCACGTAGATGTGCCTTGAAGGCAGGCTGCAACAAAGTCAGTAAATATTGCCTTAAAACAAACGAGCTTCCATTACCCTCGACTGCGAAGAAATAACTTTGCAAAGAAGAAGGACGAAGGGAAAAAAAAACTACACGCAAGAGCTAAAGTAGCCAGAAAGGAAGACATGCTCATCATAATTCCGTAAATAAAATAATCCCAGCTTATATACCGTGGTGCTCTCCCACCCGAAGTCTACCTCTTAGCTCCGTTGTAATATATTAAAGCCAAAAGAACCCTTCTTTTCGTAAATATATTATTTGTTTCTTTTACCAACGCGACCATACCAAAAAAAACGGAACTTGCGGAGGAACGGGAACAAACGAAGAACAATCTAAGGGCGGAAACGGGCTAAAATATCGCTGCCCATGACACCCCAGCTTTGTCCTCTTGCCCAGTTAAGTTAAGGTTGGTTTCCGTTACACATAACGACCGCAATCTATCAAGCTTCCTAATTACCAAGTGGGCTAACAGCTAAAGCCATTGGATGCTCTGGGTTCAGACCGTTACAACCTGTCATCTACTATAATTGCTTGTCTTCTGGTCTTCAACAACTGCAAACTTTCCAGTTAGAAAGTTGGCTAAGCTGGCACGGTACGCTATGGCCCCTAAAGAAAAAGGGCTGGACACAAAAACAAAAACAAAATAAAATAAAAAGCTTATCTGTACCTAACCAACACTTCACCTACAGTTTTCCTGGCTATCACGTTCTTTAACTGGCAAGACAATTTCTTTGCTCGACAGCCGCGAATATAAAGCTTTTCCGAAGCTTCCTGCACAGCCAAGTAAAAACTGTCGGTTTCGGGATCCCGTAAGTAAGAATGAAAACAACGGGCGTCCGAAGAGCTATAAGGGCAAGCTGAAAGTACTCGCCACCAGTGAGAAAAAAAAACTAAAATGGGAAAAAAAGGCGGGAAAAGGGAGGTGATGCACTTACCTCGATAAATAAAAGTGGTCGTCTTGGTAGCAGTATAAGACTACGTGAGTGCTGTTGTGTGGTCAGTTACGCGTCCATCCAATTGCTTCAGCTATCAGGTGTCATTACCATTCTCCATTTCCTGAGGCCACTGCCACTTCTGTTACGAAACAAGAAACGATAAACGTTGTCAATTAAGAGGTTCGGAGTTAACACTTCGGGGTTTTATTACGTGGGCGAAACTGAAGTTAAAAGTCAAAAGAGAAGCGAATGAATTGTTTTTTCCTTTTTTTACCTTTTTTTTCTTAACTCTTCTGAAACTTTTCACACAATATTCACTATTTGGGGAACACGAAAGTTACGAAAAACGTGACTTGAGCTAGCAAACCTTACGGACACCAAACAAAACTCAGCCTAGGTTCAATTAAACTAGTTTTACTTATTTTTGTTGGGCAAAGTTTGGGGACTTGAAAGGTGGAAATGTCAAAGTGGAAAGTCGGAGAGGTGGGAATTCCGCGCTCGGATCTTTCAACTGAAGCTTCTCTGGAGACTGAAGAGCGTTTTCAAGAAGAGAGATGCTTTTGCAGCAACATCGGAGGAGTGCGCAAATGCGACAGAAACAACCAGACCGGCAGCAAACGAGCAGAGAGAGAGGAGAGAGAACAGAGTAGAGAGAGAGAGGGAAGTTTCGATAGTGTGAAGGAAAATGCATTACGGACATCGGAATCGGAAGAAAGGCTCACTGGACATTTGACTCCAACTCCGGCCAGCAATAACACTAGACGTGTCACATCCTTAACCGCACAACCCGGGAACGCTGCTGCAAGATAACACGGTTAAAGCCTTGTTCCTTTTGCGAAATATTCTCTATTTTTTCTTTAAAGAAAAAGTTTATTTAATTGTCTTCTTAGTAATAGAATACCTCGTGATGGTGTGATCTTTTGTAGCGGGGTTTAACGAACGCTCCAGCGGGTTTAATACATCAGTAGACTTCGCGTGAAAAGCGTCAATGGTTTCTCATCATGCGATGCAAGTTATCA
The DNA here is from genome assembly GCA_022832285.1 of Lepidurus apus apus. Lineage (NCBI taxonomy): Eukaryota > Metazoa > Arthropoda > Branchiopoda > Notostraca > Triopsidae > Lepidurus > Lepidurus apus. Next base: position 471,701 of record JAGJRO010001033.1, on the reverse strand, counting down.
TCTGACCCATCCATGAGTATACAAATCCTATCTTTCGACCACATTTATCTCTCGGTTTTTATGCTTTATATACATCGGTCTTTTCTTTGCGGAAGCATCATAGCATGTAAAGGCTTCTAAAAAATTCATGTTTCCGTGCGCGAAAATTCGGAAGATTTGTTCAGGTTGACTTGCGTGTTATGGGCGTTATGTCTGTATCGGCTCCTTTCTTCCTCCGTGTACTATCTCTTCTTCTTAAGGGCCGGGCCGGTGGGTTGATTGTAATCCAGCCAAAACCGTTTGAACAGCTGTCGCGTGTTGTTTCCGAAGGACCATTAGACGATTAAGACGACCTTTTTGCCTTTTGGTTCTCACCTCTTCCGTCAAAAAACTTCGGAAGATCACCATAATCAATATCGATCTCTGCATTTATAGATAAAAGAGTCTCGCTTGGGTTTTTCATGTTCGCCATATCGGTAACAGAGACGATAAAAGCACAGAGTGCTTCAGCCTCGCAACCAACTCTCGTCTTCCGTCGTTTTGAGGCCCCCGTGGTCATATACGTGAACCATAACAACTATCAGACTCAGAGATCCAGGTTTATATGGACTTCGTATAAAAGCAACATAGCAGCAGTCAAAACAGGGAACTAAGCGGCAGTGCAGAAAGACTCTTAGGATTTGGATCCTGTTCAATTTTTAAGTTTTTTTTCCTCCCTACACAACTGAATTTGTTGGATATTGATAATAGATAAGCACTCTATGCTTGATTGGATGACACGGCCCAAACTGCGCAGACCAAGCGAAGCCAAAACTAGGTTGTATAAGGAAAAGTTTTCTCGGAATAGCTAAGCAGGCTGGGCTGTCAATACTGCTGACTGGATCAATTTTTTTCCCGACAATGCTCGACAGGGCTTAACACACATAAACTAAGAAGTTTTTAGCATAGTAATAAGTTATCCCCACCAAACAAGCCCACAGTTGAAGCGAATACCGAAACTTAGAAAAAAATCAAGAAGATTCGGAAGATTCGTGAAAAGAAAGATTCGTGGCGAAGAATTTTTATACATAATGAGATGCAAGTTCGTAAAGACTACACGCATACGATTTATGCTAAACTTGTGAAGATTACAACTCTTCATTCCTCTATTGAGGAAAAGACCCTGCGACACGAGATTTTCCCCAGAAGAGCTTCATATTGCTAACGAAGCTTCCCATAAAGACGACATGTTTCTTTTGCTTTTCGGGTGTGGGAAACCCTTCGCGAAATTCTGGGAAAAGGAATTAAACCTGTTCCATAAAGCCTCAAAATTTATTCATTAGAAATTTTTCGTTTTACCTTTACCGAAAAATTCTGCATCTAAATTCTGCACTAAGCATTGTGCTAATTTAAAATAAATAAAAAAAAATTGGGTGGAACGTGCCCGTGTAGAATCCAACCTTTCAGGTAATGCTACCTTTATCATCTAGTTTTTTTTCTTTATTAGATAGTCTGTTCCTTCAATCCGAACCGGGAACGGCGATTTTAAAAGCTCAACGCGAACAATTAACCAAAATGGACCTTTCAGACTCCCTTTTAAGGACTACGTCGCATACTTTAGCCCCACATTTTAGCTTGAATTTACGGAAGACTTTTATCTAGACCGGTGAGCACACGATTGCTATGATACTGCAAAAAGGAACGAAACGTAATTATCGCTGAACAAAAAAGAAAGAACCTGAGCTCGAATTGCGTAAATACGTAGATGGGGTAATGTCTCCCTGGCGCTTCCAGTCGGACCTTAACTGCGCCTGTAATAAGAGACGGGATAGATGCGTCCAGATCTAATCAAGATGTCTCGAAATGAGAAATGCTCAATTGCGGAAAAAAGTACTCGATTCTCAGAATTGCAGTTTGGGCTTTGGCCTAACACGATATATCGTGCTACGAAAACATACATAGCATAATTGACAAATATATGATTTATGATTACTTCCAAATAATAATGCAGCACAATGACTAATTAAATCAAGTAAATTTAAGTAATCATAACTGTAAAATACTTTACCTTTATTATCAGACGCCCATGTTTGCGGCTTCCATCAATCATGACAGCATCCTCAGGCTAATGCGTAAATAGAGCTTCAACCGCTAAGAACGACAAAGATATTTTATTTTTCATAAAAGAATTACATTCCTAAAGAAAATAAAGCGAGGTTAAGTGTTATTAAACAGTAATTTTGTATTACTATAACTTACCGTAGGATCTGCACACTTTAAAGATAACTTTCACGCGCCAGAAATGGAAATACAATTCACAGAAGGCGCGAAAATACGTTTGCTTGACCTTAATACGAGAAAGCGAAACCCGATTAAGAAGGAATCTTGGGATATTCTTTAATCGCGAACCGGGTGCCGCGAAAAGCACATTGGTCGTGTTCGAATGTTTTTATAAAACAAAAAGAGAAGGTAATTTCCGATAATAGCCTAATAAGATAAGGTTTAGGTATACCATGACTTTAGGATCTTAGGAGGAGCAAAGTAAGTTAGTTCTATATAATTTTGCTTAATAAATTGACTTTCGTGTTATACTTTTAGACCATGAACAGCATTAGTGAAGCGTGCAACGAGCTAAAACAGTCTTACGACTCTTGCTTTAATGCTTGGTTTAGCGAAAAATTCCTAAAAGGGGACCAGAACCATGAAGTTTGTGGACAGCTATTTTCCCAGTATAAAGAATGTTTGAAAGTAAAGAGGTTTTGCCTAAAGTTAATCATGAATAAATATTAAGCCGTTTTCGGTTTTGTATTCTAGAAAGCCATAAAGGAGCAGAATATGGATATAAAGGAAGTGGAAAAGGAAGTCCTAGGTACAGATGAAGAAGTCAAGTTCAGTTCCAGCTGACCCGGAAGGGAAAGTAGTTATGTGAACTTATGTAGAAATATTTCCATATTTGTATGAAATGTACGACTTTTGCAAACATGTGCATCTTGTAGAAAAAATCTGTATTGTCTAAGCGTACTAAATGGATTGACTTTAGCCATACAGTGAATTGCGGCTAGCATGTAGTCTTTTGTTTGCCGACTTTCCATAGAAGGCCAATGCGGAAAGCTGCAGAGTCGCAGAATACAGGAAATTACTTGGACTGGATAAAGCCTTGCAATTTTTCGAGGAGATTAACGTAGAGTCCGTGCTCGAAGTTAGTAGTCAAGTTTGTCACTTTCTCTGCAAACTCGTTGGACACGCCACGCTCTTCGAGCAGATTCATGAGCAAATCATACATGTACTACACGGGAAACAAAAATACACAATGAGAATCTACCAAATAATTAAACTTCTAAAATTACCCCGTCCAGGATGTCACCAGATACGGCATAGGTTTTGTCGCTAGGTTCTCCTTCGTAAATGGCAAGCTCGTCAATGGTGTAAACGTCCGCTACAAGAGAATGGTATACACAAATGTTCTGCCAAAGGTTAGTAAACATGATTACTGATGGTATCGGTATCCTGAGGCGCTCCGGTGTCTTGCACAAAGCTGCATGCCAATCGCACCACTTTGCCGCCCTTGCAAATCCGTACTTCAAACTGGGGTTTGCATTTCATCTCTACATCGGAAGCAGCATCAGCTTTCGTGTTAAGTTCGTCCGGAACTTCTGCGTCCACAGAATGGTTCACGTTAAAGGAAACAACGACGCTATAAAAAAATGAATTAAGTTATTATAAACCGAGTCAACGAAAGCATATAAACCTACGTTTCATCATTGAATTTTTTGGATAATTCGAGCTCAGCACCATTGTTCTTCACTTCGAAGCCATCAAAATTAGGGGGTAAGCTTTTGGTCTTCTGGTTCGCCTTCTCAGCCTGGATTTCTTCAGTCAAAAACTCAACTAACTCTTTATCTCCTAATGCAGATAGAAATGGTTAAAAAACGCTCATTAAAGTACAAAAAGGGGTTTTACCTTTGGTGTGGAGGCCTTGAATCCCACACCCACAAGCACAAGACTGTCCCCATGGGGTATTCTGACTAATTTTGTTGGCGGATTTGTTAGAAGAAGATAGGGAAGAGGATGTTAGGTGCCACATTGATCGGTAAGTTGACGTTTTCCCAATCCCAGAGCTGATTAGGTGAGATTTTGTAGCTAAAGCCTGGCTGGAAAGCCTCGACAAACCTTTCAATAACGAGTGAGCAACAGGGAGAGCCATGGTACGCAAACTGTGTTTACAAGTAGATTAGTTAACTGACATAGAAAGATGACATTAACTGTATCTTACTTTTAGCAAAGAAAGAAACCGGTAAAAAGCGTTACGGAACTTTCGCGTCGATCGAAGCACGTTGTCAGTCGCCGCTACTAGCAGAGCCGGTGAACACTAGCGGAGGTCAAATGCGACGTCAAGTTCTGTTCAGCGCACGTTTGAAAAAGAGAACCAATATTAAAACTTTAGCTTAAAATTAAAATGTCACATTTTAAAACCCGTTACTTGGCAACGTGAATTCCTATTGGTCTCGGCGTGAGCTTAGCTCATTGCCGTCGTTTTATTTCAACTGATGATTTTACATGCGAATCGATGGGATAACTCAATATTCGTACGTCAGCACAGCATTCAATCTTCATACTTACATTCAGACTAGCTTAAATTATTATATAATTAGTATTCATTTACTCACGCACCTTAAGTTCACTCAATCATACAACATTAATATAAATATGCGTATTCACCGTTAAGTATCTTTGGGTGAACATAAAGTATATTTGTAGTAAATATTAGGGAGTTTTACTTGAGTTTCACTACTTGGAGAAGCAATTATGGAACAGCATATTGTATGAAACTAAGCTACTCAAACGAGTCAGGATTTCTGTATTGTTATACAAACAAAACCAATAATCTCGTTTTTAACTAACGCAGGTTATTGGCTTAAAAATTAATGCTGACATATCGGTATATCGTGTTTATGCGTCCTGTATTATTTGTCATGAGATATACCCTATAGACGAGTTTATCAAACATGTATACAATCCCAATTAATAATTGCGCCTTGTCAGGGCTAAGTTATTCATTACATAAAGAGCCTGTCTACTGCCTATTCTACCTTTAGAGACGTGGGGAGTCTAAAGGGGTTACCTTCCACGTCATTTGCTGTTATATGCCACGAAATTGACATCACGTGTAGAGAGCCTAATTGACCGACAGCATACTATTTGGCTTATATGAGCGTAATGACGAATGGATCAAGGTGGTACTATAGCTACAGCCTAATCGCAGAACGTATGACAAGCTTAGTTACAATTCTAATAACATTCTCAGCGTGCATCCGGAACCTATAACGCGAACTTCACACCGAGTAAATCGAATGTGAAAGCGACCCCAGAACCGAATTTTGAATTTCTCTCAAGTAGCTCTTAAAGTAACCAGGACTAAAAGCCCTGTACGTAAACGAATAAGGTGCTACAGAGTTCGTGCGGTATACCGTACGCTTGTACATAAAAAAAGAACATGTAACAACAGACCTGCGCCATGCTCTTGTGTTGCGTAAAAGAAAAATGGGATGAGATTACGGCTAACTTAAATAGAGCACCCTTTCAGGAAAAAAAGACAGTAGTATTACTAAGCCGAAATGGATTCATTCAATGGAACAACTCCTTTTCAGTCTAGTGAGCAAAACGATAAAGCCATTGTTATTCTACAAGACAACTTAGATGACTTCTTCCTTGTACTAATGGGCACCATAATACTCTGTAATTACAACTAATTAACGACGTTTCTAAGTAAAGAGTATTTTTTATAGTTCTCCAAGCAGGGTTCGCTTTTCTGGAAGCTGGTTTCGTTCGAAGGAAAAATACCACGAGTATTCTACTGAAGAATTTCCTGGACAGTGGTAACACGAACCAGACCAGTGAACAATTAATTCCTAACCGTAATATTAGCTATAAGTTGCGTTCTGTACTGGTTGGTTGGCTATGCCTTCGCATACGGTGACGGAAACAGCTTTATAGGAACTCGATACTTCGCTTTAACAGATCTGCCTCGGAATAAATACTCACATTGGTTCTTTCAATATGCATTCGCAGCGACATCTACTACAATAGTGTCCGGTTCCGTTGCTGAACGTTGCAGTATGATCACTTATTTTGCGTACAGCGTGTTAATATCTGGTAAGTGAAATTTTTCCATTACGAGTCAGCGCTTCTAAGCATGCTTCACAATACGCACATTTCAGTCTTGAGCATGAAAACTAGTTTCCTTTTAATTATACATATCTTTGATTCATAAATTGAGTCGGGGAAAGCGCGTACGCAATCCCCACTACCAAAAATTATGCACCCGAAATACCCACATAAGGGGTATTCGCAGAAGCCCCTCCGACCGGAGTGCAATGGCCGGTGAACTCCTGGAGGAACCACCTTCGTGATCATGGTATCCTCGGCGCCAAGTAAGTATGCTATCCTTAGCTCACGATAACGGCTACGAGGGTGTGCGGCGTATTTGTAAAACGCTTACGACCGACCTGCCCACTCGTATGATCCTTAACGATTTCTCGGTCAAATTTCCAAAGAAAAAAGCTACTAAACCTCAAAAGCGGATTCAGCTTTACATTATGAATGCTAAACATAGATAATATATTGGCAACATTTGCTAAAAACTTCAAAAAGACTCGAGTAAAAGGGCTGAGATATTTAACAAAAACGTGACGCGTTACCTACGTAACAAGCTTGATACTAATATTTACCTCTTCATCATGAATAATTTCTGTCACTTTAAGAACAATAGAAAACATGAGAGTAAAACTTAACTTTAAAATAGCACCTGAGGCAAAATACAGTACGCTAATAAGAAAAAATTTAGAAAAGGTACCACGCGACGGCATCTTAAAGTAAAAAATGTTAATTGTAGTAACTTTATTGTGACTAAGTTAACGTATTGAACACAACTTCTCGATGTCCTTAAAAATAAAACAATTATATATAATAAATAATAAGCTACTTTAATAAGAACAAAGCACAGACCAAATTACAATTGAACGCATGTCTACCCTTTGTTTTGTTGTCAGGTCTGCCAGCCGCGGCATGGCATATCATTTAGTCACCTGCTTTCACTATTTTTACTACAGGGTTATACTCTTATGCAATAATATTAAGTATGTTTAATCTTACAGGGTTTGTTTATCCCGTAATTTCCCACTGGGCCTGGTCAGAACAAGGATGGCTGAAAGCTCTGGGATTTGTTGATTTTGCCGGCAGCGGAGTTGTGCACTTGACTGGTGGCGCTGTTTCGATCCTGGCGGCCTACATTGTCGGACCTCGCATTGGCCGGATTGACTCTGGCGGCAAATTCAAAGAAATCCCTGGACACTCCGTCCCGGTATGGAATTTCGGACACATACCCTTACAAATCTTATCATTTAGCAATTAGCTTGCGTTACTAGGTACTTTCATCTTAAATCTGGGATTCCTGGCTTTCAATGGAGGATCGCAAGGGAGCATTGTTCATGAAGGAGATGGAATTGTTCTGGAACGTTCAGTTTTCAACACGGTATTATCAGGCGCCGGTGGTGCCATAACTGCTCTGTTCTTCAATCGTTTCGTGGTTGAAAGAAAAAGCAAACAATGGAGCTGTTTAACGACCATCAACGGATCAATAATTGGGATGGTAAGAAACGCATTATGTTTATCTCACAATGATAAATAAAAACGCTGCAGGTTTCCGTCTGCTCCGGATGCAATCAATATACTCCGCTGGCCGCTTTAAGTACAGGAGTAATTGCCGCTTTGGTGTTTATAGGCCTACGATCATTGCTACCTTTAATTAAGCGTATGAGTTATATAATGAAAAGATATCCCTGCTTAAGTTTCATTCTATCCTGTTATAGTCGACGATCCCTTAGACGCCGTGCCGGTACACTTCGGTGGTGGTCTCTGGGGCTTACTTGCCTTACCTTTCCTTGGACCTGTGGGTATTATACAAACTTGGAGCTTGGAATCGGCAAAAGTTAATTAGAAACATCAATTACATCACATCTAAACTACTTTTTGATTAATTTCTTGCAGCAACTGTTGTACAACCTCGTAGGAGCCATCGCTATTTGCTGCTGGTCTTGGTTACTCGCTGGAACATTATTTTCCCTACTTCGATTAACTGGGTATCACCGGCCCAGACCAGAAGTAGAAATTTTAGGTTTGCCTTAATTACTCCCTGCTTCCGATATTTTCATACTTTTTTGCTTGTGGATACAGGTTTAGATTGGGCTGTCCATAAAGAACCAGCCTATCCCTATGAGTCGAATGCCATGTTTTTCGACAAAGCTCCAGTGATAAATCAGACAAAAGTTGTCGAGATCAACTCACGGACTCGACCTCCTTCACAAGCGTGGCGAGCTTCTTCATTGGGTATATGGACGTTCGTTTAGGAAAAAGCTTAGGAAAAGTTTTCTTATTTGCAGATGACACGGTAACCGGATCGGCAATTAACCCTGCCTTTTACATGTAAAAGAGAAAAGGTGCGGGAATCCGAAAGAATGGCCCTGACAAGCTCTGACTATTCTAACGGACTTTCATCCAAGCTCTGTATTGTCTTTTTCACCAGAGGCAAATGTGGAAAGGCACCGAAGCTGTGAAGAAATAATGGGGTTGGGCGTTTTTAAAAAGTTACTAACCTAGGCATTTACACCTAATCCTGGTTAGTAGTGTGAGAATCTCTTTTGAAAATCAAACAAGCACGAAATGACGTTTGGCACTACAATTGGTCCTTGAAAAAAAAAACTTTTGGCCGCTGCACCAAAAAGCTGTTTTGTTTTTGTCTCTCCTAAGCCCTTTGTACAAAAAAGGAAGAAAAAAAAAAAAGGAATTCACTAGCGTATTTTTTTTTTTTACAATTAAAAAACCGAGCACTTCAATGTTGACAAAAATGGCTTCGCGTCCATTCACATTTGCTGTAGAAAAGAATGCAAGATAAATCGCTCAAAAAGGCACGGGCAGTGGCAGTGAACGCGAAGTCAATCACTAAGCTTGCGATTTAGCTTCTTTCTTGCTGGGCTTGGTCTTCTTCTCCTTGGGGATCTTTTTCTTATTCGCTTTCAACGATGTATCCTTCTTCATTTGTTTTCCTTCTTTCGCTTGTGCGTTCGTCTTGTGTTCAGATTTTCGTTTTCTTCGGGCAATGCCGCCAGGATTGTATACTTCCCTGCATAAAACGTTATCAGTATACCAAACGGAGGGTAAAAAAACTAAAAAAATAGAATGATTACTCATCATAGTCGCCATCCTCGTCATCTAATCCATCTATAAGAGCATCTTCTCCAGTAGCAAGATTTGTCTCCGTTCCGTCATAATCGTCCTCATCGTAGTCACCAATAGTTGGTGGTTTGGCCGGCGCCGGACCTCTGCCAGTAGTGCCGGGTCTCGCAGAAGGCTTCTTTTTCGGAGCGGGGTCGACGACGTAATCATCATCGTCGTCATCTTCTTCCAAATCATCGTCGTAAAAGGGGTCTAAGGTGTCATTTTGGGCTGGAATGTTGGGAAGGATGCCCTTGGGGTTTCGGGGTCCGCCTTGATTAGGTCTACCTGCAACTCCTGCAGGAGGAGGAGGAACAGGCGGCAAGGGCGGAGCTGGAAGAGGATCATCGTCATCTTCATCAAATTCATCCTCTTCGTCTTCGTCCTCGGCCAGCGAAGTAGGTACCGAGACTGGTAAAGCCAAATCGGGTAATTCGCTAGCATTGCGCTCAGCAGGTCCATCGAGACGTCCCGGGCTGGTAGGTTTGCTTTCAATGGCACTCAAACGTTCTTCAAGTTGACGAATGGTCTTGCGCAGTTCTTCTACGGTCCCCAAAACTTGCAAAAGGGGACCAGACATATCAGCAGCTGCAGCATCTGTCATGGACAAGAACGAATTGATTCATTGTTAGCTTAAACAATGCACATGGACTTTTCACGCTTTACCTGCGGAAGAAGCAGTTCCGGGTTCTCCTTTGTCTCCTTTGGGACCAGGAAGACCACGTAAACCGGGTTCACCTATAGAAACAATGCCAACCTTTTAACCTCGAAACAAAGCGTCACATTAACGGTACATTTTACGGCAAACAATTCGCAGGCAACAACCATGTGCTGAATAAAATATGAAACCAAGTTGAAGCATTATAACGTGCCTGTCACTCGTAAAATACAACACCGTGCAAAAAAGAAAACAAAGTTTTTGGCACTCCACACTAAATTCCATGACCAACCTGGTTTACCCCGAACTCCTTCAAACCCTCTTTCCCCTTTAGCCCCCTTCTCACCGCGTTCAAACCTGCCTGGTTCGCCTAAGATATAGAAATCTCACTGTCTTAAATGCAGCGACAGTAAACGCATCGAACACTAACAATTACCACTAACTAAACATCACATTAATACAGACAAAATTCAAGGCAACAATAAAAAGTAAAAATAATATTTAAAAAATCTCTTACCAGGAGGTCCTGCGGGTCCTGGCGGGCCTGTACATAAAGAAAAGAAAACAATGAATTTAACAATTGAATTCTATGGTCAGAAAGAATACTACATAAGAGGTTGACTTGACTGAATAATTTGCCAATTCAGATGATCGTAAGGATAGCTGGCGAAGACGGTGGTGACCGTAATAAAAGAGCATGACATTTAATATTAATGCATACCTGGTGGTCCAGGTCTTGAGACGGCATTAAAATCTTCATCGTCGGAAAAGCCTGATCCTTGATCGCCTGCCCCGATTCGCAAGTTTCTGGGAGCTGGGATAGCAACTCCAGGTGGGCCTAAAAAAAAACGAATGAAATTTAAATTTTCGTATGGAGAAAATTCCACAAAAAATAGTTAATAGCTATCCTAATGACTAGCATTAAAGGAATTAAAATCGTCAATATTTTTTAAGCAGTACTGAAGACATACATTATTGTTTCGAGGAAGGATCTTCAAAGCAGACTAAAAGATAAACACTTCGCGGGAAGAATATCCTAAAACAATAGAAATACAAATACGAAGAGATTTTATTACCTGGTGGTCCGGCCAACCCTGGTGCTCCTGGTTTACCAGCCTCTCCAGGGCTTCCCCTTTGCCCAGCTAGTCCGGGTGATCCTGGTTCTCCTTTCAATCCAGGTATTCCTTGCAAACCTACCCGAACATCAAACAGATAATAAGAACAGCACACAAAAAAACGTCGAGTCAGCAGCAAAGAAACACAAGCCATGATTCGAGAAACAAACGCAGTCAGAATGCAGGAGCCGAAGTAAATAAAGCAAGATTCATCTGACCAAACATCTTTGATCCATAAATTATATGTCTAACATACCATTAATTCCGGGCTCCCCGCTTATTCCCATAGGACCCGGTATACCATTCTCTCCTGTTTCTCCCTTCGGTCCTGAAATTCCTATAAAAATTCGCCAAGAAAAAAAGAATTTTTATTTCATGGAAGTTCAGGGTTTATTTTAGTGAGCACATCGAGCACCATTTGTCTTTTATTTGGCTATAAGACGTTAAGTTATTCAACTAGTTAAATCTCTTTTCCAATACTAAATCATGACAAGTAGCAATAAAAGATTTGCATTGACTACTTGAAATATATACGATGATTTATCTTTTTAACTATATCTAAATGCCTTGTATAGCAATATACGTGCATATATAGAAATATCGTTTACCTGGAGGGCCAATAGGTCCCATTAATCCTGGCAATCCATCAATTCCATTCCTTCCTGGTTCTCCGTTTCGTCCAGGAATACCGTCGACACCTAACGTCAATAGACTCAGTTAGAAAATGTAGTATTACGGGAACAGCAAAGCTTGGAATGTCGCAAGGGATATCTTGAGACCACATCTTTATGGACAGAAGGTAAAACAGATTACCCACATTACACAAAACCCTCAACAATATTTGCTAGTATGTATACCTTCCCATAAAACCGTCTTCTCAGTTATCTGCGCAAATTTGCATATTACCGTTTCTTCCCGCAATTCCTGCTAAACCAGGCGATCCAGGAGGGCCAGCTGGACAAGAGCAAGACTGGGGCACTACAGCAGGCCGAGCATTTGAACCAACTTCATTGTACTCATTGCTCACATCCGCTTCCAAGTAATCGATATCCCCTCGAACACCCGCCAACCCGGGCAATCCAGCTTGGGCTCCAATGTCGCGTGGTGTGGTACTAGGTTATGCAAATAGTTTTAAAGTCAAGAAGATTCCAACACCGCGCCAGACAACAAGACTTGCATTGTTTCCATACCTGGTAGTAGTTCGTCGCCCTGCAGGTCGTGTGGGTCTTCCCCCTGGTCTACTCGTGGTAGAAATCATGCGCGGACTATAGTAAAACAATGATACAGTCAAAGGAATTTCCCTCCGTTATCGCAAGTCTCTTTTGTTTCGTTTTAGGTTTCCTTACTTGAGACGAGTACCATTGCCATTACCCTGACCCATAAACGGTCGTCCAGGACGAATCGGGCGCCGCTGTCCATTATTGTCTTGGAACGATTCCGATGACGGGGTTCGCAATACTTTGATTTCAAGGGTCCTCAACCGACTTTCAATTGCACTCATTGTAGTGCAATTATAGCACTCTAAGAAAGCCAAAAGCTATCCTCGCATTCTTAAACAGCAAATAAATTAAATGTACCCGTATCACAGTTAGTTCCACTGAAGCCCGGGCAGCATCGGTATTGAATTTCTGACACCGTCTTGTAGGACGTGACGTAACGTGTTCGCTCTTTCACGCGCGTACTGAACCACAAGCAAATTTCTTTTAATCCTTGCTTGTTTATAAGCAAGTCAAAATATTTATTATAAAAAATACCATGTTTCGCCGGTACATTTTTCTTTTTTCCATAGCGGACTGTTTTTCCGAAGACGTTCCGTGTAAGTTTCTGTCCCATTGGGAACTTGGCAGGTGACTGTCCGTGAGACGGTATAAGAACACAAGTTCCTGTATAATCCAATAGAAAGAAACACAAAAATAGAAAAAAATTTCATTAAGGGATAATACCAAACACAGTGAGGCGGAAGATCAACATGTTTAGGGCAAAAAATTAACAAATGGTGTGGCATTTAACCGTTTTCTTAAGCACAATGACGATGCCCCAAATTGCATGGACGTGAGCCGAGAAGGCTCTCGCGAATAAGCCTTCTTTCGCCATCCATGTCTTCATAAATCTTGTCGCCTTTTATGCACCTTTCCTTGCATAATTCCTTCCTCATTTCCCAAGCCGGACGTTATTTGACTGTATTATTGTACACATTAAGCTTCTAGCGTTTGTTAACCATAATAGCCCTTAATAAGCATCAACTACTATAACTTTGTAACTTTTATGGTTTGGTGTAAGTGTTTGTCCGGCCATACAAGGGCATCCCACCAGATAGCATCCCATGCCATGGCGCAAGCAAGTTTACACTCAGCAGACATTCCGCATTCCGAGCTACATTAGCGTAAATTTTTCTGCAAGCTTTTTAACCCTTGTCGAGCACACAAGCGCTCGAAGCGAGACAAGGCCAAATCGCTGATGGAATGGAACATTTGCATATCGTGAGTTTGGCTTGGGTATCTGCATACACAAAGGGGCAAAAAGAAACACCACTTTACCTGTCTCCATTTAAGATGTAACTAACTCAACATTACAACCCATGTTGGCCTGATTTGGGCAATGCTTTTGCTTTAGCTTTTGGTGCTGGCCTGACAGCTCGTTGGTCTCTCCTCACCTATCTTTATATCGCGTATATTATTCATGGATGCTTGATTAGAATAAATCTGTCACGGACCGTGACCAAGGGATGACTTAACACCTCAACATATGACTCATCCTGCCCCCCGACAAACTGCCGGGCATTTTCCGAGCGTTCCACTCCCTAGAAGTTCCATCAACCTTAAATGTCACCAAAGTCTCGCCAAAAATCTGTTGCACACATTCATCACTTTAAAAGCAATAAAACCTACAGAAAAACGCACACTTAATCTATATGCTAACAGCATGTAATGTAAGCTACAGACGAGGTTTTTCTCTTCTTTTTCTTAGATTGGTGTTGGCCCTTTGGTCAACCACGCGTATAAAAAGTCCATTGAACGCTTTATCACGTGGCTCATCAGACTTGGGGAATATCCAAGGCTTCGCCGGTTTTTGCTATGTCTGCTGCGCTAGAGAAGCAATCAGGAGCGGGGAAGAATGCGATATTCGAAAATAGGAAAGAATTATCCATCGACATGAGTGGCATATAGCTCCGCCCCCTTGCTTTTATAACGTGCTCCCATAGAGCCAAACGGGGTTCCATAATGATTAATGACTTCGGCGGAGCAAATTACGGACCACTCAAGTTAACAAGGCTAATTAGAATCACGCGTTCCCCCAGTTTTGAATCGATTTGTCTTGAGCCAAAGGTGGAACACTTAAGGGGGCTATGCTTCTGCAGGACAAAAGATTGGCAGCCACACGATTACCCAAGGAGAGAGTCTGTCGTTGTCAGTCGCTTGAGCTGTCTGGTCATCGGACATCGCCTGACCCCTCTGGTCACATTTGCATATCAAGAGACTCATTTGCATACTGGTTACTTTGTAGCCCCTGCAGCTTTCATAGCAGCAAAAAGTGAGAACCCGGGCATCGGTTTTTCAAACGCGAAGGCCACGCGAGTATGGATCAAAATCAACCATCTCAACTTCTTAAACGGCATTGGCGATGCGCAGCTCTATAGCCATAACTTTTATTGGCATCCTGAACCCTTTTTCCCTCATATGGAAATCAAGGAGATCAAGGATCGCTTAGCGCCTGCCCATGATATCAGACAGATTCAAGTTCAGGATGCTTTCTTCCCACCATAAAATTAATCAGACTCGTCTTTTGTAAGAGCACGTACGGGTTTTTGGCGGGATGATGAGGATCATCGTGATTGTGAGGGACCCCGTTGGCCAACCTCATTTTCCGGCTTATTTTCTTTTTCTTGTCTCTTGGAAAACTTTTACAAAACTTTTACTAACGGGAAATTTTCTTTTTCATCAACGATCATATATTACACATGGGGACACGAATCTTTGTCATACCTAAAGTCTTAATTTGCATGACTGCAGTTTCGAGTCCATATAAAGATTGAGCGTAAGGTTTCGTGACCACTAAACAACTGACAACACTGCTATTTCTGAACCATTGATCAAGCCCCAGAGACGAAAGAATGGCGCGACGAGGTGACTCAGCATTAGTGATTAAGCCAATAGCTAGCAATAGCTTTTTCTTTTTTTCTTTTTTATAATGGTAGAGGAGTTCTTAACGGAAACCCCACTGCCACAAACAGCCCATCTAAAAAAGGCGAGAAACGAGCGAGCGAGAGAGAGAGAGAGAGTGAGAGTATCTAAAGAGTCATGTTTCAAAGTGGCAGATAAAAAATCTTGCCGATAGCTTACGGAGTTATAAGGCGAGAGATTGCTTCACACTCATGCGAGCGAATAGCACAGAAAAACACATGGCCCCCTTTTGGCTCCGCTACCATTACGTTGGGATGCTTTCAGTAATCCAACGTACATACATCAATACAAGTACGTACCGGACATATTCAATTAATTTGCTCTTTATTTCCCAACACTCCGGGGGTCGCCAAAGCCTTTTCTGCACCGTGTACTAACTAACACACGAAAGGGTCAAAGTATACCCAGAGCTTAAGCTAATGGACGAGTCATGTTCGCTTTTCAGATAGCATGCAAGTCCCGTAAAAATTTTTAACGAGACATTTCCACTTCCGGAAAAGACTACAACGTAAAAACAACGGTGGATTCTTGTTGGCTAAAAAAGAAAAAAAAACGGAGGTTAAATGGGTACGGCAATATAACTTGGACCTTTTGGGTGAGAGAAAGACGCCCCAGGCTCTCCTGCACGTACCACAAAATGCCCATGAGTCCCCGTTCGAACGTTTGGCATGTATGGCGAACGGCAGGGGGATTGTTGGTTACCCGGCTTATGGAGATGCTATACGGAGGGCCTTTAGGAGAATCTTATTAGAGTCTGAGCACGTGTAACTTGACACCCTGAGCTGTGAAGGGTCCATTAAGTTGCATGTGTGTTCCGTTACAAGCAAGGCATTGCCAAGTGTCTTGACAGCCCATAAGTCTCCCCTGTCTCAACCCTTTGTAACCCACATTAACTCCAGCACTACAGAGCGCAAGAGAGAGAGAGCCGTTCTTGAACCCACCACACGCAAAACGCATTCCAATACGCCAGTCATAGGAGTACGAACAGCGCATAGCAAATTAATTACCATAAATGTTTCCCTCTTTCTCTGGCCCGATACTTAATTTTTTACTCGGATACCGCCACTTCCCTTTAAAAGCTGCACTCCACAGCTTGAACACTGTTCCCCCTTTAATGCTTACAAAAAAAGAAGAAACGGTCAAGATTTTGTAGGAATTTTGTAAGGGTTATACTCTCTTATAAGCACCCAAGCACCCAGGGAATTTCAACGTCAGAAACAAAAGCTTTCGGATTATTTTTTTCAGACTCAAGATGTAAACTGACATAAATTGTCATGGTCGCGTATATGCTGGATGACAGTGAACCATGTTTCCTCCTGGGCGGGAATGGGATTCTGATAAGACATCTTGGCTCCTTGCCATGACGTTTTTCTTACATATAGCTATATGTATAATATTTTTCGGGTCCTCTCCTTTTGCTCTCTACTCGTCGTCCTCGCTTGGTAGTAAGTCCCTGCCCCTTCTTCTCCCGATTTTTTTTTTTTTTTTTTGTAACACGCAAGTTATCCTTAGTAAAAGGAGGTAAGCTCATGTCGTTATCGTCAGAGAGGACCGGTCCTTGGGATTCACAATGCCTGCTTGTAATTAATTGTCTACAGACGGGCGGGTTCGCAAGTCCGAGCCAATATAAGGGGGATATTAAACTTTTATAGCTGTCTTTTCCAGCTGTCGCATCTGAACTAAAGGACCGAGACATGGACCATGAACAAGTGATTCTGACAGCGACAGGGAGGTTTTAAGTTGTCATATAAAAAAAATTCCGTATGAAAAAAAATCTTGTAACATAAAAAATCTTACGTCTGAATTAAACAAGCGAAAAAAAGAGGTTTTTAAGTGTTTTTAAGAAATTGCCACCCCCCGGAAGCTGCACCGAAACTTCCCATGATCTCACCAGGCGTCTGCAACACTTTTCCAGCGTCACCAAAACAGTTTTTGGCCTTTGCACAGGTCATTAGCAGCGAAACAGCCTGTAGTTTCGTTTCGTTAGCAAACGACATCGGTTTTAGAATGCAAGGGAGGAGCCAATTAAGCGACTAATGGCTCTACTAGACTGAGTGACAAACTAGATACAGATGCAAGCGTAGAGAGCTGTGCTGGCATTTAAGCTATCCGTGGACGACCTTCATAGCATTGGCCTACATAGAGGAATGAGGAATTGAGGATGTGAGTATCTTAAAAAAAGCGAGTTGTAATCAACTGTGTATACTCGCCGATTGTAGACCGAAGAGAGACCATGGGGCGTTAACGCCTGCCAACCTGGAATTCACACAGCAAGGCCAATGTTGGCGAAATGAAAACGCGTACATCGTTAAAGAGACTGCCTTTTCCTTTCGGTCGACACTTCCCAACGAGCTATGCTACGCTTTGAGATGGAAACACGTTTTGAGGTACAGGTAAGGTAATTCTCCAATTTGCCAAACGTGAGGGGCATAAATGAGTGTCGAGGCCTGACCATATATGCAAAGACACGTAACGTATAAACACGACGCGAAACACAAGTCAAAAGTTGCAGCCTGACAAGTACACGACATCCAAGCTGCCAAGTTCTTTATTTATTATTTTTTATATCAAGATTTTGGCAATTTGCTGTTACAACAATCGACTTTTATTTTCTTTCTCTTCTCTTACAAAGAGACTGGGAAAAAGAAAGAGAAATAAAAGATCGGGTTGCAAAGAGAGCAACAATACCTGCTTTTCCCCTCGACCCCGCTGCGTTCCAACGAATACGGTAGCAAAAAACTTGGAGTCAATTGCCCTTCTGGAATCAAGCATGGGATACGGGATGCCCATTAAAAACGCACAGCTTCATAGAATAGAAACCCCCAAAGTGTGTGGTGGGGGGAAATATAAATAAGCAGAAACACTTCTAGCGAGCGTGAGACTTTTCAACACCCTTCCCCGGTTTCGCTTCCAAGGCAAACTGTGGGGCGTCGATGGATGATACAAGCTCCTGCTGACTTTGAGAAACTATTTCTTCTACTACTTGTGACGCCATGTGCCATAGAAAATTTGGTTCTCCCCTTACAATGATTACAGTGTGCATTGTTGTGATGGCATCGTGTTGTACAAGGGGTGGGTTTGCGTATGCCGAGTGCCATAATTCGTCGGCTTGTTATGCATCGTACGAATTGTCAGTTTCGGTAGTCCCTTTCATGCATGCTAATGGCCTGCTTGGCACTGCAGCCTTCAGCAGCCTTTTGCACCTGATGGCCACTACCACGAGAGACATAACAACGTGGCAGAAAAAGTTCCACTAACCAAAACAAAAAAAGACTACCTGACAGCTCATATGCATAGACCGCGCATATACGAAACCCCTTTTTTTATGAGAATCATTCGAAGGCGCCTCTGCCTCACTGCTCTTAACTCAAATGCACGCCAAGTCCATAAGACTGTACGGCGAGAATATTTTCAGGAAGCTTTGCCCTTCTTTGTTTTCACACACAAACTCACACACACTCACCAAGTTCCGGCTCTTTCTAATAAAAGATCCGTGGTACAGAGGGGGCTGGAAGTCAGATAGGAAAATAGAGAAGAGTCACTTACCCATTCCTCATCCAGCCGAGCGTCACATGTAGCAAAAGGGCGATAATCCACACCTTGAGAAGCATTGTTAAAGCCGGGCCCGGGAAGGCTTCTGGTGGCCTTGCCGCACAATGGAGACTACCGCAGAAATGGCGAGGAAGCGCGGATTACTTTAACAAGGGAGCACACAACAGGCGGAGTCGCAGCAGGGCTTGTGTTGTGCGCCACCGATAATAGGTCAATGATGTGAATAGTCCAATGACGATGTTTCGCTTCCCCCAGAGCCAGTTTTTCGGGAGGTTCTATGTCCCAGCTATGTTCGCTGCTAAAGCTCGTATACTTTAGCTAAAAAATTTACTGGCAAAGTGTTCGTCTGGGGTATAAATCACTGCCTTAGCCGGTTTTTGATTGAATCAGTGCACTTAAGGTTTAACGAAGCGCAAATTCTAGCACTCAATTTGACTATAAAATGGCTCAGAGGCGAATGTTGGCACAACTCCCAAGACCACAGCTGAAAGGAAAAAAAGGAACGTAAAGAAATAAGAGGAAAAAAAAAGCTAATTACGCAAAGTTATTCCGTCAAATCAACGCCTCTTTGTTATATCCAGACATGCAAAATAATAACAGACGAGCTCACACTTACGAGCCCATTGCTGGGATTCTACACTCAATAAAAGGGAAGCGATCAGACCTAAACAGCAGGGTTAGGACTGCAATTCGTGTGGCCACTGGGGAAGTCTCCAAAAGACACACTTCACAAGTCCGTGGTTAGACCCTGACTGCAGCTCTTGGGGCAGCCACCAGCTGCTGTTATAAGGCACACAAACATATCCGTTTAAAGCATTTATATGCATCACCCAATCCTTATGTGAACCAACACTGTGCATAGCATGGCCCCCCAAAAAAATAATAATGAAAACGCTACTTAAAAAAAAAAGAAAAAGCATCATAAACGCTATTAAACGCACGATTAAATTTCAAGTATCTTTAACTGCCTCGGTAGTTTTGTTTGTGCACGACGAGCAATGACATTGCTTCAGGCTTACACCAACAAGGAATAAAAGTCATTACGTATATGAATAAATCGTGCAGCACGACGTAAAGCAGTAACTAAAGATCTTTGTTTATTCTCCCGTCCAGACAGCATCCTTCTTGCCAATCCCATGTGCCAACAATTCATGCGTTATGCGAAAACCGATCTGCGTGGTACAAAAAAATCGACTTTCATACTGAAGACTTTCTTCTTTAAACCCAGTTCCAGAATCAACGGGAGACAAAAGCTTCGACTTAAAAGCTGGGAACATGTTCGAAATTCTGATGATTTTTTTTTTACAGGGATCCGATGAATCAAGGCTTTTTTGTAGCATACGTCCACATCCGTTGCTTATTAGTGTTCTCATTTCTTGAGCGCCTCCTGTTTATTAGTTTGTGCCAGAACAGGCATGAATCTGCTCTTTATATACTTATAACAGTCAAAACAATGATCGAAACCTACACGAAGCGCCGCCCACAGAAGGCGTATAATGAGGAATCAAGAGATTGTATATATGGAAGGGAGTTAGTAATAAAAATGACTTATCCAAAGACGTGTCCAAACCGAGATTTTACAGAAGAGCCGTGTGAACATAAGAAGACGCAATTTCCTTCGATGATTGCAAAAGCTTGTTCAGCGTCTAGACTGCAAGTCGAGACACTATGAGGTCACACCAGTGCACCGGTCGACCACAAGTAAACCCGCTTCGCTTATTCAAAAACTTCAACAATGTTTCCTTCGCTCTGGTTCCAGCTCTTCATGCTCTTAGCTTCGTAGCTCATATGGATTTCTCATTATCTCTCTGTCGCTTGGACTTCCGACAGATTTATTCAATGACACGACAACAATTTTCACACCTAAAAACAGAACCAACCCCCTTTTCGCCTTCTTTTGCTACGTTACGGTTCCGATTAAAGGTGAACATCACCGCCGAATTTTACTAAGAAAACAGAACTTAACCGCTTTAAAAGTCATACAAAAAGTGAAGAAAAATACCTCACTGGTGTCTATCAGACTGGCGTGTGAGGAGGCTCCGTACTAAAAAACGGAGCGGAATCTTGTACGAGAAGATAATGGCACACGTTGCAAACTTTGTTTGGCCTACGCTGCGGTCCGCTGTACACGGTCTTGCGCAGGCAATCCGCGCAAAATATATGGCCGCAATGACGACAATGATGCTAAGTGACAAATGGGAGTTAACAAGGCGTGTTGTTTAAAGCCGCCAAAGGTGCGGACTCACCTTTCTCTTAGTGACTGAAAAAGGCTGCTTGCATTCAGAACATTCTTCAACGTCATCTTCATGCTGCCAGCGCAACTCCTTTTCAGACTGACGTATGCGCTCCAACTGCATCTAGAAAAACAAAACAAAAACACATTTAACCACTTTCTCTGGCACTGTTGCTAAAAAAGTGTTTACCTGAAGTGACTGCGAAAGCTTAACAAAATCTCGTTGGACAGTTTCACTCGTCTCCATGTCTGCCTGAAGGGACGACACTTTACTTCGCATTTGAAAGACCTCTTGTTCAGCTTTGACCTTAAAAGCATAAGCGTGTTATTCAACTATTTAAATCCTGGAAGAAAAGAATATAAATGTGGCTTACCTTCCCTTGACTAATCTCCTGATAACTTTTCTCCAGCTCGTTTAGTCTTGTCTTGCATTCACGGAACTTTTTTTCTAGTTTTTCTTTCCTTTTGCATTCTTCTTCAAACTGGGTTTGGACGCTTTTCAAAATGCCCAACTCTTGCCTGCAATGATTATTATTTAAGCAAAACTTGCCTAAAATCCTCATTTTTCAGCAGTTTTCACCTGAGATGGTCATTTTCGCTTGTTAAGGAATCTTCCAGCTGCTCTTTGGCTTGTTGTTCGGCCATCACTTGATCTTTCATAAACAGTAGTTGAGATTTCAACTGGTTCTCCATAGCTTCTTTAGCTACTTTGGCTGCAATCAAATCTTCGCGCCACTTCAACAACAGAAATTGCATATCCTGAAATGAAAGTCAGGAAAGCTGCCAAAAAGTAACTCTTTTTAACCTCACTTGAAGGTTATTGGGAAGGTTAATGATCTCGTTTTGCAATTCCTCTGCATGGATACTGTGTTTTCCAACCAGATCTTCATTTTCCTGTTGAAGTCTAAGACAGTCCCAAGTTTTGAAAGAAAGATAAAGAAAGAAAACTTTTAGTAGCCAAAATACCTCGTTAATTCTTTATTGACCCTTTCCCTGTCATAGGTCAATTCTCTCAAGCTTTCCTGCGCTTGTTGTCTGTAATCGCGATACAGCTGCTTGGCTTCAGTTAGATTTTGTTGCAGCGTCTCCGTTTGGCCGAATAGCGAGGTCACCTAGCAAAAACCCCCGTCTTCAAATCTTTTTCGAAAAAAAAAAATTGTAAGAAACTTGTTTCTCGTAGTCCTGCGCAACTTCAGTCCATTTGGCTTCCATGTCTTTGACTAGCTGTGTCATACCGGCTAGATCTTGGCGAGCTTTGTCCAAGTCTTTCTGCATAGTCTTCCCCAGCTTGTCTGATTCCGCCGTATCTTTCTGGGCTCTCTGCAGCTGAGCTTCATAATTCGCACACATGGAGCATGGCTGCGACACGCCCATCTTGGAATCCAAAGACTCGTCATGCAACTGCCACGACTCATCCGTCACAGGTTTTGCGAGATCTGCTAGTCCTATAATGATAACCTTACGCTTTTAGCGGTTTTGACGTGCAAATAGCATGCCATGTTACCTGCCAAGCTGTTTGAATGAGACATGGGCGTTTCCGCTAACAAAGAACTCGTCTCTTCATGCGAGAAGTCATTCAGTAATGGCCCCGTTAAATTCAACCACGACTGCGTTTCGGTGGTGCTTTCTCCACTTATGTCTAAATTAACAAGTTTGGACGGGCTCGTAGAGAAGGATTCTAGACGTTCCTCAGCCCGACTCGGAGAAGCTTCGCGGCTCACTCCCTAAAATATGAGAAACTGCATCTTTTGATTTAATGATTTAATCAAACGGCATACCGCTTTGCTTGGCGTACTAGTTGGCGATTTCCGCCTCAGAACGGGTGATATTCGGTTAAACATTGGGGACAAACTGAGTTTTTCTTTAGCTGCGGAAAGTTTATCTTTGATACCCACCGATTCTTTATCAGCTTTGGGTTTAGTCTGTTTCATTTCTGCTAGATTTTTCTTTTTAATTAAGACGGAAAATTGAATGGTTAATGCTACCCGAAACCTGACGAACTTGCTCAGCGGTTAAAACAGCATGTAAACTAGACAGCTCCTGAGAATGTTCACGCTGCGTCTCCAAAAACCGATCATTTGCTTGCTGCCACGTCCTTCTCAGTTCTCTATGTGCTCGTCGTTCTTGTTCCAACAGACGACACGCCTCTTGAAGTTGGTTTCTACGATACATATCGAATAAATGAATAAATGTTGAATAAATGAAGATTTTACTTCAGCCTGTCCCTGTCTTCTTGCAACACGGTCTTCTGGGTGTGTAAAATCGTCACGTACATCTCCAAATCAGCTCGTGAAGACTTCTCAGCTTTCAAATTAGTAGAAACTTCGTTTAACTAAGATACATAGGTAAGCCGTGTGCCACATTTTAAGCCAAAATTGATTACTTTTTCATCTAGCTGATTTAATACGTCTGGTAACGGAGTGCCTTGCAAAATTGCGCCTAACGCTTCTGAATTCTTAACCATATCCACCTGTAAAAAAAATAATTATATTACACCACGGAAGCCAAAAACGTACCTGCATGGCTTCCTGCATGCGCAATTGATCATCTGCTGCTCGTAACTTATCCTTTAAAGCTTTGATTTCCTCTTCTAATGGAAGGACCAATGATCGTAATACTTCAACATCCTCTTGTGCCTACAAACACCACAGATTTTAGGACCAGACAAATTCAGTTTGGTCAATTAATACCCTTTTCATGCTGTTCTCCAAATTATCGTCTACTGATGGAGAGGAGCTTAGAGCCATCGTTGCTTTCCTTGCCAAGGTTTTTGTTACAGTGCTTAATACATTCGATCCTTCCTTATCTAGGGACTTGAGTTCCTAAACAGCAGTGATTAAAAAATGCAATGTATATATTTAAATGAAAACATACTTGGTTTTCTGATTCTAGCTTAATAACGACGCCTTTTAGACGGCGAATTTCTGCCTCAAATCGCGCTTGCGTGGAACGAACCGCTTCCGTAATATTCTCTAAGGAAAGCGAAACATTACTTCAAGTTCAAAACAACTGTCGACGTGTGAAACATCAGCATACCTCTCATAAGCTGCTGGAACGTTGCTATTTCTTCTCTACATTTTCGTCTTTCGGAATCTACCTTGTCTTCAAGGGTACATTGGGCAACCATGACCAAGCTTCTCGCTTCGTCCAGCTCCACTCTTAACTTTGCATTCTCTGTCTGGCATTTTTTCAACTCCGCAACTTCCTGTCCGTCAGAAGGAACCGGGGTTTGCTCTTTATCCAGAACAACTCTAATATCGGCATCAAGGCCAGGACTTGAACGTGTATCGCTGGCTTCTTCCTTCGTTATGTTCTTGTGCTCATTTCTCATATCCCCTATAAGCATTGGTCGATTTAATTATTGAGCAAGAAAAGGATGGTAATTTAACGAACTTGTAGTCGTTGTCGTACTACTGACAACCGTGTCCAACATCTCTTCTTCGGTCGAGGACGAATCTTCGCCCCATTCTCTAATATGCACAGAAGAATCCATAAATTGGAGAACGACAGATCACTGCTGTGAAGAAAGGCGCTATTTTTAAGTACAGCCAACTTAATGGTAGTAAAGAAAACGGACTATTATTGTTTATAACTTCATAGTACTTGTTTGCTCTTCTTTACAAATAAAATCGATGTACAGCATTGCCAATTGCAACGTTAAGGTATTTTACAGCGAATGCGATGTTAAGAGTCGATACAAGGACTGTGCTACATAGTATGGTATTAACTACTAAAAAACATAAATTAAATGGCATTAAAGATGTAATTAAATATGTAACCGATTTTGAAGTTTCATTATTGATAGTGGCGCGAATTTTAAAATCACGTTAATGCACCAAAATTAAGTACTAACGCAATTTAATTAAAGTAATTGAATTAACGTTCTTGAATACACTACATCAATTACGTCCAAATGACAACTGAAAAAATAATTTATCTGGTGCGATTTATTGGTCTAATGAATATATTTTACAAGTATATAATTATAACAAAAAATGGAGTTTAAAATATTATCTGCCCCTTATTTCGTATTTGTACCTTTATACCAAATACGTTTTCCGTTGCCGTTTTCTTTCCCTTGTTTTATAGTTTTCTCCCAACAATGGTACGAGCAATTAGCTCCTTCATGATTTCGTTGCTGCCTCCATAAATGGGTTGCACTCGAGCATCAACGTAGGCTCTGGCAATAGGCGTATCCGCTAAATAGCCAGACCCTCCATGTAGCTGTACACATTCATACCCAACGGTATTTTGCACATCGGATGCCCTACAAGATCACTTTCTTGATCAAAACGGATTTTATCATGTGATTAAAAGCTACCAGTATTTCGCCATTGAAGCAGTAGCGGAATCCAAGTCTCCAGTCGAATGCTTCAGAAGACATTCATCCACAAAAGCGCGAGTTACGCAAATCTTTGTCTTCAGCTCAGCTAGTTTGTGTTGAACAGTCTTTGCAATTGTGAAACAAAGATGAACTAACTTTCATTTATACGCACAACAATATGACTTTACTTGCAGAGCAGCAATAGGTTTACCAAATGCCTTTCTTTGCAGAACATATGATCTCGTTTCTTCAAACATCCATTCGGCGTGAGCAGTCCCATGCACGGCAATATTCAGACGTTCTTGAGGCAGTTGCTGCATTAGATACAGAAATCCCATATTCTCTTCACCTAAAAGGCAACTAGCTGGCAGGCGAACATCGTCAAAAAACAAAGCGGCAGTGTCCTGTCAAATTACAATTCCTGTCAAATGCCCTTTTAATTTGCATTTGAGTTAGAATCTTACTGAAAGATGGAGGCCCATTTTTTTCATGAGCCAACCTTTGCGGAATCCTTCGCTCTTCACGTCAACCAGGAATAACGACATGCCGCGAGCTTTGCTCGCGGCATTTTTGTCTGTGATGGCCGCAACTATTACGAGGTCGGCAAGCCACCCATTGGTGATAAATATTTTGGAGCCGTTCAACACGTAATCGGAACCGTCTTTTCTAGCGAACGTCGTCATACCTTGTAAATCACTAAACAAAAAGGTTTTGCATTCAGATTGCACAGGAAAACATTACGCATTACCTGCCGGCATCAGGCTCGGTAAGGGCAATTGCACTCACTACTTTGCCCTCTGTTAAAGCGGGAATATAGTGCTTTATCTGATCTGCAGACCCATACTGAGTTATATATGGCATAACAATATCGGAATGCACGCTAAAAGCAGGGCCACCCATATTGCAATAACTCCTAATGACACGGATGAAATGAGTATGAAGTACAATACGTAATTATTTCTTAAAACTGTTTTACTGTTCTTCCATTACTATGGCCGCATCTAAATAGTTTCCGCCAATTCCTCCATGTTCAGCAGGGGTGTTCACACCAAGCAAACCTTGCTGACCTGCTTTATTCCATACATTCTTGTCACAAGCACCTGCGGCTTCCCATCTAGCAGATTCGATACGGATTACGCGAACGAAAATCAGCGAATCGTCCAATGATGGTTTTACTTGGCTATATGAGGAACCATTTCATTTCGAAAAAACTTCCTTGCTGATTCACGAAACGCATCATGATCGGAATTAAAAATAGCTCGAGTGCCGATGTCCATCATATTTGAAGCTTGACTAGTGGATGGCCTAGTATCTGAGCATGCCACGCTTGAGCTATGGATACTATTATTTAATCATTATTATAATGAGTTACGATCTTCTTTTTTTTTATGGAAGACGCTAATACAACACCTGGCAGAATGCTGACCGATAACGCATCGAACGCTGTTATTCGTCAAACAGACGCGTAGAAGATTGCTTCGTAGTAAGGCCATTTTTGCACTACGCCGTACGGTATTTATTCGACGTTAATGGCTATAGATCCTGTATCCTGTGTCAACTTTTCCAATGAGGGTTAAGTTCTAATCTGCAAAATTAAATATCACAAGATAAGTTGTATACATCATAAATACACAACATACCGACCTTGAAGTTTTGCTCAAACGCTTTCAGTCCAGAAAGTTTTGCGTGCACGTGATTATGAGGGTTGTAAACAGCTATTTCTGTTTAGCATCGGCCCATTTTCAACTGGGTTCCCATCCTACACATGTAACGCATATCCATATTCCATTTTGTCCGCTTGATCTGAGCCTATTGTACAACACCAGTCGTGAGCACCCTTCAGAGAATCAGTTGGTTTGTGGGAAATACCGGCATAGCCAAGGGTGTTACCATGGGAACTCCCATCTTGTACGATCTCTTCTTTCACTTCCAACGTCGGACGGCGCAGGCAAGGCTACTTGGCGGCCTTTCAAGGTTTTTGTGACAAATTTGGTTTTACGCAGTCCAGTATATGTTATATTTCTTATTTAGGTCTTACCATCTCTAAGTGCCTGTTTGTGGCTGAGAAGCACAGCCACTGTACTGTACGAGTAATGTTTGCAAGAGTGCCTCTCCACGCTTCCAAATGGACTCAAACAGTAAGACAGATTTTTGAAAACTTGAAAGCTCTGTTATCTAACTTTTTTTTCTTTTAGACTAGAACATGCTTGGAGCGCAAAGCGTCTTCAATTGCAGCAATTCTAGCTATGGTGGGGGTCACAGTCTCTTCTTTTAGTGCGGTACAAATGACCATGGATTTCTCCAAACCAAAAAGAAGTAGAAGCCATTTCCCCAGAGCACCTTGGGATTGAGGAACAATGAAAAGAATACCTGGGATACGTTTTAAATCCGAAGCAGCAACTCTTTTCATGTGTTTTTAAAGTTCCCCTGTGCTAGTCTGGCGTTTTGGACGGCCAAATGTTGAAATTACAACAGCCCTTGACTTTGCTTACGTTACGTAACTCGTTTTTCTTCATCTCTCTTTCTTTATACGTTTTTACAGATGTTTTCGGCTGCCTTTTTGTAGTGTATTGTGGATATTGAGAAATCCAATGACAAAAGCGGAGAATTGAAAATAACACAGGAAGAAATCTGAGTTTGAAAAATAAGATGGGACTTCATCTATAATCGCTATTGAGCAATAACCCATATAAAATCTGCCTAACACGTAACAAAAAATCCGGTGGTAAATAGGGGGCACTGGAGTATACACAGCTGCTTACCTGAATCTGTTGCTGGTAACTTACAAATGCAAGAATACAAGAAACATAGACATTTACATAGAAGTTTGGCCTTTATAAGAAATTAAGACTGACGCACCCTTCCAAGCGGGGGGCGGAGAAACAATTCTGCACGGGGAAGTTCTTAGCCCTTATTGGGAATTTTTTAAAGATTACATGAACGCATTCACTGAAATGGCAAGCAAAGGCTTGGGGGAAAAGCGTGGTTGGCTGTAGTTATATGTAGCTGTGAAGTGGAACCTGAGACTGTTGAAATTGTACTGTTTAATACCGGGGCCTTTCCTCATGAGGTGAAGTGGTCAACAAACATCACCCCACCAGGAAAGGTATGGAACTATTGTTGCAATGGTTTAAAAAGCTGTGTGGCTATGGAGAAAAATTGTTTCCGGAGATAAACGGTAATGCGGCTTACCATAAAATACGGAAAAGTTGAATATTAAATGTAAAAGAAATGAAGTTAACCAAGAAGAAGAAAGGATAAGTGGTTTAACATGTCAAACGTAGGAAGATAATACCATAACAACTAATAATAGTAGTAACACAGCAAAAAAACTTACTACGCATAAGCCTACGTCTACCTACAAAATGCTACCATTACGAACCAAGCTGCTACTGCCTACAGAGGTTAATACCACTCAGAATTCTAACATATTTTTTTTTCAATTCCAAGAAGCACAATCGTTCGTTCTTTCAATTGTGCATAAGTCGTCTGTCGTAGACAAACCAAAAGAAAAAAAAAACGTTCTGAAAAATGCAGCCTCGTCGATGGCTCTCGTCATCGGATCCCCAAACCACATATAGTCTCTTCCGTACTTTCGAACCAAAAGTAACCTGTGTCTATCCAGTCTATGGGCCTTAAAGAAATAATGTTGCGGGCAGCAGTCACCGGGATCAATATCGAAGGCCGTTTTCCCCCCAAAGTTATCACGCTTGTCACAATCACATGCATACACCATTCTTCAAGCTGAAGTTTTGTTACACTCATCCATGTCATCCATTTGAAAAAAGAGTTCACAGCAGAGTATAGTAGACGTCCCATATCGGCCGAACTTGCATATCACATACACAAACACTTTGAAAACATTTAGCTTTAGGTTGATCGGAGTCAGTAAGTTGCTGAATTTTTCCTCTTGCCGAAAGCGATGAAAAATCAATAGCGAAAGTGGTTAGCCTTTTGCCATTTTCAGTTGCACTGAGATGCAGCTACGTATAAAAAGTTCCAAACTAACCCCTCCCCCCCAACTTGTTGATTTGCTCTGGGTTTCCCCTTATCACGACATAGAACTGCATGGTAATCTGGGTGAACCCATTTGGGTTAACACTCGGTCCAACCACTGCAGCGGACCATTAAGATGCAGTTCAATCCAGCAAGGAGTCGACGTAACCGTCTGCCGACTGAAAGACATTAAAAAAAGTCGTTAACCCCAAAAAAATACAATAAAATAATGATCATGACACAGGGTAAAAGTTAATTTACCGGTACTCGGCCCCCCAACCTTTGACAAAACTCATCCGAATGGTGCACATACGGGTTAGCTGATAGACGGCTTCGAAGCCTTGGGATACAGACTGAGATAGCAGAGCAGCGAATTCTTGATTGTTGAAAATTTTAAGGTTGCAACCTACAGGCACAAGAAAAACAGTAATAAAGTTTCGGAAAATGAAAGGAAAACCCAATAAGCAATACCTGGCGGTATTTTGCAGACAGTGGCCGGATGCCAACCATAACGTTGATTGCAGTTTGGAGATTGGACAAAAATAGAGGAGTCTGACAGACATTCAGCAAAAACTTCACCACCAATGTAATAGAGACGAACTCCTTTTCCGATATGGCGACGAGTTTGTTCGACCACAGGGTTCCTGTTGACGTTTGACAATAATCCGAGACAAAACCTTTCAGAGTTGCTGGGATCTATACATAAAAAAAAAAAAAAAAAAAAAAAAAAAGATTTATAAAAATGGAAATGGCATAGTCAGAAAGTTTATTAGCTTCCACCTGTGAATCCGTCAACCGTAATTGAAGGTTGGGAGGCGTGGAAAGTTTCTCCCACCCGCGTGTTGAGCTCGTAGTAACTGATGGAGCACCAGAAGGCTGGTTCGCAATAGAGAACAGGCTGCGTTTCAACAGCTGGACTTGGGGATATACGATTTGATCCTGCGCAAAGAAAATAAAAAATATTTTTTTTTTTAGGCTTTTGGACTTTACAGGGTTTCTTTTTTGTTAACCTAGATTATCGGCTGGTTCTTGAGTGTCCCCATCTTCCGACATGTAGCCTGGAGGAGGCGTTTCCGTGAGAGGGAAGTTGGGGGAGCCTTCGGAGGCTGTGTTGGAGCCAGGACTGGACACAGGCCCTGCACTTAGAGGTGATGATAGGCCCGAAGGACTCGATGGAGCTGCCATCGGGAAATCTTCGTTATCGGGGATGGAGTTGGCCAGATCGTCCAGAGACGGAAAGTCTGATGGACTAATCTGTGATTCGTTATTGCGAGGAACCAAAATGGGTGGAAGAGCTACGGACGATGAAACGACGAAAGCGATTTAAGACGGATGTAAATGAAAAGGAAAATCTTTTAAGGTTTCTTGGTTTCTTCGGGGATTTACCTGGAGTTTCTATTCTGGTGTAATGGTACGGGTTGACACAGACTTCGTCTCTTTTCAGATGAAACGCATAATCGCAATGCTCCAACGCTTTCAACTCGTGGTGAGATTGCAAATCGGGCCAACGCCAAAGTCGGCAGTAGATGACGTGAGGCAAGCCCTTTCTTTGGGACACTTGCAAACGACCATCCAGTGATCTAAAAAGCATAGGTGTTAGCAGTGCAAAAAGAGGTAGATGTAAATGTCGAGAAATAAATCCTTATGACACGGAGAAAGTTAACCAAGCTATAATAAAAAACAAAATGTACCTAGGGATAGTGATGCACTTGGTGACGGCGCTTTGGGTACTGATGGCCTTTTCCAATTCGTCGAGTCCGCCACTTTTCTTCAACTTTTTCACGAGACTTTTGACAGCTTTTTCACTCCACTTATCCTCACCTTCGCCTCTTTTCCAGCCTAAAAGCCGTTTCACAGGGGAAGACAACGGCAACAGAGAAGTCATAGCTACATGCATAACACCGACGTGCACTAACACTAGCGAGATAGTCCCAAGAAGTCTACAATACACAGTCTAGAAAAAAGACGTCTGAAGAAACAACCCCCAACGGAAAGAGGAAGTAATAACGACTATTTCAAACATAAAGGGTAGTTGTGGAAGTGGGCTGGCAGCAAGAGACCCTGGAAAAAGAGATAATACATAAATATAACTTAAAATTCGTGACTCTAAGTTAAACACGCGGGATTTTTTTACGGTTTTTTGGCAATATAATAACAAACGTACTACACTTATTCAGCGAAGGAAAATATAACCCTCGCCACTTTTAAACTACATTTTTAGACAAAAGTTCTAACTCATTTCATTTCACTAAACATTCAGGGTTGCTGAAACTTGCCTTAAGGCTGACAAGATATAATTTTCACAAACCAGAACCAATGTCATCATAGAAAAATTTTAACAGTTGTTTCCAAGGGCATTATTACGGGCCATTTCTTGTTTTGAAGTTTAGACTAACAATATTAGCTTACCAATTAACACTGGATTCGGATGGACACAGACGATGAGGTCGTAGACCTCACACCTTTCTTTAAACCAAACGCGCCAAATTTAGCATTTAATCCAAGATTTTGACGAGAAACACCGAAAATATACCCAACGAAAACATGAAGGCCAATCAAACCGCGAATCGCAGCTCGCGCCTCGCAGCTCGCAGCGCGCGCAGACCGCGAAGTGCGCCTACGCGAACTTTTAAAAAAGTCCGCGACAAAACGAAAAAGTTGTTTGACCTAAATTGGATCGAAACTACTCATTCGTAAGAGAAGAAGCCTAAGTTTTTTACATTAGACTTTTTGTAAGTTTCTGTTTGAATACTGGGCAATAAAGACAGTAAGAAAACATTGCACTTAAGTTATTCGTAGTCTTTGCTGGTCTAGCATGTCAGCTTGTAGCCTCTGAACCGTAACGCGCGCGAAGTTTGAAAAAGTTGTATCATAACACGGCAAAGCTACGTGTCTTGTGAAGAAACAGGTTACGTAAGCTTTTCAGTACAAATGAAGGACAACACGCTAAAGACCGCAAAAGACTGGTAATGCAGATCGCAACATGAATTAGCAGGTCTCCTTTGGGCTTTTCAATCCTCGGATGGAAAGATCGTAAACCACTTCTTCGATCTTCTTAACGTCATACTTCAAAGCATCAAATCGTTTTCGCAGAGTATCATTCTTGAGATTCAATAAGCGAAATCCACCATTGAGGTCCGCCACGAATCTTGCAATCTGAATCGGTCTGTTATAATCGCCAGCTGTCACGCTGTTAACTGCAAACCGAGACTAGAATAGCGGGAGATTAGGCTATAATTCTATAAACCTATTAAGCAGGTTAAATAAGCTTACCAATTCGGAAGCCAGCTGTAACAAGCCATTCAAATAATCTTCCAAATCAAGATGAAAGCCTTCCTGTTCTTGGGTACAAACTAAACAGAAAAAAATATTAAAACACGACGACCCATCGCACCCACCAAACTTACTGCCCAATAATGCAGCTACTTCGGGCCATAGCGCGAGACGCTCTTCCTTCAGATATATCATCAAAGTAGCTAGATATGCCAACTTCTGATTCAACCATCTCCAGTGGTCATTAAACCGATAATAATGCCTCGGCGGTACCTTCGACGCTAGCGTAGCATACTGGTCCTTTACTTGTTTGAAAAGCTCCTCCGCTTTTTGACACAGACTCTCAACTAAAATAAAAAAATAAATTAACCTTTGTTCGCTATTACTATTCTCTATCAGGACTTTGTCGAGTTCCATCTTCTTTGTGTATCTTCTGCAAGGTTATCAGTATCTCTCGAGCAGTTTGGTCTATCTCTCTAACGACCACACGAATTTCCTAGAAGAAACAATAAGTCAATATATTTCTTTTATTATTTTGCTTAAAAATGCGTGTAATTTATACCTCTCTCAGGTCCTGTTCACCGTCAAGATTCGCCTGATATGTATTGAAAATTTCAGCGATGTCCATGTTTATTATAATTAGACCCAAAACGAAAAGTCAAACGCGCATTTCAAACTACTTTTCTTCCTGGGTTTCACCGCTTGCGTAGCTTGTTTGATTATTTACGCTTTTTCCCTTTTCCACGCCCTAGGGCTAGTTTAATAGAAATCCAACCTCCAAAAAGGGCGTGTTTAAAATCTTTCCACCTATTGTTGCACCTTTTGCGCGCCATTCGTGAGGAAAACAACGGACAGGAAGAGACGAACACGGTAAGTAAATTGAGTTTAAAGTCCAAATACAAGTACTTAATCAGGTTTGTTGGCTTCGCAGGAGTTCGGATTAGCGTGCTTTCAAAGAAGCTTTTAAACTAATCATGGATTCGAGTCAAGGTTCGCCCCCAAAGGAATTCAACTGCCCACCTTTGTTGTGCACGTTAACAATAGAACACACAGGAACTGGAAGCAGCGCCAAGAAAGTAGTCGTAAAGGATGCCAATTTGGTACTAGGACGTAACGAATTCAAAGATCTCATCCTTAAAGTGGAAGTCAAGAAACTCCCTCCTCAGAGCTATGCATTGAAAGATGCGGCAATCCATGGAAAATTCTGTAAAGAAGGCAAAGCTACGTTCGTCTTCAACAGCTCTCAAAAAAATCTTCTCGTCTCCAATGCTCCTCCTGACCAGCTGCTACAATTCCTACGGTCGATTGCTATTAAACTTAAGGTTGGTCACACTCCAGTTTCCGCCCGAGAACGACTATTGTCTTCCAAATCCCGCTCGTTTTCTGAAATCAGTCCCTTGACTGCAAAAGACCTCGTAGCCTCCAAGACAGGGCAGCGTGCTTCCAAAGTGCTGAGCGAACAATCCGGCAATATTCCTAGAATACAAAGCCAGCCAGTACAAGGCTTGAAACGCAAATCAGACGATTCCCATCAAGAAATTACGAGCACACAAGCCAAACGAAGCTTGTCTCGGTATATGAATCCATTCCAATTGACCGAGGAACAGAAGATAGTACTGGAAGCTGTAAGCAAGAAGAAGAACCTCTTCTTTACCGGAAGTGCTGGAACTGGGAAATCCTTCTTATTGCGACGCATTGTGAGTACTTTACCTCCTGACGTGACATTCGTAACGGCCAGTACGGGGATAGCAGCTTGTCATATTGGTGGAACTACCCTGCATGGTTTCGCAGGTAAGAAAACTGAACCAAAGCTTGCATATTGGGAGAAATTCTAAACTAAATGTTCGTATTAGGTATCGGAAGCGGCGAAGCATCGCTGGAGCAGTGCATCCAATTAGCTAGTCGGAAGGCAGTTGCTGCCCAATGGAAGCAATGCCAGCATTTGATCATTGACGAGATCTCTATGGTAAACGGCAGCTTCTTTGACAAGCTAGAAGCAGTCGCACGGACCGTTCGCAAAAACGACAAACCCTTTGGGGGCATTCAGTTAATTCTCTGCGGGGACTTTCTGCAATTACCGCCCATCAGCAAGGGGGAGAAAGCCAAAACACAGACGTTTGCCTTTCAAAGCGCGTCATGGCGAAATTGCGTTCATAATCTGTTTGAGCTAACGACTGTCCACCGCCAGTCTGACCAGCAGTTTGTGAAAATCTTGGAAGCTGTTCGAATGGGCGAGTGTTCGGAACAAATCTGCCAACGACTGAAAGACACGGCTTTCCAAACGATCGAGAAGAATGGACTCGTAGCTACCAAGCTCTGTACCCATTCCGACGACGTCGACCACATAAATCAAACCAAGCTGGACGCTTTACCCGGCTCCGCTCAAGTCTTTGCAGCCATTGACAGTAATCCTTCGATGGAAAAAACCTTGGACCAGCTCGTTTTAGCGCCGAAAAAATTAACCTTAAAAGTCAACGCGCAAGTTATGTTAATTAAAAATGTGGATTTATCTCGCGGACTGGTCAACGGAGCGCGCGGAGTCATCACGGGATTCAAAGAAGATTTACCCGTGGTGCGTTTTGCTAACGGGGTGGTGGAAGTGCTGAAACGAGAAAAGTTTGCCTTACCCAGCTCAGTTGGCACCGTTACACGTACGCAGGTTCCCTTGCGTTTAGCGTGGGCGTTCTCAATTCACAAGTCACAGGGCATGACCTTAGATTGCGTAGAAATGACGCTCTCGCGCGTTTTTGAGCCTGGACAAGCCTACGTTGCCCTGTCCCGTGCGAAAAGTTTGGATATGCTGCGAGTGCTGGATTTTGCTCCACAATGTGTCCGGGCTCATCCGCAAGCCTTAGCATTTCACAAACGACTCAAGTTGAATAAACAGCAATATTTTGCTTTATAGTGGTACTCACACAACCTTTATGTCATTGACTATGTCTTCAAACTAGGAAATAAACAAATTCTTAACGCAGCCATTACTTAAAGTGGAATAATTTTATTGTCAGACCCACACGCACCCATCCAATCATCTTAAGGCAGTGCGCCACATTCAAACCCTAACTTTTTGGATTAGTTTGCCCAGAACACAACTTTTTTTTTCCTTAAAATACAAAATACACATAATTTTCTAAGACTACTACTGTTAACACTTTGGGCTCCCGCCATGTTTGAAACCATTACAAAAGCAGACATTTCAGGCAATAAAGCTACGGAGCAAGGCCTTCTTTTTTTTGCAAAGAACATCATCATACCAAAGTATTGCCCAGCATTTTGGTCTCATCTACATGTACGAAAATACCTGAGAAACTTAAAGGATGGAAGATTTAACACAAATACCCGTTTTCAAATTTTTTGGGAGATCGCAACTAACTGACCAAACACTGCTATCTTACAAAGCCTCACTTTGCTGCTTTTTTTTCGTGTACAATTATACAACAGAGGTATATATAGCTGGCGATAATCCCACACTTCGTACTTGTGTAACACTTGACTAGGGAAAAGTAGGGAAAAACGAACATAAAACAAGTTTTTGATTTCATAACATTGACAGAAATGTGCAATTGTGAAACAAAGACCACAGAAGAAAAAGGAAAGCTAGTACAAATATTCTGATGGCATTTAGTTTGCTACAGATGTTTTGGCAAAATTAATACTTCTAACGTGTTGCGCACGGATACCCGTTTTGTTCCGAAATATGTAAATTACGTAAATTAAACTTAGGACAACGTTTTCTTTTCTTCAGGGAAACAAAAGGACTAGGTAAGACAAATCCACACCAGAATAATTTAGGAAATCCACCCAAGCCAAAGTTATGGGATATATCTGCTCACTATAAAAGAAACAGGCATTCCAGGTTTGCATGGCTATAATAATAGTTAGGCTAATTGCTAAAAATTCAAAATAATTTAAAAAAGAATTACGCAATTGCACTGACAGGTGGGGTGAATCTGACACGAACAGCAACCACACAACTCGTGCTTTGTTTTACGGGGGAAAAAAAATCATTCTTCTTTTAATCAGAGGTTGCTGGCTCTACAAGACTTGCAAGCATGCGCAATGCCAATACATATCGGAGAAAAAATAGTTACAACTGTACAATATGGCACTCAAAACCTTGTGTCTCCCTGAGTTTTTTGCCCAAAAACGAACGCGACTGTTTCGACCCAAACATTATTGAATAGTATTTGCTCTTCCTTCCAAAACAAAAACATGGATTCTTCTGGCTTTCTTGTATCCCTGAGTTTTAAACTCCTTTTTAATTAAGCTGCTCTAGAAAACACTCTGGATTTTAAGCATGGGACGACCGTGCAATGTGCAAAAAGAAGGCGAGTTTATCGTGAGTTTGCTGTCCGCACATGTTGCACGTGAAAGGGTCTTGATAGCCATGGTACCCCATATGCATCGTATACATGACGACATCTTTGAATGCAATGTCACAAAATCCACAAGAATAAGCTCCTCCCCATTGTATTTCCGCTTTGTTTTCCACCTTGTCCTCCCCCTCCAGCTTCTCAAAATCCTCTTCCTGATCCTGAGGAGCCGGAGATGTGGACGTACTATCCGGCGGAGATTGTTTTTCTTGAAGTCGTACCGCAATCCGCTCGAGCTTGAAGGCTTGACCCTTTCGCCGGTTCTTGGCCGGCTTTTCCCGCTGCTCCTGTGGCGATCCTGCGTGCAAAGGCGGTGTATTGACGCCCTCTCGGCTCAGGTCCAAAGGAACTGTAGTTGTCGAGCTATTGCGAGGTCTAGTCGAGACCGGCGACAACGGAGGCGAGGTTAGTGGGGTCGGCGGCGTCTGACGTTCTTCCTTGATGGGCAAGCGAGGTGTAAGCAGGGGATTATGCATGGAACCTTGCGTCAAGCCTGGTGCAAACAACAGCGGATTGGCAAACATGCGACTAAGGTATTCTTTCACAGCAGGCGATGTGGCCGCCATGTGGGTGTCTGGCTGATGACTGGGTGGGGAAGGCGTAGGGTTGGAAACGGACGGTACTTTCCTTGACGAACGACTCTCTGTCCTCTGCGAGTTATTATCGTTATGGCTATGGATGCCAAAGAGGCTGGCCAAGTCACGATTCTCCGACGTCGCATGTCGGACCAGATGCTGCGACAAAGTTTCCCGCGAATTCGTGACAAAATCGCACAACGTGCACTTGAGCGGTTCGCACGTATCTGGGGCGGGCCTTTCCCGGGCTGGGGAGGATTCTTTGTTGTCTCGGGCGAGGGAGGATGATTTGTCCTGCAACAATGAATCCGAGTAACCCTGGCTTAACAAACCGAAAGGAAACCCGTACGGATGACCGTTCAAATTGGGGAAAGGATTGAGTCCTAAGAACGGCATAGGGCTCGGATTAGGTGGATTGGAGGCTGCGGGGGATGTCGCGGAATTCCTCGCAGGTGCGTCGCCACCCGATCCATGGCTATTGTTGCTACTCGTGCTGCCGCTGCCGTCCTTCTTTTTGGGTCCACGTCGGGTTCCGTACACGTCGATGACCGGAACGTGATTGGGCGTCCCGTCCGAATTGAGGACGACCGAGGGTTTGTGGCTGTACTTTCGCAAGTGGAGTTTGAGCGAGTGGCAATATTTGGTGGCGTAAGTGCAGTCTGAGCAGCGATACTGGTAAACGTTTGAATGGGACTTCATGTGGGAATTGAGCATGGATTTATTCACGCAGGAGTAATTGCACTTGGGACATTTAAAAGGCTTGGACCCAAAGTGGTTTCGCAAATGGTACTCCAAATGATGCTTGTACTCGGTGACAAAGGGGCATTTGGAGCAAGTCAGCAGCTTTTCGGCTTTGATGTGCGTGCGGGAATGCTCCCAGAAATCGAGTTTGGTGACGGCGACAAAGTTGCATTGTTTGCATTTGAAAGTCTTGACTTTGCCCTGCGCATTGACGCGCGGGATGCGGACCCCGGGCTCCTGCTCTCCGTCCTCCATGGAATCATGGGAGGTTTTCATGTGCGCGCGCAGCTTGGACTCGGTCCGCGCCGTGAAGTCGCATTGGGTGCATTTCAGGTCATAATGCGTGTTCAAATGCGCGCTGAAATGGAACTTGGACGTGCCCGAATACGAACACAACTGGCATTGGTAGACTTCGGCTTGGTGGCCGTCGTCCGCGGAGGTCTCGTCGTTGTTCCCGCCAGTGTAGACTGACCTTAGTACACCGCTGTGTTCCAGCGCTCTCTGCAAACGCGACAATGCGTCACTCGCTTGCCCTTCATGTCCTTCCATAATCTCGTCTTCTTCCATATCTTCATCGTCGTCCATGGGATCCCCTCGATAACCCGAAAATCTGAACAAATTCCAAAATTAATCAAATAAATTCAGTAAAAACACATTAATTCCAACGAATTCTCATCATCCCAGACACCCCAAAAAAATTAAATAAAAAAATAAATAAAAAATACTCTCCACTCACTATTAATTCCAACAAGTTCTCAACATCCAAGATACCCCAAACACAAATACAAGACTTTAAAAGAAAATTTACGTAAAAAAAATAATTAAAAAAATCTCCAATCACCTTGAGCTAGCATCGTCGTCAGGCTGTCGTTCATCCGAGAAATGGCCCGCATCTGACACGGGAGACTCGCTCTCGGTGCGATTGGCCTCCATATCAGGTTCCATCTTCACTTTTCCCAGAAACCCGCCTTTGAACTGCGGATTGCCTTCATCGGACGTACCCGTCGCTGCCGGTGAAATGGAGGCGCCTGTACCTGGCGATATCCCGGAATCGTTGGGTGTATTGTGCGTATTGTACAGCGCGTTACTAGGCGTAGATCTGGGGGGCGTGACCATCTTCGCCTGGTGAATCTCCCATGGCGGGGATTTCCTTTCTTGACCACCGCTGTCATACTTGTGCGGGAAGCCCAAATGCTGCTGTTGTTGCTGCAGCTTGTATAAATTGTGGGCATGCATGTTCTGGTTAAAAACCATGGTGTTCTTGTTTCTGGGCGGTGAATAGAGCGGGAAATCGTTTCCTTCCGCAACAAAATCGTGTACACCTTTGAAATGGGGATAGCCTTCGCTCGAGTGCGAACGGCCGCCTTCTCGCCCGGCTAAAAGTGGAGTAGAAGGTGCAGTGCTGAATCTCAAGACGGAATTATCGCCACTCGACGCTTCCAATTGCAAAGATGCGTTGGGAGGAAGGACGCTTACGCGACCTTCGTAACTGATGGGCGAAGGAGGGGACGGATGAGGCAATTCTTGAGGGGAAGTTGGTAATGGATGGGCGGGATGCTGGGCGGGAGGCACGCTGCACGCCGAACTCATCTTCCACCGTCAAAAATGGTTTTCTTCCAATCCAATACTGTCTACGAAAACACAAACAAAACTTTTTTTTTTATTAAGTTTCTTCCCTAAAAGACTTCCCCAAGACAAAAGCCACCAAAATGGCAGCTGACATGTGTGCTAAGGTTAAGGGTTTTTTTTTTGTTTATTGTTGACAAGACGTCCGAAAGTTCAGGAGCCATTTTGGGAAACATGTTAATAGGTCAGCTTTATTTGTCAAATGTTCAATGAGTTCAATGAGGGACGTCGCAGGGGACCCGGAGAATTTGCAACATTCATAAGGAAGCTTAAGATTGGGCACGATCACAATGCCAACACGCTCCTCTCAACCCTGTAAAGGGGGAGAAAATATGCGGAAAAAGATTGTCAATAGTGAAAAAGGGAAAAGCGCGCAAGGTGAACCCGGAAAAACATGGCCCGGCACGAGCCACACACTTGAAAAGCTTATTCACATACGACCTATTCGGGGGGTGCATGTGCAGCTGTTGACCGGACGAGGTCATCTTCTTCCCCTTCCGCATGTACAATACTGTACTATACCGTACATCTGCTCCTGACCTCGCCAATCTGCGACCTGACCTTTTGACTGTCCCAAAATATCCATATTTCCGGCAACAGAGCGTGCGGATTCATAACTTTAGCCATTTCTCACTAACTTCCTTAATATTCCAAAAAATTTAGTTTCAGTTATCTTTAGCTTACAAGTTCCGCGCTGTTCAGCCCATCATGTTTCTTATCTACCATTTGAAACTATTCAATTAATTAATGAAACTTTTAGTTAGTAAAACAACCCCGCTAAGATGGGAAATCTGTTGAAAGTGTATGAAACCTGTGAAAAACAAGTTTCATGATGAGCTGAATTTACCATCAACCTATCCATCATGGTCCATGTTTCTTATTACCATTTAAAACTATTAAATTAATTAATCTACGAATCGTTTTTTTGTTTGTTTTTTAAATATTAAACTAGCGTGAGCATCTGCTCTTTGCTATAGTCTGTATTTTTTATGTAATACAATTTTTGGACAAACACTTTCAATTATAATTAAGGACTTTTAACTTTGAGGCCATTTACAAGGATTATAAAATGTCCCTTTCTATGAATCGTTTGGCTCGTACAACAACTCTGAAAACCGTTACGAATCATATGAAAAACAAGTTTCGACAGTCTTAGTTTGTTACTGCAGATTGATAACGAGGTCTCACTTGAGGCTAGTGAACAAATGAGGCG
Source organism: Lepidurus apus apus (assembly GCA_022832285.1). NCBI lineage: Eukaryota > Metazoa > Arthropoda > Branchiopoda > Notostraca > Triopsidae > Lepidurus > Lepidurus apus. The sequence goes on along the minus strand of JAGJRO010001033.1, from coordinate 430,613 downwards.
ACTTGTTGAAACCACGCGTGTTGTCCAGCTGGGAATCTGAGTGGTGACCTGAGGTCACCTGGATTTCGTACGGTAGATAATGAATAGGGGGATAAGAGTGACATCGATGCCTAACCTTTTTGAGATGCCGTTTTGGGCACCAGGACAACGCAGCTGGACCATGACATGCTCAGCTGGATGTCATCTACGTCCTTAAAGCTTAATCATGGCATATCAAAAAGGGTAGCTGAACGTATCAATGATGACCACTTGGGTCGTGTCATCACGATAACAACCCTTTACAGTCATCGAAACCTTCTTATTTACTATCAGCCCTATCTATGCCTAAGCCAAAGGGGAATCTCTGTGTTCATGTCTATAAATGCGGTAACCTAGGTTCGTAAAAGACAGATCGTGCAATACCGAAATCAGAACCTTAACTTGTCTATAGTGTCAGAAAACGTTATTTGAAAGGCTCTGGAAATTTCCGCTCGTTTTCCGTTTTCTTTTATCGTTCTTCGACTCTGATGGCTTTACGAGTTTCGCTGGGACTATTGCATTCAAAGGTAAAGAAGGAGCTCGAAGGTTATTGAGGGCTGAAGTTGGAATGGTGCTTGCTTGTCGATGTACGGACGATTTTTATGGTCCGGTCCCGCACAAGGCGGAGGTTAAGTCGTTACCAAAAGATTCAGCTACCGGAATTGGCCAGTCCTTCGAGTCATAAAAAGATAAAAACGTCTTGCCAACGGAGAAGAAAATTGATGCCCTGGTTTCAACAAACACGCACACATCTCTCAAGGAAAAACCGTTTCATCCCCCAAATCCTAAAAGCCCACTAAAGCTAGCCATTTCCTGCATGCTCAACATCGGTTTCAACGGATTTTTTTTTAATCAAGCGTAGTGACGGAAAAAATAATAATAATAATAAAAATAGATATGGAATCTGTATCGCTAACCAGTTCTGACAGCTAGGGGTGTGGGGGATTTATATACGGGTTGGGGGGTGAGAAAGCGAACGGACATTTCGCTCATACTCTGAGAGAAAGATATATATCAAGACACGAGTTATGTTTATGAAATCGATCTGGGGATTATAGTCGCATTTCTTTTCTCACCCCCTCTCACTCTCGCCCTGTTTACTCACGAGTTCTTATGCGCACAGCGCAAGCGAATTGCACAAAGTATTATCCCCGCGCTTGAGATGAAAAATAATGGTTCTGGGGGGAAAAAAGTTCCTGGTTTGTGTGCCAGGGTAATGCGGTTCTTACCACTAACCAGCAAATGGCTACCGAACGTTTCAGGCAGGCGGGGGTATGATTGGGCTCGTATCTTTTATATGGCACTTTTTATGAGCGGAGAGCAGCGCGTGGTACAACCCGCGATCCCAACAAATGCACCATGGCCCTGTTACCGCCGTTCTCCCTCAACCTCCCCCGTACATTAACTGCCTTTTTTTCGGGGTTTCGATTGGTCTTTGATGACTCCACCCTACCATAAACCTATTGCCATAGCATTCTTTGGGCGTTACAACAAAAAGTTCCGAAACAGCCCGGGTACCAAAACAGCTTGTAAAAATACGCCAACAATGAAATCCCAGGAATATTCGACAATACTTGTAAAAATACGCCAACAATGAAATCCCAGGAATATTCCACAACATCGTTACGAGACGTTCGAAGAAAAAAAGAGGGGAGGGGCTCCAAACAAACCTGTATAATGGGTACTAAACAACGAAAGGAATGGCTTCCACCAACACCACAATACCCAAGTTTATCACGTGTGGAATCGCTTGCACGACGTTGAGGAAGCAAAAATGCGCCAAATAAATCCTGAAAAATTGCGCCTCACTCCCTGCAAGCTGGAAAACACTTGGTCCTTTTTAAAATGTCACTGGTTTTCATTCAGCCAAAGTAAACACGGTAAACTCTTGGAACTTTATGTAAGGCGTTTTGATACAAGTTAATGGAATAATTGAACTAGACGGAGCTTTTTGCAAATAGCCCGGATCTGACCTTGTCTGACCAAAGTTTCATTGTAGACTGGGCATTGGAGTGAATGGTTTGAACCCCTTCGGGTTCCCCGCAGCAAAAAGTTTGGGAGCTTCCCAGGGGGTGGAAGAGGAAGGGTGGCAAGGGTCAGTTTTTGGGTACGACACTGTCCACTCCGTACGTACTGTACAGTACAGTACTCTAGTTTCGGGTGATTGTTGGCACGACGGCAGGCCGGCCCCCAAAATAGAAGATTCAACCCAAAAGGGACAATTTACATGACTTTTTCTTACTACGGAGGTATATGTGTACTGTACAGTTTTCCCTCTGCGTCGTTTTTCCAAGCGCCTCGAGAGGATTCCCAGACGTAGACGTTTTCAATCCAGTCTGGATTGAAAAACTTAAGAACTAAGGTCAATGTACACTGACCTCGTTTGACCTCCGCTCAGCATCCTTTTTTGCAAACATACTCTCTTCAGCGAGCAACTTAAAACTTGAGAGCTTTAGGGTCGAGGGTCAATTCAAAAACGACCCGGTTTTTGAAGTTTGGAAGAAAATGACCCAAAGCTTCCTCTTCAATCCCTTTTTCCCTCTTTTTATTTGCTCCAGCTTCCGAGAAAACCGTCTAGCTCCTTAATTTCCTACTTCATCTTTCTTTTTTTGGAAGTTAAAACGCAGGTGACAACTTGTACAAGGAAACTCTTAAACGTGATCCAGTACTACTTGATCCAGTACTACTCTAAAACGTGATCCAGTACTACTTTGGGAAGCGATTATTTTCCCCGAAATCCGGAGATTTTTCCTCTCCAGCTGGTATTTCTCTTCCTATTTCGCCAGAAAAGCACCTTTTCATGACGAGGGTAGTGTGTGATCTAAACGTAAAATCGAAAATCGACGCGGACGCTGACGAATGTCAGTTTGACCAGTGGCCAGCCTTTGGTTACGCTCCGGACGGAATACAAAAGATTCCAACAGGTCGCAAGGGTTCAGTATTGACTATTGAGTCCGAGAAAACGCGTCTAAAAGTACGCATTCATTGAAGGTTCTTTTGTCCCCAAATGCCACTTTTTTCCCCTTTTTACTCCTAACTTCGTAACCATTCCAGCTGCTTTTCAAACTCGCAAGCTTTTTCAACAATTTTCACTTTTTACAAGTTTTTGGTTAATTTTCTCCATGAAAGTTAACTCCGCGTCCCATAAACTAGCTTCATTTACAAAAAAAGAAAGACAGGAGGAAGAAGTTTCGTGTATTTTCTCCAAAATGAGTTTCTTTTGCCAGTTTTAATTAGGGCTCGAAAAAGAGTGTCGGCTTTTAGCCCTTTCTTTCGAAGAGGTTAAAACCGTGGACATTGGCTTTAGCTGGACCCTATTATGCCAAGCCAGAAAAAGTATCTCTAATACAAGTGCTCCTCTGAAAAGTCAGAGCGAGGTTTCATATGGCTATTTACGAGCTAACCTAAAACCAAAAGGAATACGAAATCATGCCCCCGAACCTCGAAAAAGTAACCAAGTCGCAGGATTTGGGCTACTTTCATTGACCAGGTCATGGGTCAATGGTATTTTATGGAACACATATGGACATTATGGGAGCCGAGCAAAAGTACCGGCGACGGGAGGGTCATAACCTAACCGGACACACAGGAAGTCTCGTTAATTTTTATGTTCATGCGTTACCACTATGTTAAAAATCCGGAATTTTCTTTTCAAGCACCAAGAAAAAAGGAAAATAATTTCGAGCTGAAATACCCCCTTCTTTAAAGCCTTAAAAAATCCCAAGAATGCGTGTCCACATAACCCTTGTACAAAAAAGCTGTCTGTAAAGCGATCCAAGTGTTAAAACACGTGTTTTAACGATCCAACTGTTTTAAAGGGGTCAAACCCCTACACCTACCCCTACTTGTCGCCTGGTCAGTTGGACACCCCGCAGTTTAACCACCCACAAAAAAACGCAAAACCTGAAAGATTTTTTTTTTTACTTTTCCTTGTAGAAGCGTCTTAAGATAACGTCCAGCGCTCTTTACTCCTTTTTTACGTATCAGGTTTGCGACATTCTTCCTTATAGCTCCCTGATGACACATAACCCATTTTTACTGGGTTTCACCCTTAGCTCCAATACCCATCAATACCGAAAAACCGGACGTTGGTCAGTGCGTTCCCCGCCCCCCCCCCTTCCTCCCCAAAGCCTTGCTATCTGTCCTCCATTTCCATCAAAAACTTGTCCAGTACAGCCGAAAAGCCAAATAATATAAGTACAAGCCCAATGCGCAGGATTTGGAAGTGTTTACTCTTCCCAATCCCACGCATTCCAAATTACAAGTATTGCTTGGCTAAGCGGAAGTGCTGCGTAATAAAGAACGACATCTTTCTTTGGAATTCACGCGATGTTTCGAGTACAAAACAAAACGAAGAGACAAAACGTAGAAAAGAAAAGAAATAGTCCCCAAAACGCTTGAGCAATACTTTGGAGCTTCAGCTGTTTTTATAGTGCATGAGTCACAGTCCCGTGTGTATGTATGTGTGTTATATAGGTCTAGGATTGGTCCAGCGTCGAAGAATACTAACGTGCAATGTCAGAGGGGTGAAGGGTGGCGAATAGCGCACGGGGGTGAATCGCGATGAGGGTAAGACGCGGGATAGCCAGCATTATAATGGTACCCAATAAAATGACCGATCAATACGGAAACGGACAGAGGGGGCGAGCTATAACAGGGTGGGGGTGGGGATCTTAACTGTTAAGCCGGGGCAACTGTAAAAGTAGTCTATAGCAATATCGCCATAGTAAGAGTCGTCAACCTAGGAAGCGCATTGGAGCCGCAACGCAAAAACGTACATAAAAGTACCCATACGCGACACAAAAGAATGGACACCATCAGCCCATAGCTCTTTTAATGTGGTGCCCGATTTTTTTTGATTTTTTTTTACTATCTTTTTTTCCCTTGGGATGCTAGGACTGGTCGTCCTTTTTCTCATAACAATCCCAATTCGTACAATCTTTAAAAAAAAAATAATAAAAAAAAAATCTTGGGTCCGGAAGACAGAAGAATGCGACAAACAGAAGATAGTAGATCAATAAACACGCTTAATATTTTCCGGGTTCCACCCCGTGAATGGAGATCTGCCGGTTTGGGGGAAAATAGGGTACATGACATGGCGGCGCCCACGTGGATCCGTTAACGCTCACTATGTTCAGCCTGTAGAGAACTTCCGCAAATAGTGAAATACTGCGGGGGTGGAAAAGGGAACGATGCAACCTTTGACCTAGCCCGATGATGTCCGCCACGTGGGCGCACGACGCCGAAGATGTTTCCTACTCGTCTTCTTATAGATGCGCTCTTCCTGGTCAGACGAAACTTCCTGTGGTCCATGGAAGGCGCGCGCGGAACGTATTCGCGCACGAGGACACCGCTTACGCCAAGGAATGCCCATTTTCATAACTTGCCACATTTGTTTCGAGCAATGCGGAACAGATTTTTGAAATGAACCCTTAAAAAATAGGGCAAAAGTCGTGCGAGATCCTAATAGACGACTTTGGGCGGGGGTTACTTTAGACGACAATGCCAGATTCTTCAGGGCGATTATGACAAGATAGGTGGGGGTCGGTTTTATGTTTAGATTTCCTTGTTGTCACGCCTACAGGGTGCTCAAGTTCCACTCGACAACAGATTGACGTAGACAAATTGTGCGTTTGTTATTTTCAGTTCATTTATTTAAAACGTCTTGGATGGCTGTTCCCATGTTTATCCAACTAGCGTGCAAATTGCAATTTTTACTATAATTGCAATTTATATTTCTACGGTAACATTTCTATAGCATTTCTATTACATTTATTAGCCTTTCTGTATTTTTTTCAATGGCGTTTATGCTGTTTACGCTGTCTACTGGTTCTACTGCTATTTCTACTATGTACTATAGGTGTCCGAACTTGATCCGGCTTCTTTTTTTGGCGGAGTAATAAAACTTGGAAAAAAGCTTCAAATAAAAATTCTTCCGCCAAGAATGTTTTTTTTTAAATTTTAATTTACTTCTAATTTTATTTTAATTTGATTTCCGTCGTAACGGGCTGGAGCAAAGTTCTTCTGAAAAAGACTCTATAGTATATTTCTACCGTTTCTACTACTATTTCTACTATAGCACTGTACTACTGGTGTTCGAATTTGATACGGCTTCTTTTTTTGGCGAAATAATAAAACTTGGGAACAGCTTAAAATAAAAATTCTTCCGACAAGAATGCGTTTTTGGGTTCATCTTTTAATTTGGATGTTCTTTTCATTTTCTTTTCATTTGTTTTTCGCAGTATTGGCTGAAGAAAGTTCTTCTGAATATAGCTCAAGAAGACGCACAGATAAGGTTAAAGGAGGAAGACGGTTTGACCTGCGAAGCTTTTTTGAACCCTTTTTGGACCCTTACAACTTTGCCCCGCCATACAAAAGTGGCATATCTTTCCACAAAGAATTCTATTTATAGCCCTTTCTCGGAACTGACCTGCCGAAAAAAGCAAATGGGGCGCTATAAAAACTTGGATATTTGAACTGTGACCTGTCCAGGGTCAACGACCAGGTCAACTCGGGTCAAGTGCTAAAGAACTGAGTACAGAAAACTGTACATTTACAAAAAATTTCACCGGCCATTTTAGTTCCCGTCTTGTCCACCGCCGAAATACTGCTACGCCATTTCCGTCAATATTTCACTATTTCCAGCATAACATTCATTGTTACCGGAAAAATTCCACTATTTACAGCATAAAATTCATTGTAACTGTGAACAGTACTGTATTTAAAAAAAAATCGCCGGCCATTTTAGTTCCTATCTTGTCCACCGTGGAAATACTGCTACGCCATTACCAGCACAACATTCAGTGTTGTCGAATTTCTTGGGTGAACAAGCGGCATTTGAGGGTTAAAGTTTGAAGCATGGGTCTCGGATAACTTGTTTGTTACTTTAGGACGCTTTAGGACAAGGATTTTTGGGCGTAAGAGAATGCCCACGCGTACACGCACCTCGCTTTTAGCTTTAGATGTTAGTGTAAAAGCAGGAGGTAATTACAACGGCACGCGCGTGGATTCCATCAGCAACATCGACCGACCTTTTCCTTTTCCCCACGCCAAGACACAACCCAGCACACACATACTACACACACAGGGTGTGCGACATATTATCAAAACGGCGGCATCCATCTGTCGGAGTTATAAACTTGCTTCCGGTCAGTTTCCCAAGGCTCAGGCTCTCTTTTCTTCCTGTTGTGGCGTCTCCAAGAATGCCAATGCCCATAACAAGGGTCAAGCGAAGACACACTTCTCACTCAACTGTCATTTCTCAGGGGGCTATCATAACGCTGTTCAACCTTCCGAATTGAAGAAGTTGTCGATCCTTTTGCCCTTATCATCTGATCAAAAATCCATTGCCTTTTTACCCCCTCAACCAAAAAAGTGGGAAGAAAAGGGCCGTTGGATTCCCAAGCATCCGAGGTCAAGCTCAACTTGTCGCAGATTACTTTTCCATACATTTTGCTGCAAAAGCCCACAACATCTTCGGCTTTGACCATACACAAAATCGAAAGGGGGTGGTTTTGGCAAAAGGGAGAGTTTTTCCCCCGCAAGTTCAGTCAAAAGACAGATTTACTTACAGCGTGACCTAGGACGACCTTCAAGACGCTTTATCGCGGTTTCTTCGTTTCTTTTCAAGGAGCGGCTTGGCTTTCTTGACAAAAACGTGAGGGCGAAAAATGAGGGGAAAAAATTGCCAATAACTTAAAAGTATGCTTAAAAGGCCTGGGGGGATAGTGCGCTGTACCAGTTAAGTGTGTATAGAGTTCAGTATATAGGCACTTTTGCAAATGAAAAACGAGGCCGGAAAAAGGGTGACTATTTTTAGCGAGCATTTCACACGAAAAGCTCCAAGTCTGTATAGGCCTAGGGGCCAAATTAGCTTTTTGCCAAAAAGGAGGTCGTTCGCCCCCCTTTCTCTATTCTCTCTCTCTCTTATCCGCCATCTTTTCGCGCAAATATGGGCCAGACGCGTCCTACATTTTTCTAAGAAATATAGTTGGATGATCTGGCGTTGAGAAAAAGAAAAACTCGCCCAATTCCAACAATACACGTCGCTCACAAAATTTCCATGCACGTACATGTACATGCATATGCGAAGGGTAAAAGAAAACAGCTGGGGGATTCAAACAGAAGCTAAAATTGGGACCCCACCTGTTCTCATTAGTATATACTTCACATACACCATAAACGCAAAACCTAATGAGACGATATAAAAATAAATTACAAACACACATTACGCGTATTGAGTCCAAATGTTTCTATTTTCTAACGCACTTCCTCCTGCCGATTTCACATTTCCAAGCCTTGATGCTCATGCTTCGTATTACTCGATATCATTTCATTTCTCTCTTCAACAAACCCTATAGTCCCTAATTAGATAAAATTATGAATATGAATAAAGGAGAACCATCACCCCTGAAAATCCAGCCCTTAAAAAACGCCTCGTTTATATTTTTTAGCATAACGGCTAGGCCTTAAAAAAAAAAAAAAAAAAAAAAAAAAAGCCTTGATACTCGTTCTTCTTACCACTCGATTTCATTTCTCTCTTCAAGAAACTCCAAAGTCCTTAATAAGGTAAAATTATGAACAGGAATGAATAAAGGAGAAAATCACCCCAATCCAATAATTAAAAAAAAGGTTCTCCACGTCACCGAAACAGATCGGATCGTTCATCCGAACAAAAACTGAAGGTCGTTTTACAGCTTTACACGTGGCGTTTTTTTGAAGACTAACCATTTTTTAGATACCTTTTTGGACCGGTTGTATACGGATATACGGCGCTCCACGTGGAGTTTTTTATACTATTTATTTACTTTTGTACTATTTTAGTTCTTTTTTACATTTTATTTTGTATATTTATAAATATTTTTTAATTGAGTCAAAATCCCAAGTGTGGTATGTAGACCAATGGGAGCATGAGGAATCAATATAGGAATGGACAAGAAAAGGAAAAAAAGGGAAATTACTGCAGTAATATCTTTCGTTTTCGAGTATCGTTTTTCGTCCCACGCCGAGTCCTGGACTGCTTTTTTTCCCGATGCTTGTAAATATTATATGTATCTCCCGGGCCTTTCTTTTTTGTAAGAGTAACAGATGAAATAAACCAAAAGAAAACCGGGGGAAAGGGAAAGAAAATAGCTTACAGTCTAGGGCCGAGGACGTGCAAGTTTATTTTTCTTTATCTCCCTGGAATTGCCTTCTGCGTGCTTCCATATATACTATATTGCAACAACAAAAAACACAGGCCGGGGGTAAGCTTGCGATGATCTGTGCTATGTGCTATGCAAAAGGAATCAGCCCCTGAAAGTTAGAAAATAGATATTTCCTAATGTAACCTCTGAAAAAAGACCTCCAGCAGCGATACTGTCCAGAAAAAAACGCTCGACCATTTTTTCCCCAAAGTTTTTCCCCAGTATTTCGTTTGTTTTTCTGCCTACATTTTCCATTTTCGCTCGAGATGTTGCCCCATCTCCTTGTCGAGGTTGTAGCTCTTATAAATACACTTCCCCCATGGAAAAATAAAAAAGCTTTCAATTTTCATCTTGAACGGATGCCTTTCTGACCCTACAGCTTAAGGAAAAATATCCTAATAACAATAATAATCAACACAATAATAACTGTCACGTTCTTCCAAACACTTGCGACCTCAAAAATTAAGACCTCAACAAAAGTTCCCTTTTCCAGAGGGATTTTCCAGAGGGATTTTTCAGAGGGAATTTTTCGATGGCCTAATTTAAAGCATAATTAAAGCTTGAGGCTTAGGGTGGAAAAACAGATGAGGCGAATCATGCTACAAAAACCAGACGTTTCCCACGAAGGCCTATAGACGATTTTTCGCAAAAATGTGAACAGGCTGCCAAAGCAACCCAGACGTTTTCGAAGGCCTAACTTTGCTTGGACCCTTTTTCCCTCTTTTTCTCCCCACAACGTCTCCTGTTTTTCTCGTCTTGGCAAACAAACACGGGAAGAAGGAAGGGTGGAATGGCCTACACACACAACACATACTACATAAGGGAGGTGGGTGGGGGTGGGTGGGGAGAGGCCGAAAAGCGAAAAAGCGAAAAATAATAAAAAGGGAACCTCAAGGCTTCCTTTCCGTACTAGCATTTTACAACACACACATAAGTACAGTACTAGCGAAACGCCTATGCCCTATCAAGCCTCCCGGTTCCTGTGCATGCCATCCACCCACTAAACGATACGCCTCTTTTTTTCTTTTTGCCAGGCTAAGCCTAAAAAAAAAGATAGCAGGAAAAAATAATTTCACCCTCTCCTATTTCCACCCCTTCTAAAGCCTTTTTGCCCCTATCTTGCCCTCCAAGGCCGTCGTTACACTTGGCGAAACCTCTTTTCGCTGTTTTTCGCCAATTTCATTTTTCAAAGGCCAAAACACATTCCCACCCCCCCAAAAGCCTTTGCTTTCCTTCTTTCCTGTCTGTCCCAAGAGACCCCCTGCGAACATTTCTCCTTTTTAACCGGCAACCCATGCATTAATGAAATGGCAAAAACAAGTCCTCAATTTGATTTTTATCCTAGGGTTGGAAAAAAAGGTAGCCCTGAATAAATTTTTCGTTCGTTTCCTTTAATAGGCATACAAAAGCATCTTGGGGGCACCAGTCGACCAGCAGCCAAAAAAGAAAACAAATCAGCGGGCTTGCACGGATGGAACTTTGGTCACGTGACTCCGGAAACGTTCGAAATGGGCAAGTAAACAACTTGGGGACGTGGGACACTTGAAAAAAGCGCCGATATTACGTAAGAAACTCACCTTAGGCAAAAACGCTGAACTGTTCCGTGATTGTAAGTCTGCAGATCTAGCCCACAATAAGATGCAATAGCACTTAAGTCTTCAGAGCACGTTTTTGCAGGTTTCAAAACCTCCCCGGCCTTGTTTCCTTGCTTGCAAGCAACATACCGGAATTACCAAGTTCCTGTTCCTTGTACGTAGGTTGTGTGCACTTTAAAGTATAAATCCTCCAAGAGTTTGGGCTGAGATGTAGGCTTTTTACTTCTTTTCTCAATTTCACAAGTTTCCCGAGTCTTCTGACTTACTCGGTTTTGAAAACTGATTCACTTTGGCGCGGATTTGGGGCAGAACGGGTTGCTCCGCACTGCACAACGTCGACCTGTGGAATGAGTAATCTAAGGGATGCGGCGTGGGTTGGGAGGGCAGCCGAACAGCAGCTTCGCTTCGGTGTGTTGATGGCCAGTGCAGATGTAGCCTAAGCTCTGGCTTGCTCGGCGGTGCAGCCTGCAGGAAGCCGCTTGGTGAAAATCCTAAACGAAGCACGAAACGAGCCATGAGCGTTACACGTAGCCCTACACATAACGGGGCGGGGCTTCACGGCCTCCGTGCTCCCAAAGTGTATATTTTGCGCTCCATACTATTTCCACCGTCTTCCACTCGCAATACAAGGGGCTGGGGCTGCCTCTGGAAACTTTTCTCTGTTGCAAAACAGCACTGATAAGTCTCTAAATTGAGATACTGCCTTGACAAAGGTCACGGACTGCACCATAAAACAGAAACCTGCTGGTCGGTGTGTATTTGTTGCGATAACATTTACCTTCGCCCTGGACTGATAGGAATTATGAGCCTGCGGCAAATGCGACTAATTTCCCCCTCTACATTCACCTCTTGAGCAAAAATACAATTGGCCTACAGCTTTCCACAAGCATTCCTTAATACACTCTAAACATGCAGTATAGTAAAACATATTCGTGGTAACCAAATCTTTAGTTCCCGTGCAATGAAACTGTAGAATGAAATGAAACTACTGCTACGTACAAACGATGAGCAGAGAGTGAAGCTGTAGAGAGGGACAGAAATAACGCAAATTAAAAGCGAAGAAAAATAAGACAGTAATATCAAGTTTAAAAGTGTATTTTCCAAGGGTCGGCGCAGTAGGCGAGGAAATGATGTCAGCAAAAAATAAATAAATTTTGCTTGCTTGCCACATTGGGATAGGTGAAACCCAAAGCCGAAAAAATAAGCAACCCCTGCTGCTTTTCAAATATAAAGAATTCGGAAATATAATTAGCGTTGTTTTGTTTGAAGTCAAGCCTTTTGGCTGAGGTTCCGGCGTTTGGAGCTGATAAAAGGTGTATGTCCTTCTTTTCATTTTATTTTAGGGCAACAAAAATGCAATTTGCGCGACAAGGGGGGTTTGGCTGCTAAAGGTTTTTGCACGTTAACGGTGTGTGGGAACGACGGAACAAGTAAAAGAGTAAACAACCTGTGTTGGGCTCGTTGGCACACCCTGCCCAAGCGTTACACATGATCACATGACCAGCTCGCTCACCTGAGCCTTAGCAACGTGCAAAAGTTTCTTATGCGAGGGGTAAAAGTCCCGTTATCCAATACCAAACGCAAACTGCCAAACAAGCGATAAGAAGAGGCCTAAAAGTCCCTGCAAAATACATCATGCAACCTTCAGCGAACGTCTCATTCTTCACGATACTGCAGCACAGAATTCGAAAAAGGGTGGGTATATCGAATGAAGCCACCTCACAAAAAGCCCTCATTTTTCGTAGGCGGGGGTAAAGTTACCCGTAACCTGTATCCAACTTCCTTGCATTGAAAAGGAGTACAGTACAGTGCGTACACCCTGAAACCGTTGTGCCCATTTTGCGAAAGTTTTCAAAGGAGCTTTCTCACCTTAATCAGGGCTCTATACTATATTGCACTCATCATTAGGGCATACACTAAGTCTAACTCCTGACCGACTTCCATAATAAATGGATTGTACAGTACGTGATTCAAGAGCTTATTATCCAATTTTGGAAAAGCGCTCGAAAACAGCCGGATGATTAGAAAGAGACGTCCATAAAATTAACTTCAACACAACAATAACACTTGTTATCTCTGATGAGCAAGTGGGATAAGCTATACAGGTTTGGTCAATAGCAGTTATATATACAAGGGGCTTTTTTTCTTCTTTCCCTCCTTTTTTTTGGTCACCCTTGTGTTGCACAATAAAAAGTGCCCTATTATCAATAGGCAACGTGCCAATGAAAGGAAAACGAAAAAAAAGGCCAAACAAGCTTCCCCTCCCCATGCAAAAAAAGGTATTATTGTAGAACACGTCCTTGTGACGTCACACATTTTTTATGCAGTGTTTCTTGCTTTTGTACATAAACAAATCAGCCTGTTTGGTCAGGATATTTCACGCACGTGAGGTGGTAGCTTTATACAAAAATAAAAAAAATAAAAAAATTAAAAAAACAATAAAAATAGAGAATTTATGTATGAAAAAACTTGAGAATTTCTTCAATACCAAGGCAGTCCTACTCAAAGTAAGTCAGGGTCCGTTTAGGTGATTTTAGGCGATTTTATTTTTATTAATTGATTTTATTCGGTGATTTTATTCATGTCATTTATTCATTTATTTAGTCATTCTTTTACATGTCATTCATTTAGTCATTTATTCGGTGATTTTGTTTTTTTTCAGTGTCGTTCAAGTAAAGTCTTGAGCCAATAGGTAATTTTTAGGCGTTATTCAGTGTCGTTCACGTTAAGTCAGAGTTGAAACGGAGGTGAGGTGACAGAAAAACCATCAGCTTGCGAAATTTTTCGTCTTTCCAGCGTCAGTCGTTTTTAGCCTGGGAAAAGGGGAGACGAAAGAATGGGAAATGGAAGAAAAGTGTATCGAAATAGGCAAAAACAAGTTTGTTTACCGCGCTGGCAAGTAAGAAGGACTCCAGCAAAGTCAAAACTCTCTACTTCTCCACGTCAGAGTTGGCACACAAAAATGTTAAAAATACCACATTTGCATAGCAAAAGGCCTAACAAAAGTGCAAAAATATAACAGCGCCAGGACCTCATCCAGTTTTTGCTTTCCCAGCGAGTTCCACATGTATTACCCATGTATTATTACAGCGCCAATACATTTACCGTCCCCAAAAATTGCTTAACCTCTAAACAGTTGAAAAGCGAACGTACCCCTCAAATTCAAAGTTTCTTTTTTTTCCCTTCATAGGAGAACTATTTTTTTTCTGAATAGGCTATAGTGCGTGCCTTCCATAAAAACACAATAGAGGACTGTGGTAGCTTGGGACCTCTGAATTGGCCCATGTGCAGTGCGTAATTCAATGACGATGAATCTAAAACGTGGTTTGGGCTCGGCGTGCGGATGGAAGCAAGCGAAGAATCATTTTTTCCCTTTTACGAACGGTTGCCTTATCGCCCCTCTTCAACAAATCCCTTCCAATAAAGCACACGAGGACCATTGAATAGGCAAAAGCACCCTGTTACGTTCCCCACGAAACCGTTGGATTCCAACCAAAAACTGCTCCCCAAAAAGATTTACAAGAAAAAGAATAAAACGGTGCAGCGTCGGATCGCCAAAAATCGAGGGGAAGATTTTATATTATATGGGCAGCGCTCAGAAAAAAAGAATGAATGGACTATGAATACTATGGGGGTTTCTTTTCAATTTTTCCCTTCCGACCGAAAAAAAAATTCAGGGGTGCTGGACATTTTTAGCCCCACTTGAAGCTCCTCAACGTGTGGTTTACCATAAGAGGAGCATGTTGGGGAATCGCCTTTTTTCGCTTGGCGTGTGTTGTTGATAAAAAGGTGAAAAAGGTAGCATAGAGGAACAACAATCAAGTCGCGTGGCTTTCCAACAAAAGCATATGTTGTGATATGTCAATACCGCCGCACACGCCTGCTGGGGTAAATAAAGAAATGAAAGATGGAAGGGGAGAAAACACCTCTTATTCGCTTTTTTATAGAGACCGAAAGCTTTTTAGGTATGTAATAGCCCCGTACAGGGGATCAGGCTCCCCTTCCCTTGGTAAGATTACACGGGGTGCAACAAGTGCCTGTTTTTTTCGGCTCTTTTTTATGCTGGGGTGTTGTCATAAAAGAGTCAAGTGGCTTATCAGCCTCAATTTCCTGGTCGATTGGCCGCCCATGGAGGTTTTTTTCCCCCGTTTTTTTAGTACATTTTATGGGCTGTCAGTCATGCTGTCTCCTAGATGGAGCAAAGCGTGTTGGGTTTGTTGTTATGATGAGAAGGATACGGCATATTACCGACACTATAGCTACCGAACTTGTTTCAGCAAAAGAGAGCGATCCAAAGCTTATTACTAATAACCACTCGCATTAAAAAGGCCTGGAATTACAAACTTACTTTCCCCCACTTTCGGGGAAAAGTAACGTCAACCAATTTTTTTAACTACAGAAATTATTTTTTACAGCATTTAAATTACGCAGAACATATGTTTGAAAATTTGGAATTATGGTCCGTTCATTTTTGAGGGTGTTTTACTCCGAAGTGATAAGAAGGCTTCCCTATGAGATACGGAAATTTATGCGTCACCTTGTTTTTTGGGTCCAGGCAGGTTGTTATTGCGAAGGGATATTCCCCTTCTCTAGTCTTTTCTCATTTGCATAGTAAAGATTATCGGAAAGAAAATAAGGAAAAACAAGCTTAAAAAAGGGCTGAGCCTGTACTTATCTATGGTAATAAGAATGCAATTCTATTTCCCAGCGAAACCGAAAATTTCTTTATTGGAAAGCGAAGTTGTTCTATTTTACCGTAAATTGTTGTATTTTCGCACTAAAATATAACAATTTCCGCTTAACTGAAACCTATTTCTATATCTCTGCTAGATACTCATGAATTCGTGAATATTGCTTATAATTCACTGTTATAGAAGTGTTAAAAGAGTAAACGGGACGGCGAGAATTTGGACGACGTCTATTATACCGTAAATTGTTCTGTTTTCGCTCTAACATATAACAATTTACGCTGTCAATTGAAACCTATTTCTCTACTAATGATTTCGTGAATACGGCTTATAATTCACTGTTATTGAAGTGATACAAGAGTAAAGGGACGATGACAATTTGGACGACGTCTATTTATACCGTAAGTTGTTCTATTAAGACTATTATACCGTAGATTGTTGTATTTTCGCCCTAAAATAGAACAAATTTTCGCTTTTAACTACAACCTGTACAAATCAATAATAAGTATACTAATGAACTCGTGAATATTGCTTACAGTTCACTGTTATAGGAGTGTTACAAGAGTAAAGGACTTGAAAAAGCCTGAAACGATGCTACACATGTGGACTGTGGACACAACTCTCTGTCGCAGATTGCGTTACATATGCGTTTGAGGACGCGCAGCTTGGCTCGAAAATTTTTGGACGACGTCTATTACAATGGCATTGGAAAAAGCGACCCCCACTTTTCTTTCTAGATGAGTCGCTGCTGCGCTATATGCCCCAACTTTACACAATAGTAATCTCCCTCCTCCCCAGGTTCATCGTTTTCACCCCACATTCGTTTCTCTCTTTTTTTCTTCCACCTTTTTCCTGGCTATTGTCCAGCCATAACTGACGGGACAAAGCTTATATATCCAGCACGTGCAACCGACAGCTCGAGCAAGAAAAAAGCCTATTGCTTCAAATGTCGGCACGGTCCCTTATAATAAACATACCTCCAGATCCTCGACTTATTTACCTTCCAACTTCCATAATCGCGACTTACGGCCTTCGACTTGCCCTTATACATAAACCACTCGCAGGAAACATACGGATTGTGGTTAAGGTTTTATACTCTATATCGGCTATTTAGCCCTGACAAACTTCCTGACGTTACCAAAGACCCCTGAAAACTTGACAAGAATACAAAAAATCCAAATTTGCTAACTTCCTGCAAAATAAAAATTTTGATAACAAAATAAAATTTTGATAACTTCCTGCAAGGGCTCAACGATAGTATAGCACTGGGGGGAAAATTTGCCCCAATCCTTTTTTCAGAATCCCTGACTTGATAAGTCTAGTTTCCGGTCAGTTCCGTTCGGGTGCTTTACCACTCACAATTACTACAATCTTCTTATTAACAAACTGATGCACTGATTTGTTCTTTCGGCAGTCGAGCTTTTTGTAATCTGGGTGGGAAATTTTGCGGTTTAACTCTTTCCCTTTGCGCTCGACTGGACGCTGGAAGTCAGCAACGCTTCCGGCTTATCTTAGCACGCAGAGGGGATGTTTCAAGCCGCATTACGGATAGGGACCAAAAAATCAGCTCATTTTCAATTTCCACAGTTTAAAAAAAAATCAACCCCACGATTGCCATAGATTTGCGCGTAACCAATGCTCAGAGCCAAAAAGTTCGGGGGACAATAACGTTTATCGGGGGCAAAAGGGTGCAGGTGTGAAGACGGAGGGTGGAGGTTATTCAGCAGTCAACTTCGCTTCAAAGTTATGGCTTTTTTCCCTTTTTGGTTAAGCAAATGGACAGACGACGTTTTCCATAGTCGTTTGGCTCTTTTGGGAGTTGAAAAAAAACGAATTAAAAAAGGAATAGGAACGAAATGAATGGCTTTCTTTTTTCGTCTTTCTATGGATGCCTGCTGCCTTAAACTGACCGCCTCGCTTTGAAAATCGATGACTGCCTTTTTTAAGAGAGAACAAAAAAAGGAAAGGAAAAACCCCTTTGGAATGAGAGGAGAACGGGGTGCAGCAGCATCAATTCTTTTCCGAATTTTTTTTTCTTCTGGACCCGAACACCCCCGAAACCAAGGGAGAAACGGGCGGGGGTAACAGTATTGACCAAGTTACAGTGTAAGTTGGCACATAAATTGGAAGGTGGACCATTTTTTCGGCTGTCTGCCTTGTCTCCAAGTCACTGCGACCTCAAGATCAATTGCTTCTAGCCAAGATCTAACCAAAGAAAAAGGAAAAAATACGTACAAAGACATAAACTTTCAGAAACATTCCTGACTACCCTCCACCCCCGAATTTTTTTTTCAAAGCTATAATGAGTCTGTTAAGCCACTGCAATTTTCAAAACTTTGGCTCTTTTCAAGGACTTTCGCATTTTTTTTGCTACAGGTTCTCCAGTTTCGGAACTCGGAGATAAAAGTTACACTAGTGTGTATTATTATTGCAAAACCTTCTCCGGAAAATTAATGACAAATAGGTGTCACGCGAGTTTCAAATGGGTAGTTGGATTGGAAATGCATTAGGTTAGGAAAGGTTACGTTAGGTTAGATTAGATTAGGTTAACGATTCTTATCAACGAAAGTTGATGAGAATCGTTAACCTAACCTAACCTAATCTAATCGTTAAACTTGCACTTTCTTTCACTCCACTAGCTGAAAAAAGAAAAATTCATTGTTAAGAAGTGACACACTAGTGTCATTTTTGACACCGGAACACATTACATACGTATGTAAGTAAATCCGGAGAACGTGTTGTTTTTTTGCTTTTTTGGGGGGGCGGGATTCTAAAGATGTCGGGGTTTTCTACAGATACTACGCGCTTAACAACATATGTGGGTATTTTTCAAAGAGGATAGGATTATAACCCTTTCTAGTTAGCCTCCGTTGTCCTTTCAATCTAATCTCCCGGTCCCGCCCGTTTCCCCACATACCGATCCTCTCAGCAATGTTACTTCGACCCAAATGGCTCCTAAGCCAGGGATAACAAGACTACTTGAACGACACTTGGCTTGACCACAATACGATACGAGTCTGGCATATATGGCACGGAAGCTCGGTGCATATTTGATGCCTGCTCGCAATAATCAATTTGATTCCGTTTCCTATGCTCCTCTAAGTGCTTGAAAAGATGCCTCAAACCACCCACGCTACAGTTTAAAAAATAAGAACCCAGAAAAACGGATTAGTCCTGTCCCCGAGCTGCCGCAACAATGAACCTCTTGACAAAAACTCAAAAACCCACCGACGACCCAATAGACTTTTTTTCTCTTCAAGAGGGATAAAAAAGGTGAGCTTGAGAGAGCTTTACACGTACACGGTTTGTATCAAATACCTAACTTGTTCCCGTAAAGAGATTACACTCTTAACCTCGGCTATAAAGTATCCACAACACTGAAAAAGAACGGTTTCAGCTGCTCTTGGGTTCCCCCTGATAAATTCTCAACAAGACGTTTATGCACATAGAAGCTATTACAGAAGCACGCTCACAGAACCGGGGGTTTTATTTCCAGATGAATAAAGTGGTGGAAAAAAGGTGGACGATATTGTTATACTGTCCGTTTTGGGGCTTATAACCTGCCCCAATGCTAAAAAAGGAATAGAAGATTTTTTTTTTTTATTTGTATAAAGAATACGAAGGAGAACACCTCGTGCTGCTCCCTTATTGGCGCCTAGCGTCGTATTTTATGGCTTGTCATAAAATAATGCACGCCCGACCAGGAGGGGGAGTGGATGATTACTTATGCAGAGCTTTCCGTCTCTATTGGTGGGTAAAAAAAGGGCTGGTAAAACACACATGGGCACGCCAAGAAGGATGACTATTTTCGCTTTTCCCCTGCGCTCCCAGAACGCATCCTGAGTTATATGCAATAGAATTACTTGGTACAAAAACTTTCGCGACTCGGCTTTTTGGGTTGTAAACAAGAAAGTTGAGCTCTCACGATGCTTCCAACTAATAAGTGGGTCATACCCGACTAGTTTAATCTCGAAAGGACCGCCAAAATGATTATGCACATATACAGATCAAGCCCTCGGGCTGTCTAAACGAATTTGCGTACGTCCGAACCATTTTTGCGAACCCATTGACGAGAAAGGACCGCAGAGAACCTCATAAATGGCTCTATTAATCTAAAAGGTGGAATATCCAAGCAATTCAGACATACATGCCATTCTGCTTGAGTGAAGTTTTGACCGTCTGGGGTGAATCTTGGTCAAAATAGGCTTCACATTGACCACAATGACCCTGTTGGTCCATAAAGGATCGTCGTGAAAAAAATCTGGTATTTCCTGTAAAGCATTTCTCCTTTTACAGGAGGCATATGGGATTTGCTTACACTAATTTCTACTTGATTGCCTAAGCACAAAAACACGTTTGTTCTTAAAGAAGGAAGGAAAAATGAAAAAAAAAATGACAAGTCTATACAAAAGTGACAAGGTCTCTGCTAGGTGACATTCATCAGTCATTTGTGTTACATGTACTTCAAAAATGCGGAAGTTCTGCGCTTCCTTGATATAAAACTCTCATTCATCATAAGGGTCGTAACCAAACGGATCTAAAAAGTTGACTAACTACATTAGTGACAGTGCTAAAACCCCCGTATCCTCCCCCGTCTGCCAAATATTTCTTCTTTTAGCTCGCTGTGTAGTTTTCTATTGAAGGAAAAAAGTCCCATTCCAAAGAATATTCCATTGTGGGGCTTTTATGACCGCGCACAAAAGTTTGCTTTCTAGCAGCTCGATCAAGCGCCTTACAATAGCGCGTGCTATAGAGAATGTTCTCCCAAACTCGGACTTCTATTAATGGTAATACCCCTCCTTTTTGGTCTTTTTGGGGTATTTTTTGGGGAGGTACTTTACAGCGACTTGCTTCCTGTCAATACAAGATAAAAATCTTTGAAAACTAGAATTTTACCCTCAGCTGTTCGCGATTAATGGAAACGTACCGTAGTACTTGATGGAATCCACATTGGCAACGTATTTAGGTGCTTTCCAGCCTGCATGGAATGTGTTAAACATAGCAGAAACAGCAAAGGAACATACTTTGCATTACCTCCTGCGGAATTGCATAAAGCGTTACGGGGAACAAGAGCTTAGTACTTTGCACACACGTTTGGTACCGAGCAACCCAGAATCCGTTAGGGTTCCGCGCAGTAGTTTTTGTTCTTTCACATTATGAAGCGAAGTAGGCGTGGGAGGAATATGCAAAGCCGCTTTTTGTTCCATCCCAGGGACAATATGTGCAGAATAGCTCGGCTCTACGTAGGTTCACTTGATTGTTGTCTGGAAAACAGAAGGACATAAGGTAAACGTACTACAAACCATACGACCCGCATGTAATATGTTACATAGAGTCCAGTCTTCCCCAAGGAAGACAGTATTACGGAGTTGGAAGAAAGGATGTTAGAAACAAAAACGAAAGAGTATTGTTGTAGGAGGAATTGGAATTCGGGGGGAGAAAATGTACAAGACTAGAAATGATCACAGATGGTCCAAGTCTATAAAATCAATAACTCTTGAAAAACCCATAGGGTGAATGTGTGTGGGAGTTATCAGGCCTATTCCCAAATTGACCCATATTATATAAACGGAAGGCAACAACATAACAAGAGCTTCCTGTGAAAACACAATTTTCCCCTACTGAAATTTTCCTTGATCGCCAAAACAAAACAGCCTATTCTCTCTTTTCCAAAATGTCCCTGGCCTACACATGGACAGCGAAAGATCTTACTGTCCATGTTGGTGCTCCCATTTGTCAAACTCCGTCAAGCTGCATTGTTTACACCTGATTGATTCCCTCACAAAATGCGCAACTGTCATTTTAGGTTCCATTTGATGTCTCGGCCGGCCGTGGATTCATTTCAATTGTCTGCTTATGAAATAAGACAGTTTCATATTCCCTTTTCCCGTCCATTTAGACGCTGTAAAAAGTATTGTAACCTTAGAAATGTAATTTTTCTTACGGTACTCGAGTTGGAGCGCCGCATACAAAACTCCCCAAGTCTAATAACGAATTACTTCCAAATGAAGTTTTCATATCAATAATGAAAAATATCTTACAAAATATAAAAAATATCTTAAATAGAATGTAAAATATCTTAAAAATATAAAAATTTCTTATAATGAAAAATATGTACAGTTCTACTTTACAAATTTGGAGACTATAATTCTACAATAACCATCTTAATTTCCCAATTAAAAAAGTTAAAAGTGTGGTGTTCACTACTCTGTATTCCCGATGCAAATACAAAGTATTGAACACCACAATAAGATTTTTTTAATTTGTTATATTCTTAATTCTTAATCTCCCAATTAAAAAATCGTAATTTAATAAAGATCTTAATTTCCCAATTAAAAAAGTTAAAAGTGTGGTGTTCACTACTCTGTATACCCGATGCAAAAACAAGTATTGAACACCTCAAAAAGATTTGTTTTTAGAAATTTGTTATATTCGATAGGGAAACCAACTTGACTAGGGTAAAAACTAATGAATCTTGAAAGAAATGTACTAAAAGCTCCATTTTCATGTTGTCATCAGGAAAAAAGTATTTCAACTTCACACTCCCCATGTAAGATTGGATAGGATGGGAGGATTCCCACGCTAACACTATAGCAAATAGGAGAAACGACCAGGGAAAAAGGTTAAAATTTCCAAAAGAAAGGGAAAAAGAGTCCAAATGTACGTGGACAGTACATGTGTGTGTAGTGTGTGAAGCAATAAAGCGAAGTTAGGGGGGAATTTTGGATTTGATTCTTTGCGGTACAACTGCTGCAACTGGACTGGACATTGGTCACCTCTTTTGTTCGCGTTTTCGCACCCTAATACTTCACATTAATTGCCATCAACATCCCTTGATTTCTAAAACCAAACTGACGCAATAATGAAAGGAGCTCGAACCCTCGCGAGGCCCATAAATTTCTCCACATGGTTGAACTATTCTAATCTGACTTGCACTGACCAGCACAGTGAGGCTTTTCGCTTCAGAAACTTCGATCAAGTCCTTTTCAAAAGGCTCGATTAAACTCACTTACCAGTTTTCCCTTGACTTTTTACAATTTCACAGCTGACGAAAAACCCTCCCCTGGCCCTTCCTCCCAAATCAGCTCCCATTCCAACTGTACCTCTCTTTCTCCCTCTTGACCATACGCTAATAACCCTTTCAATTTATTTTGATGCCGTTATGACGCTTTACAAGAGCAGCTGAACTCCTTTTCTGTAACTGTGCTGGGTCCGAGCGAAAAACCTCAAATAAGGGGGAGGGAGAGCCTGATTATTGTCCAAGCAGTGTGACATTCTAGAGCGTGGGAGTGGACCGATTAAAATAAATCTAACTCGCTCGACTAAAAGGGATGTATGTATCTATGTGTATATGTGTGTGTGGAGGTCTTCTGGTCAGCGTCACCGAAGAAGCGTCGCCTGGAGTATAAAGGCGTTGTTTCGGCCCCGAAACTTGTGGATAACCAAGGGGTCAGCAGATGGTCAAGGGTCACGTGACCTGGCTTTTCTTCTCTCCCATTGTTGGCACGTGGTTGTTAGTGTCCCTTTTTGCAACAAAGGGGTTAGATGAAAGGAGAGCTTGACCACCGCCATTGCGCGGCCCCCGCAAGGGCGCCATTATCAAGTCTGTGTGATAATACTTTCGTATAAAAGCCAGGATTCTGGACCAACAGTAGGGTTTTGGCTGGTCATTTATGTAACTGAAAAGCCATAAGTCTCCCATGAGGGAATTTTTGATTCTATCAAAAAGGGGGATGGTAAATGGTTTGCATTAATTTTCTAATACGGTTTCATCGACTTTGGTGTCTGCTTCTAACCAATTCGCCAGGGCCTCTCTTTCGATCCTTTCGAAAATGCTGTGCTGCAAAATGCATGTAACGGTATTATAACAAAATCGAAGAGCTTGATCACTTTTCCCAGAGGTATCCCCAAACTGTTCCTAAGATCCCGACTGATCTGCAATTCCCAAAGAACCTTCAATTCCTTAACCTTTCAGTTATGTGTATTGTCACATTAGATGATCAAAGATCGAAAACCTCTCTGCTCGAAAGACCCAAGTCCCAAGGAAGCCCAGTTTTAAGGAGTTTTAATTGTAGCTGATTTTCCCAGAATTTTTTTTTATCCTTACGAAACCTCAATATAAGGCCCCTTTATTCATATACGATTCTTGGGTTCCACAACCTGTGTAAACGCCATGACTTTTGCGGGGAGGCGACATTAAAGGCTCCGGAAAATCAAAAACCCAGGGAAAATCAAAGCCAGCAAGTCAGCCAGGGAAAAAGAAACACATTAGCTAAACTGCAAGAGAAGTTATAGGGCGAAATGGGCTAAGGTGGAAACTTGGTCCCTATATGCTAGTTGAGCAAATAAATACTCAAACTTCGTCGACCAACCTGAGCCTAGAAAATAGCGCCACCCAGTCGCATATATTAACTGGTGTTTACTTGGTTTTCTATAGACTATATGCCTTTTAGGACATTGCAGCATTTCCAACTCCCCCCCCCCCCCAACGCACAAACAAATTTACTGCAATATACGCAATAGCAAAGTTTAGCCAAATTTTTGTTTAGCACAAGACGTAATCTATATTTCTCTCCCCCAGTTTTGGTGATAACTTAAGCAAACGTTAGCATGAGGGATATTATGTACCCTTGGCATTTTTGGTGCAGGTTTGCAGTCCCGAAAACACGCAGGTAAACTATAGATAAAAGGGGTTCGAGGACAAGCATAAGCAGCCAACAACATCAAGAGGCTGATAATATGGTGGGTGAAAACGTTACGTGTAGTAGCATAGCGAAAAGGTTTTTCGGCCTCTTTTACCCCGTTTTCTGCAAACTAGCACGGTCGACGAACTCCTTGCGTTATTTGCTTCGCTATCTATCAAAACCAACGGCAACTTGTTTTTCTTGTCAAGTTTTCTACAGTTACCCCCCAGGGCATAAGACGTTACCCTGTGCTTACAGCATTGTGGGTTGAGGTTTTACCCGCTGCAGCAGGATTCTGCAAATTCTGTAAACCATCATCACCATCATCATCTTAGGGACTTAAAGGATGCCCACACCGCAAAAATAAGAAGCCCAAGGGACACACAACAATACCTCAATATGGGCCCAAGATAATAAGGGGGAAAGCGTTTTCTGTTTATCGGGGATAACCAAAAAATAATACTTTACGATATCTTATCCTCTTATACCTAGGCTAGACGGGACAAGTTAATGATCATCAACTCCGAGTTAATCCTTATAACTGAGTTAAATACACGCAAATTCAATGTCTTTTACTCAGGTAGAAGGATTAACTCAGAGTTGATGATAATTAACTTGTCCCGTCTAGCCTAGGTATTACCTCGTTGTATAACCCTAATACAGTTCCCACTCTACTAATTTTTTCTCTTTTTTCCCAAAAAACAAACTACAACGGTTTTCCTATATACTTGAACGCATCGAATTACTGCACTAAGTTTTGTTGATAGTAAAAACTGCGGTTTGTACCTTGGAAAGAAGAACTGTGCAGTAGTGTCCAAGTAGAAGTGTTCATAGAGAAGATACCCGTCCAATCAGAAGTGCGACTTCGCCCCTTAGCCCGCCCTTACCATTTCATTGTTGGCAACAATGAAATGCTTCTTTTACGCGCTAACTGGTGAAGTGGTTAATATAATAACTGGTAATAAAAATAACTAATAATACAACAACTGATAACTATAATTAATAATATAAATAACTGGCAAAATCGTTCATATATTTTTAAAAATACTTTACGCGCTAACTGAAGTCGCACTTTAACTGCGTTTAGCTGGAAACGACTACTTTTTTGCAAATACAAAACCTCAGCTTTACAATCAATAAAACTATTTAGTACAATAATCTGGGTTCAACTATATATATTTGAAAAAAAGTACTATAGGAACACGTGTTTTTGTCTGGAAAGGGTTTCAGATTCTCACGTCTCATGGAGTTAGCAAACGACACTTCCTGTTTTGCTGGTAAGGAATTTACGTCATTGTCCTGTACCATTTTACCTTGCCAATGCAATTGTCTATTCTTTCGCGTTTGCAAAAGGAGGTCTGTTGTCCATTTTTCACATGTACCCACACGCCCATAGGCTTCTTTTTCGTGGAACCGTGGAGCCTATCTAACATGTGAAGACTTTTCCCCTCAATTGAGGAGTTTCGTCTTGCTTTTCTCGCGGTTGTGGTCCCCCCTAAACAACCCGCTGAGAATGCGAATTGTATTGCGAAGCGATAGATAGATTTGGGTTTTTGCCGCATCCGCGAGAGAAAGAGGCTGCGTGCAGTGCATGCTAAAGGTGTATGTACCCCATCCCATTGCACATTATTATCGTCATCATCATATAAGGAAAAAGGCTCAGGACGCATGCAAGTTTCAGGACAAAATACAAGACCCAAGCGGATTTCTGCCCATAAGGCAGTCTTCTTCTCTTTTAACTAAAAAGAAAGTAGGCGATTCTCTCTTTCTCTCTCTTTTCTTTTTTCTTTTTCTCGTGGCTTTGCTTGCAAAAGCCTTCTCGTTCTCTTTAAGCCGGCAGTACACACATATATCGTGTGTGTATATGTGCGTATGTGTGTCCCTTTGGCGCCCGATGCAATAAACAGGGAAAAGGAGGTCATTGCACTTAACTCGCCAAAATGTGCAATGCAATCGACGCACTGACTCGGCCGAGAAAATTGGGAAAATACGACTTTGTTTTAGCAACTGTTTTCTATCATTTGGCAAGTGTACCCTAAAACCTCTAAGGGGCTACATTTGCTATTGCTGCCCGCATTGACTTCTATATCGCCCGTCAACACCTCTCACACCTAACTTCCTTGCGCTTGGTAGATAGGCTATACAAACCAGCAGCAGCAATACAAAACCCGAACCCCCTCTCTGCTCCGTTTGGTTGTTTACACACAATAACATACTGTACGCAGTGCATGTACAGTCTCATTAACTCCTGCGGTTATTCTTGCTCTATATGCATCTGCAATTAGTTCCTCAACGTTTCCATGCCTAGGACCCCCAAGTAGCACAACTTTGGACCCTTTTTAAACAAAGCAAAAACTGGCCCAGACCAGTCGGATTAAATTCTGCTAAAATAACTTGGCAAAGAAAAGCTAACCCCTTTTAGGAGCGTATATACTGTCCATCTGTTGTGTCGGAAAAGCTTCGTTTATGGTCAGCAGACGGAGACGGTAACCCTTGACCTGACATGACCTGAAAATAGACTGCTCCACATTCTAAACGGGGAGGCGGGGGGGGAGGGGGGGGTTGGTAGATCCTCTTGAAAACAGCCGCGTTACACGTACACACACATGAAAAGCAAGCCAACCCAGCCATTGATGGAGGGTTCTTGTGGTTTCTGCTCCAAATTTCAATTCAATCAGCCGAGCTGATCATTGAAAAGAATAAAGCGACCTGTGACGACTATATACTATGCACAGGGTACACCATGAAGAGATCAAAGGGTTGATGTTGATGGAAAAGGGGCTCGTGTCCGATGCCCCTCTTGGAAACGGGAGCAACATCGTTACCAATAATAGAGCAGTTCAAGGTGCACGGTATAGATATAGATATATGTGTATGCATCTGCTCTGCGAATTATAACGGAATTCTGGACGTGCATAGTAAGTAATACAAAAGTAATACAAAGCCAAATTGTGGCTGGCGGTTTTAAAACCTGGGAGTCTGCTTGGGGAAAAGTCTGAAAAACCGGGTTCGCTACCACGGCATGACCCCTTTTTCGCTAAACACAACTCGACCTTATAAAAGAGGTCAAACAAGGTAAACGACTGACAAAAACCAGTGGATCCAATAGAGGATCACGCTTCCAGCGATAGAAAAGCTAATAAGATGGGAACGATCGTACGACCAAGTTTCAGGGAATCGAGGCCTCAAATGCCTTCAACAGTAAAGATGGGCTAAGAATGCTTTGTCGCCCCATATACCAAGATGGCATTAGTTTTCGCAATAGACTATCTTATCTAAAATTACGAAAGGTAAATCCCCCAACCCCCATGCTTAGGGAAAGTTCTATCACCTTACTTTCTGGGAATATTGCCCCCACAAGTCGACAAAATTAGACAAGGATCTAAAGTTATGTCACACATATCATATCCCTTAGTCGTGTTATAATGAGTCAGAGGATTCTACACTTGAAAGCTCCCAGTAGAGGCGCAAACAGGCTTTAAAGTTTTAATTTATGGCATGAGCCCTTTTTCACCCTTTTTAATTCCGTAGCGTTTTCTGCAAGTTCGCTCAAGCAAAAGCCCAAAGAGTTCATGGACCCCGCATAACAAGACTTTGGGGCTCGATAAGGCCTTGAAAGTCTTTTTGCAAGTTTTAGCTTACATGGTAAACATTCTGGAAGAAAGATGAGAAGAACGCGGGGCCCTTTTTGTTGTGTATGTTACCCTATTCTCTCCGTATATCCTTTTTCCTCTGATCATCGCAATCCTACACAGCCTTTATACCTTTTCATGTTACTTCCTTTTTACCGACCCTTTTTGTAATTTCTCACAAGGCCAATACCTCGTAGGGGTTTGCCAAATTAACAAAAGCGAGCAAAGCCGTTGAACGAACATGTTATGGCGGAAAAATTGCATTCTCGGATAGACGTTCACATCATGTGTTTTCGTTTGCTTCAATGGAGACTTCATCCTTGACTGGTATTTTCGCCAAAGCAGTCTCAGCCATGTGCGGTAGCAGAACGTCATTATCATTTGGACCCGTAAGTTTGGCACGATACACCCTGACGTGACACAGGTGTGCCGAATTTGCTCAGATAGAACACCCCCGCTGCTGTTGTTTCCCTGATGTGGGTTTAGGAATATGGTTCTTTATCTGCATTCATGCCCCAAATATTGCTGTGGCTTGTAGAAAAGCGTGTCTTGCTCTGGGGTCGTACAGGTTGGATGTTGTAATGTAAAATAGTTACTTGTTTTTAGTATAAAAAAATAAAAAGAAGAAGAAAAATCTGCAGACTGCACAGGAGGGCGAAACGCCGGACCAGTCATACAAACAAGATTTATAGGAGGACTTTGACTGACAAGTTGTTGTTTTAATCAGCAGGGTTGCTAGCTGCTTTACCGGACGATGTTGTCTGCACAAAAGACACCGTGTCAGTCAAAGCTATACTATGCCAATCATGTACGTTAGCGTGACACACCAATTGAGTTTTTATACGCTTCTTTTTCCTTGCAGCAAAGGGTCTTTCGTATATCCTTAGCCCTGCGGAAAAAGAAAACTGGTTAGTCTTTTAGAGCTGACATTTGTCAAAGCTACCTTATGCCAGTTATTTACTAGCTATCAGAGCCATGAAGGTTACGTCCCAATTTTTCGACGTTAATTAAGTATTATTATAACAAGCAAACGACAAACGTTTAATAAAGATAGTGAGAAAGGTGAGTTGACATGACATTTAGTTACATTACATGCAATACGTTCAGGATTTCTATATCGACAATAATTTAATTCACCGTTTTAAATCCTTCCAACAAGGGGAATTTTTGGGAATATGAAAGTTTTTGCGTATAAAAGTTATAACTTTTTTACTAGCACAATAATCGTAATTAAATATAACAAATAACCGAGATAATTCTGCACGAAAGCAGATATCCAAAAAATTTTCAGGAATTGAACTCGTCCACGTATTTTAAAATAATAGAAAATTACAAATATCTTGCAGTGAAAGAACGCGGAAATATACGCCACCCTCTTTTACCGTAGCTATCGAAGAACAGATGTACAAATGAACGTAAATAACTTAAGTGGGAAGATTAAAAATGTTATTAATGTAGGAAATACAGATTTATTTACCAGTTATCGTGGTTTCGAGAAGAAAACAGATACACGAATTAATACAATTGCTTGGTCGCAATTAAACAAGTTTTTAGTGGGTTCGCCATAATCACAATCCAGATCACGAGACATTTTTAGTGAATTAATATTCCAGGCATGCCATCTAGTGGGCATTTCTGAAGTAAGCAAGAAGTTGCGATCATTCACGAAGTGTCAATCAAAATAAATAGAGACATGTGCAATATATAAGTTTAATATTTTAAGTGCTTAGGTATCTCTTTCGTAGAACTATTTAGTACGGACTACAGCTGCTGGTTGGAAGCGTACAAATCATCTTGCGAATGCCTTGCCAACCTGATGTTCATAGTCATACAAGCTAAAACCTACGTGAACGTGCTCTTAAAATGGCTATTTCGGAGAGATTAATTATGCATTCGATAAAAAACGCTGCCTTTAGGTTTAGAATATGCTGTATGTTAGTAATCTTTACTTCAACTTGCGTCTGGGGGGCTGACATTACCCAAATGAACGGCAGTATTTCATCGCAAAGCCCCTGTCCATCACTGCAGCTTTATATCGAACAGCCGAAACTAGCAGTTAATTTAGTCGATGCTCCGAAAACTTTAACCATTAGAACTGGATCAGAGTTTCTTCAACCTAATTGCTCTGCTTCGTGCTGTCCTGAACAACAAAGCTGCCCTGTTTACTTCCATAACGGAATTTGCTATATAGTATTAATTCGTTTGATTATCTTTACTTAATAATTAATTTCTTTTTATGGTAGGCCAATTGCAGCAACGTCAAGGACTGCGATTCTTTCGAGGTTTTGAGTGGCAATTTATCGGACCCGTTGAAGCAGTCTGTTAGAAATTCTAACGGAGTGGATCAAGCCCAGGAAATCACTTCGATTAAACCAGTTATTGTAGTTAAAGCTTGCGAAGTAGCTGTAAATAACTGCCCGCTTTACGAAGATTGTATCCAGCTAAACAGCAAAAGTCGAAATGGAGTTTGTCGATGTCTTTATGGAGAAAGAATGACAAATGGCTCTTGCCCAGCAAGTAACTTGACCTCGTTGTTTTCCCCCAAGTCAAACAGTAATATCGCTTTTATATAACAGGTCCTCCTACGCCATCCCCAGTAACCTCGACTCTGGCGTCACTACCAGAGATTCCAGTGACACATCCGTGTGCCCCATTGACGGTCCAAGTAATGCCCAAAGAGATACAGTTACCTGAAGACTCGACAACCATATCGGCTTTCGTCATCCCCTCCCCCGCAGAAGGTAGACTACTTAGTATGTAATTTTACAAGTTCTTTACCAGAATGTAACTTTAGGCCAGACCTACACCTATCGTTGGAGTCCCGTGCAACTAGCAAAGGAGAACGTTGGAACGATGACCAACACCGACACTTCAACGCTAAAGCTAACCGAACTCGCAGAAGGTGTTTACATATTCAAAGTAGCCGTGACTTCGGATCTATGCACCGGAGAAACGCTAGCCAACCTGACAGTACTGCCAGGTACGATGTTTTTGGTTTGAAATACAAAAAATTTAACACATATCCGCTTACAGCTAAGCACCTTAATCAACTACCCAAACCCGTTATCCGACCCGCACAAGTTCAAGTTCGAATGCCCACAGACATTGCTATTTTTGATGGGAGTTTAAGCACAGACGACTCGGGCATAGCTTCCTATGAATGGGAGCTCCAGCAAGGCCCTATTGGGTTTCAGACTGTCCTTGATCCTGGTCCAACGTTACAGCTGAAAAGGCTCATTCCTGGCAATTACACTATCAAGTAACCGTGTTGGGCAACTCGTTCGTTCATTAGTACAATCCGTGGGGTTCTTGTTAGGCTTGTACTGACGGATGTGGATGGAGCCAAGAATTGGACCACAGCTAATCTGTCTGTGGTTTCCAGAACCGATTACTCACCCCAAGCTAATGCAGGGGCTGATAAGATAGTTTACTTGCCACAAAACAGCATTACACTGAACGGAAGTCTTAGTACGGATGATCGAGGTATTGCGTCTTATGAATGGACCCGCTTAGGTGGTGTTCAGGGAGGAGCTGTGGATATGGAAGTAAAATTGTTTACGTTTGCAAGTTTTTTTGTTATAAAAATTTTCTTATTTTAATATAGAATACGCATACCGCATTGTTGCAGCTGTCGCTGCTTCAAGAAGGAATGTACACTTTCCAGCTGAAAGTCACAGATACTTCAGGACAAACGGACGTAGACGAAGTGAACGTTTTTGTTCGCGAGCCTAGCAATAAACTTCCCGTTGGTAAGAGTGTATTTTCACTATAGTTTTCTGCGATTTCTTTACAACTTGATTTAACTTAGCTGATGCGGGGAAGGATCAAGAAGTCGCGTTGCCTTTGACGTGGGCTGTGCTTAATGGATCATCGAGCAGTGATGATTTAAACATCGACAAGTGGAAATGGAGTCAACTAAAGTAAATTTGCTTCAAGTAAATCTTTGAAGAATTTTTTTTTTTTTTTTTAATAGGGGTCCCAATACTGCTCGCTTATTAACAGGATCTGCGGACTCGGTCAATGCTACAGGCTTAACGGTTGGCAATTACACTTTCCTTCTTGAAGTGTGGGATGTAGGAGGAGCTTACAACAACGCTACCGTGACTGTGAGAGTTATTCAACGTAAGTTATTTGTTGTTTCTTTGGCCCGTACCGTTAATTGGGATTCTGATGCAGGAGAAAATGTAAAGCCGAAAGCCAATGCCGGAGGAGAAGTTATCGTGACTTTGCCTTCGACTTTGGCTCTCTTGAACGGGAGTCAGTCTGCGGATGATTTGGGAGTCGTGGATTGGCTTTGGACCAGGGAGCCACATAGTTTAGCCGCCGGCAAGATATTGGGGAATTCGAGTCGAAGTCCGCTACTAATGGTATGCTACTCAACGTTAAACTCAGCGCTTTGGTACTAAAAAATGCAATTTATTTTATTTTAGTTGACTAATTTGGTACCGGGTCATTATTACTTTCGATTGCGAGTTACCGACATGCAAGGAGCCAGCGATGAAGACGTGGCTTCGGTATTGGTTCACCCAGGTATTTTGCTCGAGCTTGAAATTCGGAACTGAGCTGATGTATTATTTCATAGATCCTCATCAACTCGATATGGTCCTTTTAATAATGAACACGGGCATCCACATGTTTAAAGAGCACGAGCGAATAAAACTTGGAGAACAGCTTGGCTTGCTGCTCCATGATGAAGGCCCCATTACTGTTAACATGGAAGAAATCAAGGCTGACAGTAAATCTGGTGTGTGAACAAAAAGTTCTGAGATTTTCTGTTATTACTTTTGTGTTGTATTGTTTTTAGGCCATGTCACTATCATTTTCTTCGCTTCGTCAGTGACGTCAACTGGCAGGTTGAAGGTAATTCCAGGTCGAGAAGTGGCTTTATCCATTAAAGACCGTTTGTACAACGATCCCAACTTGCTGCTGTATCCGGTGGAAAATGTCGATACTGTCAAGTGTCAGAACAACTGTTCAGGTTAGCTTTTTTAGTGTGAAATAATTGAAATAATAATTATAATTTAATGTGAAATAACCTCAATTGTCATATTAGGTCATGGAGCGTGCGATGATACCACACGGGAATGCTTGTGCGACTCCTTTTGGATGGAAAACTTTATCAGCGTTATGTATGGCGCGGAGAGAAATTGCGGTAACATTTGCGAAATGATGTTTTTTTGTTTAGTTTCGGTTTGAGAACAGTTTCCTTTTAGACTGGAGCACGTTGTACGTAGTTATTATCGTTGGCTTGCTACTAACCGCTTTGGGAGGCTTAGCTTGGTTGCTGATAAACTTGTGTAGAAGAGGCAAAAGCATTTTGAGGTTTTTACGGCTACCAAGACGAAAGCGTCGTTCGCAAGCTCGGTACACGTCGGTCAACGATCCAGAATTTCCTGCAACTTCCGGTATTTCGAAACTAAATTTTTTTGAAGCTATCTATTAATGTGCCGTTTTAAGCCACTAGTTCGTTACTGGCGTCCGAGTCGGAATCGGACTTGGAGAGCGACGTAATGTTCCAAATGAATCGGCATCACACAAGCAAAGTAAAGGCGGCCAATGGAAGAGTGGCGAATGGCAATAACAATGTGGAAGTGACAGCTGAAGTGAATACGAGTTCCAGGGGTGATACGATATAGAGCAATGAATTTTTCTAGCCAGATTTCGAGTTATGAGCATTTTTGAGTTGTCTTTAGCCTTGCTCGATGTGATATTGCTTCCGAATTCCTATAGGTGGTGGGTTGGGTATTTTTCCTAATATGTGGCGGATCACTGTAGAAGGCAAAAGAACACTAGTCAGTATAAAGGCGTTTATAAAGGAATGGCTGTATGGATTTAGAAACGTTTAATAAATTGTAAAGAAAAACAAAGTCAAAAAGAATATTTTCTCCCTGAAATGTATTGACGAAGACCGATTTACGAAAACTTATTTAGTTATTCTTATTTGTTAGTACCATGCATGCTGATTAAACATGATTTATTAACAGCAACACGTCTACTGAAATGAATAACATTTAAACGAATCTGTAATAGACAGAAGAATAAACAGAACAGGCCTATCAAGTGGAATGGAACTTACATATACACTTTACTTGGCGAAATGACGCCAACTACCAACGCCCACCGTAAACAATACTATGACTAACATAAGACAACACGAAAATTTTGTCATTTCGTCAATCATAGTTATGTTTGTCAGCCCTTTGATTTAATTATGGAAGGTCCATCCATTGGACTTTTAACACCCTGTTCCTTCTCGAGTTGCTTGCCCAAATACTCCCTATAACCAAAATCCAAAATCAGTCAAAATAAATAAATAAAAAAGTAAAATACAAAATACATAATATTTTTTTTTTAAATATAATAAAGATTGTAATAATGTTAAATCAAGAGACCGAAAAACTTGACTTACCAATTGTGTACCATCAGCTTTTGCACGGCTAGTAAGGCTTCGTAGCGAACATTGGGATCTTCGTGGGCCAACAATTGCATCACTAATTGTTTACCC
Organism: Lepidurus apus apus; assembly: GCA_022832285.1. NCBI lineage: Eukaryota > Metazoa > Arthropoda > Branchiopoda > Notostraca > Triopsidae > Lepidurus > Lepidurus apus. Next base: position 396,306 of record JAGJRO010001033.1, on the reverse strand, counting down.
CCCAACTGTTCCAATACACTACGCACAGACATGGAAAAGGTTACTTAAGAGGATAAAGTGTGCTTTAGAATACTCACTTTTTCCCCCTGGGGTGATGGCGTACAAACTCTCCCACATCGTAAGCTGCCACGGCCAGAACGAGAGGATCTTTGGAGGCTTCCAACAAGTGAATCAAGACCTTAAGCAGCTCATAATTCCTTTCGGTCAAACGAACGGCGTTTTCTCTCCAGAATCTCTCGGATTTATGTACAGGGCTCCACTCTAACCTTCCAGACTTGACTTCAGTCGCATACTCGTCAAACGAACTAGCAGAAAGTGAAGTAAAAGGACAATAAAGACGGTGAGTGAGCCAATATTACCTTAGGTCTTGAATAGACGCATTAAGTTTCTCATTCAAGAACTCCATATCCACAACGATGTCTTCGTCGTCAAACTTGTGCTGCTGGAGGATAGACAACTGTTTAAGTACTTTAGCTTGAACCATTGCCACGCAATGTTCTTTGGCGATCTGTGGATCTTCGGGTTTTTCAATCATATTCTAGAATCAATCATATATTCCCTCTGATAAGCATTCTAGAGTTTAAGATTTCGATCTTACCCTCAAGACAGCCAGGATAATACGTGTCACTTTATCCTTCACTGAATCGTTGAGAATGTCACCCAAAATCGGAATAACACTATACTTGTTCATTGTTTCAGCCAGTTGGGTGCTAAACGAAACGAGCCATAGGCAGAAAGTCAACTGATATTGAACCTGGCAACAAAAAAATATTGTAATTTTTTATATTTTGGAGAAGTAGAATTAAGATTAACCTGGAAATTGACACGTCCTGACAAAACAGAGGCCAGCGTGGCAACTCCGTCTAATTCTGCAAAAGCCAAGCGGTATTTCTCATTACGTAAGAGCATTTGCAGGCAGCGAGCGGAAGTTTGAATATATTCGTTGCCAGCCAGCTTCAACTGTTCTCGCAGCCAAGTTAAATAGTATGTTAGATCGTGGCCTTCCATGGGCTCTCGCGACCAACAAGCAAGTTTCGCTATTATCCGGGAAGTCATATTCTGAATAAACGCATCAGGGCGATTCAGCAAGTTCAAGAATGACGACCAAACGTTTTCCTTTTTGCGACGAGCATATTCGCAGAAGATTTCAACTCGGGATTTATCTTCCTACAAAGAAAAGTATCATCACTTATTAAGAAAAAAGTCACAAACAAAGTTCCTTACCTGAAGCATGTCGTCCAGCATTGTTAAGACATACTGAACAGTTTGATCTTTAGAGATGTGCTCCAGCAAGGAAAGAAAGGTCTTGGCACATTGAACCCAGTTCTCTTTCAAAATCCCTGTCCGCTTTGGTTCATCAGCCGCCAAAAACTCGGTGACAAAACGGTAGTCATCTTCGGAAATCATCTGGGATTGAAGGTAGGACTGCCAGTTTACATTCTGAGCTCTCACATCATTAGCTCTTTGCTGGAGAAGGCTAGTTGCTGCTTGCAAGCCTGTTTTAAATTGGGGCGAGTTAAGTTTCGTTACCTTAAATCTATTCTTCAACAATTGATACACGACAACACGTACCTCCTGTTTCAATATCGTCGGGTAAATAATGAAGCAATTTTATCTCGGGTAAAGCCATTTTTGCTCAGATTAAAACACTGTTCGACGATCAAAACAAGCTCAGCTGTCAGGTGACTGCCAAGCGCGTGATCCCCAACAACTATCGCCACCTAACGAAGTAATTCCTTCCTTACAGGCGCAGCTTTCCTTTTTCCCTGTGTCAGTGTTTCCCTTGGATTACTTCATACACGCCAACGGCCTGTAAAACTGCGCGATGTTCGGCAACAATCTTGTTTTATCCCGTATAGGCATTACTTAACGCACTGAAGCATCGGGTCAGTCTAGAGACAGTTATGGCTGATAATTCCCTCTACAAAAATGTATACGGGTATCTAGAAGTCGTAAAGCTCACTAGTTTAAAAGCAATGGGCGTACCAAGGGGCACAGGGAAGGAATAGGGCAAAGCAATTGAGGGTCCTAGCTTGAATCGACCCACGCAAGCGGTCAATACCGATGCTCTGCAATGCGCCATATAAGAGGGAGCACGACAGCGTTATGAACTTTTGAACCGCTTAGCAAGAGCGATGACGAAATAAAAGCTTGTCATAAACGAGAAGTATAGTTTATAACATCAGTAGCCAAGTGGTTCCAGCTATAAATTTCAAGCTTTTGCCGTTGGGATAAATCGAACATGGTGCGCGAAGAGCCGCAATGGGACAAGGACAACCGATTGCCTTGCCGGTACTTATGGGAGATGCCGATGCTGGCGCAGGAACAAGCTATCGCCTGTGCTTGAGTCCAAGGCAAAATGCAATGGTCAATAGCGAAATCTTCAAGAGCCCCTCCCTCTTTTATGCTAAAGAATGCGACTTTGCCGTCGACAACGTCGCTCGCGCTCGGGACGCGACCGAGTTTTCAGCTCCTATTCCCAGATTCAATACTACCGTCCACGACAACGGGAGTGTTTCTCTCTTGGGTGCGCATACCAAACGGAATCCGCCTAAAATGTGATAAGAGTTGTGTAGTATTGATCCAATTTTTTGTGGCAATTAGACTAAAAAAATTGAAATGCCAGATACTCAATGGGGAATTTACGAGAGATTTTGATCGTGGGTTTTATCACGTGGATCACTTACACAATTAGTAAGACTAACGCGCTCTATTCCGTGACTTTAAAAGCCTAGGATAAGACATGCCCGTTTAGCCTTAATTGCAACAAGTTTTTTAATTTAAAAAGAAATGGGCCTGCTAATTTTAGCTGCCGTCAGTGACGTCAATGGACTCGTTTCCATTGATACGTCGCACATACCCAGCCTACCTTTTACACAAAAAGTTAATGAAGACCAAAAAGAAACCGAACGATGCGACGTTGGAACTTATTGTGTTCTTTTTTCCTTTTCTTCTAGTTTTGCCCTTCACTGGGGTTGATGCCGAAGAAGAATGCATGAGTAAGTGGCCCAGCGATGCTTTGTATCACTCTTTGCCGTGTAGTATTGATTCGACTGTGTATATTTTGCAAGGAAAAAGACGTTGTTCAGGCTTTTGGTCTTGGGTTAAGTCACCCTATGTCGAGCCAAGGCCAAGTTTTTCCGTCCCAAAATAGCTTTCTTCATCTCGTTCCAAATCTTCCACGCTATTTTGAGGCGTCCTCGTTTTTCCCGTCTCTATGATAAGGTTATTGTGTTTTGTTGCTGTCCTTGCGCTCTGGTTGTAAAACTTTTACATCCACGCGAAGATCCCATAGACACCAACTACTTTTGTTGTTCTAACCTTGTGCTTTCTTGTTATTTTGTAACAGACCGGGGAGGGCGTGCCATAAGTTGTTATGATTGCGATTCTTGGAAAGACCCGCGATGTAAGGATCCCTTTAATTATACGCTGCTACCGCAGGATCAGCCGCCCATAGAACTATGCCGAGGTTGCTGCGTGAAAATGGTCCAGCACGCAGGAAGAGGAAGCAGTAAGCGATGAAACTCCTGATTATATCCGATTACCCAAGTTTCACTTAGAAAATCCGCGCATCAGACGCACATGTACCGAGCATCTGCAGATAAACTACTTCATGGTGGATCACGTGTGCATGAGAGAGGGCAATGGGAAGGGGCACATGTGCTTTTGTGAAGAAGACCTCTGCAATGCTGGCGCACAATTATCCCTTTCGTCAAGCATGTTTTTCATACTAACATTCTTAACTAACCTTTGGTCTTTTTGAAAGTTTCCCGGGTTTCCCTGATTAAAAGTAAAACTTTACAATAACTCCCATATCATTCGTTCTTTGTTGGTTTTTGGCTCTCTATATTCGTAATCGCAATCCTTTGCATAATTTCCCTTTGTCCATCCATTGGCCTTTGAATTTGCCTTGCTTAAATACAGTTACAAACGTTTCGTTACTTAAAATGAAAAGTCCGACACTTGCAACAATTGGGTTAGGTCTGATCTACACAATTATTTTATTGAATAAATTAACTCCCGCCACAACCTCGAATTGAAAAAAAATGCGGATATGGGCGAAGACGGTGAAAAGTTTTTTTACGATGTTGAAGTACAAAAAAAAAATGGACGGGAAAAGATGCAGCACTTTAATAGAAAGATTTCTCAAAAATGTGGTGGTGAAATTGTTACAGCCGCCGTCCGCTCTTTGTACAGAACACACTTTCTCTTCGACAGAAAAAGTTTCCAAAACAATTTATCCCGGAAAAAAGCACCTTACAATGTATCATAACTAATCCATTCTTAGTATAAATTTCAGAAATCCAAGAAGAAAAAATAGCTACAAAATAATAATAATAATAATATTACAAAATAAAAAGGAGAAGGGAGACCACGTAGGTTTGTTTTCTTTGTAGGAAATAAAAGTGTACAGAGACTGGGAGGGGAAGGGCTTTGTCTGACAAAACTGGTATGAAACAGGCGCAGGGGCGAGATTTTACTCTATACGCTCGTAATCTACACAGGTACGGTCAAATATGACGACGGTTAAAAGTAGGAGGACAAGGAAATTAAAAAAAAAAGTGGTTAACGCTACTCCAATTGGGGGGATAAGTTCCATTCAGTTCCGTTTTAACAGGCAGCGTTTTAAGGCAGTCCTTCATATCTTCGCTTCGAGCATGTGAACTTTTTGCGTGTAGTGACAGACTTTATATATTCTTGGTTGGACAACGGCGGATCGTAAAAAAAGGCTGAATCCCCTTCCAGTAACGAGTTAAAATTATAGTTTTTTTCCGTCAAAGAAAAAAGAAAAGATATTCTTTCAACAATTCAAAGGCGCACATACCCAGGCCGTGCATAGAACATCTGATAATTAACGGTTATTAGCTTTTTTTGTTTCCTATGCTTGATTCGCTGCTTTGAAACTTTCAAAGTTTTGTAAAAAGAAAAACTATAACAATCATAGCACGCAGAGGCGTGTTCTTAACAGAACAAAAAAAAACTGGTTAAAATAAACATTTAAAAGAATCTGATGTTTCAATCTGGCAACTTCCGAGTTTCACGCAAAAAGATATCGAAAACGTGCTTTCCAAGCGTAGGAAGGATAAATTTGTCGTTTTCCGGAACACTATAACACACTTGCTGTAGTCCAACCCCTTGCACCAATTTCCCCCCGCTTTAAAACAGCCTTCTGCATTCCGACACGCCATCTCCTCAGTTAGACCTGCAATACAACCAAGACGACAGCATTAGAAGTTTTGCGTTTGTTTATGTGTAGTGTACAACTGTTTAAGTGTAAAAGAAAAGAAATCTTTACGGTGGAATCGAAGACTGAACCATCTGTATACTATATATATTTATATTTATATAACTGGTTCAACTGTCGACAGAGAAAAGTTCTTTGTGCAAGGCGGGAAACTCCAGGTGTGGCGCCCCTCGCTTGAATTTTGTGAGCGCCTCTAAGTGTAGATGAGACATTTCTCTGCAAAGAACAAAGAGCAACCATTATCTCTTACGATCCTTTTACTCTTCGAATGACCGTTACCTTAAAGATGGAAGTCTGGCTACCAGAGCGTCTGCAACTGAGACGTCTCCTTTTAAAGGCATTCTATGTGTTCGTGACAACTCTAATCTTAACGCCCGTAAAACGGCTTGGCTTAACCTTTGAATTTCTAACGTTCCCTTCAAAGTCGGCCGATCTACGAAAAAGACGTTATTTTCATCCCCAAATCCCAACGAATTTTTAATAAACTTAATTCTATTATGAATCAGGAAAAGGGTGTTTACCTGGAGCCAAAAGGACAAATGCAGAATAAAGTGCTAACTGGCTGTCCGTTAGTTTAATTTCCGCTAACCATTTGGCAAACTCGAAGATGGACGACACAAGTTTCATTTCGATGGAATCTGAGGTTAAAAACGCTTCTAGTGGCAACAGTGTATCGCCAAATAACACAGCTTGCTGGGGGACATCGAAATAACGCGACATGCGTAGCATTGCCTGCTCAAAACTCCCTGTAACATAAAGTGACGGTTAGTGAAAGTTAGCGAAAGTATCTTTAGCGCGATGGATTCGTGCTCACCTGCTTTGAGTAGGACAATCTGATCATCTTGTGATAACTTCATGAATCCAGGCACCATTTTTGCAAATTCAATAATTTGCTGGATAATTGCTGTCAAGCGTTGCGCGCATTCCAACCACAATTCCTCGTGAGCCTATACGTTAAGAAAAATCAAAAAAACATCAACAATTAATCCCCATTTGTACGTTTTACATGATTTTACGGTATACATGACAACACAGAAAATCTCATTATTAAACAATAAATGCGAGCGGAAACGTACCATGTTTTTGTAGTACAGGATCTTGGACAAGTCTTGCGGTTTTCTCATCATGTCCGCAATGTGATCTGCAGTGAAGAGGCAAGTGCGGTTATGTGCGTCCCCAATCGTCTTGGACAATAATTCAGAGATCTGAACCGGATCTAAAAATGTCGAAAATTTCCATGAATTCACGAACACACAAATACAGATCATGTTCCACGATTATTATTTTTTTTCTAGGAATATGAAATGTTACGACAATTTTTCAAGCCGGTTATCCGCATGCTGAATGCGTAGCAGTCCATTAAGGTTAATCTTTTCTTGGGTAATATGACGATATAGACATGTGAAAACGACAAGAAGTTAGTCGGGAAAGTCCCACCACCCTTACTAGGTTCTATATAATCCTCTTCATCTTCCTCTTCCGCGAGATCCGTCTCCAGTTTCCGAAGCGGAACAGGATGAGTGGGTTTACTAGGCAGCCCGTGCCCGTGGCCGTGTGTTGCAGTTTGACCAGACCCCGGTCCACTCGAAGACGGATAAGAGGGTTGCAAGGAAGCAGGCTGATGTGAGTTATTAGAGCCACTATTCAGATGTCCTGCAAGCCGTGCCTCTTTAGCTCCATACGGAGATTTCCCACCTGAAGAAGAAAAGCGAAGAAACAGGAGAGAAGAGAACCCATCCGACACCATATCAAGACACCCAAGACCCCACAAGTTGCAAATACGCCTTTTTTTGGCAATGTTATCCTCCTACTATCCTTCTACTTTACCCTTTATACTCTTCTATCAATGATTTGGCATCAACACTAGAGATTAGCCTTGTACCCTTTAACCTCAACTCCGAAATTAATTTTAAAAAATGGATTCTGGCTACTGGCCAATAATATTATCTACAAAACTCTCATAGATAAAGGATTCTCCCGAAAGTTAAGAACAAAATTCCTATACAGACGGTAAAGAGCAATAATGCTTAATTGACGCCTGCTGGGCGGGGAATACGTACCGGCAGCCATAACTGGAGAGACGAGGTTGGAGTCCGGTAAAGGTTCCAGCGGTGTTCCGCGGGGGTCGAATGTCGTACTATCTACGTAATCCGTACCACTTCCCATATCGTAGGTCTGTCCAGCACTTCCACCCCCACTACCAGGGCCGGTACTGCCTAATGGACCCGTGTTATGGCTATGCGAAGTATGTGTGGGTGTGAAGTAACCCGACGGAGTGTATGGGCTCAATTCGTCGGCGTACGATGAATACCTGCACGAAAGATGAGACATACAAAAGAAGAAGAGGCAAATCCAACTTTCTTCAAAAATTCGTTTGGACAAAAAAAAGGACTCCCTTGTTACACTTTTCAACGCAATTGTACGGTAAAAATGTGAACCAAGGTAGCTCTTTTCTTATTTGTTTTAAACATAAAAATAGGGTAAGGAAAGTATTACCCTGCAGAGTAATTTCCCACGAGCTGGTCTGATGATGAAGGTGTTTGGGTGTCAAACACTGAAGAATCAGGTGACGTTTCTGCTTGTTGTGCCCGCATCTGTGCTCGGTGATATCGAACTTCGTCCTCCACTTTTTCCCGCTGTTTTTTCGACATCCGACCAAATTTGACAGCTATTAGGGAGAAACAAGACAAAACCAAAAAAAAAAATCCAAAATCAATACTCAATGTGGATTATTATTCATAATTTTTTTCCCCCTACCCCCGGCCACTGCTCTCCCTTATTCTAGAGCAGAGGGGTGGGAAATAACATAACAAACATGAGAGGTTACTATCCATGGGGGATAGAAAGGATTCAATATTCGTTACACTTCCACAGCCAGTCTATTTGCTTAGGATGTCGAAGATAGAAAGAGAGGGAGAAAATGGGGAAAAAAATCTATTAGGCTGCACTATACAGCCTGGGATAGGAGCTATTGACGGTGACGGGAAACGCGCTAACTTAACAAGTAATTGTGATAATTCCTGAAGGACGGGTGCGCCCTATGCTGATAACCCCCTAAACCTGGGAGAATGCAGCCAACCTAACCAAACCGCCTGGCAAGTACGTCTAAGGTAGATAACAATTAAAATTTTTCTTGGCTAGAAAAGCATATTAGTGACGTCACATTACGGTGTAATTTCCTTCAGATGACGCTGCACAATCTTGGCTGCGAGTTTTAGGGGAGGGGGAGCGCGGAGCTAATGGAGAAAGGCTACGCTTGCTTGTCCAGACTTGCCTAGCAATAATTCTCTGCAGTGTCGTAAATTTTCCGCGGGCTTTCGGACAAAACGGCGCGGAGGTCAACGTCCTAGCTTAAACATTAATATCATGGGTCCCCCCAACGACATAGGAAAAAAACGGAAAAAATAGTGTTGAAAATGGCACATGGATGACACATATCGATGCTTGAAAGCTCACAGAAGCAAGGTCCCATCCTTTAACCCCATATTCCATTTTTCTTTCTTGAAGCAAACCTAATGCAGTACTGTAACAATAGTCCCCTCCATGCATATCTTCCCAACGCAGTCGTTTGCAAAAAGGTCTGCCATTACTTAAAATAGCTTAAAACTTTTCCTAACATCGAAAGCTTTAGATATATGATTTATTTAAGATTTTCAAAACTTGAATAACTTTAAATAAATCACACACCTAAATCCTTTGACGCAGCGTTTTATGACACTTTTATTTATATATTTTTAGACATAATTTTTCAATTATATCGTTAAATTTCTTTTAAATTTTTGTTTCAAGTTGCATAACTCTCGTGATATAGGGGTATGACGTTGGTGCCATCTTTTGCCTAAAAAGAACAACTACTTGCAGTTTACCATGGCCTTAAACCCATATTCCATTTTTCTTTCCTAATGCAAGCCTAATGCAGTTCTGGTAACAAGAGCCCCCTCCATACATTTCTTTCCCATCAACGCAGTCGTTGGCAAAAAAGGCCTGTCATTACTTAACCCCTTGCCAGGAAAGAAACTGTGAATGTATGACATGGCAACACATTCTAGGGTGGGGTGAGGTGGGAGGGAGGCTATTTCTTCGCCGAAAAGACCATTTGGATTGGCTGGAGTGGCGTCGTTTGGCAATTTCAGGCCCGAAGGGGGCGAAAAAGGAGCGCCGAGTTTCGCTAAAATGTAGAAACTCGCAATGGATTTCTGTAAGGAAAAAAGGGGAGGGCGCTTACTGTCGGCAAGGAAAGTCATCAACTAAGGTCAACGATCCACGACCGCGACACTTTCCACACTCTTTGCGCGAGTCTTTGTCATGCTTGTGTTGCAGGGGTCCCGAGTTAAGTTGGCCCTATTGCGTTTACCCCAAGTCACTCTGACACAGTAGAACGGAGGTCGTTGCACCCAAGCTCCGCCAAAGCAAGCCCAGCCAAGCGGCTTTCATCGCAGCGCCTTTTGCCACCCAAAAGTTGCAAGTCCCGTTACTTGTTACTCCCGGCACTTTACAGCGCGGGAGGGAGGATATCCCGCTATTCCCGCTTTGGGGGAAGGCACGTCTACCTCACCTAATAAAAACACACGCCCCTCTCTCTTTCCTTCTCTCTCTCGTCTCTAGTCTCTCTGTGTCTTGAGAACAATTTCAAGTCGCATCCATCCCCAGCAGCGGGACTTTTGGAGGATTCCCCAAGGCGCGGTTGTGTCAATTGCGGTACTTTGCAATGCACGGTTGCATGTGGCATTCTTCTATAAGCGCCTTGTCAAGCACTTGCCGTTACGAATCTTTTTAACGGGCACTGTGTCAGTCTGACCAAGACAGACAGACAAAACACTTACCTGCTCAAAGTCATGATCCCTACGTGATACTACGAATTGTTATTATTTAAAAAAAAGTCTATCTCCAAGGTGGTCTTAAGCTCTCTTCCCGTAAGGAAGGAAAAAATTAGACAAATGCAACAAAGACACAACACGAAAGTTATGACAGCTTCCAGAAAGCCGTGTTACGACTTTGGCTTTGCCAAGATCGCGCGTCATTGGCGTCGATGTCATCGCTAAACGTGATTGACAGCGTGCCATAGAGCACCATAGGGGGACTCTAGTGGAAGAATCGAGCCCCACATTCTTTTGGGTGGAAAAAACTTCACGAACGGGGAAAACCAAAGTTTGGTTGTGAAAAAAAATAAAAAAAAATAGGATCTATACGGGTGAAGAAGGGCTTTTACGCAAACTCACGCACCATGGCACGGGTCGATTTCCATGTTTAGAGCATACATGCACACATGGCACTTAAAATTCGCTACGCGAGCACCCAATTGGACATCCACCTGCCACAAGGCATGAAGAAAACGCCATGCCAAGTAATAATTGTACTATAAAATCGAAACAACACATCACACCGACGACTGCGGAGTCTACCCGGTACCCATTTTTTAAATTTTTTGCAGGGGCTCGTAAGAAAAGTAAATAAATGCATAAAAGAATCTACGATCCTACCCGATATCCATTATTTAAATTTTTTACAGAGGCTCAAAAGAAAAGTTAATAAAAGTAAAAGAATCTGCGATCTTACCCTATTCCAATTTTCTACTATATTTTTGCCAGGGCTCAAATAGAAGTCAATAATGCATGAAATAATATAAATAAACAGAAGAATGTAAACAAAAGTGGAATAAGAGTTCTACTCGGGCGAAAAGTGTGAACTGAATTAATAATTGTACCATAAAGTCGAACAACGGATCATAACCGACTGTGATACAAATCCTACCCTATTGGATATATCCAATCTTTTTTTTTGCAGGGGCTCAAAAGAAAAGTCAATAAATACTGAAAAGAATCTAAATAAACAGAAGAATGTCGATACAAGAAAGGCAAAAAGTGCGAACTGAATAAAAACGGAGCTGAAGAAGGCTGTCCCGTTATAGAGAAGATAAAAAGGAAGCGACACAATACTCTCATGTCAATTTTTTTTTTCCTTTGGATACGTATTTCCGAACTAAGTGATGGATAGCACCTTTTGGACGAAGATGACGGGGCAGTCAAAACTAGCAAAAATGCTCTAAAGTTTAGTTTGACCGATCCGTTAGTTCGCCCGATTCACACTGACCTGAAGCCTAAGGGGATTCCTTCTCGACAGAACTATAGACCCTTTATTCCGGTTTCCCGGTTTTAACCTAGAGCCTTCCCCCGGGGCCTCTCGTATAGCCCTAACCAGGTAATTTTCATGTAGGCTGAAATACCAAAAAGGGTAAAAAATGCGTATGGAGCGTAGAGGCCCGTCTCCTTTACACATTTAGATTAGACCGCCTCTTCCCCTACAGTCGCGGGTCAAAAGAAGACACGACACCACATCACGAGGGATCCCAAAGGCTTCCGCATTGCTATCCCTCGAGAAAGGACGATAATGTATGCACATAAAGACAGGGTATGCTAATGAACGACGTCTTAACCGTACAAGCCTGGCGGAATCCCTCCGAATGTCATAGGCAACACCTGTGAAAAACGCTTAATCTGAAGGGACCCTAATCGTGGAAATGTAATAACGTTTTCCAAGACAATCGTGAGGAATTTCCGGCCCGAGATCAATACTCTAATCCACTGAGAGCGGTCGATATCAAGAATAGCCGTCACCGTCAGAGTATAAAGCCTGGAAGTGTCATCTTTCCTTCCAAATATTGATTAGAAACAGGAGACGGGGGTAAAAAAGGGAACTTTCTGGGACTTGGATAACCCTATCAGGGAAAACGTACGGTACGGAGACAACAAGGGCGCTGGATGAGATGGAAAGGGAGAGAAAATGGAATCAAGAGAATTCAAGATAAAAGGCCTTATTATGCAAGCAAATGGACATGTCATACATACCGTCCCTGGACATTCCTAGTGCGAGGCACTTTTGCAGGCGGCAATACTGGCAGCGATTGCGATTGACGCGGTCCACGACACAGTTTTTCTGTCTGGGACATTGGTAATTCACCACGGAACTCTGGGATCGTCGAAAGAATCCTTTGCAGCCTTCACAAGTGATGACTCCATAGTGAACCCCGGAACTTTTGTCGCCGCACACTTTGCAGGGGATGATCTCGATTTGCGCTAGAAGAAAAGAAAGGCGGGAACGTAAACACAAAGAAACAAACACATTATAAAACGACACTAAAACAATGACAATGACTCCATACCAATATGAAAAGCTTTTTATTTGTAAATACTGTATAAATAGTTTCGCTGCACGACATGCAACCTCCCTAGGATTCATTGTTATCCGTTTCGAACAAAATGGCGTTTCGAACAAAATGACGTTTCGAACAAAACGAAGTTTCGAACAAAATGACGTTTCGAACAAAACGACAATCCGCATTTGGTCCGCATGGAGTGTAATGCCATAAAGACTTTCTGTTGTATATAGTTTATATACATAGATATACACGCTGTGTTGCCTGTGCTTCGTTCTAAGAAGGGGTCAGTGACCGTCTTATCGATTCGATTGCCTCGTAAAACCGTGGCACACACCATAGACACGCCACACTACATACAAAATACGCATATGCGTCTAATTATATGACGCGGCAGTCTCTCTTGATACAGTCTGCACGGTATTAACGGTATACATTGACTTTTTCTTTTTTTTACGCGCCAAAGAAAGACGGATAATATTATTATAATTATTAGATTTTTTTTCTCCCAATCCTAACCCTCTCTTCTCCGCTTCTCTCATCCCGATCCTTCTCCATAACTGACAACAGGCGTCTAACGGGACTATAGAGCCCCTAGCAACTCGACTAGGGCTTGTTGGGACGTGTAGAACCATCCCTACGTTCCTTTTATTTCTTTTTTTGCTTCCGCAGAAGGTTTTATAGCAAGCTCAGTTTTTCTTTTTGTTACCCCTTCAATATACCTCTGATGGAGTTGTTGCTATTCCGGCGAGGCGGGGGCGTGGTCGTATCGGCCGCAAAGTCTGGTTTGCACTCATGTTCACTGTCATCCAAACTGTCTTGACTGGAAGGCGCTGCCGGAGAGAAATCCGAACCCAGCCCGGGCCCGGGTGTTTGGCACGGCGGTGGGATGGAGGTATTGCCTGGGCCTAACGTGGTCATCGTGGGCGTGGTGGCGGGGGTTGGGTGGGAATGCGTGGTCGGCGCAGTATTAGTAGGCAATTTGCCTCCTCCGGGTCCATTGCCCCATTCGTTGCCAAATAACTCGTCTAATAAATCCATAGTATGTCCAGGCGGGTTTTCCATACTCATCGAAGAAGGGTCCCCCCTTTCTTGATTGCTGACTGAAGCGTGGGTTGTTGGGGTACAACGTCCAATCTGTTCTTCGCTCAATTCGCACATATAGAGTTTCTTTTCCGGGGGGGGGGGGGGGTTAGGGCTTTGCTTATCCCGGGAGTTTGTGTTATTTTGTTTTAAAAGCGTTGCTTTTTTTGCTGTTCTTTGTCTATTTTGGCTCAAAAGAGTTGAGATCGTGAATGATCAAAGCACGGGGTCTGTTTCATTTACAGGGGGCTTGTACCCTTGGAAGAACTCGGGGCAACGGCCGGGGTTGAAGGGGGCGTATCCTACTTGTCCAACTATTGTCAGGCAAACTTCGTTTTCCCAGCGCCGAATTCACTCCCCAATTTTCAAATCAAAAACTCAAATGGCCCCAGAAAAAAGGGCAATTTTTTTCGCTTGCAGAAAAAAATAAAAACACCCAATTCCGTTTTCTTCAGAGCCAATTTCCGTGGGCCTCTTCACCGAACCCCGTTAGCCCCGGCCAGCCCCAAGGGGTGTTACTACCCCAGTGTGGGGAGCGCGGTCCTGCTTAACGTTTTAATGAACATAGCGGGGTACCTTTCCCAAAGAAAGACAATTTCACCCAAGCCTATGAACGCCAAAACAAGAATTCCACGTAAATAAATAAAATGAATAAATTAACTACAGTAGCTTAAGGGTCCCTTAGTTTCAAAAATTATTTGTCGTAGTTTTATCCTTTATTGAGGATAAAACAACACTTAAAAAAGTAAATAAAAAGCGAGGTTTAATTTTTAAAAAGTATTAAAAAAATGTCTATTCCCGCCCAAATTACAGTACTGTGAATTTCCGCTACCTATCGCTCAACGGTTTAAACGGAAGCGAGAAACTAACCCTACAACTATTTTGGGTTACCGTTAGGTTGCCTTTTCGAGATCTGAAAGTCTCCATAAAAAAATACTTTTAACCGTATGGTCTTTTGCTGTACATTGCACTGTGCAAGACTCGATGCCAAACGACAGCTCTAACAGGTCTTTTTCGTCATAAAAAGCGAGAAAAAACTACAAAACCGGCGAACTGCTGGCGAGTTGTACCTGTCCAAATGCATTACAACAAAGAGGGGCGAAAAAGCCAAGTTTTTATCTTTAAGCTTGTATCCTGCCTGAACCTCGCTGATTTATTTTATTGTATATTTCAAGCTAAGGGAACCTTCTGTTTAATCGTATACACCGCCTTTTATTCTGCTTTACGGTCCGAAAGTTAAGAGTGCACTGCTTTTTCCCTTCTCGTCGAATTTACCAGTTTTTCGTCCGTGTCGTGTCCCAAAGAAAAGGGTGAACAAGTTCCGTTATAAGCTTTGCCTTCCCTCTCCTTCTCTGTCTGCCATTTCCACTTGAATGCTTGGTTCCCGTTCTCGATGACAACAAAAGGCAAACGAAAGACGGGATCAACAGTAACAACTTTTAAAAGCCATCGCTGCCTTTACCTAGCTCGAATTAATCATTCAGGTTCTAATCTCGCGCCTTTCCCTGAATTCACGTTGCCGAAGTATTGTATTTTCAAAAATATTTTAAACAAGAATGCGGAAGATCCCAACATCCATGCCCAGCTTTCACTAACCTTGCCAGGAAGCTATAGCTGCCTTTCCCCCATATTTGACTTTTTTCCTACATTTTTTATTAATTTTTTCGGGGTCATTGTCCCATCCCCTGCGAGCAAACGCATGCAGCAGCCGCTGTCGTCAGCATAAGACGAATACTGACCTCTCACACGAATATTCTCTCTTCAAATCCCGTTCATGTTGCTTGTATAGAAAAATGAAAACATCCCCGAAAAGCTTAAAATTGAAGTAAATTAAAATTCATTTTTTTTAATTATGGGAATTTTTATGGATTTATACGTCTGAAAAATCGCCAGTCTGAAGCAAGATTTTCCCTTTATATCCTTGATGGGGATACGCGTTTGGGAGATAAAGAAAGGGTGGGGGTAAAATAAAATGGAGGTTTATCTATAGCAACATTTCTCGGGAAAAATACCTGGCGGGAGGTGGAAACGGTGGAAACCTAACGGGACTTGTTCTCTTTATAGACGTAGGGGTAACTGTATAAGGTTTTCGGGAAACTATCAAGGGTTTGCAAGCGAGAGGGGTAGGGTAAGGGGTGGCCAAGTAGTAGGAGTTCTGACTTGGCTCTTTCTAGTCGATACGCGACAAGTTTGCCCGCTTCTCGCCTGCCGGACCGAAAGACGCGGCCCTGTGCAAGGACGGCCATTGACTCCGGCCAGACAAGAGCCGAGGACCTTTGCGTTCTTTCGTTTCGTTCGTAATTCGGGCTCGACTCGTGTAAATGCACAGTCCTGCTCGCTGACGTCGTTTGTCGTTGACACTAGCTAGGTAATATCACATGAGTGTGGAATTGTTGGCTGAGGGTATACACAACAAAAAAGCGACAATGACTCCGCTCCCACTGACTTGACTTAACAAACAAAAAAAGACTCCAAAGAAAATATAACCTGCTCAACTCATTAGTCCAGAGATATTTCCCGGGGCCGCAAGAAGGGATTTTTGGCTAAATTTAAAGCCTTTAACCCCCGAATGCTACCCAGAAAATAAAATAAAACTCGTTTATTATGCATGCGAGAAAGGTGGGAACCAAAGATAGCGAATGCAAACGTTCCAAAGCGATTTATTAAACGCGAGGAGCACACACACGGTCAACACGAAAAAAAATACCCTATCTTTAAGTCCTTTTTAGCACTCTGGCGATTACTCGTGAGCACGAGGGAGAGATAATTTTAGATGAGATAGAGGCGACTGGGCGGGACTTGGAGCGTTACAGTTTTTCCTATAACTTACGTCTTTGACATGGCTTTCCCTCCCTACAAAGTACCTACAAAGTACTTACAAAGTACGAGTAATGGCAATTTTGCTCTTATTGCCATTATACGCTGTTAAGGTCTATTTTCCGCCGGTTGAACATAGCAAAATGGCCCTTATTGCAGTTAGTGTCACTAAGGTCCATTTTCCTGGTTATATCATAGGGAATTCGTCTTTAAGGCTCCTTTGATTTTTCGTAAGGACCATTTCTACTCGCCTAAAGGCAGCTCTTAACGCAGGTTTTAATTTAAACTATTTTATTGGACTCGCGAAAGCTCTTGGAAAGTGATATGCTAACTGTTCAAAATCAATGACCTATTGGAGACTCGGTAGCAGGAGATCCAAGGCTTAAATGAGCCAAAACAAGCGAACGTTTTGTAAAATCAAACAAGAAAAAAAACGTTATGATCCCAGCGTAGTGTGGGCTTTGCAATTCGCTTGGCAACGTGAACCCAAACCCGACTAACGTGAATCAAAGCCTAGCGTTGAGGAGAGTCAGAACTGGGCAGGCGGGCTATCAGCGCACGCTAACCTATGCTACTATGTCTCGGCAAGAGTTCAACGACCGAGGACGGCCGCACGAATTTCCATTACTCCATCTCGCCAGACAAGATGAAAGCCTTGCACTGCTGTCTCGAAATCATGCGCTACCAATAAGGCAACTTAAATAGCTGGTAAACTCCAATAATGAACTTTCTTACACCGAAAAAAACCCGTATAGTAACACTGTTGGAAAGAAAAGGCGCAGCCTATGAAAAGAGCGGACTAGACCGCTCCGAACCGGTAAACTCGACTCGTGAAAAATAAGCTGTGACGGGGGTTCTTAATACTTATCTGCTTGTTTAGGTCTTTTAGTTTAAACGTATATCCGTATGCAGGCTTTGTAAAATATCCTGAGCAGAATAAATGGCGCAATATAACACAGCACACATCACCTTTGGGGATTTTTTGTTATGCGAAGATAACGTTGTAAACGAGCACTAGGGAAACCACGTTTGGAGTGGCAGTCGACGGTGGGGAAACAACAATAGGCTTAGCTTTGCTACGCACTGTTCAGCTGTGCGCGAAGCAGAGGTCGGGAAGCGACTGACTTGGCCCACACCGCGGATTCGTTTCCATCGCCCATCGTACGGAACAACAAATTCCGGTGTAGCCTGGGGAAGAGCTGCTATGGCCACACAAAACTTGGAAGAGGCATGGGGAAATAAAATAAAGGATAGGCCTAGCGTGCGGTTAAAAGATGGGCCTCTCTTTTGCCGTTTGCCGTGCCAAAAGTCTAAATTGACAATCGCTTGAGGTCCCGGAGAGAATTAAAAAGTGACGTGACGTCACAGGCTGGCGGGCCCAACGCATTGGTTCCCAGTGCCTCCTATGTTCTTAGAACGTTCTATTCCGTTTTGCATTTACGGAAGGCAACACCTACAGTGATGCAGGTAACGGTGCATATAGCGCAATATCTAACGGGAAGTTCCGAATTCCGGCACATTTATAGACACGCAATAACCGGAGACAAAAGAGGAAGAGAAATCGAGGAGGAAAGAATTACTTTCTCGAATATTGCGTACATTCTTTCTTAGCAACAGCACGTTTTTACATCTTTACTGGCAGTATAAAAAGGAGAGAATTGGAAATTCCCTTTAACCTTCAGCGCCTTGAAATGCTGGGGAAATTTTCAATTTGTCTGACCTTACGAACGATAATTTACGCGAATTGGGACTTGTATTAGAATGACATTCTATTAGAATGTAAATAATGAACCGCGAATTAACTTTTTCCGCAATTATTCGAATCGGTCTTTTGCCCTATTATTTCTATAACATTACTAAGAATTACTAAATATTACTATAATATTACCAAACATTATTAAATATTACTAAAATATTACTACATATTGTTAAAATATTACTAAATATGACTAAATATGGTTAAAATATTACTATAATATTACTAAGAATATTTTTAATTTTTCTTTTTTTTACCAAGTCGTAATCTTGAGTTAAACTTGAGGAATTAATGCAGTTGACTCTTGTTATGCTTATAATAACCTCTAATGAGATCCTTAAGTCTCTGTTTACCAACAGGGAAGATTATGTAACCTGAGCCTTGCAGCGAAAATGTCGTAATTTGAAATTCAAAGCGCACTATGAAAAGCTGCAGGATTACTCGAAACAGTCAGTCTTAATGACTGGTGTAATAAAAACACGCATATATTTAGAAACGAATATATTTAGAAACAAGTATATTTAGAAACGGGATTTCCTTTTATAGAATATAACATGGACGAGGAAACGAAAAAGTAAAATCAGGTTTTTTCGGACGCTGGACGTTGAACTCGTTCGTTATCGATTTAGCGAACGTATCGTAACATCTCACGACAATCAATCATTGACGCGCGCCAAAAAAAAATCCCTAAAAAGAAAAAGTTCGCTTGGAACTTGCGACTTTGGGTCTTTCCTACTCTTGGTAAAAGTATCTGCTCCTCTTTGTATATAAGCATCAAATGCGTGTTCGTGGGTGCTCCGGACCACTCCGGACACGGCAAAACTTGATCGCCTCTTCGCTAGAGCTCGTGCTACTCATTTACTTTTTCGTCTTGAGAGGAAAGGTTTTAGAGCATTGTTGTCTCGGGATGCGTGATTCGCGTTAGCTCGAATGTGTCCCGAGCTGAGGGCAACCACCGCCGGAAGTGGGTCAGTGTGTATGTGGCCTGGGTGGGCAAACCGCCAAAAAGCGACGAGCGTGAGCGAGGGAACTGCGGGAGCGGGACAGCCAACGGGACGGTCGTTGGCCCGTCTGATGTGGCTTTAGAGCTACACCTTTTGCTGTATACGAGGGGGCATAAACCGTTGCATTGGAAAAAGTCTCGGCTTGCTCGGCGGGAAACTTAAACACTACCCCGAAGCTTTTCCTGGAGCTTTTTATTAGCCCGCGTGTGGTTAAAGGGGCAAACGGGATTATAAAAAATCCCCCAAAACAGTATAAGTAATTATTATTTTTTTTCATTTTTTTTTAAAGAACAGAATGGTCAAATGTGCGCTGTTCTATGCAACTCATGGCGAAGATGACAAGTTTTTTTCGTTGTCAGTGGTAAGAAAGTTACAACATCTGGGAGCAAATCTACCGGTACAGCATCTCAAACATCTGAGTGACGTTCCAAGCTGTGCAAATTATTAATTGTTGAACAAGAAGGAACTGAAACGTATAACAGACGCGCGGGTTTGTGCTAAAAAAGTTGCAACAGATGGGCGTGACTCTGCAAAGTAGTCACAGTCAATACCTCGGATTTTTCTTTTATTATTATTATTTTTATTTATTTTTACTTTTATTTCTATTTTCTTGCAAGAGAATATGATGACTCGCATATGTGAGTATACTTGATAAACTTGGCAAATGCAAATGACTTAGACCTGGGATTTTTTAATTCTTTTTTTACAACAGTCGCATGCAACTCGTTATATAGTCCTTTGACGAATCCCATGCTTTCCAACTTTTCTTTTTCTTATTAACAGGAGCCCATATTGCCAAAGGATAACGTTGACGTGTAATGTACAGAGCTTGTACGCTTTCACGCTTCCCTTCGCGGCTCTTTTTTATCGCTCGTATCACATCTCTCCTACTATTCAAAACAGCCGAATCTTGAACTTTCGTTCCCGTTACAACGACGAAGACCTCCTACGCGGATACCGTGCATAATTTCTAAGTTTTGCAAACAAAGCCATTTCTTGTCTTTAAAAAAAAATAAAAAAATAATAATTTAACTCTACAAAAGCGACCAGTACTCCGATGGACGCCAGCCCCCAAGACTTTCTCTCTTGGTAGCCATTAACAATGGTTTACAGTTCGGACCAGTTTGGGGAATCGAAACTCCTCGCTGGAACCTACGAGTCATATAGGCGTGGTTCATGTTGAAGAATTTTGACTCGGAAAAACAAAGAGAAACTTTCGACTCGTGTATGTCTTTCAATAACTTTCGTATATCTGAGGAAGGTAATATATAGGAAAGGTCAGATTGCTAACCTTTAATCGATCCTATGCCAGGCGACGCCGAAGACGCTGACTGTTGCGAACTATCATCGTAACCTTCGTTATCTTCCAAGCAAGACGCCGAGTTCCACAGATGCATCATTTCGTTCGTCATTGTGCTATAAGAAAGTTCGAGGTGTGCGTCCGAATTCCAAAAAATATCCAAAAAGGGTTTCTTTTCTCCTTTTTGTCTTTTAACCACTAACACGCAATCCTTTTCATAACCCAAGCCGCAAAGGCAACTGTTTCGTAGGTTTGATATAACTTCATGATGCAGCTTTAAAAAAGTGTTAAATCTTTTCACAGAATCTTCTGTTAAATCTTCTCAGCACACTATGTGGACTAAGTCACAATGCACACTGATCTAGCGACTTTTGAGATTCAGAACCATTTTCATCCGATTTATTGCTGTGTTTGGACTATCACGTGCTTTGTTGGCAAAGCCTTCCCAAAATAGAAGCTGACTTGGATTAAAAGGATTTCGAGGGAATTGAACGTCTTGAGTTTTCTTCTTGATTTCTACTCATTGTTTGTTCTTTTTTCAAATTAAAAAACGTCGTATTGTTGTTTTGCTTTTCAGTTGTATACGCTAGCTCCAGCTCCGCGAAGTGGCCTGCAAGATATATATCTCCAAAAAACTTTCACTTTTCCTTTTGCGTTCCGTCTCAAGAAACATATGTGAAAAGGCTAATTATTGTTGGGGTAAAAGACACAGCCACTATTATAAACTCAACTGCTAACTGGACATCACTGTCAGAGTCAATATTGCGTAATAATTTCGAGCGAAAACACCCAAAACGGCCGAAAGTAAAGTCCCGAAACGGAACGGCCGCGGCGGACTAAACGCAATACTTTGGATTTTTTTTAAACAGTCAGCTATGCGCACTTTAAATCCCGAGTGCCCACTTGTAATTCCCTATATGGGTGTCATCACTATACTAAAAATAAATAAGGCAGTCATAAAAGGGGACTGGTCACAAAATAAGTTATAGATCACTCGACATATCTTCTCTCAACTGACTAAAAAGCGTCTGTTCACAACAAAAACCGTACCGCTTAGCCCGTGACAGGGCCGGCAAGTGAGACGTGCTAAAGGTGCAACTGCGCCTTTCACTTTTACTATAAACCGGCTTACCAAAGCCAAAAGCCTCCGTTCTAAACTCCCGAGTGCCTAACCAAGAAAAAAAATATAAAAAAATCCCCTCTGCACGAGAAGATGGAAATATTAGCGATGAAAGCGAACCTGCAAATGTACAAGTTTTGCTACCTTCCGAAGCTTCCGAACTCGGAATACTTGTTTTGCTCTGCAAGTTTTAGAGTAATAAGTCAACTCGATGCCATGATCCGGAAACTTTGCTCTTTTGTACCTCCCGCAGTAAAGAATTGCCAGTTGATTTTGAATGCCTTTTTTGGCGCAAACCGTGACAGACTCAGCAGATATGGGCACTTTCACTTGTGCCAGCGGAACATAGCCTATACCTAACCCCCATCAGTACCAATGGTTCAATGACGTCAACTCTACGCGCTTACAAGCATTCAGACAATTTTATACAGAAAAAGAAAATTACAAAAAAGTCCTACGCGAGTCAGAGCAGTTTAACTCGACTTGATACGAAACGAGCCCTGTAGTTTTGCAATTGGTGACTATGAGGACAGGGATCGGGGTAATAAACGACTGTCTTCTGCAGAGGCTGATGCGTTCTGCCTCTACACCACCCATAAAAGGCACGACCGGGTAAAAATAGCGGTTCCTTGTACCGTTTGAGTTCCCTTCCCCTTAATGCTAATTAACCTAATCTTCGCTGTGGCCCTTCGGGAAGGCAAGATGGTTGAAGACGGACGTCGACGGAAGGTAACGACTATGGCATACCAAGCAGCTCATCGCCTGCTCCAGGCCACTTGTAACGGTGCATTGGGCTTGTGGACTTGGAGCTGATAAAAAGTCCCAATTCAGGATGTAGAAGGGAAGAGAAAGAGAAAGAGGGAGAGATAGGATGTATCGAAGCAAGAATGTACAGTTAGGCCTGCCTGTTTGCTTGTCATCGCTATTTTTTCAGAAATCGAATAATAACACTTAGTAAAAAGGAAAGGAATAACTTAGTAAAAAGAAATATTTTAATATATTAGTTAATATTTTACCTTCATTATTTTTATTTTTTTATTTGAATTAATTTATAATTAAATGCAAACCGCTATTGCTGCAGTCGGTATTAAACTAGGCTAGCGTGGCACTTAGATTCTCCTGAAGCGTAATCCTGTGCTAAGTAGCGTTACTGTTTGGTTGGAGTTGAATATTTGAATGAAGATTTAGTATGTGGGGTTTGCATGGTACGAGTTATGGGGAATAGAGAAGGTAACGCCGAAAACCAGGAAAAAGACAGGTGAGACAGGCAACGGCAACAGGTCTTGTCTATCGAGCCTGCTAGCTAGCAAGAGTCCTACTGACCGTTCGGCCATTCACCCCCATATACCGCTACGCGGAGTTCGAAAGCTTGAACAAGTGACACAGCGAAATTCGAGATTACGCCACCATTGAAATATTTATAGCATTAAACGCACGTAAAACGCTAATTATATAAGGGCTAATTGGGAACTATATAACTGATTAAATCCGAGCACCAATAAAGTTAATAAACACGACAAATGCTTACCTCTGATAGTGCTTGGCATCACTTCATCGCCCGGGTCTGGGTAATCCAATAAATAATAAATAGGGACGACTCAGCACACAGACAAGTACAACACTAAAAATGGTGTGTTTAATGTAGCGAATGTACGTGGTTAATCCAGGTAGAAGCTAGTTTCTGTTCTTGTAACTGACACGAATGACAAAGTAAGTTTCAACATTTTTGGCAATGTACGATGTGAAACGAAATAACTATAGAGTAACAGACAGTGCTTTATAATTTGATTGAGGAAGCACCGGAATCACAACACTGTTTAGAGGCGATCCAAATGATGCCTTCACCTTGGCCTAACTGCGCTACTGAGGGCCAAGGCAAAAGGTGCAAGTCGTCGTCTTCCGCCACAACCAGAAAGCCAACTTGGGCTTCGCTTATGTCAAGGAGTGGTGGTAGGTACCGTAAGCTTGAGAATACCAACGACGTCAGGTTGCTGCTACTAGCCTCGAGTAACGCAACCACAACTGGGCTAAACTTGCCAAGCCACAACTGTCCCATATCTGCAAAAAATCGCTTGTATGCTTTTAGTACTACAAGTACAGTTAGCTTAAAGTCAGCCGCACATAAACATCTTTAACCGTGACGTATGCCGGTACAAAAGCCCGCTAATTTGCAAAGACCAGCGCTTTTCTTTAAAGCAGTAATCCATATCTCTCTGTGATCTATACGCCTGGGCAAAGTTACGGTGAAATGTCTGTTTCTGTACGTAAAAACTGAAAGAGTTAAAGTAACAGTTTATGATCGAGGAGAACTTACTGAAATATTTATATAATTGCGCTGTAAGGCAAAGGTCAACGAAGCGGAAAAAGGGAACTTAAACAAAAAATCAAAGAAGGAAGAAAGCCTTTCTCACCGTCGAAACGAAGCGATTGACAGGTTTCGTACCGTCAGGTGTTGTATAACGACCGCAACTCAATAGATTTACAACGGTACTAAACAACAGTTTAGAGCTTTCGCGCTAATGACCTTTTTGGATAAGATCACAATAGAATATCAAAGTTAAACGGAAACCGATATTTTCCCCTTTTCCAAGTTGCATTTCTTGAGACATGTTTGAGCTCAAAGGTATGCACTTACGTACATACGTACCCATGAATGGGTTACAAAAGGGTCGTGCGTTTATGAGTAATAGTCGTTCATATATGCATATACTTGAAGACATGTTCCTTGGTAAAGCAAGTCAATGGACGACAAAGTGGAAGACTTGGCTTTTCTTAACAAAATTTCATCGTAACAGAGAAATCTGGCGTTTTATTTGTGTGTGTAATAGAGTGATAGTAGAAAGTAAATTTCCGTGTTTACGTACCGTTTTTGAAGACTTCATTCGGCTAAGGCATAGCTATCACTTTTTTTCATTGTATATGGTCAAATAACTGTCTGTTTGTCTACATTTCACAAGCTTATGATTTATTCTGTCGTCCCGTTTATGGGCGCGAAAGCAAAGCCTAGTAAAGCCCTGTTTAAAGATTCGCCGCAGCAACACAGCGCAAATAGAAGTTGGCGCCACTTTACGGATTGATGCTTGACGAAAACTATCCAGTAAAAAAATAAATTCGATTCATTAAATTCCAATAGTCTTAATACTCTTGTTAAGGTAGACTAGTTAAAACTAATTTAGTTTCGAGAAATCACATTTTAAGAAAGTTGAATAAATATTCCCAGTTTCGAAAACTGGCTCTTAGCCCGTCAACCGCCTCCTTTCGGAGAACTGACAGAGCCCGCCCTCTTTCCTGTTGTTTTGAGAGCGGCGTGGAGTGAAACTGAAATAACAATTCACTCTGCAACCGAAAACAGAAGAATAACAAATAGCATCTTCGTACTTCAAACCGAACTTAAAACTAAAGTTAGATACAAGGTAGTAAGTTTTACCACTATCCTAAGTTAAGTAATATTGTATACCGTATTGTATTAAACATTTTATTTTTTATATTGAAAGGAACGAGCAACTGTCAACAAAAAAGAGATGCCAAATTCTACAGCAAGCCAAGATTCTGATTCTGCCAATGTTAATGGATCAACTAAAATAGAAGAGGAGGAAAAGGAACATTTCCAGCGTATTATCAATGCTTTCAAGCACTACAAGTAATTTAGCATCAGCGATTGTTCTTTTAAACATTAAAGTCGCCGGTAATTGATATTGTTGTTTCTTTTTTATAATTAATTATATATATAGGCACCATTCCCTCCAAAAGTTAGCCAAGTCTGATCGCTACTTAAAGAGCCTACCTACTCATCACCAAAAGCTGCTTTCTGGTTACCAAGACCATTTGTCAACCATACGAGTTTGTGTTGAGCACAATTATGAAATCATCAATCTAATGGTTCATGATGTGGCTTCTCTATTTGAGAATGTCAGACACAACCCTGACGAAGTACAGTAAACTATAATGGTTTTTGTTTTTAAAAAGAAAATAGAATAAGTTCCGATATTTATTTAGAAGAAGCTCTCCGTACAGCCTACTTGTGGCGATATGGAAAAAGTTCAGTCAACCTTAAAGCAAATAGTCAGAGATTGGAGTTCGGAAGGTGCCAGTGAAAGAGAAGCATGCTACCAGCCCATCCTTGATGAAATTGCCAATTATTTTCCTAAGAATGAGAACGATCTTGCTGATATTCAGATTCTCGTACCTGGAGCTGGGCTGGGAAGGTTGGCGTATGAAATTGCAAGACGTGGGTATAGTTGCCAAGGAAACGAGTTCAGTCTCTTCATGTTATTTGCTTCAAATTTTCTACTCAACAGGTATTGTTTTTCTTTACCCTTAAAATGATGAATTTTTATTAACTTTTTTCTCTTTACGTTACTTCGTGCAGAGTTCAAGGAGTTGACACGTACCGCGTTTATCCATGGGTCCATCAAGCGGTGAATAATATGGAAACGACGGATCAAAGTAGGCACTGTTCGTTCCCAGATATCGACCCTTCTTCTGGCTTACCAAAGCACGCTCAGTTTTCTATGGCTGCCGGAGACTTTCTTGAGGTAATTTCAAATTCGTTTTTAATAAATCGATTTTATTAGATTAAGCATAATGCATAGGTATACACGGAAATCGATTGCTGGGACTGTGTTGCGACGTGCTTTTTTATTGACTGTGCCAACAACATTGTGGCATTTATTGAAACCATTTACAATATTCTTAAGCCAGGTACAAGAGCTGTCTATTATCCTTACTGAATGAGTTAAGGAAATTTTTTTTACAAAATTTTACAGGTGGAGTTTGGATCAACTTGGGTCCATTGTTGTACCATTTTGCGGATATACCGGGCGAAAACTCGATTGAGCCAGCCTACGATGTGGTAAAACGTATTATACAAGGTGTGGGTTTCATCATAGAGGTAAATTGCACCTCTTGATTGAAGCATTCTCTACTAATATACTTTTATATAGAAAGAGAAAACCGGCGTTCACACGATGTATGCCCAAAATCCCCGCTGCATGCTAAAATATAGCTATGACTCTGTGTTTTTTGTGTGCAAAAAACCTGATACCATTGTTAAGCAAATTGAATGGTAGTTTTTGAGTCATATTGACTATATTTTCTCGTATTTGCACTTTATTCTTGTACAAAAGTACATGGCATGAACTTCTTTTTTACCCCGTTTTCATTGTGCCTTTTTAACAACCCAGTAGCATTTCTTGGCTAGAAACAGCGTTCTTTCATTATTGCTTAAGTACGTTCCGCAGGGTTGTAGATGCCACATAAAGATTTCGAGCAAAGTTTGGAAATAGGGTTTCGGGAAATTTAGCCCCAAAGGCTATATAGTGTAAACATCACCGACAGGTGGCAGCTTGGGCTCAAAGGAAAGAAGGGATGACATTGAAGCCAAGAGCAAGACGTTTGTTGTGTGAAAATAAGTAGCAGTGGTGCAAATCCTGTGAAGGTTAATTTGTGTATCAGTGTGAACCAAGTAACAGATCATGGTAAGTTTTTTTTTAATTTAGGTGCACATATACTAACCTTAGTGCTGAGTTGTGGTTAAGCTAGCAATTTAGCTGGCTTTACAGTTTACACGTATATTAATCAGCATGAAACTTGAAAGAAAATTGCACTTTGCAGAACCGAAAACTCGCCTTATTATTTATGGGCGTCATAAAACATTGACTGCAGCTTGGTGGGTCTAGCACATACACATACATTTTTAATGAGCTGCGATGCGAAGTAGTAAAATGGGCCTCTCTACTTCCCTCGCCATGTTTTGTGTAAGTTGCTCTTTTCCCTTCCTATCTACCTTAGCAACAGAGGTAACTTATAAGATGCATGGACCATTTTCGTGAAGATGCATGACGGATTTCAAACTCGGCAGTGGGTTAAAACAATATTTTTAATTTTTTAAAAGAATATTACAGAATAAATGTACGTGGAAGATAGCTATCAAGCTTTGATATAATTATTTTATATAGTAAGCGGTATCCACATTTTTTTCTGTAAATGTTAAAGCTATTGTTAGCACGTTACGTGTTTAGAATCATGTAGTTTTTTTGTTAAAAAGAATTACTTGCGTTGCATGTCAATTATGAGGTTTTGTTTTCTTGTAAGAAACGGTGAAAAAACAAAGCTTATATAATAACGTCTATTGGTTTCTTTAACTTAATTGTGACGGTCAAGTTACATTTTTCTAGTCCGGCTTTTCACATATGTAAAGCGTTTGTATTAAAAGTAACCTTGCGGGCTAGGTCGTGCAGTTCTTTTTGAAAACCCAGGATTCGCAGGTACCGGTGTTGAGGGGCCTCAAAGACCTCGGGATTCTTTTCGTTTGGCTGTCGTACCAGTCTCAAGCAGGTTCCCAGTACCTTCTATTTTACCATCTAGTAGTTTACATCTTGGGAAACCCCTGCATGAAAATAATGTTTCAAAACTTGACGTCCAGACCAAGCTTACAACTCTCTACAACTCTAGAAAAGCCACGGAACAAGGACAGCCGTTGTCTGACCTCTTTGGGCCAAATTCGACATCGTTGTTAATTCTTTGTCAGGCACTGTCACAGTGCCGGTAGGCTAATACCCTAGACTTAATAATCTAATGAGGGCCCTTTTATGCGACACACCTTGCGGTATTTTATTAACATGCTACACTGTTACCTGTATTAGCTGAAGCTACAGTTCCTTAGTCTAGAGTGCTTGTGCTTCGCAATGAAAGACGCAATAATATATTCGACATCCCTGCAAAAGCCTATGTTATTTTTAACTATAAAAAACGTTGTTATTATTATTATTAATAATAATAATAATAGTTATATTATGACTGGATAGTTATCATTATTAATAGTTATATTAGTTATTTTCTGTGTTGCTATGCAACATAGAAAAGCATGGCTAAAGACTGTTGAGTTGTCCCACTTGTAGTATTTGTGAAAGTTGAAAGTCACCGTCATATTAAAGTAGTGAGCGGCAAAAGCAGCAAGACGATGCCGCAAGTGAACGATACGCTAACCAAACCTGATACAACTAGGGTATACATAAGAACTATTTCGGGGATTATCTTCTTTTGCTCGGTGATGTCATTCTTTATAAAGAGGGAAGAAAATAAAACTGACTTAGCCACAGATTACTTTGGACACAATATATGACTTGGGACGGGTTGTATTTGATTGCCTAGCTTTTTCTCTCGCATTCTGCCTTGTTTATTCCTGTTTCGCGGATCACTAATATGGCTGCTCTTGTTTCGTATTCCAGGACGCCTGCACACGTGTTCTTTGGTTGCAAACGCCGTGTGACTGTCCAGTCTCCGCTTAGGCTGCGCACCGAGTAGATGCCAAAGCACATGGGAAAGACTTGACTACACCATCATCTGCTTTTTAGTTTACCGGAAAAAAGTGTGGCAGTCAGGCTTGATACTGACCCTGAACCTTTGCATTGCGAGATAACATTGCTGACACGTGGGCCTAGGGAGCAAAAGCATTGGTCACGTCTGTACAACCCTGAAGCTCAAAACCTCTTGCAAAGTATTTCGACACTTCTGAACCCTTTTAAAAGCATTGTCCAGTACGTGGGTTCTGTCAGAAGCAACACCACGGCTTGGGTGATCTGGTGATCGGTGGGGTTTTTTTAAGTGCAGAGAATTGGGGACGTCGTAAGCTGTCGTGTTTGATCGTGATGTGGGGGACTTCATCAGGTCAAGCAGGGTCGTTGCTCGGCCTGGATGCTGGAGCCGACGTGGAAGACACGCCGGATGCAAAGGAGTTGGAGCCGGTGACCTTAGGTCACAGGCTTGCGAGACGGTATCGAGGTAGCCACCAGGTCAATGACCGTAGCTTCTGTCTAAACCAGAAGAACCTTGGCCGTGGACACGCCTACGAGCTCTGATCCAGTGTTGCGGACTGACGCACCGCTTCGGGGCTAAACCGCGTATTCTCATGTGTCGTGTCCTTTTAAACTGAAAAAAAAATTGCGTGATTTTTTAGAAGACGTGACCTTTGAACACATTGAAACACGACAAGGTCGTGTAGCAGTTGCGCTTTTTTTTTAAAAAAAAATCTGCGTATATTCGCCGTGCCATTTTTTTTGTCTCCTAAAAACCTCAGTTGGAATTCAATTCATGCAACCTTACTTGCCATATGTAAAGTAGAATCAACATCCCAGATTGATTCTCGCGAACTCATGTGCTAAATTGTGCATAGAACCGTACTCGGTCCCCTAATTGCCCTCCCCCATCCATCAACCTGTTGGAATTGCTAGGGTTTTCGCTTCAGATTTCCGGTTTCTACCAAAACAACGAAGCCATGCAAGGCGCATATGCCAAAGGGAAGCAAAGCTCAACAATGCCTCGCCGGACGTCGTCATCATCATCTTTGGCTCGCGGACCTCGGCCAGCCAAAGCTCCCAATGTGGTGGCTCCCGCCTCACCCAGCCCTGATTCTTCGAGTGATAATGCCTCCGATAATTCCGATCTATTCCCATGGCCCACAACTATTGATAGCGCAACGGTGGGCTTACTGACTGGGCGGAACCCTGTTTCGTCTTCATCGGCGACCACTTCGACCTCCACAGCCGGAATGTTGCCCTCTTCTTCCAGCGCCTCTAACTTGGCATCTCTGACCGCATCTCGTAAACGTAAACTTTTGGAGCAGTTCTTACTCCCTGACGGCGACGTAACAGGTAACATTTAAAATAAAATAAATATATATACAAAAAATAAAACTTGGGTTTTGTTATTTTCGTTTTAAACTTATTTTTTTATTTTGTTTTTTATTAATTTTTTATTTTCGTTATAAACTTGGGTTTTGTTATTTTTTGTTATTTTACAACGTGATGTATTTATTTATTTATTTTTTATTTTATGTGGATCTGAATGGCTGTTCCAGACCTACGCAATATCGCGTTGACGACTCGCCCCATGCAACCGCCCCCTCCGCCGGTTGTCAGCCTCTCTTCACGGGGCAATGTTCAACCTGTAACCACTTACGTCACATTCCCTGTTGAACCCGTTTTTAGTTCTCAATACCAAATGCCTTTGACATCGAACTCAAGTCTGGGAGCCTGCAACTCGGCCAATGGAAGTACGGAATCGCTGGCTAGTACCGTGGATTCCATCTCGGTACATGATCCGCTTCATGTTGATGAAGTGGAGCTCAGCACGGACCAAATTCATCTTAACAGACATCCCGGAGACGGTGGCAAAGACACGCGTAATCAGAGTAAGCTATTTTTTTCTTTATTGGGGGTAATAAAAACATAAGGAAATACGCAACTTGGGCCCCCCAGGTGCTAAGACGAAAGTTGAAGTGCATAAAGCGTGGCTATCAATGATGAAAACGATATTTACAGTGCCGATTATCGACTTATCAGGGATTAGAAGATACATGTAGTTTGACTTGCTTAGATTGCGAGATTTTGATTTGTTACGTGGGTCCCTTCCGTGTACAGGTACCACGTAGGTGTAGATTCTGTAGAACGTAGAAAGCACTGTTTTGTTCTTCCTTTTTTTTTCGTCAAAGGAACGCCCTTGATGTCACTGGGTACGCAGTGAATTACTTTGACGTCAGAACAAGGAAAAATGTGCAAAGTAGTCCGACCGCTATAGGTAGAAAGTAATTTTGGACTCGTTTTTTTTTTACCAACTTTTTTTTTTTTCTCGTTTAACGTAAGGGTACGTTTGTAGGGACTTGGCCGCCGGGTCCGTGCTCCCTTTTTCCCTGCGTAAAGAACGAGGGGAATAATAATTAAAGAAAAAAACGAAGTGCTGTTGCTGGGCAAAAAGACTTGGGTGTTTTTTGGCCAGCTTGTGAAAGAAATAGCAAAATGAGTCAGAAGTTCCAAGAATTCGTGCTTAAAGTTGTATGTAAATCATTGGAATGGAAATTATAGCCTCACGTAGCTAATTGGTAGCTATGTTGCGAAAGAGGCGTTTCATTTCTTATTTTATTCGAATTTTTTGGGTTGAAAATAACTTAAGCTAGGTTATTAAAACGAAACACCGAGGCAAAGGAATCATTGTTATGAACTGTCACGCAGGCGCGACATGTTAATCATACACAAAACAAAAGTTAAAATTTGGGGAAGGACTGTATTACGATATTATGTTCACATTTACAAAAGTTTAACGTCATTTTTCCGTGGAAGATGATGTAAGGGCATCACATTTGATCTTTCCAGGTACAAGCATGAATTCCGTTCACCGTGTAAATGCTTGGCCTATGGGAGATTCCGAAGATATTGATGACAACCTCGCTGCAGATTTCGACGGCAGCTTGTCGGGATTGGGCGTGGATTTGAGCGTTGCTTCTTATAACATGAGGTGAGTGACCAGTTTCTTTTTTTCATGGTGGAAGCTATTAAGTAAACATGCGTTACCTGGCTCTCTCTGTTGCCCGTGAGTCGAATTAGGTGTTAGATCCCCCCAAAAACGTTCGATTTTTTCATGTCATTGGATGTTCACCTAATCCTGTAGAATCTGTACTGTGTTTAAGACAAGTAGCATGTGGAGGGGTTAACACGGGGAACTGCGACTAACTTCGTGGACGCAACCTGGACGCTGTTTAGCAAATTCTATGAGGAATCACATAATTAGGCATTGTCAACGTTTAGCACGGGCGTGCTCGGATGCATTGGTTTCGTGTTAGTTTGTTTCACCTCTTCCAGCAAGTGGTTTTTGAGCGCTTGCGTGTTCACGTACCTATCTGGATAAGAAATTCTCTGGTTTTTGTCCACTTTGGAGGGAGACGACCTTATTAGTTGTTAGTTTTTAAATTGGCGGACCTTAACTTTCTTCTTTAACAGATCACAAACACACACAAAAGGGTACTTAGCTAGGTGGAAGAGGGGGGTACTTGCGATGGTATACGCTGATTGTAGAAAAACCCTTCCAGAGAGATTTTTGGTTTCGTTCGCTGCCTCCCTTTAATGAGATACCGTTTTTTTAATGGTTTGGTCTGAGAAATTCTTAAGTTTCTTGTCATTCTTTAGGTCGGGAAGTAGAAAGGTATAGAAGCAAAAAGAGCTACATTGATTAGCATAATATGGCAGTGCTGTCCAGACATTCGGCGGCCCTCCTGTCAAGTAGACATAACGAATTTCACCAGCATCCCTAAGTTTAAAGTCACTTATTGCGCATATCGTAGGGGTTTCGAGTCTCGGGCTACCGAGTCTCTCTACCTTAGTTGGTGATCCTGCCTTATTTAGAGGTAGGTAAGCATCTTCTTAGCGAAGATCAACGGCAAGATAACGAAGTAATTAACATAAGCTTCCTCCGGATGTTGTGTATCATGGACATTAACTGCCAGCAGCAGAGGTCTCGTTAAGGACCATGCGATTTCCACCTTAATGAGTCACTGAAGCTACACGGGAGAGAAACGAGCTATTGTGAAACTTTGTCACAGTGTTCTTCCTTCAATACTAACGAACTACTGCAGACTGGTAGTGCATTGGCAATCTGATTGGAAGCTATGAGATGTTTGCTTCACAGTTATGAAATGCTTAATAACAATTTTGACGAGGTTTCTCCTTGTCGGCTAATTAATCGGAGATGTTCGTCGTTGTCGTTTTTTGTGGGGGTTTTAACCATGGAATCTTAGTGTTCCAGAAGCTTCCCGCTTAACTCTACATCTAAACCCCCTGCATTTTATAGCGAATCCGTTGACATTATTTTAAGCACACATAAGAGAGAACTATCCGGTTAACAAAGGTTTTGGACAGATGCGGTTTGATTCTGTTTCGTGTTAAGCCAAACTAGAATTTGCTTGTTTTGACGTCAATAGTCTTGGATTCACTCTTCAGAGGAGGATTAAACCAGATCAAGTACTGTACTTTCCAGATCTAGTATTGTACTTTAATGTTAACAAACTTCAATCGGAGAAAAGGACTTTTCCAAATTTCTAATTCATTTCCCTTTTATGTGCCTTAGTGTTGTCTAAAAAAGTTTAAATATTGCCCCGCAAATTAGTTACAAGTGCCTTAGTGTTGTTGTAACTAATTTGCGGGGCAATGTTTAAACTTTTTTTCTGGAAAAAGCTTCGAGGGGCCTCTCAATGCAGCGCTTGTGATTCGAAAAGGGGCGGAGCTAGGAAAGATCTAGCGAACACGGGGCTCTACAACCTTCAAGTCCAAGTGAAGAGTTGGAACACGTATAGTCTTTGATCACTGAACCAAAGGTAGCTTCGGTATGCTCCCAGTCTGAACTTTGTCGTAAACGTTGCTGCAAGTGACCTGGTGAAAACGTCCGCGTATTTATTTACTGTGGCAGCCATCACGTGATGTGGGGCTATCATTCGGAAAACAACCAAGAACGTTGGTTTCGGACTAAACCGTAGTTTCGCGGAATAAAACGCCAGTGAATTCCGCGGCCTTAAAAAAAATCCAACCGATTTTATCCTTGTACAGTTTTTTTTTCAAGGAAACTTTGGTTGAGAATTTTTTATTCTTGTCTTTGCTTCGGCAGCCTTTGCATTTAAGAAGAAAAGTGAACCAACTATTTTAACTGTGATTAAAAGCCAGTTTGGTTTATCTTGGAACAGAGTCGTATTCCATAAGTATTACTTTTACATTTGCGGGCTGATCTGCTTCAAAACTGAAGGTACACACATACACACGCCCAACATAGTACACAGTCACTTGTTATCGGCGAAAACAGCGATTCAGTCAGACTGGTTCACAGTTTAAACGCACGAAAAGACCGTTTTGTGACTTTTCGTAGTAGCTTTACTGTGAAAAGCCTGGCCGGAAAGCCTGTGGAGCTTTGAAAACAGTTTCTGACGTAAACAAAAAATACATTAAAAAGCTTAACCGATCTTGTTGTTGGAATTGTGTATCGCAGCTCATATCAACTCGGTCCAAAACGCCTGCTAAAGTGGCGCCTTACCCTTTACCACCGCATGGCAGTAATGCCAAAGCTTACCCAGCCAACAATCCAGGAGTGATGCAGAGTTACGCGCCACCCAACTCTTCAGCTCATTACTTGCCTCCTAACATGCCTTCTCAGACCTACCCTTACGCTGATTACCCTAATGCGAACCCGTACCCTTCCCCCGGCTATCCTACCTCAACGTACGCGTACTCGGGCCACCCTCGGCACCCTTATCGCAATTCCAATTACTTGTCCTCGGCGGTAGCTCTGGGTTGGAGCCGGAGAAAAGTGAGAAGTCCACCCTGGCAAACCGCGTCGCCATGGGAGATTGAAAAGTGAGTGTGCCTACATTTTGTCATGGGGATAGAGAGCTGAGAGGGGTAAGCGATTCTGGAATGGACTCTTCACTAAACCAAAAGGATCTTACACGCAGGAAACTCGAGAGAATCATGTGCGTTGGAAATTGAGGACGATGGAAGCTAAGGTGTTTAGAGTGTGTCACTTAATCAAGTAATGGACATTCTGGTCCACGTTTGTGGGGCCCCTTGAAACTGCCCGGAGCTATACGAGTATGTTTTTGGTTGGCACAACCAAGTGCGTCTTGAGAGTTTGTGTCGTTGAGCTTGGTATACTTTTGCAGGGAGAAAGATATGAAGAGGAAAAATCCCTTTATTAAGGGCATAGAGCAAACCTACAAAGCAAGCGGACGGCATCAGAAGTGTAGATGCTCTGTTAGATTTTTAATCAAATCCGGATTTTCCAAGAATTATCAGGAAGAGGAGAGAAGGAAAAAGGTCTATGGTTGCTAATTAGTCATTCGTGAGATGGTCACTGTCGGCGTATAGTTATGCGTGTTTTAATTATTTTTTTTTTCTCAGTGAGGCATTGTTGGCTCTTCCTTCATTGACGGTGTTTAAGCAAGAAGCGACGTCGCCCAACTGTGATAATGGGTAAATTTCAAAATTTTAGTATATTGTATACACATTTTTGACTTCAATATATTTTAACGTGTGTTTGCCTTTGCAGTCGTGTGGGTATGAATGCTTCAGGACAGCCAAACTTGGTACGAAACCAAAGCCATTCTTTCCATCAATTATTGCAGCAACAGGCGTCCAGCTCAAGCGTGAACGGACCGATTGGAGAAAGTGGGCGAATGGGAGGCGACGGGGGGACCGGTAGTGTATCAAGTTTGACGTCTTCATCATCCAACGAAGGATTGGGTGGGCCTGGACCTACTCCAAACACGCCCACGACTCGAACAAGTACTATGGACAAATATACCAAATTTGAGCGCTTAAATGAAGCCGACGCCAATGCGGATAACAGGTATTTATTTACTTTTTTATTGAAGTATGTTTTCATTATTCCAGAAAGGCTTTTTAATCAGCTTACGTTTAGGTTCTTGTACGTCTTGTCTGCGTCGACCTCCATTGCGAGCAAAGTGAACGAAGAAACGCTAACGTACCTAAACCAAGGACAATCGTACGAAATTAAGCTGAAAAAGCTGGGGGATCTTTCCGGGTTTCGAGGGAAATACTTAAAGGTGTTATTGTTATTTTCTTTTATCCATTGAATGGGCTTTTTAATCGATTTTTTAAATACATTTAGAGCGTAGTGAGATTATGCTTCCATGAAAGGCGGTTGCAGTACATGGAGAAAGAGCAGATTGCTGCGTGGAGACAAACCAGACCTGGTGACCGTATTGTGGAAGTCGACGTCCCCTTATCGTATGGCATATACGACGTCATGCAAGATCTCCAGCTACTCAACGTGGTGGAGTTCGTTTGGGATCCAACGAAAGAAGTTGGCGTTTATATTAAGGTAAATTCTCGTCAGCCACATCCTAAGGAATCAGAATCTAAAAGGTATTTCTTCGATTTTGCAGATTAATTGTATTGGAACCGAATTCACCCCCAAGAAGCATGGTGGAGAAAAGGGCGTGCCCTTCCGCTTGCAGGTTGAAACCTACGCTCATGGAGATGAGGATGGTACACCCAAACGGTTGCACGTAGCAGCGTGTCAGATTAAAGTTTTCAAAGTAAAGAATCCTGGCAAATCTTGTAAATTAGTCCGTTTATTAATTTTCGGTAATTTTTAGTTGAAAGGAGCAGATCGCAAGCACAAGCAAGACAAAGAGAAGCTGTTGAAAAGACCCATGTTAGAGCAGGAAAAATATCAGCCATCCTGCGTTTGTACTGTCCTGTCAGAGGTACGGATTTCGTACATTTATTCAAGTTGCTATTTGTTTAATTTCAAAGATTTTTTATTTAGGTTCCCTTGGATTCAGTGTACAGTACAGTGAGTTCTCCTCCAGTTACGACATCTATCCCTACGACTGTGACGACTGTGAGCACGGTCGCTGTAACAAACGCCACTCCGGCTGCTGCCAGACATTACAGTGGAGAATACTTGTAAGTCTTGAATAATTTCTGGAGTTAGTACTTGGAAGAGCTAACACGGTGTGCCTTTTAGGAACGACGTCTGTCATGAGAGTAGTCCAGCAGTGCTTGACCCAGATGGCACCGATAGTCCAGTAAATGAACTCGTCTCGCTACCTTCTGTAGTTTCTAAAGTTGTGACATTTTTCCAGAGCTCCATTTTTAGTGGAAATCCTTCCATCTACCAGTTTTACTTGCAGCCCTTACCTGTGGACACCACTGCGCAGCAAACGGCCCAGTGGCTGCAGAGCAACAGGTTCCAGTCGCTGACACGCACTTTCGCACATTTCGCAGGCCCGGACATTCTTCGTCTTTCCAGAGACGATCTCATCCAGATCTGCGGATTAGCAGATGGCATTCGCCTTTTCAATGCACTGCATGCCAAGTAATGAATAGATCATTTTGTGAATTATTCTGCGACATTGAAAGTTAATGGAACTTGTTGTTTGTATCCTTTTAATAGAGCTTTAACCCCACGTTTGACTCTGTATTTGAGCTACCTTGACAGCCAGCCGTCAGCCTTCCATGCCATATACCTGGAATCGTTAACTTCGATGGAACTCGTGTCCAAGATTTCGGTCTTGGTGCAAGGCGGTGGTAGCAACGATACTTCTTTAGCGCTCTATACCCAGGGTCCTTCTGGAATTCATATTATTGTCACGGATGAAGTGGTGCATAACTTGAAGGATGAGTCCATTTGGACCTTGGAAGTTATCCAAAGTAACGTGCTTTTGAAGCAGCTGTTTTCTCATTTACTTATTCTATAATTCTATGATTTGTAGGTGACGATGGAAATATGTTCCGCGTTCTCTTGAAGCCCGCACATGCTCCCGAAATGTAAGTTGTAGAGCAGCATTATTTTGCCAAGGTTTTTGTCATTAATTCTTGATAAAGGGTTTGTACTGTACAAGGGGACCAAGGAGCTAAGGAGATGTAATGGTTAGTAGTATTAGTGGAACGGGAGATTAGACGTGAACTAATGTGCGAGTAGAGTCAAATGTGGAACGTTGCTTTATTAGTGTTGAGAATGGAGTTGCCATGCCCAATGGCAGTATTGGAGTGCCTTTACCTTGTCAGGCAATCAAAGTGGTTTATTTGGATTGCACTGGTAAACAAAAAATTTTCCAGCTTTGTATAGTTTCATAGCGTCCGGCGTGTTATCCGTTCGAAGGAAACCATCTTCGATTTGTTTTGATTTGCGATATAATGACAAGCATACGAGCCCCTTGTAATCAGCATGTGTGTACCTTGCCATGGCATTTAATGAACAATGGACTGTTTCTTTGCGAGTATTGTGATGATGGGTCTCGTATCGGAAGGGTTTACTTATATAGCTCGCATTATGTGTATTACTTTCTTTATATTTTGTTTTTCTGGAACATACGCTGTTTTGTCCGTCCCTTTCGCTGTTATCGGCTATTTAGTTTTTCTTCAATAAAAATTTCCCTAAATCCCACATGTATTCCTGTACGGTACCGTTAAGAGAAAATACCCATTGATAGATAATAATTTTAGAAGCAACACAATGAAAGGTCACAACCCTAACTTAATCCATCAACGACACAACAGCTTATTTACAGCCTGGATGGCACATTGTTAATCGACTACTGTGAAATACGAGGCGCCATGAGGAGAAAATAAAATTGCGAATGTCTGGGAAATTACAATCATCCTAGAAGACTTTTTCCCTAGTAATGCGGGTATGACGCCATCTATTGGACACTTTGTATAATAGAAACTTGAATGTTTATCCATTTGACCGTTGATAGTTCACCATGTTCATTGTGATTATGTATTTCTGCAGATTTTGAGGTAAGATCAAGTTTCTTTAGTTTCTTTGGAGTTCCTGTCCCAGTTGGCACACTTCCTGAAAAAGTCGAAGTTTGCGTACACGAGGGAGATCAATTAGCGATTTAGTCGATGATTGACAATTGATACATTCTCTTTGTTTATGAATACGTTCGCAGTATAATAATGCAACATAAAACGTTGCAGCTCTTTGAGGTAAACGCCCCAATAGGGAGGACGGTTTCTCTTTGATGCAAAAACCCACGCTTTACTATTCTGTTGCAGGCCGTTTTATTGACGATCGAAAACCTGTCGAGGCTATCCGTGTCGTTTTAGTGTGTAATATTTCCAAGCTTCGTTTCGCCTTGCCTTATAAATTCTATAATGGTTTGTCTTATAGCTAGAATATAACAGCTTCAATTATATAAATACTAAAAATATTCCTCTGTGGAAACTTTGCAATTGGAGATCCCGCAATGAAGGAAAGTTATAATTATCCTCTAATTATAGAGTCGTGAAAAAGTTGGATCAAAGCTGTATGCTGCGATTATAATCGAACTTTTCTTGCGAAGGTCAGTTTCCTTCCTTCTTTGTTTATAAATAGTATTTGGAATTCTCACAATTTCCCGGTTTGCAATATATTATCGCCACTATCGTGGCTAAAATATTTGAAAAATATTCGAAAATTTGAAGAATATTTGAACATGTTTGAAAAGTGTTCTAGCCCCTATAGCATATTTTTCAACAAATTAACCACACTTCCTTTCAAACACTACTTAAGTATAGTGAAGTGCAGAACACTGGAAGTATAGTATTCCAAAGGAACTGTGGTTGATTTGTTGCCCAAGCTCTTAAGAGCAGCTATTTAGTGGAGCTAAATTGACAGAAGCTGTTTGAGCTTGTTGCTTGTTGCTGAACATTACAGGGATTCGCTTGACTTGAACCTCCCTTTAAAATAAAGTTGCATTTCACTTTTCCAGTGCAGAAAAATGTAAGTGCAACTTGGGGTGCTTTTACCGTGGAAACCTTTTGCATGAGAAAACCTTTTGGGCCTCGCTGCTCAATTAATTATCACGAACCCCAGTGTAATACTTGCCCTCTTATTTGCCGCTCGGGTCCCGCGCGCTACACAGCCTCATCGCGTGTATTAGCAAAAATCAGGTTAACTCTTGGAAAATGAGTTAGACTCTTTCCTCAATGACTCCCAATTCAGAAGTTGCCTCCGCTGAACTAGCTCTTTTCTTTCCAATACTTTGCCTATGCCGGAGTCTTCCCGAAAAACGGAACATTTCCATGTCCTGTGCCAAAAAGTTTTTGTACCATTAAGACCGCCAGTGAGCCCACTGAAAACCAGGTCTATGTCTACGTCTCTCTCTCTCCCTTTGCAGCTTCGTGTGTCTGCCGGAAAGATTTGTAACAATGGTTTCGATTGTATCAAGTTGATCCTCTGGGGAGATGTTCAATCATGACCGAATACTCCATGCGATCAAGACCTTTTTTTTAGTGAGGTTTATGGGAGTATGTAGAGAAAAGGTCTTGCATCTTATTTTCAAAGCGATGAAGGTTGCTTTATGGTAATTTGGTTGCTGAAACTATAAATGCCAAATGCCTGGCCAAAAGAGGCTTACCCTGAGCCGACTATCGGCGGGAAATTGGATTGGGACAGAGATTCTTTTGATTTTTCATTTTCGTAGGAAGATCAAGGGATGAAAAGTTGTCGTGCATGCCAATAGAGTCTTGATAGCTAAGAGAGAAGAAGGTTCCGAAGCTCAATGCTTTCTCGCAGGAGTATTGTAGTATCGGGGGGATAGCAAAAAGGATTCATCGTTGGGCAAGGTTTATTCTATCGGCTCTTACTGACGGAAGAAGTGTTTTGAATTTTTACTGTCTACATGCTGCTCTATGGACTCCACACAAACACACACGCACACATAAATACATCAGTCGACTCACAGTAATTCCAAGCTGGGACTTTTGCTTAACAATTTGGCCCCTTAAATATAAAAATTAAATGATATTCTTTTGGTTGCTGGAAAGGAAGCTGAACTCGTCATCTGTCATGTTGATGTTTTTTCTCCCTCTGGCTTTTTTTATTTATTTTTCTTTCGCTATGAGCTTGTGTGTGTACATTTTTTAATTATGCAGAGAGGGCGATAGGCGATCAAGCGATGTGAAATGCTGGGTGCTATGGGAAATTGTCGTAGCGCCATGATTTGAAGACTATTCTTTCCCTTTCTTATTTGGTTACGAGATACAAAAAAGCCGCTTAGAAGTAAAGAACCCGAGAGACTTGTCTGAGCAATAATCTCTATAACAATTTTTTTTCCCTCCGAAGGGTATCTATGTATATGGCACGGCTTGCATTTCAAGTTGAGGAAAAAGAAATCCGCTTAAAGCTAATTATCTTGCATAAGTATCCCGCGTGAAAAGAGTTTCTGCTCCGTGGTTGTTAGTAAACGAAGATTATTGCTTGACAGGCGGAAAATCGGGGGAAATAAACTATTTTTCAAAAGTCTATTCCTTTCAGACTCTTTGCTAACCCAATGCCTAATAGAAATGCGGTAGGTGTTATAGGAAGTTCTGTTGCGGTAAACAAATAAAGTATATGCCTCTTATAATCACTGGGTATTAGAATCAGCCACTTTATGGAATCAAATCTTGAGGTTTCGATTCAAAATCATAAACTTCATCGCATTTTAATCCGTTATTAGAATCGCACTTTCTGATATTCGAATCAATTTCAAAAGAATCTTCACATGTACGGTAATGAAACTACAGTAGTGATAGCTACGTGGACTTTGTATATTGACCAATGACATTGCTTTTACGCCGTTTTGACCAGCCTACTCCTACGCTTAGGTGGAAATCCCTTCTAAACTACCCATTCAATTAAATGAGCAGGTTATTGAATGAAGTTCCTTTAATTGAATGAAGTTCCTTTAATTGATTGGGAAATTAGAAGGGATATCGTGTTGAGAACCGTAACTAAGCATAGGAATAGGCTTCACAGGCGCAGTATGTTAGTTGTGTTTAGACGTGTGGTTATATAAAACTGTCGACGAACAAGAAGTGTTGATTTAAATGTAAAAGAGAAGTTGCGGCTCATTGAAACTTATGACAAGATAAATGTCAAAGATTTGCCACAAAGGGAAGCGGCCGCTAAATTAGGAATTTCTCAATCATCTCT
This sequence comes from Lepidurus apus apus, assembly GCA_022832285.1. Classification (NCBI taxonomy): domain Eukaryota; kingdom Metazoa; phylum Arthropoda; class Branchiopoda; order Notostraca; family Triopsidae; genus Lepidurus; species Lepidurus apus. Next base: position 354,581 of record JAGJRO010001033.1, on the reverse strand, counting down.
GTCAAAATTGTTGAAAAATCGTTACGAAATTAACAATAGTGGGTGCAGTGAAAAGCTAATCTGTAGGCACATATTTCCGATGTTCGGTTATTAGAATCTTCGCATAATAAAATCAATATTCACTTGACAGACGTGATCACCATAAGCGGCATCTACTGTATATATTTAAAAAAAATATATATAGATGTATTTAAAGTTTAAGCTTGTAGAGAGTTTAGACATTACTTGCCCATTTTGCCGTGTACTTTTGCTTGCTTTGGCCCCAGATGGGGAGAAACAACACTTCGGCAGAAGATAGTTTATAATGGCGCCTCGGCAATTCTACCCCACAAGTTTTGAAGAGATTAAGGACAAGCAATGGGCATATCAAAATTTTATGGGTCTCTTGTTCGGTGCCAGTTTTCTTTGAACGTTTTGATCACGCAAAGTTGTTGCCTAGATTGCAATAGAAAGAGAAGCACACATCTCAATTTTGCGCCCAATGCCCAAGCATCTATAGGAAATGGTTTTCGAATTCAATGCTTTACCCTTTCGCAACAACTCGGTGTGGTGCTCTTTGAGCCCCCGTAACATTTTCCCAAGCAAAGCAAGCCTGTGCGAGTAAAGTTGTGGTGGTTGAGGTGGGGGGTAAGGGGGCCAAATCAGCTTGGTGGTGTATAGCAGAGCGTCTTTTAATTCATGTGTTAAATAGTGGAAAAAGCAACGAAGCAGACTGTTTGTGCAGGGGTGGAAGCACACGCAGCTTTATAGGTATGGTGTGTATGTGTGCGTTGTATTGTGGGATAGGAGTTGTGTGAATACTTACCGGGGAGAGAAGTATCCGCCAAAACGTCTGGCATATCTTGGAAACGAGTTTCCGATGCCAAAGCGGTAACAGAAAGAGCATGCATCGGTGGCCTGGTTTGCATCTTGGTATTTGTAGCGGAATAGTCTGCTCCTTGTTTGAACGGATTAGGCGTCGAGCAAGAGTTGTTGAAAAGGAGAGGCAGCAACGCCGGTGAGAAGTGCAACAGGTGAGGCGGATAGATTACACGTACATGGGCCTGGCGTCTATACACACGTGAAGAGCCTTTAATCGGCTGAAAAGTTGTCTGTATAGCCTGGAACAAAACCCGCATTTGCATACATGTTTTGACAACCGTGCAAGTTGCTCCCGTGAGCTCTTCTCGCTCTTTGCATATGTTTCGCTGCAGGGTCTTAAATGTGGAGGTTGCGTCAAATTTGTAGTTTAAAACCCATTTCCTTCAATACCGCCCTCTCCCATGTCACCTCTCCCCCCTTAACACTTAACTCTTTACACTTACACAGTTACACTTAACTTCTCTAGCCTGAAAACGGAAAAAATTACTAATAAAAGTAATTGCTTAACTTTGAAAAATGAAAAGCACAGTCATACACTTTATTAAGCAAAAGCAATGCGAGTGCTGGGGTGCTGAATACATGACACAAAGCTGATTCGGTGATTCTTTTCCTTCCTTCTGCTACGGGATCGAGGAAAGGAACCTCCGAATGAAAGAAGAAATGGTTTGTCTAAAGCTGGCGTCCCTAACTGTTAGATGTGCTTATCTGGACCGTTGCGGTGAAATAGAGAAAAGGCTCGGATTTTTTTTTTTTTTTTTTTTTTTTTTAATCGAGAAAAGGAAATGAAAAAGTGTCACTTGTCAGTCCGTCCTTAACGAAACCCCCATAGTTTACAGATTGGTTGCGATTTTTTTTTAGATTTTTAGTATCTCTTTTTAATTTCAAGTCCGGAAAAAGTTGAAAATTTCCAAAGCGCCTGCCCTTTATTACCATGCCCATTATAGAGAGTTTTGTCCTCGGCAAGGCAGGAATCGGCTTTTACTCGCAAGCAAAGTATATATTTGGAGCGGAGGAGAGAAGAGAAGGTATAAATGTATAAACCGTAAATTTGTAATGACTGCCGTATGTCATGTATGCCAAAGAGGTTTGACTCGGGTCAGCTTGTGCAGTTAATGGGAGACAAGGGAGGGGATCAAGATCAATAGAAAGTTTAACTTATGCCTACACATGCTGTTCCCAGCCTCTGAAATAGCTGTGGTAAAAGATCATTTGTATGACGTTGAGGAACTTTGGGCCGACCATTTAGGGGAGCCAAAGCACCGTGCACAAGAGCATAATCCCATCGCTTCTCTATCGTTACTTCCGTGTCTTGGAAAAGCGGATACAGATGGTGGGTTATAAAATGGATCTCGCGGAAACCTGTGTAGCCGCGGAGCACATGCATATACCTAGGCACATATACCTTTCCAGCGAGTGGGCTTTCTTTCTTATACTGTTAGTATTATTTTTATTTTTACGCGTAAGGAAAGTTTTTGCAGGCGTCGTTGCTCATCTCTTGGCCAAGAACCACAGGGGACGTTAAAGTAAAAGGAATACTTTTATATAGGAGTGTGTTATAAAAGCGTTGGGATTAAGGGCGGCAGGGATGCTCGTAACTCCTCCTCTAACTCAGCTATCGTAATAAGATTCTGCAAAGCCGGCCATATTTCAGCTTCCTCCTGTCGCAGATAAGCCCACGCCAGCCCGATGCCGGCTGAAGATAAATCAGCGGATTAAAGAGCGCACAAGAAAGCACGGGGCCTCTTTCCCCCCCTTTTTCCTCTGATGTCGGTATCAAAATCCTTCCTGCTCTAAGACGCTCGAACACTTAATAGCCTTCTCAGGCAACATTATTCTTTACTTTCATCACAAGCTGTCGTTCTCATTCGAAAAATTTCCAACGCTTTCAACATTCATCCAAGTGTCTTTTTATTGTTCACAGCCAATAGGGGGGGATGGGATGGAACACCAAAGACTAGAGATTGCAGGAAATACAGGTCTTTTTCCCATGAGCAGAGGAGTTCACTGGGATGGGGGGCCAAAAACAAAACAAAACGGTTTTCCTTTCTTATAATAACGAATCGAGCAATATATAGTTAAAAAGACGGTAACATTCCTTATGGACACAGTTGGAGAGCCAATGAGTTGGTATAACAAGTTTCCCTTTAAGATTGTTTAAGATTTTTCGAAAAATTTCCGAGTGTTAAGTACAACAACAAAACGGTTTTTTGGCGAGGAAGGGTGCAAAAAAGCTCACTGCGTAACATCTAGATCGAAGCTTCGTTTGTAAATCATGTTGGTGGGATTATCGAGGGACAGTTTGAGGCGTTTACATTTGGCCCGACGATTCTTGAACCAAAATTGCACGTTCTTGGGCTCCAACTTGGGGAATTTCTGACGGTAAGGTTGACGATTGAGCTCGTCGGTGTAACGCAACACCAAGGAATGCGAAGGGTGCGTATTGACGGCGAACCATTGCTCCAGCAAAGGCACTTCCGTTACGGGATCAATGAAAGTCCGATTGCGTTTACGGCGTTCGTCCGCTAAGCTGCTCAGCGAGTGCAGTCGCTGGTGATGAGCTGACGACGATTGTTGTTGCAAGTTACTCAGGTTGGGCAAATAAGGCGACATGTACACCAAACTCTGGCTCAGGATGGATTGGTGGTGATTCATCATGGCAGCCGCGGCCGCAGCCGTGGCCGCGTTGCTCGACATGGCGGCAGCAGTCGAGGGAAACGTGGCTGCATTACTGTAGCGTTGCTGCAACTCGTGGAGGCGTAAGTGCTCCGGACTCATCAATTCCGCGTGAGGATTGGAACCCAGGCTTGATTTGAGGGTAAATAACGAGGATGACGTTGGAGGTTGCTGCTGGTGCTGCTGTTGGGAGAAAGCAGGCGGGGACAGTAATTCGCTGCTGGTACCGCCGCAAGTACCCGGTTCTCGTTTGACGATGCTCAGGTTCTCGGCACAATTCGACGTACGGGACTCGGGCCGCTTATCTTCATCATCGGAATAGTCCACGTCGCTGTCACTGTGGCTATAATGAGCTTCACCGTTCAAACTCGCGTAATGCTCGTCCTCGAAACTCTCGGCCAGGTTCGCGCCCAGCAAAGCCTCTTTTCCCGGCGCGTCAGACACATCGAGCGCATCGTCTTTGATTTCACATTTGACCTGATGGATTTCAATACCGTCTTGGTACATAGCGTCTGAATGGCGACGCTCGCCGTCGCGCCCAATTTCGTGGCAACGTTCGCGATCCGAACGGGGACTCCCCGAGCTCGATGACGACGAATCGGCATCCAGGGGCTCCATGGAAGTGCTGCGGTCCTTCGGGTTTTCATTGTTGTCGTCGTAGTGGCCGTGGCTGTAGTCGAGGCTGTCGTGCAGGGGACTTTTCCAGGCTTCTAGACCCGCGGGTCCGGTGCGCATTTCAGCCCGCTTAAAGGCAGCCCGGGCGTTTTTGAACCAATACACAATATTGGCCACGTCGAGTGGTTTGCGACCTCTCCGAGATTCCAGAGTGTTGAGTTCCTTCACATACTGTTGTATCTACGTAAAGGAAAAATTGAGAGAGGGGGAGACAAAGAGAAATACATAAATTTTATAAAATTATAAATTTTATAAAATATATAAAATGCATCAGACAGAAACAGAAAAAATCGGGTTTTCATTGATTTCATTGCTTCGGCCGCTTGCTTAGTGGGTAATAGAAATAAAAATCGGTTGCAAGTCATCTAAGCAGATTTTCGGATTTTCGGGGAACAGCTCATTAGTGGCACTAGAAGTGAGAGGGGAGTTAGCTCCGGAATTAGGGTATGCAAGGCACCGTTAAGCTGTAGACATGTATAAGCTGATTCCTCGTATGCGGCCTTCTGCTTGCCTTGACGTCTTTAGCTGCTAAGGTGTTTTAAAGGTAATCCTATTTAGTTGCCCGAGTGCGTGGCATCTTCGTATGTATATGTATATACATATATACGCCCCAAAGCCCGGAAGGAGTAGAGGATCCCTTATCTGTTCCGAGTGGGGTGTATAATTTGGAAAATGGGAGAAAGGGTGGCGCGGTTTTGCACGGTGAGGTGGAAGAAACCTATGCAATAGGATAAGTCGCTGGAAACTAACTTGTTAGTCTGCTCTGCGCCCAAGAACCCAGGCTAAGTTCCTCAAATCCGAGGCCGCCTTTTCAAAGACGAGTATGACGCCGACGACGTCCGCAGAGAAGGAGGACCTCGGCCCCAGACAATTGTGGGCTCCACCCACCCTGCTTCAACTTTATATTTATGCGCGATTCCTGGAGGAGTTAGCCAACTTGGGAGGTTTCATTTTTGCCGTTTGAATTTGCTTTTGCTTGTGTATAACATGAACCCGTAACAAAGTCCTCCACAATTCTAAAGGTCTCTCTTCTCTCTCTGTCTCTGTCTAAACTCGAAACAGGACTTTCGGAATTGCACCAACAATGTTTTGGTCGTGTTTTATCAAGAAAGTCTTGCCTTTCCAAACCAAGGACACGAAAGCACACGTAGCTTTGGGCCTTATTACAATTATGCTCCCGATGGGATGTCGAAGGATGCGATATGCGAGACTATGTGATGGGGTCGCTTGCTTGCTTCGGCCGCTTGCTGGTAAAGCTCATGTGTTGTGTATTACTGTCTTGTGTCGTCTGTTCAACCCCCCATCATGTGGAAAAGGCCAAAGAGATGGACAACTTGAGATGAGGACAACTTTATGTGGGCTCAACCCCCCGACACTAACAGCGATAGCGCGGCTTTTGGACGCTTGCTTCTCGTTAGTTGGAGCATCTCGAACTCTCATCAAGCCTAATATTTAGAGCAGACGGACCAACTCTTGTTGCGTGCTGCAAGGGGCCCAAACAAAACTCGTGCAAGCCCCCCAAAGTAAAAAACAGATGCTAATCATACCGCGGTTACCGCGGTTAGGAACTTACTTGGAGTCGTGAGGGATGCGGATTTTCAGCAAACCATCGCTGCAGACGCGGGAGCTCCATTTCAGGATCAAAGCTGGTTCGCATACGAGTTCGGCCGCACGGAGGAAAAGATTGAGCCACGGGCTGTAATTCCAAAAGAAGAAAATAGGTTGGGATTCATGTAATTGCCTGGGTTTTCCAAGATACAGTGAATGAAAAGGTGAAAAAGGGGGAAGAGTTACTCTCTTACCTGGATGATGGTCGGTCCCGAGTCTAGGATTCGCGGTGATTTGGTTCCATCGGATAGATTAGTTTCTGCAACAAGAGTTGAACTGGAGGGGACGGTCGTTGCTAGCTTTTCCCATGCAGGTGGTACGCGCGTGAAGTTGGCTTGAATCTGCTTGTACCATCCGTCAAACTTGCGTTTGGTATCGTCAGATACTACGAAAGGATCGCCGCGGAGCATCAAATTCAGCGCTCCCTTTGGTATCCAAGAAAGTACGAGCAAAGGGGTGCACTTTAAGATTTTGCGCCGAAATTTTGGGCCGGTAATTTAACCGACTTTTTTTTCTTTTCTTTTTTTACCTCGTCTAATGGGCAGCCGGATGATACTAAACTTGCCCGAGATTGTACTAGCAGCAATTTCAAAAGTTTGTCCTTCATCTCCCGGGTAGTTTGACTTTCATTCCTGTATGAAAGTGTGGAGATGGGCTTTTAGTAACACTCTGAAGCACGCCATTAAAGCCTTGGCTCTTATGCAAGATATATAAGAAAAGGGGAAGCAATTGTTTTGGCGAACCTGGCTAACGATATTCGAAGTGTTGCTACCGTGGATAATTCACCCAGGATATCGCCCACTGTATCCGTGTTGCGATTAGAGATCTGATCTAATCGTAACGGTTGCCAATTTTTTAAAACAATCCACCCTAAATAAATAAACAAATAATTCCTTGTTGTCATGTGACCAGTAATGACGATTCGCAAAACCACGTGAAAGAGCAAACGAAAGGTTAAAAAATGGCTTACCATTAACATGGGTGTAGTAATGGTGCAAATAACCTAATTTGCTCAAAGCTGCAGGAACGAGATGCGCAAAAGGAGTTTGGGAGGGAAGAATAGCGTAACTGTCCGCTTCTATCACAGCGTGCTTAAGGAGATGCAGATCCGTCGTGAAAGAGTCTTGTAAAGCTGTGCTAAAAACGACGCATCGGACCGGTACGGATTTACCTAGCAAACAACAAACACAGGTTAATTCGCGAATGTCGTGGAATGGCACTTTCTGGAGGCAGAGCCGAGCAATATTGTGACGGATTGCGAAAGAGCAAGGGGAAGTTGCATAGCTGTGCACACCGGAATTCCCTGTTCTATTTATACCACGATATTCTTACTTTTCAATTCACAAGCAATCAAAAGGGCTGGGGAGATTATGAGTTGTGAATTCAAAGCATTCTTAGATTTAGGAAGCCTTGATGCGTGCGTAATCGCGGTGAAGAAAAAAATAAAAAAAAATGCTAAGAACAGGAATGTGAATAGGCGCCGCGTCACATGATCCGTCCAAAGAAAAGAAACGGAGGAAGAACAGTCTTGGGACTCCAAACCCGATAGGATTGAGGTTGACAATCCTGTAATCCCCTCCTGTAGGAGCTTTTACTGGGGTTTACTGGGGCGGTTCAAGAGCGCACAAATGGAAAGTCTTAAGCTAAAACCTTACGTATTCAACTAAGCACATCCATGATTGACGCGAACGGGCCGAGTTCTACTGTCTTCGTCATGTCTAGCGTAATTTCCTTATCAAATTAGTCATTTTGCCATAAAGTCGACGGTTTACCATTATAATCCCATAAGAAATCCCCTTCGCCCCAAAGTCCCGCGTACGAAAAGCCCTCCCGTCGTTGAAGAAGCTGTCCTTTTCTTTTCGAATAACGCTTCCCAAGGCTCAAAATGAGATTATTAGTGCAACAGGACTCGCTTTTGTATAGTCCAAAGGCCTTTATGGTAAAACGCTGATCGTGGGGTGGCTGTGACGAACTGGCAAAGTACTGGGCGGAGTCTTGGGGCGATTAAAAACGCAACTATCCCGGAACTGCTGGGCAGGATTATCAGTCTAGGTAATATAAACGTGCCTTTTATTATCAGACATTAGTAATCCCAAGGCAAAAGGCTTTATAGAAGAAACGAAATGGAACTCCAAAACGCAGAGTCATGCTATCGCAGCGCGATTTTTATGGCCGTCTTTTAATAACGGTCAAACCGAGGGCTTTTCTTATAGTTAGAGGCTGGCTTGGGAAGGATTTTCTTTCTTTTTTTTCTTGGTCTCGTTTTTATTATTTCTCTTGCCAAGAGACCCATAATCCTTGGGCAGTAAAGAATCCAGCTTATCCATGCCGGTTAGCCCTCCAGCTGCACTGCTCCAACCAGACTTAATAACAGACATTAAGAAGCCAAGGCAATTTACGATAGCTGGCAGGCACCGCCGTGTGCCCCTCAGTTATTTCTATTATACCACTGCCAGCGTCTAGAGCAAGAGGATGGACTATTATTTGGATTTCTAGGTTAAGCTACTTCTTTTGGAAAAGGATTAGAGTTGGGCTGGCTGGGAAACGTAGCAAATAGCAACCGGGAAAAACAAAAAACATATTTGAGAATGAGGGCAAGACGGCGAACCGTAAAATGTCAAATTAAAGTGCCTTTTTTCCCTACGCAGGCAGTAGTAATATGTGATTCATGCCTCACTAGCTTTTGCTTTATTATAATCGCCTATATGGGTTAAAGCCAGCAGTTCCTATTTGGAACAGCCAAGAAATCCCGCGTGTGTATGTGGTATATGGCGCAGCTTTAGCGTGACAACGCCACGGCAGTATGATCCATGTTACTTTTGGCTCAGAAAGGAAAGTTTATATAATCCAGGAACTCGTGTGGCATTAGCCGTGATTTATAACATTCCAAAAGTTTTGCCCTCACTTATGTTTCCTCTCTTCCACCTGAAGAAGCCACTCCCCCATGCGAATTTCCTAAACGGTTTGACTGGGAATCTGGAAGAACTTTTTTTTTTTTCGGGACATGTATCCCTCCCTCGCTATTTTTCTTGCCATGGTTTAAGCATCTTGAATGCTTCGGTTTGTTTCACGATGTCCATTTGGAAACGGGAGTTTACGTCGGGTGACGGAAGAAGGTTTAGGGTTAAGGAGCACTTGGGTCCCCGTAGAGGGATCGGAGCGGGTTTCCCCATAAAGTGCGGCTTTGATTGAGGCAGGGCCGTAGAAAGCCCCTGTCTCAGCGTTGTCTCGTGATAGCGGCAAATTGCATGGATCACACACAGCCGTATTACTAAGCACGTGGAGTTAGATGTAACGTTTAGACGAGTCCTCCGAGTCTTCTTCAACTTGCGTACCAAAAGAAAAGGACTTCGGGTGGTGTGGTATAGAACGTATAGAACACCCGCCACCGTATAACGCTATCCCACCACCGTAGCAAAAGAAGGTGATGTACACTGAAGCCCAAATGACCAGTGGTGCAGCATCCCAAAGGCCAGGACTTAAAAAGAGGGGGTAAGGGGTCGGGGAGAAAAGGAGAGTAAGGCACAGCAACCTCTTTACTGTCGACCGAGTTGAGTTTGCAATAAGTCGTATAACTAAAGTACCGGCGGACGTCGAAGCAAAAGCTTAAGCCCTAAATAACAAGAACAACGCGCGTAGCATGTAGATACATATTATGGGGTTGGTAAAGCTAAGCCATGGCCGCTCAGTGAACATTCATTGTTGGGGAGAAGGGGAATACTGTTATACAGGAGGCTTTTCCCCGCAGATGAAGCTTCGTCCCAAAGATGAAGATTCACCCCCGAAGAAGATTTGTAAAACGGGGGTAAAACGGAGGCGCCGAATTGAAATTCCATGAGACACCAAGTGAAAACCGCATCGGTTCATAAGAGAGAGTATATACGAATGAGGGTTAGAACAGATAGGCTCTAATGGGCACTTTGATTAGGTTATCAGCCAAATGTGTTTGTGGAGCGAAACTCCTGGGAGCTAATCTAGCTACACTGCGTCCACTAAACCCCACTTTAACCCTATCGAGTTGGGAAAAAGGGGGGTCGGGAGAGGGAGGAACCAACGGATAAGTGTCGAAGTAATGCGGGCCCCGGCCAGCGCCTAGGGTTTGCTTCATTGTGCTTTAATCAAGGGACTATCAAACCAACCATCGAGGCTTTTTAATCAGGCCTGGGGGAAAGCCCACCAGAAAAAAAAGGAAAAATGGTATCAAACGTGGGGGAAAGGAGATTAGCCTGATCTTTCCTTATTTTTTTAAATCTTGTTTTTGCTTCCTTGATTTTTTACTTTTTGCTACTATAGGTATTTAACCCTCTCAACGGGCTCAACTTTTAAACCGGTTTCCAGTGAAGCTTTAAACAGGTAAAGAAACATTCTCAATACGAAACGGTGGACAGTTCAGGAATGATGGAATCCCGTTAGGTAACCTTCTATCTACCTTGATGAAACGGTCTAGAATTATCGTTAATTATCTTTCGTTACAGTGAGACCAGATCATTTGGAAGTTTCCAGCAACGGGAGGAACGCGAGCAACGAATGCTTTTGCACACTTGGGGTTTTAGGAGTTCGAAGACGCTTTTGGATTTGCCATTGCCAACACAACACTGCATTTATGGAAGCGACGTGACTTCGTAGAACGCATAGCAGCTTTGGGATCTTTAGGATGTGGAGTATTAGAGGTATTAGTGTGAAAAGCGCCTCTGAACATGGGCGAACGAAATAATAAAAAATGAGAGAGCAAGCCTATGCATGCTGGGAAACTCGGGAAATTCGGGATAAGACGCTTCACTGCGGTCCATGTGTGTCTAGATTTTGTCGCATGTGGGGGTATTCAAAAAATCTAAGACTACGACTAAACTTTTATCTTTTTTTTTAAGCAGTGGAAGACGAAGCTTTGCGTAGTTACCCTAATAACGACACCCGCCTCGGACAAGCAAAATCACGGGATTGTGGACTATATGCGTACTTGAAACTGGAGTATCGGACGGTTACATTGACACGCAACCTCTCTCCTGGGGAATTGATTGAGGGCACATATGGCAGTCAAGAAAGTCGGGTTGGAAAGCTGAAGAAGGCAGTTTCTTGAGCCGCGGAAGAAGGAGATCAAGGAATGCTTGGATAGGTAAGCTTGAAATTAATTTCAACAGTTGAAGTAACACCACGTGCGTTAGTAATACTCTCATTTTGTGATAGGTATTTCGTAAATAAATGGACCCTGCTGCGCTCGCGGAGAAGATTATCGAGCTCTCGTTAGTTTTCTTTGGGATGTATGAATTGAAGCGTGGATATGAGTGTGCAGCTTCCGTGATCCCTTTCTCGATCACGTCCGGCCTTTTCAAGGGATCGGCTTTGGGCTTTGGGGTAAAGCCTTCCCTCTTCCTCATCACCACTTTTACTCACGTCGAGAGTTGTCTCCATTTGTGATCTGCTGCTGCTTTTATTTCTCAAAACCCCTTGCACCCCCTTCCCTCTAATCCATCTTACGCTGTTTCATCAGTCATCGAGCGCTTAATCTGCTTAAAACTCCTCAACCGGATTTGGGGGGGGCTTGCAAAAGGTTCCAGTTGGGACAGGCAAGGGGAGATTAAACTGTACAGCTATGGGAAACTCCAGGGAACATGAGCCCCCGGATTTCCATATAGTTCCCTTTCCTATCGTCCTAGCTCTCTGTGTTCGCTTCGCCCATTTTCCCTTTTACTTTACCCATTTTCGATGGTCGATTGTGTCGGAACTCCCTCTTCCCATTTTGCTTTTAGCCCCTTCAGAAAAGAGGGAGAAATTTGTGTTGTCCCCCCCACTCCTTTGGGCTGCTTTTATCCTTGTCTCTAGCGACGAACGGAGCAGGAGCAGGAGGCGGGGATTATGGCTTAGCGCTTAGGAAGCTTAGGGCTTTCGGGCTTAAGAGCTTACGGGCTTAGGAAGATCCCAAAAGAGAACGAAGGCTGTATGGATTGACCCGAATACCTTTTTGCTTTCCTCCCAGTTTTCACGTACCCAGCACAGAAGTTGACTGAGTTCACAGAAACGCATTAAGCAATCAGTTTGAAGGCGCTTTCTCAGAAAAACTCTTTTTCCGTGGCATTACGTAGTTGCTTACATTTCTCGAGTCGGTTCCGGAAGAAGGTGGAAAAGACCATAAGCATGTCAACGTACTACGGCCCGTACGCTCGGCTCACATTAGCACTTACTTACCGTCTTGCGGTGGATGACCGGAAGGGTCCAACAATGATTTGCTGCTTGGATGCAGCAGTTCTGTGTTGATCTTCACGTCCTGATTTCGCAAGGGCAACGGAGAGGTCTACAGGAAACGGGGTATAAGTCGTTACAATGTCATAGATAATCTCTTCGCCAAAAAAACAGCGGAACAACAGAGAAACGCGTGTCACGGAAGGTAGGGTATGTTATGGTACACCAGAATACCCAACAAACGGGGAACAAGCACGTGGAGTCGGGAGCGAAATACCCACATGTGTACTCGGTGGTCGTTAAAGAATAGACAGAGATATTTCGGCCGTAAAGGTAAGTAAATGACTTACCATGGCGGGAAGAGATTCAACAACAACCGAATTCATTTTGTCACGCTCTTTTTCCCGTTCTGTCACTGTACCTGTCCCAGGTGTCGCACTCTCCATGTCTGCAAATCTACTGAGGCAGCGGCAATGTGGGACATAGTACTTGTACCCGGTGCGTGCGAGAGCAGAGGCAAAGCAACGCAGGTCCAAAAGCGCTGGCATTAGTAAGGGCTGTCGCTGTCGGCCCAGAGTTGAGCGCAAAGGCGGGGAAGGAAAAGTCTTCACTCCACCTTCGGAATGACGTCAAATCCTTAATCTATCCCGGCAAACCGTCCAACAATGAAAGTGAGATAGGAGAATTGGAGAAAGATGGGGAAAATGAGTTTCTATGACAAATCCTTGAATGATTGTATATATATAATGCTGTTCTTTTTATGCGTTGACAGATCCGTTTAAACCTAGGGTTGGGCCAATAGTTTGTTTCCAACGGATATTTATTTTCCTTAGGGTTATTGAAAAAGCGTTCGGCGGACTGACCAACCGATTAAGGGATTCACAATGTGCTGGATCTATTTGCCTACGGTATATAGATATCTTGGGGGGAGAAAAAGCCTTGATAAAGATGCTGGGGTGAGTACGGATTTTGTAATCTTTTCTTTCTTCTTTTTTTATTACACATCCCTATCTAGTTATGCAGAGAAGAGCTGGCTGCCTTTCTTTGAAACACGTTTTGGGTGAAAAGCGCCTGCTCCTTCGCATACAGATAAGCAGCTCAGGCTTAAGTTAAGCCGGCTTCCAGGACGTTGTCTGCTGCGACTCTATCGCCATAATGGACAGGCGATGTTGCAACGCTAGGAAAGCTTAAGCTAATCCACTTTTTTCTGCGTTTCTTATTCTTTTATGGATGCACGGAGAAGGGCAACTCGACTGCCTCGTACGAAACGAAGGCGAAGGCAAACTGTGCTTGAGCGCTGTCTCAAAAACCTGCATGCTGAATGTTATTTCCACGCGCAAGGCTTTTCTCTGCCAAGAAATCCCTTTATTCTCAACTGACTCACATAAGGATTGGAAGGCAGACGATGGCATTCACAACGGCTTAACCATCATCCAACGTGACTTGCTTAATGACAGGTTGATGCAGCGCCATACAAAACTGCCAGCCTGGCCAGGATTGTCCAAAGCTGGATTTGAACTATGCATCCCTGTTCTCAATGCTTTCTCGGACCCAAAACACTTTGTGAGTCCATTTTCATTCCCGCTTTGCATAAGCTTCTCAACATGGTAATCGAAGTTTTTTGCCTTTTATTCCCCAGCAGCCAAGCCTAAGAATGGAGAGAATAAGCAACTTGCGGAGTTTGGGATTTGGCTCCACTGTATATACATCGCAAGCGTTCGCGTCTTTTTCGTTCTGCTCTAAGCCCCTCGGACATCCCGTGAACGGATCTGTGGAGCAGATACTTAGAGAATGAAGAGCAAGTTATCGAAAAGAAGGAAAGACGATGAGGTTTATTGACCGTTGCTACATTGATGAGATGCGGACCATGTAGCCGATTGGCTTTTAATCCGATGTGTCAACAGTGCTGACCGTTTAAATCGGACGGCTGGGAAAAAAGAGGAGAAGTGAAAAAAGTGGACCGGGATTGTGAGAGCGCTGAATATCGGAGACCCATTCACCGCATTCAAACTATTATACTGCTTCTCCCTTGCCCTCAGATGAGTGAAAACGGCTCATAGTCGAGGGCTAACAGGAAGATCAGCATACACGAGAAAATGGACAATAAGCACCCGTAAGCTTGTGGTATTGAATGCTTGTTCCGAGGGTGCCTGTAGAACTTACGAACGAAACCCTTTAGAGGTAATTAATGTGTTACTGTGGTCTACAAATATGACTTATTCGGTAGTAAAGTATTCGATACGTATAGTACTCTGATGCCCTTGTTAATCTCCATTTCTAATCTGTATTTTATTAGGTCTTATTCGCGGGATCGTATTCTTAAAATTCAATTCCTATTACGTTAAAAGACATTCGGCAAAAATGTTGGTCGTAATAAGGAGTGGTCGAAATTCTAGTGGCCCGGGAAAGAAACTTCAAATTCGTAATTAGTCCTTCTACAAAGGCCGCTAGATGGCCCTAGTGGTGTTCCTGCTTTCTCGCTTTTGTAGACTCAGCTGGTCATAGTGCTAGTGGAAGAGGAATTTGTATTCTTACTTGCCATTAAATCAAAATGGCTGCAGTATTGCAAGTATCGCGAATATTAGCAAAAAATGCTTGCAGTCCTCTAGTAAGTTAAGTAGAGCAGCTACTTCCTCCCTTGTTCTGTTTTTTAAATTTTGTTTTGCTCCTTGTTGCTCACGAGTTTTAAGGCCCCCAGAGGGGTATGAAAAATTCCACCTCATGTGTTTAATATTGTTCGCCCTTTTTCAGGCATCTCCAATTGCACGTCCAGCTTTACTTGGAAATAGCAAATTCCATGCTAGTGTCGAGGGACGACAAGCAGATTCGAAGCCCAGTTCCGGCAAGGTATTTCCAGCTTCAGCTCTCTTATTTAAGACTTTTACATTGCATTTTCTAAGTATTAATTATTGGTGGTTGCATGTCGTTTTCTAGCTATCCAAAGACTATCCTACTGTCGACCACACTTATGATGCTGTAGTAGTGGGCGCGGGAGGAGCCGGTCTGAGAGCAGCTTTTGGCTTGGTTCAGGAAGGATTTCGCACAGCTGTAATAACCAAACTTTTTCCTACACGCTCACATACGGTAGCTGCTCAAGGAGGCATCAATGCAGCCCTCGGCAACATGGAAAAGGACGACTGGAAATGGCACATGTAAGATCCACATTTTTTTCCTGCCGAAAAAAGTCGAATACAATATGTATGTGTCTGCTTATAGGTATGATACAGTCAAAGGCTCAGATTGGTTGGGCGACCAAGATGCTATTCATTACATGACCAGAGAAGCCCCACAGGCTGTAATTGAGCTGGAAAATTACGGCATGCCCTTTAGTAGAACTCCAGACGGCAAGATTTACCAGCGTGCCTTTGGAGGCCAATCTTACAATTACGGCAAGGGAGGCCAAGCCCACAGGTTGGTAGTTCAAAACGTATAAATTCCTGAAAACCGTTGTTTAACCACCTTGCTTTTAATTAACAGATGCTGTTGTGTAGCTGACCGTACAGGCCACTCCCTTTTGCACACATTGTATGGGCAATCTCTGCGTTATGACTGCAACTATTTTGTCGAGTATTTCGCATTGGATCTGTTGATGGAAGATGGAGAGTGTCGGGGCGTTATCGCACTATGTTTGGAAGACGGCTCTATTCACCGCTTCCATGCCAAGAACACTGTAATTTGAAATACTGTTCTCCCATATAAGGATATTTTACTAATACTAAAAACTATGTAGGTATTGGCCACGGGAGGATACGGTCGAGCCTTTTTCTCATGTACCTCAGCTCATACCTGCACGGGAGACGGCACAGCTATGGTATCTCGGGCTGGCCTGCCTAACCAAGATCTGGAATTTGTCCAGTTCCATCCAACTGGTACATTTTTTCGGTCTGTTAGTTTTAACAGTATCTAATTTGTATTTATTAGGCATTTATGGTGCCGGGTGCTTGATCACCGAGGGCTGTCGTGGTGAAGGTGGTTATCTTTTGAACAGCGAGGGTGAACGCTTCATGGAACGCTACGCGCCTGTTGCAAAGGATCTAGCGTCTCGAGATGTTGTGTCTAGGGCCATGACCATCGAGATCCGCGAGGGAAGGTAAGAAAGAATAGTAACCTACTTTGATCACGCATTTATTGGTTTTTATGAACAGGGGAGTGGGACCAGAGAAAGATCACGTCTTCTTGCAGTTGCACCACTTGCCACCTGAGCAGTTGGCTGCACGTTTGCCTGGAATTTCTGAAACGGCGATGATCTTTGCCGGCGTCGATGTTACCAGAGAGCCTATTCCTGTTCTTCCTACTGTTCATTACAACATGGGAGGCGTACCAACCAACTTCAAAGGACAAGTAAGCTTCGGCTTTGCGCTTAACTTTAAAAGACCTAACCTTTTTTATGTAATATATATTTTTTAGGTTGTTACCCACAAAGATGGAGCTGATGCTGTTGTACCAGGCTTGTATGCATGCGGTGAAGCGGCTTGTGCGTCAGTACATGGTGCGAATCGCCTTGGAGCAAACTCGTTGCTGGATTTGGTCGTCTTCGGTCGTGCTTGTGCCCTTACAATTGCTGAAGAAAACAAACCAGGAGAGAAAATTGGAGATTTAAAGCCCGTACGTCAATTAAGCTCGGTTTGTAGGTGTAAAAAATTGGTATTTTTTTATAGAATGCTGGTGAGGCGTCAGTGGCCAATCTAGACAAGCTTCGGTTTGCCGAAGGATCAATTCGCACATCCGAACTTCGTTTGAAGATGCAGAAAACGATGCAAAATCACGCTGCCGTGTTCCGCACGGGCCCGGTTTTGGAAGAAGGCTGCAAGAAGTTGAGTGAGATGTGGAGCGACTTGGATGATTTGAAAGTAAGTTGTTTATTTTTCGTGTTTTATGTTATCAACTTCTCATGTCTACGTTTTTAGTTGGCTGATCGTGGATTGGTTTGGAATACGGATTTGGTGGAAACCTTGGAGTTACAGAACCTGATGCTGAATGCTGTTCAGACAATCTATGGCGCCGAAGCGCGTAAAGAATCACGTGGAGCCCATGCGCGAGAAGATTTCAAAGATCGAGAAGACGAGTTTGATTACTCCAAACCGGTTGGTTCTCAAACACCTCGTCCCTTTGAACAGCACTGGAGAAAGCACACCCTGTCTTGGTGTGACATGAAGGACGGAAAGGTTTGTTTATTTTTTTGCTTATTTAATGTGTCCACTACAGCGTTTTGTATTTTTATGCAGGTCAAGCTGGATTACAGACCAGTTGTTGATAGTACATTAGATCAAGAAGAATGTAAGACGGTTCCCCCCGCTCTGCGTGTGTATTAAAGGCGTATACTGGTGGATAAGTACCATAGCAGATTTCTAGATTTATGTGTGAATCACAACAGAATGGTGTCGAGTCTTTTGTTCAGAGAACTGTTGTTACTGGTGTAAGAGGAGTTTGTCACTAATAAAGGTATTTCTTGTAGTCATACAAGCATACTTATGACTTATCGGGTTAAGATATTGGGTGAAAGTTATATCGGTGTTAAGAATGATTAGTCCTACTAACGGTTATATTTTGGCACGCATTTACCAAGTTTCATCGTGAAATCAACACCACAGGGATTATCAGGTGTTACCTTGCACTCTCCAGTTTGAAATGGTTTTGTCCAAGCCATACAGTAACGTCGGGGAGACCAGCGCGAATGAGAATATGCTTCGGAGCATCGAACCATACCTGTTAGAATAGATATTTCTATCTCTCCGCCGCTGCATGGCCCTGTAGTGTGAAGCTCGTAACATGCTGCCTTTTGACCGTCAATGCCGAATTTCACGTGACGACCATCGGCTTTACAATCTGTTTTTTCGCAAATAGTTTCGCCGTCTCTTCCTAATGTTATCCAGTGGCCTCGTGGACATGGACCCTATACATAAACAAGTAGAAGCTTGTGATAAATTCCTGCCTTGTATAAATTTTGTTAGATTTATCTATTACTTTAGTAAATCTTTTGTAGCACTTGTTCAGCTTCTTGACGTAGATCAGATCCGTGGGATAGCAGTCACAAGTCCCTTCGTATACAGATTTACGGAAGATTATCATGTCAGACGGGCAATATTCATTGGATCTGATTCGGACACAGTCACCCACTTCCTCGCAATAGACGTAGTTAGCAGGCCGTCCGACGCAAGGATGATTTTTGTTAGTCCATTGGCAATAACCCTCCACACCGGAAATTATGTTCTCTCGAGGAACGCCTTTGTACGCTGTTGCCTGGAGTTTGTTTGGGCATCGCTCCAAAGCTTCGTGATTTTGCAGGTAAATAGGTAAAAATTCTTGGAAGATTGTCCCACATTCGCAACCCAAGGCTGCGCCTGTTAGATCGTCTCGCGAAACATCTCCGGAAGTCAGAGCTAAGTGTCTTCGGACGAATAGTTGACCTTCAGAACAAGGTCCTTGTGTATGACAGACGTACCTTTCGCTCGCTAAAGTTCTTTCACAAAATGACCTAAGTGCAAAGTATTAAATTGTTGAAAATTTAATCTTGATGTTTTTACACTTCCGGCTGTACATAGTCTCGAAGGTTAGCCCGGCTGAAATTGAACAGTATTAGAAGCGTAAACAATCCAAAAACAATTGCCAGATAATACTTGAAAAGAAGAAAAAAATGATATTAGCAAACTTTAGTTTAGCTATACGGATACTAAATACCATAGCTGCTTGGATATCTTAGCGTAGGATCGCAATTCGAGTATCACCCTTGGAAACCACTGAAACAGTAATGTGAATCTCATGGACCAGGTAAGAGATATAAGTGCAAACATCTTTCGAATAGATTTTCGGAACCTGTTTTTTTTATAATGACTTGTTTGGGGTAGATGTGGTATTCAAGGACATTGGCAAGGAATAGATACTGCACACCAATTGATGTGCTCGCGGTTAAAATGTTAAATAGTAATTACTGCGAGCACAACAAATATTTCTAAGTTAAGATATAGGATCGCAGTACCACAGAAAAATCAACGCAACCAATATTGAAAGTATGTCTTTACCGATGTACTTTTCTAAGTTAACTGAAAAGTAACCGTAATCCGCAATAAAAATTCCAACGCAACAACTTCGCCTCTCTGAGGCAGTTCGTTGGACTGTAAGATGCCGATTACTGCTTCTCAGTTCTGCAAAAATTACAGTAGCTTTAAATCGGCGTAGTCAGAAAGACACTATTGGCCAACAGCCTAGAAACACACCAAAAAGGAAAATAAGTTACACAGAACAAGTCTTCCACAGAATTATGCCGAGAAACAGTGGCAAAAGCTTGGCCTTCGCGACCAAATACTCTGAAGCAAGCCCACTACTATAATGGAATGAACAGTTCGTATAGTTAACGCATGGAAAAGTACAATTGGACCGCAAAAAAAACCATAACGACTTAAATGTTAGCCCCTCCAACAGACCTTTAATTGACTCGAAACTTCCAAGATCTATACTGTCGAAAATAATTCAAGTAAGAACAACTCCATTTTTCGTGTCTAGAATATTTAAAGCGCATAAAAAAGGCTGACTACGATATATGCTCTTGCCAAACACGAACAAAAAAAGTGTTCCCACCTACTATTACATTACACAAAATTAAACAAAGAAAGAGCCAAACTATTACGGAAATTACAAGCACCCTTAGAATTCACTTTAACGCAAAAGAAATATCCTCTGCAATCCTAAAACTTTTAACGCACTGGCACTATATTGTGCGTTAAAATATATTTGCGAAAGAGATTGAAAAGGTATATAAATAATCTTCTGCATATTGATCAAACAATCGACAGTGATTAGTTATAATTTAGTGTATATTTCCTTATTGCCAATGTCCTTGAAAAGCACATCCACTCCAAAAGACAAAAAATAAATTGAAAATACAAACAGGTCTTGCGTATATGCACAAAATTAACCTAACCTAAAGTCTATATACATGACCATGAGATCCACTGTTTCAGTGCTGGGTTCGAAGGGTTATGTACTCGAATGGAGATGATCCAAGGGCAAATATCTTACGAACAGATATATGCAAGCCTGTTTTAGCTTTTGTTTATTTTATTTTATATCTTTTTGGGGGATGTGCTTTCCAAGGACATTGGCAATGAATATAAGACAATGCACGCCAATTGACGTGCTCGCATATATAATTTTACATAGTGTATAATACAGTATATGTTTGGTTGAGAAAAGATCACATGTAACATAGGAAATTCAACGCAACCTGCAACGTGAAAGAATGTCTTATTTTTCTAAGTTTACCCCATAGTATAACCGTAACTCGCAACATAAATTCCAACGAAACAATAACTTAGCCTCTTTGAGCCAGTTTGTTGGACAGCAGTATGTCGATTCTGAGACTTAGTTCCGCATAAACTTTACATCGGAGCAGAAATTCCGGGAAGACCTCCAACAAGAAAAACTTAATGCAAAGTTTTAAATATGACGTTAATTGCGATGAACATTCTCACTGGATGATAACTGTTGTACTGTTCGCGTTAAAAAATAAACGATAATATAATGATATGATAATGCAGTTGGTTATAGTAATAGCGAGGTATACATGGCGTAGCTTATTTTTGAAACCATAACCGTATGAAACGGGACATTTTCTACATGATGTTTCTAACTTAGTCTTATTCTTTAGTCGCATTCCGTATGAGCCAGTTCGTTGGATATAATATGCCGATTCTGCGTCTTAGTTCTGCATATATTGAAGTAGCTTTAAATCGGCGCACAAATTTCGGAAAGACGTCCAAAAAAAATGAATTCCAAGTTGAAATATGACGTTAACTGCAGTGTAAAATCATACTTACCGTATGCTAATTGTAGTACTTGTTCGCGTTACAAAATATGTGATAATGCGGTAATATGATAATGTAGGAAGGTAGTAGCGAGATACCCACAGCCGTTTGAAATGGGATATTTACCATACGATGTTGATATATACTTTTGCTTGTTTTACGGGAAATTGAACTTGGCGGGGAAAAGTCTTTTGCTTCCGTCGTAGTCCACTTTGGCGCGTTGTAGCAGTAAACATTATTCACATGCCGAATGTTTTTTGAAGAAAACAAAACTTTGAGAAATGGACAGTGAACTTTTCTTACTGTCTAAGAAAATAATTCCTGCTGGTTACATAAAACAAGCTGAAGAAGCCAAAAGCTCTCGTAAACTCTTGATAAAGCAGTTACTTGAGAAGGTACTTATAACCTATACCGGATATACCGCGAGTTTGGTCTGATCTAGTTTTCCCCCAAAAAAATCTTAATTTCTAACTTTTATATAAAACAGAAAAAATGGCCAGAGGATGGATGGGATGATGCTACAATCGAATTATTTTTAAGTGAAGCTGCTCTAATGGATAGCAATAATTTCCCTAAAAATGTTGGTGTGGGAGAAAGGGAGGCAAGAATTTTCTCAGGTAGCCTCGTTCAGTATTTCGCTATACGTCTTCATACGGTCTTTAAAATTTTCCAGATCTTGTACGGAAACGACACTTAAGATTCGGTCATGGAATCGGACGGTCAGGAGATTTGATTGAGATGCAACCTAAAGCCGCTGGGTCAAGTTTGATTAACGCATTAACCAATGCCCTTGCATTAGATGCGTTAAGGACTTTAGGTGATTAGGACAGTTCAGTTTAAAAGCTTAAGGTTATATGTATTAACTCACAGGTGTACAAGCAACGGACGCCTGCTTTGTCTCACCCATGGCGACAGGGATGAGTTTGAGTTTGGTGTTGTTGACATTAAGACAAGACAGGCCGAATGCGAGACACGTGATCTGGCATAGGATTGATCAGAAATCTTGCCTAAAATGTATCATGACTTCAGGTACAGCGACTGATTAACATATAAGAGTTTCGCAGAAGTTGTAATTTTTTTCTTGTAGGTTTTCAGCCCTTGCAAATCAAGCCGAGATTAATTGAAGACGAGCTCCAAACCGACGTAGACGCATTGGAGTCTATCTTAAGGAACACGGATCCCGAGACCATTGCTGCGGTTTTAACTACCACAAGTTGTTTTGCACCTCGAGCAGCAGACGATGTAGAAAATGTGGCAAGGCTTTGCCAGCAATATAACATTCCTCATGTAATTAATAATGCATATGGCGTTCAAAGCACTAAATGTATGCACATAATCCAACAAGCGTCGAGGTATTTCTTCAAATAGTTAGTCAGATAGTAGCCTTCATTTGTCTCTGTTGATTAGGGTTGGTCGAGTGGATGCCTACGTTCAGAGTACGGATAAAAATTTCATGGTTCCCGTTGGTGGTAGCATCATTGCCGGCTTCGACAAAGCATTCATAAGTAAAATCAGCAGCTGCTACCCGGGTATTAATTTCTAATCATCGAGCTAGTTTTTTATTGTTTAGCAAGTTAGGCCGCGCCTCAGTCTCAGCCACATTAGATCTGTTCATTACGTTAGTATCCATGGGCTCGAAAAGATACAAGGAGCTCGTGCGCCAAAGGAAAGAAAATTTCACTAAATTGAAGACTGGATTAATAAATATCGCCCAAGAGTTTGGAGAGAGAGTGCTACATACGCCTGGAAACAACATTTCTATGGGTAACCAATCTCAAAAAACTTACTTTAGAAAAATAATATATATTATTTTAGCCTTGTCACTTGGCGGACTGAGTATGGACTCAAATCGGCTGACGGAACTTGGTTCTATGCTTTTCACACGTTGTGTATCTGGTACACGGGTTGTCACCTCCAAGGAAGCCAAAAAAGTGAACGGAATAGCGTTTCAAGGTAGTTAACCATACCTATATCTAGCAAGAAACATGTAAATTCATGACTTTTTTTGCCAGGTTGGGGTTCTCATCACGATATGTATCCGGTTCCATACTTGACGGCTGCGGCTGGTATTGGCATGTCGGAAGGCGAAATAGAAACTTTTCTTAAAAGGCTTAGCAAAACAATACGGGATTTTCGGAAAGTTCCGTTAAAGCCATCAGTAACAGCTCTGGCTGTTTCCATGCTGGAGTGCCATGTTGCTGATGAGGAAGAGGTTAGAGAAAACGAAATTGTCGAAATATATAATAATTCGGACGCTACGGCAAAAAGCCGGGTACTATTGCAGCGCCCTACGGAGTTATGAGCAACCAAATTTGCGCTATGGCTACCCGACTTTTGTAGGAATTATGTGGTGCGGCATTACCTAGTCTCATTGCTATTTATGGTGGCTAATATAAAAGCTTTTACAAAATTAAAGCGTTATTCGGTTACTGTATAGTTTCGGTATTCTGTGCGGATTTTAAAAAATCCTTTCACAACTCGTCATTCACTTATTAGCTTCGTTTCACCTTCTAACCGTTTAGTGCGTGGTTCGCTATTCTGCTTTTCGAATGACCACTGTGTGTGGTTCGCTATTCCGCCTTTTCGAGTGACCCGTGTGTGGCAACCGCACGTGGTGTTTAGTTTTGTGGCGTCAGAAAGTGGAAATTACTGCAGTTTTGCAGTCTATTTGCTGTTTTAAAGTTGGCAAATTATAACATCTAGCATGGCGCAGTACAACTTCAAAAAGATTACGGTGGTTCCTTCCGCGAAAGTAAGTTTTGATGTCCACATAAGCAAGCCCCTTTGAGGGATTTACACGTTTGATGAAAAAATGCTAATTTTATTTTTATTTTTTAGGACTTCATCGACATTATTTTGTCAAAAACCCAACGCAAGACTCCAACAGTTGTTCACAAACACTACAAAATCTCCCGAATCCGTCAGTTTTACATGAGAAAAGTTAAGTTTGCCCAGCAAAACTTCCACGACAAGTTATCCCAGATTTTGACGGATTTCCCCAAATTGGAAGATATTCATCCTTTCTACGCTGACTTGATGAATGTACTTTATGACAAAGATCATTTCAAGTTAGCTTTGGGACAGTTGAACATTGCTATGCATCTAATCGACAAGTAAATTCAGTTGCACACTTTTGGTTCCTTTCTAATGAATTCTCTCGTCTTAGTGTCGCCAAAGATTACGTGCGTTTGTTGAAGTATGGCGATTCCTTGTACAGATGTAAACAGTTGAAAAAGGCTGCACTCGGGAGGTAACATGACTGAAAATTGAATTAATAACAGTATTAATCTCTTATCTCAGAATGGCTACCATCATGAAGCGCCAAGGTCAGAGTTTGCAATACTTGGAACAAGTTCGACAGCATCTTTCTCGTTTGCCTTCAATTGATCCTAACATGAGGACTCTTTTGATCTGCGGTTTCCCAAACGTCGGAAAGTCCAGCTTTATTAACAAGGTTTAGAAACCATACGTAGTATGATATAAATTTGCTGATGCATATTGGTTACTATAGATTACTCGTGCCGATGTTGAAGTTCAGCCTTACGCTTTCACTACCAAATCCTTGTATGTTGGACATACTGACTACAAGTACTTGCGTTGGCAAGTAGTTGACACCCCCGGCATTTTGGATCATTCGTTAGAAGACAGGAATACGATTGAAATGCAAGCTATCGCTGCGTTGGCTCACATCCGAGCAGCTATTCTGTATTTCGTTGACATTTCTGAGCAATGCGGACACAGTCTTGAAGAACAGATCCATCTCTTTGAGAGCATCAAACCACTATTTGCTAACAAGGTATATGCTTCATTATCCAGTGTCATATTATTACTAATATTTGCTTTATTAGCCCTTGCTTGTTATTTTCAACAAAATTGACGTGGTCCGACTAGAAGAACTAAGCGCAGACAAACAAGAACTTCTCAAAGCGTTCGAGAATGATAATGTCCCTACTGTACAAATGTCTACCATTACCGAAGAAGGAGTAGTGGAAGTAAAGACAGAGGTAAGGGATTGTTTATCTGTTTTCTGGTGTTCAATGTATATGGTTTGGATTGTCTAGGCTTGTGAGCGTTTGCTAGCTCATCGTGTGGAAGTCAAGATGCGTAGCAAGAAGGTGGAAGGCGTTTTGAACCGCCTACACGTAGCCGAGCCCAGGCGAAGAGATAATGTTGTTCGTCCAGTTTGCATTCCGGACTCTGTTTTGCAGAAGAAAGCAGCTCAAGCTGACAAGGAGAAAACTAAGAGAACGGAACGAGATATCGAACTGGAACAAGGCGACGACTATATTGTGGATTACAGAAAGAACTATGACCTGCCAGACGACTTCAAATACGACAAAATTCCAGAATTCTGGGAAAACAAGAACATCGCCGACTACATTGATCCGGATATTATGGAGGTTCGTTTATCGTTATATCTCTAGTCGGTTTTTTACTTTGTTGCGTTGTTTTTTTAGAAATTGGAGCAGTTGGAGAAAGAGGAAGAACTGCGAGCTGAAGCTGGAGTTTATGACGAACCTAGTGATGACGAAGATGAAGAGACAAAGGAAGTCCATCAACTCGCCAAGAAAATTCGAGACAAGGCTAAAATTATGTCTATTGAAGCTCGTCTTGGAAAGAGTGGAGGCAAACCTGTCATGCCAAGGGCTGGTAGGAAGCGAGAGCGCTCGGTTAGCCGTTTGAGGGAAGAAATGGAGAACTTGGGAGTGGATATGGCTGGCACGGAGAAGGTATTTTTTTAAATAAATATTTTATAGCCGAGCACGGTTTATAACAAACTTGATGCTTTTGTAGGCCCATTTCACTCAGTCTCGTTCGGTTTCACGTTCGCGTAAGCCAATTAAGAAAGCTCGCATGGATGAAGAAGGCCGTGTACGTAGCTCTTCTCGCGTTACTCCACGTGACCAGAGTGGAGTCAAGAACACAGAAGTAATTACCAAATTGGGTTTTTTGAGTTGATTATATGTACTTAACGTTTATTATCACTTGTAGATGAAGAACAAGTTGAAGCTCGTTGGACGTAAGGCCCAAGGAAAGATGAACCGCATGGGCAAAGCTGGTGAAGCTGACAGACATATTTCGGTTAAACTGCCCAAGCATTTGTTCTCCGGAAAGCGCGGCATTGGCAAAACGGACAGGCGTTAAGCAGGGTAACTGGACCCTGTTTTGTACTGCTATATGTTGGCTTTGGCTAGGTTCTTCTTGGTTTGATCGTTCTTCTTAGCCTGTGTTGAAACGAAAACGCTAGCTGAGTAATTTCGACATCATTTGTGGCCCTTCAAATTAAATCTGGAAGGACTTGAGAAGAGAATACAAGTTCGCCTTGTAATAAACTTCCATTTTAATTTTGTTGATTTAAATAGGGCTGATTTTCAGATGTTTCTGACTTTCCTTAGTTCCAAAAATTAGATTTTAAATTATGCAAATGAGATATTTTCTCCCCCGGAATTTCGTATTTGCTTATTTGTTGTATCCATAGAACGCCCCCCGTAAAATATGGTTTCTAAAAGTATCACTTTTGTTGTGCGGTTTTAATTTTTGAAACAAAAGCGAAAATTTTGGATTTTTTTTAGATTTTTCAAATATCCGCTAAAAGGGGTGTGGCCTCGAGAAAAAGGACAAATCCTATTGGTGGATTGGCTCGAAAAAGGGGCGTGGCTCCTTCTCGAGCTGGGAAAGCTTTTTCGGTGCTTTTCTCCATAAGGAATAATGCTGTATCAAGGGGGTCCCTTCAAAAATCGTCAAAAATTGAGGGCCTCGCCGCTTCTCCCTGTTCCCAACTCCTTGCTCGGTTTCCTATCCCCGACATTCGAGTTCGTGATGCCGAAGCTTCACAGTATCGAATATGGGTATAGGAACTTTGCCGGGAAGGCATAAGGTACAGAGAAAGGGAACCATTTAATATTTCGTTTTTTGAACGAGATAAAGTGCATCGACCGGGTATCGAACCCACGACCTCTGGCTTCAAAGGCTTCCGCCTTATCCACTCGGTCATACGCTTATGTTAGAAGTGTGTTGAAATTTCTATAAATCCAACTTATGAATAAAGCTGATGTGCGTTATTACTACGTGTACTGTACGCAGGCCCGTACCCAGGATTTTTTTTCGGGGGGGGGGNCCTATTTTTGTCGTATACCATCTTTCCGGTAAGGAAAGGGGGATACGAAAAAGGAGAAAAGTTATCGCGTTGTTCGAGCTTCAAAACGGTCAAACAAAACCAAAGCTCAATTTGAAATAAACTTCTGAAGTACCATATGCTAGAAAAACGTACACTTTTCATTTGCGGAAACTTTCGATGGGGGTTTAAACCCCCCGAACCTCCCCCCCCCCCCTGGGTACGGGCCTGACTGTACGTACCATCCATTTTGAATTACTTATACGAATACGACGGTTCGCTTATACCCATACCCTGCATTCTCTAGACGTTTGCATTATTATATTCCTTCGTATGTATTTTTGTATTAGCTGTTCGTTAAGTTCGTTCGTTCGTTAGGTCCGTTCGTTAAGGTATGTTCGTTAGGGTTCATTAAATTCGTTCGTTAGATTCGTTAAAAGGTTCGTTCGTTAAGGTTTGTTCGTTTGGTTCGTTCGTTAAGTTCGTTAAGCTTGTTAGGTTTCGTTAAGGTTCGTTAAATTCGTTTGTTCGTTCGTTAGATTCGTTATAAAGTTTGTTCGGTAAGTTCGTTCGTTCGTTAAGTTCACTAGGTTCGTTAAGTTCGTTGAAGGTTCGTTCGTTAAGTACGTCCGTTTGGTTCGTTCGTTAAGTTCGTTCGTTAGATTTGTTAAGTTCGTTCATTAAGTTAGATTCGTTCGTTAAGCTTTATTCGTTAAATTCGTTCGTTAAGGTTTGTTCGTTAAGTTCGTTAGGTTCTTTAAGTTCGTTCGTTAAGTTAGGAACGAAACTGCACCTCCACTCCACATCGGAACTGACTAACTGGTGAACGCAGTTAGTCAGTTCCGTTCACAATAAAACGCACCCTTGCTCCCTAAACGCATGTTTAGTAAAAGGAGGTACCGCTAGGTGGCAGCATGTACTGATTAAAAACGAGGGAAAAGCTTCCGAAACGTTATAATTAGTTACGTGTCTTCCATAAACCATAACAACTTAGCATTATAAAAAACTATGGGTTCCCTAGTTTCATCGACTGTGGAAAAGAATATGGGGAAGAACCAGGAGTTCATGATAGAAATGGGTCGTGTGAATGTAGGCTTGATTAATTATTATTTAAGCATATTAATATTTTAATTATAAAAATAACAGCTGGAAAGACAAATTCAGATGCAAAACCAGATGAGAGAACGTATGATAGCCACACAGATAGCTCGAGCACGAGAATTGCTATATTGGGTGGGATCTTTTTATATTGTGAGTGCATTAGGAATGATTGCTGGGTAACAAACTTCAAACTATATACTAACACGCACACATTGTTTGTACTTCTCGTGTTTTTCACCTTCAAGTTATAAAAAGACCAGAAGACCTGGCATACTATTGCCCTTATTGCCACTTACCTTTGTAGTAGGATACCAAACAGACATGGCGTATGGAAACAAACTTACTAGGATAAAACGTAAGTTCGTCTGATGGAATTGGGCAAAATTTTCCAGCCACTGATTTAGGTGAAGCAGAAAACATTATGCAGTTTGAAACTGAGCTATTGGAGCTTCCTGGTGGGGTCCCTACACCGTCGTCTATTGATCAAGCCCGGCGACTGGAAGACGAAATTCGTAAACTCCATGCAGCTCAGCATCCACTCTACTAATGGAGTTTACAAATTATTCGAGCCTAGTAGGAATAAAACTGGACCACAAATTAACTTAATTATGCCAGATTTAGTTCCGTATTACTAAACATTCTATTTGTAAGTGTCGTGATAATACATAAAGTTCCAAAACTTTTTCCAAAAAATCTACTGAACACAACTTCACTTGAACATCCATGAAAAAAGCGTAAAAAATAAACGAATCATCTGGAGAGAATAACCATTTCCCCTTTAACGACGATCTCGGTAAACACGCCTTTCCCGGCTCCGGTCATGACGATCTGCCGTGCGACGCAGAAATTCATCCACGGAGCGTTCGTACTGTGCACACAATTTACATAAATAACATCTTAAATAACCAACCTGTTTAAAACCTACCCGTTTGCTGTCGGGTCTGGATGTCCTGGGAAGTGGTGGAGGTGGATACTCCGGAAGGGGCAAACCATCATAGTACCGCGGAGGTGGCAAGCCTTCAAAAGGCGGCTAGAAACGAAAGGACTTTCTGTAAGATAAACACACACTACTTCTCTTTTTTACCGGAGGTGGATATGGGATCGGAGCCAAAGCTGTGCTTCCACGATAGCTGGGATAATAATCAGGGTATGTCTAAATAAACAGAATATTAGGAAAACAGAGTTGGGAAGCTTACAAGTATAAAAGCTACAAGTTCTTACTTGAGGATAAGAGCGTTCCCTAGGGCCTGAATAACGCGGAGGTGAGCGTTCTCGAACTTCTCTGCGGCTCTCCTTGAAATCCCGATATGGGTGTCCTATTGAGAAAATTGATTTTAAAAAATGAAGCAATATGGGGAATATCGTCGTTTCGATAAAGGGACACGAACCTCTTCCTCGCTTCATCCCTCGCGAACGAAAGTCATCCTCATAGCGCCTCCTAGAGCCTCTGGGAATATATAAACACCAACCATTAAGCTTTTACTAATACAAAAACCTTTCAAGTCCATATCACTTCTCAGACTAAGCACGCTGACCTACAAGTCACTCCCCCCAACCCTACCCCTCCGTTCGCACCACTTGGCCTTACTTACCCTAGTGCTGGCACTGTTTAAACACTTAAATTTTCTAACCCATGCACTGATCTTTAGCTAAGTCCTCGTCCATGTGTGAAAATGAAAATAAAGAGGGAGCCCAGGAAAATTCTAATCAAGAACATTTCCTGCACTCCACATCAAATTGAAAGTTCCAAGTCCAACCCAACGGAAACGGCACTGCACCGAGTAAGAAACGAATAGTCCGAGAGGTACACGTCAAAGTTCTTTAGAGCAAAAAGGTTCGTGTGTGCGTAAGCACAAGAGCATGTACCTCCCCGTATCACCGCCATGGGCACCGCTGTAGCCGCTGCTGCTGCTCCCAATGGGGCCACTTCCAATAGAACGAAAACCACCACGCCCACGGACATGACCGTTTCCTCCACTGTTTGACATATCACGACGACGAGGACCCGGCACAGGGCCAAACATGGGAGTCAGTCGGTGAGGACGAGCTTTATCTCCAAGCCGTTTTGCCGACTCCTTTGAACGTCGTAACACACAACTCCAATCCGTTGTATCATCTTCGCCAAATAAGCGACACAACTCTTCTGCTACCCGGGTCTCAATTTCCTAAGTATTCAAGTTCCATTAAATAAATTCTTATTTAATTAAAGAAATGAAACGAGTCAATGAGAGCTCTTTTACCTGTCCATCCCTTCCAATCTTCACAGGCTTCCCTTCATTCCATGGATTATACAGATGCAATGTCTTTTGAAAAGGCAAACCATGCTTGGAAATCCAATCCAACTGGAACAGACCACCCAAAGCAGACGCAGATAAACCAGGAGGTAGAACCCATGATACAGGACTCAAGTCCTTGCGGCTTTCTGACGTCATGCGCGCGCAACCTAAAGCAAAAACCATGAGGCGAACAGTTTTCCACAGAAAACTGGAAGCAAAAGAAGTACCGCAGAACTGCCCGCTCTCTTTGACAGAGAATATGAGAATAATATTGCGATGCTCTCGATAGGCTTGATTGAGCTTGCTCTCGTTAGCATGGGGAGTAGACCAGATTCCTTTAGACTTGGATATGTCCACATTCTCAGCATTGTGGCTCTTGATGAGGAAGAAACGACAGTCTCGGAATAAATAGTTTAATTTCGTAGCATAATCTAACAAGAAAACAAAATAAGTACAAAGGAAATTGAATAGGAATAGGGAATTACCATATTCGCTGATTTTGCGTCCACTTTTGGCCCTTTTGGGGCTACCCGCAGTCAAGCAATCATTGTCATCCGAAACAGGGCGTTTCCTCTTGTGTCCGCGCGCGTCATCTTCTCCGTCTTTTACAATTTAATGAATTTTTATAAGATTGCTTTCAGAAAGTTTAAGATATTAAGGTTACCAGATGAAATAGAAGATTTCGAAGATCTGTGACTTCCTTTGCTAACCAACGAAGATTTAGAGAGCTTGCTGGATGTCGAGCTAACTTCGCTTCTGGTATCATAATCGTGCAAGGTATCCTCCACCACAAGGTCGTCCTTCATGTCTTCATTCTTTGAAGTACTTTCCTTTGTTTTGGTAGAGCCGCCAACGTTATGGTCTGCTGAACTCAGGCTGACATCTAGACTATCATTGTCTTCGAGTTCTATAGCATCTTCCGGTTCTTTTTTTTGAGCAGCTTTGGTCTTCAATGGAGTCTTTTAATCAAAATATAATAAAATAACTAGCAAGGAAAATACCAAAATAAGCACCTTCTTCAAGTCTTTCTTGGCATCTCCGTCATTGGCTGAATTCTCATCACTAGACTTCACTTCTTCCATGTCTGCCGCCTCTTTTTCTAAGCTTGCATCGTCTCCTAAAACAAAACAAAAAACAGCCGAAAACTGAAGTACTGTATCGTACCGGAATAGCTACACTAACAAACAAGACTAACCAGACTAGAACATAGAACCCCTTAAAAATGCTGGATAAAACAGTTTCCTAAAATTGGAACTTTACCAAAAATGATAGCGGGGAAAGTCATATAGATTTTCGACCCACATCACAACGTGATTGACGATAAAAAACAAACATGAAACATAGTATGCATTATATTACCTTCTAAGTCCGCTTCTGTACAATTCGGGCTTCCACTCATCGTGATCGTAAGTTAAATCAATTAATATATCTCAGAATTTCTTATAAGCATCAGGGCACATTGCACACACAACCAACCAACTGAATCCAAGCGTCGTTTGCTCAACTCAATTGAACGCCTATAGATGGCGTGCGCATTTTCAAGGAGGGAAATTCAAATTGTTAATTGATTTGTTGATTGAAATTTAAGTGTTAATTATATCCCCTGACAGCTTTTAATTTTGGCCTTTCACTTACATTTAAAGTAAGGCTTATGGAGTATTTGGCACTAAAGTATGAAAATATAAACATATAATAGTTAAGAAAGCTTTATTTCATCAAAAGTCGGATAACTCGCTCACTTCCCCGTCACTTTCTTGGCTAGCATCGCTCTCCGGTTGCTTACCCTAGAAGGTACTGTCAGTGAGACCAAAATAATTAAAACACTTACCAAATTAATCAAATCGATTAGCTTTAAAGGGTCTTCTCCCCGTTGTAGATCTAGGAAGTCGCGTGGGACACAATACTGGCGAAAAGGATTAGGCTGCACACCTGCGTCGTTCCTTATAAACCGAAATTCTGGTTCCCCGTAATCGGTGTTAGCCTCAATTAGGGTGTTATGTAAAAGATCGTTCCATTCGAAAAGCAAAGCATCAGTTGCTGGTCCCATAGGATTGAAATCTAGCAATCGGACTTTATCCTTCCTTTCACGAACCACATCGAAAACGTCTACAATTTAAAGATAGTGTTTAGGATCGACAACTCTCTGAATCTGAACAATGCAATCGCTTACAACTCTGCAACGGGAAATTCTCCTCAATTATTTCGTGATAAAAGCTTTCAATGTCATTCACGATGTCATGCTCTTCTTGGCAAATATGAGGATAGTATTGAGACGTATCTCTTTGCGATATGCCTGATTAGTACAGGTCGATTACATAACATGGCTTTAAAAGTGAAGCAATACTTACCAATTAAGCTGCCATACTGCACAAAGCAGCGATATTCGCAACCAGGGTTTACATCAACCCATTTTCTGAGAACCAACTGGTATTTAATTGAAGGATAGTCCTCATTTTCACAATGATCGAAAGGCTTTGTTAGATCGTGCATTACGAAGTCTGAGCTTTTCAGCAATAAATACACATCAGAGGGCGATGTACATTTTAAAGAACTATTTAGCGATATCCATGCTGCATCCTGTGCAAAAGTACGTTTTAAAAAATATAACCAAATATGCATAGGTACCTTAGGTGAACTCCAATTTAGTTTTGGAAATACTGTTCCCCCTAGCTTGGCAATCGCTTCTTTTATTTGCGCGTCTAATTCCACAAAAGCAGGTACCTGTAATATAACAAAAAGACGTAAGATAATGAGATTGCTAGACATTAATTCGTCAGTACCACAGCAGCAGAAGGAGTTTCGTCTTCCGCCTGATCCCAGTCAACCGAATCTTCATCGTCAGATTGGTCGTCATTCGGTTCACCGACAAGTCTTGTAAATGAACCTTCTGGTAAGACCAAACCGTCAGCCATGAGGTAATCAACGAAACTCTGTGGTAAGTTAAGCACTACACTTCTAACTGTGTGTTTCTTATATTTTGGGTACCATTGCTCAAAAGAGCAAGCTAGTACGTCAGTATATCTCATATTTCACGGCACGGAGTTAGGATGAAGCGCAGATAAGCCGGTTCGGTTCGGTTCAATAATATTTTGATTTTCGATGCGCAAAGGCCAAAGCTTATAAATATAAGAACGAAGATACAAGTTATCTGGTTAAGAATATTTTCAGTTTCTTACTCAGTGAGATTAAGCCGCGTCTGTTTGTGTTTAATGGCTGGAAGCTTGCGTTATTTAGCTAAAGAAGAAAAAACGTGTCGGATTACCAACTGTACCGTCGTTTCGTGTTGTCTTCAATTTAATTACCAAAACAAACAAGCGAACCATCTTGTGTGCATCTTGAAAACTTTTTAAATACCCCATCTCAGTGCCAATACCTGAAGTAATCCAACCTTTTGTAGTCCTTACGATATATTACTTTTCCTTCTGGATTGGCCACTTCTTATGCACTGCAAAGCATTGAAGTACTCAGTACGTTGTTTAGGGCCGTCACTTTCCAATTATGTCATTACATTATTATTACAACTCCGCACGCAGTAGAGTTTTTAGGGTTTTTTTTTGCTTCTAAAAAAATATGAGATCCTTTTGTTAAGTTTTACTACAATTTATTATAATTTCCTCTGCTAAAAAAGGAACACCCAACAAACACGCAACTAAAATACTGTCTTCCCAATACCCAATAATATGTCGCCGATTTTCGCTACATATATAAAACACGTACAAATTAACGTCTGTCAGAAAGGAAGCAAAATGCCACGACTGCTTATGTACACATACACCGCCATCGGTCCGTTCTTTGGATTCATCCTGCACGTCAGCTGTTTACCGTAATAAAGCACCACCAGTATTACGGCTATCTGACATCACTCACTGAAACGAAAAATCAATACAATTATTAGCCCTCAGTAGAAGTTGATAACATGGAAAAGCTATTAGAAAGAAGTTGTGTACTGAAGTTTCGTACTGAATTCATTATGTACCACAAATGCGATTGTCAAGCTTAAGAGGTTCTAAAGAAAACGACTTACCTATATTCAGCGACGCCTTAATGAGGCAGCAACGGCTCTTTTTCGGAGTCTCTGAAACTACAGAAATTAAAATGTATTATGTAATCTTTTCTAAATTTCATACAAATAAAGAAGACCCAATCCTGCACCGCACGCGAAATTATCTTACCAAGGCTAAATTGGATCTTCTTTTTTCAGCCAGATGTTCTTGCCTGGTGCTGGCCTCCTTGTCCATTAAACTCTTAAAAGGGAAATCTTGCGGTAAGCGGTCCAGAGTTAAAGATGACGGAAAGCCTGCCTTGAAGTCCTGGTCCAAAATTTGTCGGTACATATGCGTCCTCGTGAACCTTTATAGGAAGAAGTTAAAAAGAAAATGATAGATTTCGCATTTACTTTTACTTCAAACGAAGTTAGTAAGTAAAGAAATCTATATTAACTACAAAAGCAGTAGTTCTCACTACAATGCCTCATAGTATATCACAAATGAACACTTTTTCTACCAAATTAAGAACAGTGTTGATTTTATCTACCAATCCGATAATAACTTACCCAAGCCACGTGGCCAATAAAGCTGCTCCTGCTCCCAGCGACAAAGAAAGGGTGGCAGAAGGCCACAATTCGGTTTGCTCCAAACCAGCGCTAGAAATGAGTCTGTCGCCGTAGAACTCCAACAAGTCCATGATAACCCCATTCGTCCAGCCAAAGCCCAACTGGACATCGTATTCTCCGCCGCCACCAGGTAGGCCAACAACCGTCACATCGTACTAATGAAAGAATGCAAAAGTTAGCAAATGAAAACTGATGATATCACCTAACACAACCAACCTTTTCAAACATGGCATTTGGTAAGCTCTGTTCGAAAGCTTCGAAGTTGTTGAGTACCCATCTCTGGGCAATTTGGAACGCCATTTCTTGCGCTCGAGGGTTCTTGGTGTTTTGAAGACCGAAGATCAACATGTGCTGCAAAGGTGGCCATCCATTGGGGAAATCCCACTGTTGTCCGGAATGCTGCATGGATGTTGGCACTCCACCGGCAAACCTTTTCAATGAAAAAACCAACGTTACCTTTCTATTTTACATGTCAATTGCTGTGTCGTGCTTACTTTAAGGCTTGCGAAGCTTCGAGATAACCCACAACTTTATCTACTACGGATTGGAACTGAGGGGTGAGCGGATCGTAGCAGCCAGCCCACAAAGGAATAATGTTGGAGGCGTAGAAGTATGGCCTTAAACCCTAAGTTGAATTATTAGTAAAGAAATCTGGACACTCACTAACAAAAGCTTACTTTGTTGATGAGATCATAGTCTTCCCAAGCTCCGGCTTCCTCGTTCCACAACACGGCGTTAATGGCAGTCTTCCAGGCATCGTACTGTTTAGAGAAAAAACGCGACCGTTCTGCATCTCCCAACTTTTCGTAAAACTCGGCCATCATTTTGAAGTTTAAGCAAAGGAAGGCGTTCAAGTCAACCGGAACAATATCGCGGGCACGAATGTGTGTCAAATTGCCTATACACATATTGTCATTAATCAAACAGCCTTTCCCTAAAGCAATTCAGTGTACCTTCGCTGGAGTTCCCATCCACAATGTACCATCTTGACGAGAAATCCCAACCAGTTTCAGCTCCGGTTTTCAGGTTCATGTAAAACTCGTCACGATCGTTTGAGCTCATATGTTCAGCGTTTTCAAAATCCTCCCTGCAAAGAAAAAAAAAAAGTTTGAGTTGAGTTACAATATATTATGCAAGTGAAAAGCACATTACTTGTAAGATTCAGGACGGGGTCCACCGACTTCAACATTGTAGCGAGCTAAAGTGTGTCCTTCGACTTGCACAGTCCGTTTTTGCATCCAAAACTGCAGTTCTTTTTCCATCAAATGAATGTTATTCCTATAAAAAGGGAAAAAATTAATGAGTCTTTTTCTCCAAGAACAAGATCCGATTCAACGTACCTCACGAATTCAATATCGCCAGTTTTCTCGAAGTAGGCATGGATGCTTGGTACTAGCATAGGCGGCTGGGTTCTGGTTTCGTAATAAACTCGTCCTCCGTTGGGTACCAAGCCATAGATTCGGATAAAAGAAAGCAGGTTCTCCAGCATACCTTTGACTGTCGTGTACATTTCAGACTGCAACAATCCCTTGATGATCCAGTAGGAGTCCCAGTAGTAGATCTCTCTGAACCTCCCCCCAGGTACAATAACTGGATTCGGCACGTAGACCATGGAGTAGAGATCAGGGTTCACTCGGACATCGTCCTTGATTTTGCGACCCAAAAATTTCCACGCATCGTTCAATGCAGATCCCCAGCTCTTCAGCTTGGGATCCTTGATTGCTGACAAAAACTTGGGATTGGCGATCCAGTCAGATGGCTCGAAAGGCTCGAATTCAGAGCCTTCAGGATCGAAATATTCGGCAATGAACGCAGCAAGCTCTTCTTTCGAAGGGTTATCGCTCGTCAATTCCATTAAATGGTTGAAGCTGGCAATGGCTTCGGCAGGGGGTACTCGCAATTTCTTGTCCACGAAAGTCTTGGAATCTTGAAACAAGCCTGACATCTGAATGGTGTGTAGCATCCGCCCATGGCAATAGATTTCACTGTAATTTAGGGAGATAATACATTGAGATTTCTAGTTTACGTTATACAATACCTTTCACAGGGTGGTGGCAACTCGACGCCATCCTCGGCCCATACCAAGGCGACGACGAGGCAAACAACAATCACAAACCACGGAGACATGTTATAATCTTGATTTGAGTCTTTGAAAAAGGGTAACAGTAGATCGTATGCGCACTTGCACTTATGTTCTGAGGAAACTAAAAATTTCAAGTTCTACGTATGAGAGCAGCACTATCCAACACTGGAGAAGAAGATTTAGTTCTTCTTAGCACGTTTGCCTTCGCCTTTCTTTGGTTTGCCTTTGCCTCTCAATGCGCGCAATCTTTTCATCTCCTCCTTGAAATCCTGGTGTTCGTCCCTACGCAAAGCATACAAATCCATTAGTAACGAAAACTTTGGGAAAAATATTTACAAATATTTACAACACAATAGCTATAACCTGCGAATCCCAACGATGTACCTCAAGCGTTTTCTTAAAATAGAACAGCTAGAGGGCCCTCAAAGTCAGGTCGAAAAAGGTCGTCGTACTTTGAAAACTAAATCTACTTTACCAAACCTCGTATCTTATAACCACCATGATCCTATCTGAGAATACGTGCCCTAACAACGGTTGTCGCATAATTTTAGCGAAAGGTTACTGACTTCACATTCGCAATCTTAAGCTGGGGAACTCTAATCAATCGATCAAGTTCTGCACATTACCTTATACTGGAGTTCAACCTACGAGATTACTTCTGACCAGAACCTAACGGTCCCTGGGCGCCTGCGCTGATGACTACCATACACGTAGGCATACCCATACCCATAGGACATAGTTTTGCGCAGCACGAGTAGGCGCAAACTTGTTTTATCTACTACGATGCTCTAGGAATGGTTTTGCGCAGGACGAGGCCTAGTAACCTCTGTTGCAACACATAACTGTGCAAGACCTTTGTCATGTTTTTCACTGCCAAGGTATCCGCGAAAATACGCGCAAACAAATTCTAACCATGTTACCGTGTTAGTATAGATAAGAAATTCTACTGCTAGAGAAAATGTACGAAAAATGTGACAGGAAAACTCCCATAATCTAATCCTTGTTGAAAAAGCAAGCTCTAATGAATCCCGAAAAACAGAATTTGACTGTTGAGCTTGTCCTGTCCAATTTTTCCCTGCACATCATAAGAAATTTTCAGTGTTGTAAAATACCCTAACAAAATGGATGCCTGAGTCATGCTCGAGTCAAGGTGATATTCGCAGTTGATGAAAGTTCAGAAATACACTTAAGTAGAAAAGTGAAGGGATTTTGTATCAGAGATTTCTATCCTGGTTTCTCCACGTTTACAATATGAAAGCGACTTTAAATTTTAAAAAGCTTATTCAACTTAATTCGATTATGACTGTAAGAAACCTCGCCGTCGTAGAGCAATTTTAAAGTAAAATACATAAATTTTAAAGTAAAAGTGTTTTTTTCTCATGCAATATGGCCTTTACGGAAAATAACTGCAGAAAGAGAAACTGACTTGCATGCCAACTAATAGGAAAGGAATTCTGTAGCAAAGTGTTGCTAAGGAAGCTTTTTTAAGGGGGAATATGGATTTTACCTTTTCTACGTCGTGTAGGAGAGTTGGTCTGTCTTCAACGAGTTCACAAAATTAACTTAAAGGGCCACAGTGCAAAGCAGTTTGTCGTTGATGGTAACGTTAAAACCTGCCTAGACCTCGCGCCCCTTTACTTGAGAGCACGTTCGAGTTTGCTCTGAGTCGACTGTTGAGGAGCCCTAGTCTATTAGAACTACTCCTAGAACGACTGTCAACCACCGCCTATACAGCCCCTCGTTCAGTCATTTGCGCGCACATCTGCACAACAAGATCCCCGCCTCTCTGAAATAGGCCTACCATTGGCGCAAATTGACCTCAGCAACAAGCCTGAGATGTAGGGCACCCGGCAAACAAAAGGAAAGGCTACGCTTTCCGCAACTTTTGACACTTGCCGGGCTGACGTAAGTGCGTAGCACTTTATATTTCGTTCCTTAACTTGCTCGAACCGCAGGCTAATGCTGTTTACCGGCCCTTGCTAAAATGTATATGCAAAACTGTTTAAAACTGGAAAGATCTGACTACTTGATCTAGGTTGCGTGATTACGTTGAATCAGGAAGAAGAGAAATTGGTAACTTTTCTAATAGTGAGTAAAAAAGGCCATTTTCCCTGGAGTACTGCTACGAAAAAGAATCTACTACGTAATTAATTTCTCTACGACGTTATTTTTACTGATCTGATAAACAAGTTGCTTCCAAGGTTCCATCACCCTCCGGAAACAACTCAGTCGTGGTTACGCAACAGGACAAAAAATCAATAGGAGACCAAGCGCTTAGATGAGAAAGGTTTTAAAAATGTGTTTTTGGAACAAGTCGTCGACAAGGTTACGGAGTAGTAAACAAGGTTACGAAACAAACAAGTGTGTCTTTTTAGTCATTTGTCTAGAACAACATTTCTGTCTAGGGGAATCTTATAAACATCTTAAACCACAGCCGAACTGCAAACTTGGCGTGGCCCCATTCCATCCCCTTTGTAGCAATGACCTGTTTGCCAGGTTGGAAGGGTAAATAAAAGGGTAGACGATGAGGCGCTCTTCCAGATGCGTTTATGGTCTTATTTGACCTCATACGACCTCATACGACCTCTATCGAAGGGGCGTTTCTTAAACGTTCGAGAAAGGTATCATCCTCACCACACAAGTAGCCAAAATGGCGCTTGGTGAACATCTGACGGGCAATATTACGACACCCAAGGAGTAATCATAAATACGATTACGAATTACCTGTAGAGACCGACGTTTCGAAGAGTCCTCATTAATTGATACGTCTCTACGTGGCGAGGGTAATACGTGGCAATCTCTGGCTTCTGTTCCAAAGGTTCCTGACGGAAATACTCCACTACTTTCATGGATTTGGCAGAAGTCGGACGAACAACTTCGCCAAATATCGAATTACTCACGCGATTTATGCGCCGAGCGTAATTCGTCACATTAGACGTCAAGTTCAGGTAATTGTAGAACTTACACACGCTAACCATGACGGAAATTGTCAGTATTACAATCACTCACAAAGTTGTCAGTTCAAGCCTTGCTTTTCTTAGCTCCGTTTCCTGAACCTACTAAAGCATACAATTTTAAAAGATAGTTAACATTTTAAAGAAAGTTTTAAACTAAACTATACCTGTGGTTAGATCAGTCAAAATTTAAAATAATTTGGAAACGAAAACCTGGGCTGTGCAAAAACAAGAACCACGATGCCAAACTTAGTTTGTTTCATGACTTTGTTCGTTGAAGGCTTCGTAGATGGCGTTCCGCAGGATTTTTTTCGCGCGTTGGCGGGGATTTCAAAGTGAAATGTAGCAAATAAATGTATCAGGAACTGGAATCGGTTACGGAAAAATGCACGACTTTTAGTCCAGTCCAGCTTTTAATACAAATTATGTTTACACTTTTCAGAGAGTGTAAAGCTGGGTTAAATGAAATAAGCATCTGTATGGCTAGTCTTTATCTACAGTGCTCCGCACGGGGAAATGCATTGTCATGATGGCATGTAGTGTAAATAGAAGCGACAGTCGAGATGACCAACGTATACAAGTATAAAACCCAACTCCTTTAAAGAACAATCTCTGCACTCGAATGTATGCATCACCGTTGCTTTATCAAACCGCTCTTTCCTCAAATTTGTTTCTTCGCATGCAGAAACCTTTTTCTACAAAGCCCGACACTGTCGAAAGCCGCCTATGGTGAGATCACGGCCGCGTACCACCATATAACATTATTCATAATAAATACTAATTAAAAACATTAAGAAGCCTTTGCTAATGTGAAAAGTCAAATAGAGATGCTAAAATGAACCGCCCAATTGACGCTTGCAGCTCCAATGGTACCATCTTTGTAAGGCGCGTTACCATACGTATAATGCGACACCTTTAGAAAAATAATAAAAAATTATTAGTTTTTTTTTTTTTTTTTTTTTTTTACAAATTTGCTCTTGTTAAGTTAGCCATACTTTAGCATGATGTTTCTACAAACTAGTGAATTATCGGTTCTGGTTCCGTCACTCGTCCAAGAAAGAGCAAAATGCCGCTGTGATAATCCCAGACGAAAAACACGAACGGATGGTCCACTTCAAAATATTTTTCACCAAAAGAGCCCAAGCGATTCAATACCGCGGCTGTAGCTGCAGAAGCGTCAACCCCTTCTTCCTGTACTTCGAGTAAGGTCCTATAAAATTATTACAAAACACACAGTTTTATATTAGCTTTCACACGATTTAGTTATCCTACCTATGGACGATGGTGGAAACGTGCAATTTTTCGTTCGAAACGCCGCTCAAATCTGCTAGCTCGGGGTCAAACATGTCATGTAAGCCCAAGGCGCTTAACGCATCCAGTAAATGAACGTCTTGCTCCACACGAAATCTGGGTAAGCGCATATTCACCGCTTCATCCTTTAATTTAATTTATTAAGACGTTGCGTTATTTTTTGGCCAAATTCTTAATTCAGTTTCATGTTTACTTTTAAGGTTGAAAACAATGCCTTCACATTGTCAGAAGTCATGTTGGCTTCTAGTCTTTCCAACCCTCGATCCACGTCGTCAGGCAGAAGAATAAACAAGGAAATTCGCTTGGAAGAAAAAGGCAATTCTGCTATTCGGCATTCCAAGTCATGACTGTATCCCAGCGGGATCTTGAATTTCCCAACCATCATGGGTATTTCGTACCTGTTAACAAAAATAACCCAAGTTTTACTTATCAAGCGCTTAAGATTTGTTAGGAAAAATAAATATACAGCACCTCTTCTTGGAACTAGTGTAGAAAAGTCCCTTATCAAAGGTCATTGTGGGGTCGAACTTATTCAACCATTCTGTTTTGATAGACAGAGCATTGGTAAGGACGAATTTGGAGCTCGGGTCTAGTGGTTGCGTAAACAACCGAGAAATTTTTTCGTGTGTCTTTTGCTTGACCCAAGTATTCATAATGTCCATACTGGCGCTGGGCTCGTTTGCAAAATCCACTTCAACAATTTCGGCTTCGTAAAATTCTTCCAAGGCCCGCTTATAAGTGTCCGATAAGGCCACTCCCTTTTGCTGAAACAATCCATTGGCCATCGCTAAAGTATTGCCATAATAGGGATCCTCCAAATTACTCAGCACAGACTTAAACGACGAGTGCACTTCGGAAAAGCTGAGGTTGTTGAAATGTAGCGCTCGGCGCAGTTGCAGTGATGTATTCGACCCGGGCCCAGCGCCCAGAAATATCATGCCCAAAACAGCCGATAAACTATACGGGGAGAAAATGAGATTCGGGGCCAATTCCGGGTCGGAACTTTGGTAAGGGATGGCTTCCACGAGGCGAGCGTACATATCCAAGGAGAATTCAAAGTGAGCGCGGGAAAGTCGCTGTAAATCTTTGCTGTCTTTGCTAACCGGATTGGCATGGGCATGATTGGCGGAAGTGAGGGTAATGAGGACAATCATGAGCAGCGATAGCCATCGATGAATGAGGACAATGTCGCCGTCTACGTTCTGCATGAATAGGTCTGCGGGTCGCCTATGCGGAACGCCTCTTGCCATGATCTAGAACAAAAACATGGATGAAAACAGACATACGGATTCCTGATGCACGTTGCTATGTATTAACCGTCCCAAATTGTCGTTTATTTGTTTTGGTTTTTCTAGAAGCAAATTTCTTTCGTTCTTTTCTAAAAGATACCCTGCATCACAATAAAACCTTGTAACTCCGGAGAACACATACCAAAACGTTGTTGGTCTAAAACTACCAGAACTGATTTTAGTGGACAGGTCGACGGGAACAAAACTTGGGAAAAGGAGAACGGGAGTACAGACGTCGCTTCACATGCAGTTGCCAATGTTATGACTATTGAGTGCACGGACGTCGCTTGGCACTCGTAGCACATCAACCTAAGGGACCAGCCTACGGGTTATATGTGCCGCCAGGTAGCCTTCACACCTGATGCCTTACGGCTAAGCTACCCCTAGCCTTTAAAAGCGGACGGTTCATACATATATGATATATATATGAAGCACCCGTTTATACGTGTATGTCCATGTTTAAATGCACATGCTTTTTAGCCTTTTAACCCTATAAATTCATTGTTGTGTGAGTATAAACATCTATGTATACCGTTTACGTTTACATTGGCAAAAATTCTTTTACTTTTGCTAAAATGCTTATACCATTGTCTCGGATGACTAAATGCCATCAATTGGTACAGTACAGGATAATAAAAGAAGAGCTTGCAAGGGGGGGAGAGACCTTAGATTATTGCCCAAATGAAACTGTAGCGTTTCCGGCCCGAGGTTGAATGCGGTGAGGCGGCAACCTAGCCTAAGCTTAAAAGGGTGTCAGAAGCAATAGTAGGACACGAAAACTGTATCTACAGCAGTTCTTGTAACCAAGTCGGTTTGAAAAAGAAACCATGTTTCAGGCTGTATATTGGGCGGAGGCTAAAGAAGAAAAATGTCCAAGTTTTGTTCATGTGGTAGCTTTTGTGTCAGTCTTTTGGTGTTTTCTTTGGCTGGCTTTAACCTAAACGGCGTGGTGGTCGGACAGTTGTCTTGCACTGCGGTTGGGACTGGAGCGTGGGAGGTGTTATAATGGCCACTAGCCATTACATCCTGAGCCAAAGCCCAAGTGTTTTCCTGCTCCGTCTGCAAGCAAGACTGCAATGCAAATGCGTAAATGCTCAAACGCTGTAATAGATAGTCCGTCTGGCTCTGGCCCCGGCTTAAACGACTTGCGAGATCCGTTATGGTTTTACGTTTGAGACGGAGAGAAAGGGAGGAAGAAGGAAGCTGCTGCATTGGCAAGCAAGGCAGTTTGGCACCACCGACAGACAGCATCATCTCCCCTCAACACTTGGTAACTTTGTTGACGCCTATGCCTCAGGATGGGGATTTGCTTAGGCAGGTGAGCTCATCGGCCACCAAATTTGTGCATGTACGCCCCATGCCCATCTCGACGATCTCTTTCTACACCCAAAAGGCTGCAAGTATTATACAGTATACGTGTCGGTGAGACTGACATTTCAAAATAATGCGATTTAAGCGCAAGGTAATATGCGCATAGGAGAGTATAACATATAAGACATTGCAAGTTTTTCCTCGCAGAAAACTCCCCGAGTTCTAATACTTGATTGCGAATCCACCCAGTCCCCCCTCCCTGCCCCAATACCACATTCCCATTCATGGTTGGTTTCCTTCCCATTCACAACTCAACCTTAAAGACCCTACATTACTTTTACGATGTATTTTCGTTTTCTGGAGCGAAGAAAAATACATAAAAATATAAATATAAAAAATGACGCATACCATGCAGCCAAATAGTTGATGTTAGGCGTTTTTTGTCGCGCACTGGCTGCCAAAGAAGTCATTGAAGAACAAGTTATACTGTCAGTGGACAGCGACTCACAATTAACTAAAAATAATCAGTGTGTCGGATCTTTTTCCTGACTAGACTTCTTCTGTACAGCAACCGGCAGTGGAAAACCTGCAAACATTAATGATCCGCACTGACTGAACTCGCCGTTATTCTTAGAACTTACGCCGAGGGAAAACATTAATAATCACGGTCATCAAGGCGAAAAAGATAAACGAGTGCAATGCACTATTATTGCCTCGTTTTATGCTGCTGTCAATTTTTATTACTCTCCAGGACAAAAAAAAATAAGCTATTAAAAGAAATGGGTTATCCCCCATCGCCAGGTTAATAACCAACTGGTGGGGGAAAAAGGCAGCAGACATCGTTGACTGGTCTTATGGGACGACAAGCATAAGAAAAACAAGTGCGGATGGTGATTGAGGAGGTGTGATGTCTGCTGTGCCCTAGTCTTTAATGTGAGAAAAGCCGGTGCCAAGCTGTCTGGTGGCTCTTTTTGGTGTATACTGCCATACTGGCGTCCTGTGCTTCCACCACAACCAACACTGAAATGCTAGCGAGGCAACCTGTAGCGCCAGCAGCTGAAGGTGTATAATGTCTCAGGAAGCCCTCTCACATCAACACCACGCTCAACCTCAT
Source organism: Lepidurus apus apus (assembly GCA_022832285.1). Lineage (NCBI taxonomy): Eukaryota > Metazoa > Arthropoda > Branchiopoda > Notostraca > Triopsidae > Lepidurus > Lepidurus apus. The sequence goes on along the minus strand of JAGJRO010001033.1, from coordinate 309,620 downwards.
TTTCGCAGACACCACATGCAGTAGAGCGCGACCTTTTTCCGGCATGTTTCCCAGAAGATTTGTCAAATCAAGCGAATTGGGTTTACATCGCTCGCTTCGTTTACCTATTGAGTGGCTGCAACGCTTAACGAACCACACCGTGTTTTTTCTCCCTGCCCCCTCTTGCCTTCTTATCTTTAGCGCCTTGCTCGAGAACTGGTTGGCGTCTCTAGGTCTTCGTTAACACCTGGTAATGCATTCAAAGGAGCCGCTTGGATTGACGTCCTATGACGCTGTTTTGACAAACGGACGACAGACGACAGCTACCACGTCAAAGCCAATGCAATCATTTAAAAAAGCCCCAGCCCCATCTTCTTTCGGTCTCAAACTCCCACAAACTCTTCATAAAATATAGCTAAATTCAGAATCTAACCTAGTAATAACACAATGCACACTGTAACATAAATACAAGGCAAAAGAAAGGCATCTTACCCGTTAGTTTAAAAGTATCCACGAGTGAACGACGTTGAAATCACATGCAGCGTAAGACCAACATTCGGTCAAAATGAAGAGAAGTTTCCGGACGGAGGAGTGTGTGGCTTTCTTTTGGTGCAGAAAGTTTTTGTGTGTCGAACGCTGGCCAAACGAGTCTTTGGGGGGTTTAATGGCTCGTTTTAACCGAGTTTGAAGGGAAAGCTAAAACTGCACTTAAATGACAGGTCAGAGGGGTGCAAATGGGCACTTGAATCATTAGCAGCAATGCTTTAACCTCGTCGTCAAACGTATACGGATTGTGTGTGGAAGACCATCAGGTAAAGGGCCTGCCACCAAGTGTCGGCCCTTGGGCCGAAGTCCCAGTCTTTATAAGCGCAGCGAAGTATGCAACTTAACGGGCGGAGCTTCTTCTTTGCCCGTCAAAAATTTTCAAGGGGCTTGATCACTCCCACTATCTTAATTCTTCTTTAAACCAATAAAGACTTCCAATAGTTCCCAATCGTCGTTAAGCCATCGATCCTCCACGAACGTTTCTTCCTAAACAAAAAGGCAAACAAAATTTTACGATTAAACATTTCGCCTTTATTAGAAAAGCACAGAGGAAAACACAATGAATAGTTTTTAATAAATTTAGTAGAAGAAAAAAACAGTAAAAATTGACAAACCATGTTCACACGTGCTGAGCTTCGGTGGCATAGAACCATGGTAACCATTGCATAAACTCCTAGAAAAAATATTACAATGTTATTAGCAAAGCCAAAAAACATTAGGATTTTATGAATACTTGGCAGTTTTTTTTTATGGTTGGCATCTGCAAAGTCCATGGAAACTAACGAGGGCCGTTTACGGAACTTTTTGAGGGAAAAGAGTTATTCATATTTAATTCCCCCCCAAAACCAACCGGATGTAAATATTTCAACAACTGCTGCAGACAAGGTAATACGGAACTTTTTACCTGATTTTACATGTACTCGGATTGCATGTCTGCTATAACACATGTCTGGCTTGTCGAGATATACACCGTGTTTTTAACCAAGAGCAAATTCATGACTGTCGTGACGGCCAAGATACCATAGAGTCGCGCAGCAATCAGACTTGTTTCTTTTTTATTTCCTCCGTTCAGTCCATGAGGTGTACACGTTGAAACCTCGCGTCTTTACGATCAATTTGTTACCTTGCAAAAATCGCAAGGAAATAAATCTATCCGCAACAGACGGCGCTTTTCTTTTTCCAACTCTTCCATCCCCAAAACGTTGGTACATATATATTACCCAACTGCAACCTTTACCTTGGAGGAATCTCCATTGACACCTCGTCTCGATCCAACAGCATCACTCGGGTACTTATTCGCATATGTACGCCAAGCCAACTTTTTGCAACTCACATGTTTGGCTTATTTCCTCTTTCTTCTGTATTTTTTACATTTATAAATATTCTTAGCTCCCTTGTATATGTACAGTACCTTTAAAAAAAACGACCCAAACAAACCGTACTGTCCTAATGGCCCGCAACTGCGCATCTGGAAACAGTGCTGCGAAGTGCGAATAGCCGTCGGTTGTGTCCGTAGTGCTGTTCCCAGACGCACAGTTGCGGGCCATTAGGACGGTACGCCTTGTTGGGGTCGTTTTTTTTAAGGTACTGTACATGGGTTACCTTGCAAAAATCGCCAATATAAAAAAAAGAAAAAAGTGTTTCTTAGTTCAGGTCTGTTCCTACAACATTTGGCTGAATTTAGAAAAGACTGCGTTTGCAACATTGGAAGAGTATAGGTAAGTGTGTACTAAACGTATGTGTACCGTGTGGCCGTTGGTGCTGTTGTTTGCGGGTGTAGTTTGCAAAGTACTTGGCACCTGGCGGTCTATCATTAAGGGCCGTTGTTGCGATCCCCTCAACTGCCGCATCCGCACCGTCTCCTCATTGTTAAGGAAGGTCAATCAAGGGTCGTTTTGAGACCGAAGCTTATAAAACGTTTCTGCAGGCTGGCTGGTTGTATGCATGGGAAATGCACTGGTGTTTATGGACAACAATAATGACGAGCTATTGGCGCTGTCCAAATGAGGCCGCAAATCTCTTCCTGACGCCCATGGCTCCAGCTCTTAAACCGCCCGCGCGGTATTTAAACGAGACAATGTACATGGTCGCGGCAACCCCTCTTTATACGACTCGCATTAGAAGCCCACGATATGCTACCTTTTATACCTTGCTCTTATTAAAGCAGATTTATAAGCTCAACCAACGCCATAATCTAAATACAAAGTCATCCTTTAAACCCTCCAACGCGCCGAATCTGTTTGTTAGTTCAACTTTTGGCGGTTAAAAAGGGCAATCCATTCTTATGGGTACACCGATGGCTTGCGAAAACGTGGTGCAAGCCTTCCCCCCCAAAAAAAAAATTATTTTAAAAAATCGACCGAGCTAGCTTTTTGACGCTCGAGTCCCGCGAAATTCTCACTTGGGCAGACCAAATACGGAGTGCTAATATAAATTCCCTGTTTCCTCGAGGCTTCTTTTTAGCCCATCACTTCCAGGCACGACTTGGGGAACAATCCCGGTAAACGGCCAAGAAAAGCCCTCGGAAATCTTGTGCGCTACAGTCTGAGCCTGGGCTTTTCTATCGTTTCGCGACGATTTCCCTCTTCTGCTTCGTCGTCTCCTTCCTCCACCAGGTAAAAGAAGAACTTCTGGGAAACCTTTCCATCCCCCCGCAAGGACGTCGACAGAAAGCCCCGTTAGTAACCGATACGGAGTTGCGGACAGTATATACTACTACCATGATGGGATTTTACTCTTTCAATGAACTTCTTTTGAGACGAAAAGTAATAAAGCATGCAAGAGGAGGTGTCCTCTATCATTCTTCTTCTTTTCTTGGCGGAGAACCGCACGCGTGCCGGACAAGATAAGGAAGCCGGAACTCGTAGGCTCCATCGAAGAGCCCTTCGTAGTCTATCTCAGCGACAGCATCACAGCACGACCAGTAAAACTCTAAATATATATCCATACCTGCTGTTCTAATAGATCCCGGACGTTACGTGAACTTTTCGGTTTGACACACACACACGCGCACACACCAGGTCCATTTGGGTGTGACGTCCAAACTGCTGACTTTCCCACTGAGCATCCAGCACGAATCGGGATCGCAAAAGGGCAACGATGAGGTAAAAATTTGGAGCTGGCCTATAGCATTGATCGCCACTGCATTGTCACAACAAAGAGACTGATTGTTTCTGTCAAAGTCTATCCAGTACAATAACTTGACCGTGAAGTGAAACGTGTTGCTTAATTTTTATTTTATTTTTATTTGAAATTTCCCCCCACCGTTTGCTTTTGTGTACTCTAGCTTCAGCCAGCAGACAGATAAAAGACCACCAAGTTGGTCCCGTTACAAAAGCCTTCTCTGCATTGTATGCTAATCAAGAAGCAGCTTTCGGAGACGTAATTTACAGACCTAAAAGCATGACGCAGCGGCTTTGTCGTGAAGGCGGCATGTACTAAGGTCTTGTCTTCGAGAACCTACAATAACACCCAAAAAAGTGGCGGAAAAAGAGCGGGGAAATCTGGATTCAAATCCCGAAACTGTACTGAAATGTTCCATCTAAAACAGGTCGAACGTCTTTCCAGGCGGGCGAGGAATCAGACCGGAAATGCTTGGCGAATAATTGGAAGCCGAGTTATGTCGTACACGCTGTCATTACGACAAGTTAATAGCCTGTGATTTGTCAGAATGTATAAGCAGGGCTGTTTTTTTTCACGTGTTACCAGTAATAACAAAGCTTCGGAAAATAGCTCGACCCCGGCTTCACCACGCCGCTATATGATTCCCGAAAAACTGTAAAACTGCCTGCAGATGACGGTGGCAAGAAGCTCTCTGGAAAACTTGTCGGATTTCAACCAGGCAACACTAAAAGCCAACGGAATGAAAGGTTAACTACCTTCAGGTGGGGGAAAAAACACCATTCGACACGATTTTCTCATCTATGAAGTCCCGCGCTCCTTTAAAAACCCTATATTCCTTTAGATCGATTCCTATATCACGTGACTTCACCCATGAATCATTTGTCACTGGCATAAATCAGTTGCATAGCCTACATAGCCACCCGAATTTGTATTTTCCTCCCTCTACGAAGAGGCTTTGGAAAAAAAGCTTTCTGTTCAGCATCAACAAGGGCTCGCTGTTTTTCCCATTTCTTTTAGTGTATTTTACTTTTATTTTATTTTTTAGCGTAGAGATTAACGTAAAAGAAATGGCGGTGGCTTCACGGCGATTTGTTTTTGCGCCTCGAAATCATGCGTAGAAAAAGGCTTCGAGTTTGGAGGGATGGTTAGATAGTAAAACCTAATAGCATCTGCATTAAGGATAGCTCAATGAGCCCTCATTGAACACCTGCGCACGTCTGGGAAATACGGTTACCGCCTTCTTGGGCTCGTAGAAGTCCCGCTCTTTTAATGTCTGTGCTTGTTTTTAGAAAACAGTATCCTTGTCTTTTTTTCGCTACCAATCATTCAGACTTTGGTGAACTTTTATATATAATTTTTCTAGAGTCCCGCCAAGGGAAGAGCCAAGTCCAATGTGAGCACTATAGACCACGGACGTTTAAAAAATAAAGGTAAAAAGGAGAAGAAAAAAAGCAACTACATATTGGATTCTTCATGGGATCGTGGCTTTGGAAATCACTGGGAGCCACTTGAAGAGGGAAATTGTTGATTTATAGGAGTTGGACATGCAAAATGCTGTACGGTCAGCTGTGGGGAGCATAACCCGTATTGAGAGGTGCGAGTGCTCTATCTTGAATCTTGTCTATCTTGTATGTATATAGCTTATAGCGCTGGGAAGGCAAACTTGGGACCCCGTAAAGGATGGCCTTGCCAAGGTGAGCAAGAAGGAAAGCAATTAACTGCAGCATCCGCACCCAGCAGCTTGAAAACCAGCCAGGCAATAAAAAGGTGATGCAGTGTGAGATGTCGCGCCAGGTTAAGAACATGTCACACACCTTTATAAACGCCTCTGCACTTCGCACTGACTCAAAGCGAGACCGGGGAAAACTTCTTCAATGAAACATTGCGGAAGAAAAACGGACCTGTGTACCAGGAAAAAAAACGATCTCTAGGGTTTCTTCGTTTGGCTAGTGTGGGAGATGTTCCAAGAACTCCCACTATAATAATTGCCCATAATATACGAGTACCAAACACACAACAAAAAACGCGAGACGAGCAGGACCCCCCAATACTTGCACTCGGGCCACGCTGCAGTAAGTCCCGAAGATTTCACTTAAGGTATATCGTACGGCACACACAACCCAGGCCCATTTATCACGATAAGAAGACGTAGTGAAGCTTATCACGGACCATTTGTTAAGTCATTCAAAGACGGGCGAAAAAGCTTTTGCGGGTCCAGAATAAGGACTTTCTCACACGCATTCTTTTTGCCTTATTCCCTCTCATCTTTTTTATTTTTTGTATTTTCAACGTCTTGTGCAGGTGGGTGGTACGGTATCATTTAGCAAGCTGAATACAACAGCAACTTTTCGAGTCACGCCATTTGTCCACTGCCAACTGTTTTAAACCATTCCTTATTAGCAATGCCGTTAATTCAATAAAGGAACTTCGGAACAACACGCCATCCATTTCTTCATGCACATACAAAAGCTGTTTATGGATAGGGATTTACAATGTGGATGTTCAGAATATATACTTAGCACGATCTTTTGTTTCCATTTCCAATTGTCTGCTCTTCAGCTGGGGTCTATTTAGCATTCTTCTTACCCCGTTTGCCCTTGCCTTTGCCTCGTTTAAGGTAATTTGCCTTGGCTGTAAATCCGCGCGAGTACAACAAATCCTGGACATTGTGGCATACACTATACGCGTTGGCTAATGCCGCCAAACTTAGAACGTCTGCCTCGGGTGCGAGGCTGCAGCCTGTAAAGTTCCCGAAAAGTGCGCATGAGCACAATCTAGCGTCTTAAAGTGAAGGCTTTTAACCAATTCTTTCCAAGTGCGTAGTCCTGTAAATTGGCTCTGCCCCAGGATGTAAACGGTCTTGGGAATCAGTCAACAGGTTCTCCGGTTTCAGAACCCGGATATACAATGACAACGTGTGTCATATTGTTTCAAAAACGTTCTCCGGGAAAATAATGACAAACGGTGACACTCGAGTTGAAAATTGATAGTTAAATTGGAAATTTATTAGGTTAGGTTAGCTTAGGTTAACGAAAGTTGATGAGAATCGTTAAAACTTACACTTTCTTTCACTCCCTTAGCTGAAAAAAGGAAAATTCATTGTTCGAAAGTGACAAAATAGTGTCATTTTTGACAGCGGGATACAGTACATAGTTTGTCACTAAATCCGGAGAACGTGTTGGAATCAGTGCCATGCAGTTCTAGTCTCCAAACCTAGCGATCGTTCTTGGCATCTTCGTTGTACCCATGCGACGAAGATTCCAATCGCTAGGTGGTACACAAAAATGAATGCAAATACCTTTTTTCTCCGAATGCGCTGACATGGTCGTTCATCCGCGACTACTTCAGCCACTCATTTCACTCCACGTTCTGAATTTCTGTGTCAGCTGCTAGAATGTAAGGAGCTAGAAGGTAAAGAGTCAAGTGCAAACCGAGGCTTGTTTGCGAAAGCATCAAATGCGACGCTACCACGGAACAGGTAGCCTACGCTTGCGCGCGAGTTTCGTAATTCCCAAGTGTCTGAACATATTCCCTATTTAGAGTCAAGCATTGCTAGTCCATGACCGTACTCAAAGCATGCCTTGCGACTTAGCATTGATCAAACACGGCTCAGACGGACTACATAAGGCTGATCCATGCCAGCCTATGAAGCTATGATCGATGTCAAGCGTGGTAGCGTACTCTGCAACGCTATTACAGTAAAGAAAAAGTTGATAAAAGGATGGACAGCTTCCAATGAAATTCTAAAAAACCAGTTCTAGGTTTCTGGTTATATACAGTAGACGAAGGCCTTTTAGATACGGGTTTAATTCACGGTCAAGGTGTATGTGCTTCCCTTGAGTTTTCCGAGGCTTTACCATTGTGGTGTGTGTATGATGAACATCTTCAGCTGATGTCATGCTCATGCTTTCGGTGAAAGTTTAAGCTGGCAAGGACGTTATGGATGGTAACATCCTGCATTTTTTTCTACCTACGCCTATATCTATGACGATGAGCGAGCTTCTTTGTCCAAGCCAAACAAGGGATTGAAAGTATCTTCGGTTAAGCCCTTTGCGTTCTAACTCGGACTAGATGAAATATACTTTTGTTAAAAACACGAAGGAGCAATAAGGCTACAGACAGAACTTTCACTTGTCAGCAAAACGTTACTATTCTACGGATAAAAAGAGCCCCCCCCCTTACCAAGAAAGTAACCACACCCTTTCTATATTAGACGTGGCTGAAATATCATTATAAAGCCTAGTAATTAAAGCTACGACCTACTTTGGCTTGGATGTAGACTAGGTAATTGTTACCAGGAGAATAAGCACCCCAACCAAGTTGTAGAATAAGCTAATTGTCTTGTTATGTCGAAACAGTAAGGGAGTAAATGGTGTTGGTACGAAAAATAAAGAAGCCCGTTGATACGAAGAACAAGTGCCACTGCTAAGGTTCTTTGTTGCTGCAACGCACCGTGAAAATGATTACGAATTCACATTAGCCTTTAATTAATTTTAATGCACTTTCTCAGGAAAAACTGATCAAATATGATGCAACACATTGCAATCCTTTGCTTTGCTTGCAATCAATTCCAGTTTCCCAGACTAGCTTAGGTAACTTGCAGTTAAGCAACGGGGCTACCTTGTTAAAGTTCAACTCAACTGTACAACTATTCTTAATCCTCAGAAGCATCACATCAGCTTTCCTTTGCTTCGTTCGTTTCAAGTTTTCAAAGAGGATTTGTGCCTCCCGCGTGCTCATTCGTGAATAAGCGCTTTAATAAAAGGCTCCGGTCTAAGAGCGTTCACAGCCGATCTCAGTCGTATTACTCGTAACCAAGCTGCAAGATTGGTAAATTTATTAATTATTTTGGACTCGTGGATCAAAATGTTCTACTGGTTTATTGCACAAAGACAGCTTTGGACGTTCTTTTTTATTCCTTACAGATTTAAAAAATAAAATGCCATCCGCCTTAAACTGGAATCCATTCCACCAAAGATCACGAAAGGGTAAGAATAATCTTAGTGACCTACCAAGAACTACGTATTAGTTTATTCGAGGAAAGAGTGTGTCAACGAGTGAGAAGCGTATACCGCTGTTACGTTGACAGGAGGGAAACATTATATAGCCCATAACATGTCCAACAACGAAGATCGTGTAGAAGAATCTCCGAAACCTAACCTTTCTTGATATTACCTACTTTCTCCCTCCAAATCATCACGGGTTACTCAACAAAAAGCCACAAAGTCGGATAGCATTCGCTCAAGCAAACGATAGCACAGCTCGGATGTTCAATAGACATAGGTGGGCATGGCTTTGCAAGTCAAGCGTCATTTGTGGCGAGATGGAACGCCTTTAGATTGCCTTTCACGTGTAACTTCAATCGTAACGCAGAGATCTTGTGCTCGTATAGCTTATACTACCTTTACGGTTCGTATAGCTTATCCGCTTATTAGCTTTTTTTTATTAAGTTCAGTCGGCCTGAGCTAAGCTCGTTGCCGTATAGGTACTGGGAGTGTAGGTGATAAGAGTTAATTGTTATTATTAAGCTTATTAGTGTATAAGCTTATAAGTGTATAAGCTTATACGCTTATTAGCTTTAAGTGTTCGTATAGCTTATACTTCACTTCCTTTACATTCTTAGGAACCTACATACCAAAGATTTCGGAACATTCTAGTTTCGCATGGATGGCCACACCCGTGATAAATCAAACTTCATTACTTTCTGACATTGCGCTTTTCCCTTGCACGCCTCCGTTTAACTCGATACAATCACAAGACTTTCCCCCAAATAATAGCACGCCACTGTTTTTTGCCAGAGAAAACCCACTAAGACTTGAACAACCGAAAAAAAGTTGAACTACAAGCACTCAAACTTCACCTTCCGCAAGAACTTTTCACGTCGAACCAACAGTTTGAGATCGTTGCAGTTAACTCTTTCTATCTTGTGCTGGGATAGGTTATAATTACGTGATTGCCAGTCTTTTACGCTAGTATTAGCCTACCAATCGTAATTACGGCGGACCAAACAGAAAGTTGAAGGATGCTCCCTACCTTCTTGTAAGGTCACGCACAGATTTGTCTGGCAAACTACCGCAGCTCACGCGAAAAAAAAACGAATTCCTCTTCGTTAGACAATAGATAAACGCAAGGCCGTTGAAAGGATGTCGTACGTGAAGATACGGCCTCGCTAAACACTCCAACTCTTCGCCGCAAAGTAATGCGCGGTTGTAAACAGACGCGGGGCTAACAGGGACTGGTTTCGCTCTCTAACACCTACTGCTAATCCGAGGTTGTATCGGTTCCCGATAATGAGTTAAGCAAATCGAAACACAAAGGACGGCAAACTTTTCCCGGCCTTGAACAAGCAAGGATTACAAGATTGGCAAATCCAGTATGTAGGACACGTAAATACTCTTGGACTCGTGCTCTTAGGATGGCATCGCAAGATTGTATTAAGATTGTGTCGCAACGCAAAATCTTTCATGCCGATCTACCGAAAGAGACAGTTCCTCTTTCGTTTAACCATAACAATGGCAAGAAGAAACAAAAAAGAGAGTGAAAAGATGGGGCTTCGGTGTGCTAACCGAATTTGCTATTGGCACCGCAGCGAAGGCGAAAGATCACGAACGAAAAACGCAAGTGAAAGGTTTCTTCGCAGACGCAACGAGAACGTGAGCGAACATTTTCACCCCACGGAATTATCTCCCATACTCTTCGTAGAGCAACTTGCAGTCTACTGCGCACGAGCTTTGTTGCGATCTTTGAGCCAGGGGTTGGCGACTATTACCTTGCGCAATAAAAAGGGATTATTTTCTAATAACGTGAAAGGAGTCTGAGGACAGTTGTAAGGCATTTGAAAGCAATCGTACACTTCAAATCCCATATGGTATACTGAGCCGGTCAAGTTGCGAAACTGCTTCCATGTCCTCTCTCTTATTGGCATGCGACGTGGTTTTGGGTATTTACATGCTGCCAGTGCTTACGCCAACATTATATAGAATTATGGGGAAAGAGAGTCAAAAAGACCTTCATCACAGTCGATGACCACGAATTTTAATACTCCACAGGAATACAAGATTCCTTTGTATTCCTGTGGAAAGACATCAGCTTCAATCTTCTTCCATTCCCCCTCATGGTCTGCTAGGAATTAAACAAGCGTGTAATGATGGATCAAAGGAAATATCTCTCTTCCTTTTTGGGGCTAATCCACGACCCCTACTCGAGATTGCAACAATGGTCCCTGCGGAAGTAGCTAGGAGAGCAAAACACTAGACTACTTACTAAACTACTCCACTAACAAGTAAAACGGGCAATAAAACAAAAAAGCGAAGCACTGGAAAGGAAAAACAACCATTTCCATTCCCATCCGGAGTTGCAACGTTCTGGGGTGGATTTTCGAATATGCGGATCGGGTTCCTCTCTTCCTGCCTTGGTGGAACATGCAATCAAGCCGACCCAGACAGCCAGTGTCGCCATACAGACGAACACAGAATTAACGCCCCTCCTACGGTTCGGTTCCAACCCGGATCCTGTGGTAAAGTTCGAGTCCCCGCTGCACGAAGCTCACAAGCGGTAACGCGGTGTACTGCCACGGAGGCTCGAGGTCGGTTTCGAACGAAATGTTAGCGGGTACACGAGTGGCCAACCATTCGAGATCCGACTCGACAGTCAGAAGGATGGGGCAATTGGTAGCGTGAAAAGCTTCTTTTATTACATGTGCGAAGCTCCAACTTGGCTGATCAAACAATCAGTTGTGGATTTACGAGTGAAATTCAGATGCAATTCAGTTCAAGTAGTGGACACGCTAATTGCTCGGAGTGAACTTCGGACTATAAAAGTTACGACGACCAAGCAACGCTCTCCCTTTCACGAATCTCCCTGGGATCATTTCCAACCGATTTTCCTTTCATTTGCCCCTAACTGAGTCCACCTTGGGCTGTCCCCTGTGTGATTTTTTATTAGCGAGCTGACAACAATCGCAGTCGTAATTACCCATTGAATAGTGGTGGTACTCGGCAGTTACTACCAACTCACGCAACCATTGGCCTATATACCTAGAAATTTCGTTCTTCCAAGTGGGCAACACATGTGGTATGGGGGCTGCTGCCAACAGCATCTTCTTTTGCATAACCCTGAGCCTCTGGTAGACGCTTTCACCCATAAACCACACATTTTTTCCCTTGCGTAGGCCATTGTGTCGGCTAAAAGAAAGAAAGGTGCGACCCTTACTCATCATATATGCTCAACCCATAAGTGCCTTCCATAACTGCACTTGGCGCCGTTTTGGGTTAACATACGCAATACCTTCAGCACTACCATGACGTCAAGCCGCGACTTTGGGTCCCTGGCAGAAGGTAAAAAATAAGAATAACTTAACGAGGTTTTACTCTTTAATGCTGTGTAAGCCAAGGAAGTCCTGATATAGTTGTGTGTGTAAGCACATCTGGCGTATAAAATGCCTGTAACTCAAAATGAGGTCCGGTTTCACCTCCCGCATAGTTTAGCGTAATCCTTTGCCCCGACCAGCCGTACTAAATGTTCACCGAATATTGCATGGCAAGCCATGGCAACACGGCAAAATTCCTTGGAGGACACAGGAATAATAATTTAAAATATATATATATATATGCTTGGCCGCTTTTTTGTGCCTTGTCACTTGCGACTGAGCTCTTATGGAATGCTGCAGGATAAAAGCAACCTTGATACAATTGTATCGATACAATTGTATCGATACAATCGGACCTAATAACGTTGGCTGGGCTGGTATATAAACGCTCTCTATTTACAACGAAAAAAGTAAAGCAGGTGTGAATCAACAGTCACGAAAAGCCTCTAACAGTCTATACCGCGTCACTTTCCATTGTTGGGCGTCAACAATGGCTGAACTTCAGTCTCGGTTTCAGGTGCATGTGCCAGCGTTTTCTCTCACGAAAACAACCCAAGGAGATAGGACAAAAAATCCATAAAGAAAAGCTTTAGGCACTCGATTAAAAACTGATTACCAGGAAGTATCTTGGGAATAACCCACGTAAATTCGAAGGGCCCAGTTTTCAATTCGCATGGGAAGCCCCACCCCTGTCTGACTCAGAGGAATGAACTGGTTTATGCAACATTGCAGCAATCTCGCTACCTAAACGGCTTATGAAAGCACGACTTGCCTAACGGGATCAGATCCCTTGTACTATACAATACTCTGGTCAACCCATAATGGCACATTAAATTTTTTTGTGTGGGGCATGAGATTGTCGGTTACCAAGTCAATGTGCAATAAGTTAGGACGAGTAGGAATTATGATTGCAAAGGAAAGTCGTGTCCGTTGTAGGTTTTTTTGCAGTTTTCCATTTCGCTGCCAGCTAAATAAGCTAATTTGCGAAGCAGACGGCATTGACCCTAAGTTCCGTGTGAATTCTTCCTAGTTTTTCCCTAGATTACATTTTGATGGGTCTTGCCGTTGCCATCTCCATGTCCGAGTGTATGCGCCCAGCGCGCCAAGTCCTTGAGGTCGGTTTGGTCGGTTCCTCCACGGTCTAGAGCTGCCAGGGAAGACCAAAACGACCGAACTCTTGTACCCTGTGGTACCTATACCGGTGCTCTCTAAAATTTTCAAGGTAAACCAGTGTCTTTGCCTCGCTTTGCCTTCGGTCCTTCATAACCTGAAACCGAAAAGCCTCACGGCGGACTATACTACCGAGCAATACTGCGTTTCCCACCTATTCGCAAGCAATTGGGGCCCCAGGTGCGTGCATGCTTCTCGCCGGATTCAAAAATAGCCTGCACCAGCCTTCCAGTAATTATCGCCAAAAAATTGGCCAGGATTAACGAACCAAGTTCCACAAAGAACTATTTTTGCCCCTTTGTTGCCTTGTTTTGTTTTTGTTTACAAGATGCCGTGGGTAAAGGTCAATAGCTAAGGCTTTTCAATCGCAGGGCTGCGGGAAAAGATATAACGGATGCGGTGGATGGCATGCCATTGAACTTGACGGTTTTGTGGGGTGGAGAGCCGCGCAAACACGGAAACCGAGCCTTTTCCCATTTACTCTGGCTGGTATCGGCAGCCTATGTAGGCAAATGATGGTAAACGAGTTTCGTAGCTATTCTTGGAAGAAGCAACGGTATTTAAGTCGATAAGACTGGCAGGCATCGAGAAAAGGGAAAAGAAAACTGGTCTTCCACATCCTGACCCTGAAAGGGAAATGTTTTCTTTCAAGTCTACAGTAAATTGAAAAGGAGTCTTGAGGTTAAAGTATCTTAGCTTCCATCTTAGCTTCTCCATCTCTACAAACATCAAACGAAGGAAAGTTATTCGAAGAATTTAATAGTTATTATTAGCATGACTAAATGATAAATATCTCGACCTCTATACTTTCTATCGACATAAACATGCTACTGTCCATTTTGGGGCACAACAGGTGACCACGGGGTTTTTGTCTCCGACACCAAAACCGCAAAACTACACAAGAGCATATGCTCTCGTCACGAAAACGGCCCTAATTTACCAGCAAGCACAACGGAAATTACTTCCTTGCGGCTATTAAACACATACCAGCAAGTGGTTAAGGCGTTAATTCCAACAACAAGGGAGCAGTAACTCCTAGGCATTCTTTACGAACTTCTTCTACTTTTATCTGTCGCGTCCAATTCCAAACCCAAGCTATAATTTCCTGGTAGCGTTTTAAGAACGTCCTAGATTCGTTCTACTTTCCTCCTAACGCAAAAAATAACCAAAAAAAAGTGTGCTTCCTTCACAAACGAAAAGGATTTCAGAGTCCATTTGGGAATTGAGAGGAGGAGAGAATATCATTAAATTGACATTTTGACGAACCTGTCTAGACTAAGTGGCTCTACTGCCAACTAGAATCCAAGAATTCTTCTCTCTGGGGCGTTGGGTCCCTAACGCAGAATAGGAGCTAATAAACCATGATGTCCATGATTAACAATTGGCCCCTCGAATGTTGACATGATGACACGAAAGCCTCTTTGGGACGGAACAGTATGAAGGCTGACATGACATGAAAAGCTCTCGGGTTGATCATTTAGGATTTCTGCTATGGTGGACTGATTGAAGATTGGCCGGAAACAACACCCGATTGACAATAGGCGTTGTTCTTCCGTCGCCGTGTAAACTGGAGAACAGACATTCCGGAAAGGAAGACAGATAGTGTGAATCAAGCTGGGAAGAACGATAATTCTGGTTGGTCATTTGAATGTACCCATTTTAGTGGATCACGTTCCGGACCTGGGTAAAGGTCACATTGAACAATGACTGGCAAAGAGAGAGGGAAACTGCGCTAGTTTAGCGAATACACGTTTTCCCAAAGCCCTCAATCGACACGTGGAACCGAATCTTGGCGATCAGTTAGCGCGAAAGGTCGTTAACTTCGCAACATGTAGCGTTGATTTACTATTGTTTTCATTTTGTGTTAGCTGTGAAGGATTGTAAAACATGAAATATTGACGGCGGCGAAGGTTAGAAACTGTTATTGGAGAACGAGTTCGGAACGCAAGATGAATTAACCTTCCATTTCATTTATTGCTTTCGTTTATCTCCTTTACAGGACGAAGTACGTCGTCCATGTTGGCTCACGCGTTACACAGAATGCGGTGCAGCATTACAGTCTTGAGGCCTGTTCAACGATCGCTGTACCTCCTAGCGCTGTGGACCTGTTTCTGCTACGTCGTGTTCCAGATCACGGCGAAGCCCGAGTCGAGTGCGTACTCGGAAGCCACCGTCAATTCGCGACTGCTCCTGCAGAAAGTTACGGACATTCCGCCGCCTACGCCGTCCACTCCAGCCTGGGAGCAGCTGCTTTCCAGAATCATGCCCGTTACCGACCCGAGTCGCTCGGTGAAGGAAGAAGACTTGGCTAGTCAGATCCAAGAGAAACTGCCGAACTTGCCCTTCGAGTATTGGGTCAAGAAACGGAACCAGATTTACACCAAGAATCACACTTGCGCGCACTTTCCCAGCGTGTACGACCTCAAGTTTAACAACATCTACTGGCAAATGTTAAAAACCCTTAACGGGACCTTTTACCTCTATGGCGCCTACTACGACAACCGCAAACTCAACGGTCTCGGTCCGACGATTCGCGTACTGGGCATGATTGACCGGATCGAACCGACCGTCAAAACCTACTGCCAACTTTGGTTCGACGCCTCCAAAGATCCTGTCATTACCCCCGTGTTAGAGTACAAGCACATCTGGAATAAAAAATGGGGCAACTACCGGCAAGGAATCCTGCAGCCGTACTTGATGGCGTGTCAAATCCCACAGCCTTACCGCAATTCAGTGCCGTTGTCCATCTCCATCACGGAGAAAGGCTGTGAGCCGCCTATGAACAACTTGCGGGTGGTAAACGACCGGCCGGAGAAAAAATCCGGCTTTGCGGTTTGCGTCAAAGGCTTGGATTTCCTCCACGAAGACTTATCGGTACGCTTGGTGGAGTGGATCGAGCTCCTGGGGATCCTGGGAGCGGACAAGATTTTCCTCTACGAGCTCGAAGTCCATCCCAACATCAGCAAAGTACTCCAGTACTACCAGCGCCTCGGGCGGGTGGTGGTCACCCCGATCACGCTACCCGGCGAGCAACCGAACGTTCCTGGCTTCCGGCATTTGTACCTCAAGTCCAAGATTACGAGCAAGCGCCAGAACGAACTGATTCCTTATAACGACTGCCTGTACCGCAACTTGTACTCGTACAACTACATCGCGCTAATGGACACGGATGAAGTCATCATGCCACTTGAGGCCGACAACTGGCACCAACTGATGGACGTGGTGCTCAACAAGGCGCTCAAGATTGGGAATTACACGCGCGCATCCTACAATTTCCGCAATGTCTACTTCTGGGACGACGACTCGCACTCGCACGACTGGGACGACAGCATTCCCAAGTACATGCACATGTTGCAGCACGTGCACCGGAGCGGGAATTACACCAAACCCAATCAGTACGTCAAATGCTTCCATAATGTGGAGCGCGTCTTGACCCTTCACAACCACTTCCCGATTTCCTGTCTCAACTCGGGCTGTACGTCCTTCCCCGTGGATCCCGCGGACGGACACCTGCAACATTACCGTGCTGATTGCGTCAGCTCGCTCAAAAAGGACTGCGATGAATTCAAGCAGCACCTCACTCGCGACAGTAACATTTGGAGGTTCAAGGAAAAACTCGTTCCGCGTGTCACTGAGGTGCTGGCCCAGTTAGGCTTCTTTGGTGCTGCCAACAATCCTACCCTGACGGGACAGAAGCGGTGATGGCTGTGATTGCCAATAAAAAGCCTTCTCAATAAGACAAAACCAAATGATATAAAGTGTTGTAATGTAACAGAGGGTGACTGAGAGCATCATTTTTTTTTAAAAAGCATTTTCACTCCTTGCCCTAGGCACTAGCAAGTTCGTTTAACGGGTTCTTGCATAAATTCTTGCATATCGGCATGCGATATTACGTGGAAACGAGGGCCAAGCTGCGCCAGCAAAAATAAAACATAGAAAATAAAAAAGAAGCCGAGCAGGACGTTCCCTAATTGAATCCCAATCAAAATTTCGGCAAATGCATGCACGGAGAAACGACAACAAGAGGGAGGAAAAAGCGAACCGATGCTTGCCCGCCAACATACAGATTTGGGTCTATCAAAGATCCGTACATCCTGGTGGGCTTCATTAGAAGGCGGTTATAGGGAGGCAATTTACGTTGCTATCATTACGAAAGGGAAACGGTCCCCTTCAAGTGTGATGTTTCCAGTCAGCGAGCAGCTTGGCATTGCTATAATTATGTTTGGAAAGAGATCTAATTTTGTGTCTTGTCACTCTCCACTTTCCCTTTGCCTTGTTTCCCTCGAATATTCGCCTACATTAAGTGGAGCTACGAGCTCTTGTTGCGGAAAGAGCAAAAACCGAAGCCGAAAAATATAAAAAAACAGCCCCGCTTTTGTTTGTTTACGTTGGCGGGTACATCGCTCAATGCTAGTTCAATATGTTCGTTGCCTTACGTTTGTATGTATCTGTAAATAAAGCGCCAAAAAGACTGTAAGTTAGGGAAGATAAAATATAAGCTTTTAATATTTCGCTCGACAACATTGTGTTTTTGTTCCCATCATTACATTGTTTCTTTTACAAAGGAATTTTTGGAGCGTTCCAATTTGTGCACTTGCACTCTAAAACAGTACATTCTTTGCGTTACGGAAAACCTGAAATCACAGCTAAAAAGTTTCCTAATTTGTCCACTCCGGTATAAATTAAAGATAAGACTGGAAGAACCAAGATAACCTCCACCATTCACCCAACTAGTTTTTTATCATTTAAATTTGTGTGTGGAAAGTTCCTTCTTAATTGCACCTTAAAGTAAAGCGGACAAGGCAGTATAGGTAATAACAACGTGCAAGGTAAAGAGAGCTTGATCATTCATTATATCAGATTAGTTCGATTCAGACTTAAACTTTACTCAGACTTGTGCTTTTCTTAGGGGGCGAATAACTGTAGAGAAAGACCGAAGCCATTACCAAGGCGGTTCCCAGTACAAATTGGAATGTTAGGGTGAACTGAAAGAGGTAAATGGAAGCAACACAGGACAGGACAATGGCCAACGAGGTTGCGAACCCTTTTAAAATATTGTCAGCATATTTGACCACCATCGCTACCAATAGACCCCCCACTGCTTGTAGGCATATCAAATACCAGATAAAAGCGTCATAACCGAAAAAGAAACCATTGGCATGAAGTTGAGTCCAGTCGTAGGCCACACACGTGAAGAGACCAAAGGGCAGGGACAGGAAACTCAGCTGAATGTTGCGCATCCATACGGAAACGTCGGAACCCTATGTGGAAATCAGTCATTTGAGTCCGTTCCTGTAACTACACTAGAAAAACGGGAAGCACTTAACAGAGAAATTGTCCTCCCCCCTTTCTTTGTTGGGGATGACAAGCACTGTTGCATGCCGTACGCCTCAATGTCCCAGCTGAAGAAATGCTAAGTAATTAAACTTAATCAAAACGTAAACAAACCATATTTTCTTTTCCACATATTTCTCATGTGGGACAGTTGGTATCCATCACTGCCATAGTGTTCAGAGGAGGTTTGTGAGTCAAGCCGTATTAATTATAAGCATATAAAACATTGTAAAAACTTGGGCTGTTTCTTTGGGGGTAACCATCCAACTTATCATTAAGAGGCCTAATTCGTCAAAGTAGTCGTATTTCAACAGACGAAGTAGACTAGATAGATATGCCACAAGCAATGACACCCCGTAATGTGTTCGTATGCTTTTTAGACCCTTTTAACCCGTGTCTTTAGAAGGCAATCACGTGGCCAAAGCCAACTACCTAGTCAAAGGTAATTAGAAGAGCATTTCACGTACCTTGAGGATCTTTTCAAAGTAAATCCCCGCGAATCCAGAAAGTACGCAGGCCGACAAGGCGGCCCCAAAACCTATCCAACGGTTCTGGGCTGGAGTACCTGCAGCTTCTTTGGGACTGTCTGTTTGTGCCAACTGAACAAGCGCAACACCTTGAAGTAGACAGTTCGGAAATGAATCTTGCGTTGAAAAAGACACACAAGGGATGAGAAGCTCACCTGCGAGTAGAAGCAAGAGGGCAAACCACTGAGTTACAATAAGCTGCCGTCTTAAAATGGCAACTGTGAACAACGCAGTCGTCAGGATTTTGAGCTGATAGGTTACCTAGGGAACACATGACAACAAATAGGTCAGCTGAATCGAATTAAATAGACGGCAAATTACTTGGTAAGTGGCAGCGTCGAGATGAGAGGCGGCTACATAGAGAAGGTTGTTTTGTATAACATAGACCATTGAAGGTACGCAGACTTTTAGGGTGTCAATAGGTTGTTGGATAATTGTGCGATGCAACGCAATAACCCAACGATTAAAGTTACTTCCTTCCTCTCTATACACCAGACCAAGGCACGTGATGAGCTTTACAAGTTCCGACATAAGTACAGCTGCAGGGAAATTAAATTGACATTAGCAAAATCGTTATCATTTAATTAATAGCTTTGAGTTTGATACCTGTGGATGATAGGAACATATCGCCTGGTCTAGTTCTGGCATATCGCATACTCAACCCGAGTACCGCATTCTGCAACGTTAGTGTAACTAGACTTACGTACTTCATTGAAGTTCCACCTAATTAAACGAATATAAAAGTACACGGTAAATGCTAATTCAAAAATCATATTTATTTAAGTGAATATTACCATTACTGCCAACTTTCTGGACTGCGTTGCTAGTACTCATGGCCAGAGCAGCAAAAAACACGTTAATAAAAGATAATTACAGTGTTAAAATCGCTTTACTTTACATACAAGCATCAACCAATCTAAAACACTACTCTGTACAGGACGATGATATGCAACTGAACTAATAAACAAGCGCGCTTAGTGACGATTTGTTTTCGGGGTTGCCAAATTGTTTAGTGCCAGCATTGCATTTACTAATATATTGTATTATTGTTTGAATATTAATTAATTGTTTTTATTTTTATTAAGTAAGTTTTATCCACACAAAAGAAAGTACTTTTGTTTCACTTTAATCCTATTGGCACTGTGGGAAAGGACCAATTGGGCGTGTTTCTTCAGGGTCACGTGTCAATATTTGTTTGTCCCGTAGAAGTTGATGGAATACCTGTATTATTTAGTGTCTAACGTAAATATCGTAATTCAAAGGGCAGAAGACGATATAACAATCTAACACATGTATTAAAACTAAACAAAGACTTGATTACTTATTGCATTTTTTATGTATGAACAAGAAATTGTGTAATTGGCCAGGAGTTACTAGTTTTTTTTCTACTACTGGCAGGAAGACGTCATGTCGTCACAGACAGGATATAATATTGGAAATGAAAACCCATTATATCTGTCATGGAGAAAGCTTCATTTAAGTCGTGCAAAGTTAAAGGCTGCGGGGAATACCTCAGCACTGCTGGCCGGGTTTGCAATGGTAAAATCTAGATTGAGTTTCATTGGTTATAATTAAAATACGTTTTCTCTATTTTCTTGGATGCAGATTGGGCTAGTGGAAGTTAACTTGGAAGGTGTAATTCCTGATGCAATACTAATCCCCTTCGCCATTTGTACAGTTGTCCTCGTCTCCGTTCACATGCTGGCCTTGATGATCAGCACCTGTATTCTTCCCAACATTGATGCAATTGCAGCAATAGCCAGCCCCGATTCTTTGCAGTAAGAAAAATTTGACAAATTATTCCGTTTGAGCATAAGTTTGTCTTTCTTTTTTTCAGACTTGTTAAAGAGTCGCCACATGAAAAGATGCATTGGTATATAGAACTGGCATGGGCCTTTTCGACCGTGTTTGGCATCATTCTTTTCATGGTCGAGATTGTGCTCCTGTGTTGGGTTCAGTTTTATAATAAGTCGAGAAACGCTGCCATAGTTGCCACGGCTATCCTTATACCCGTAATCTTAATTTTCATAGTGTTTGCGTTTAATTTTTATCGAAAGTTGGTCTCTCACACGTACCAAGTTCGCCAATCTGGTATCCAAGATTTGGAGCTGATGAAAACTCGACTTGAAAACGGTACTTTGGAGTCCTACGCTAATCAGGATATTTAAAAAGCATATATTTATCATTATACTCACAAAACCAAAGTTTGTTAAGTGATCAGGGAGTCACTTAAATCGTGTCTGCCCGCTCTTTTGGTAGGCGAAATTACGTCTTTCCATTGAGTTTATTTATGTCGAAAACAAAATTTGTATGTCGCTCGTGCCCTTTTTATACCCTTTTGTGCAATGTGTGTGGGTCTTCTCCCTAATAAACAAGAATTTATCATTTTAATAATAACTCTTCTTTTTTATGCTACTGAAATATTAAAAATGCTATCTGGTGTTTCAAGGAGACACAAGATACCTTTGGAGAGATCACGACATAGTACCACGTTAGAACGTCTTGTTTGTTGCTTAGTATTCACAAGCCTTCCCTTGTCACAAGTTATCGTTATTGCGCAACTGTGAACGTGGGTTGAAAATTATCAGGTAGTAAAGCAGAATAGCTTTTACCTGGTTCCAATTGATACCAAATAAATCGTACGACTTTCGTTCTTCAGCACTGAATCGTGAAAGCTGCTTGGAGTCGTCAGTCAGCCACTACACAGTGCGAACTGTATACGGACACCTTTCGGCCGTAGGCAATTTTTGAGTGTCGCAAAACCATTTCTTACAATGGCGAAAGTTGTAAGGTAAGGAAATTAAACACAGTTTTGCGTATTTGTATTTTTTTAAAGCCTTGAGTACCCTTTTGACCCTTAACCTTCATTTATGATTAAACAAATGAAAAGGATCTAAAACTAACTATATCTTCAAGGTAGCAGCAGAGTACACGATATAGTGATTCATTGCTTGAAGAGGATAAGATAGAGGAGCACACTCAAGTGTTGCTTTAAGCAATAGATACTCTAATCTGTGCATGTCATTGTTACTTTACAGCCCTTTGCTCGAGGCGGTGAACGTTCATATGCAAGTATCGGAGACACTTCGCAAATTGAGTAACCCCATCGATGATACAACCACGCGAAAGATATACTTCGATGATAACATAAGACGTAACGAACGAGTAGCTTACTTATCACGTTCGACTAACGTACGACGGAGTGCGAGTGCAAACGCACTTGTCATGATGGACGGAAAAGCTATACGAAATTCGCCACCCGAAAAGCAACACATGGCAGGCAATGGCATCTTAAAGCGAAGCGAGTCGTACACACCAAAGGCATTCGCTGATTTTTCCCTCGATAACGAAAATATTCAACTGACACTGGACGCAAGTACTTTACCGGAGCCCAGTTTGTCAAGAGAAAGTCGGAAACATCCTTGGAAAACAGTACAAGCTGTTTCGGCTCTTTTGCACTTACAGAAACATGCATCAACCTACGGGCTGAAGAATCATTCTACAGCAACGAGCATAAACAGCGCTAAAAACGTACGTATTACCAGAAATTAAGAGATCCGTTAGTCCAGAAGTTTCTATAATTAAAAATAATTCTAGGAAACACCAAAAAAAGAATACGGTGAAACCAGTCCCGAATTTCTATCATGGAAGAGGTTACATGTCAGTCGAGCCAAGCTGAAAGCCGTGTCCAATTCTTCGGATTTGCTGGCAGGATTTGCTATGGTAACTTTTTGCCACACCTTTTAATTAATTCCTAAAAAAAACCCTACTTTATAGACTGGCTTGGTGGAGGTCAATCTCAATCACGATGTTCCGGAAAGCATCATGATTCCGTTTTCAATCGTCTCTGTCATACTGATTTCAGTCCATTTGTTGGCTTTGATGATCAGCATCTGCGTTTTACCTAAAATAGACGCCGTTGCAAATACCCACCATATTGGGTAAGCCTATGCTATATTTCAAATTATGTCGTTTTTATTTAATACTGTTTAGTTTGGTCTATGAATCCCCACACGATGAATTAAAGGGTTACATCGAGTTGGCCTGGATGTGCTCAACCGTCATTGGTCTTACGCTGTTTTTGGTCGAGATTTGCCTAGTGGCTTGGGTACAATTGTACTCCTTTTCAATAACATCCGCAATATGCGTCACAGCTTTAATTATACCCATCATGTTCCTGTTCTTGGCTATTGCTTTGCATTTTCGGCAAAAACTAGCAATCCATACCTATAATGTCCGATTACAGGGACTCGAAGAATTGGAAAGTTTGAGAAGTGAATTGGAGGCTTCAGAAAGGGGTTGTTATGTTAACCCTGCCTTTGTTATATAAAATAGGATGTAAATAAAAACCCAAGCTGTTAATTTAGACTTGTAGAATTGCAAAATTCAATTGTATGTAATACAAGGTGTTTATTTCATAATGACATCCGGATCTTATTGAAGTTGGTCTTCCAGCTCCGGGAATTGGCAGCTCCGTAGATTCTTTAACCGTTTAGACAGCTTCAGGTGTCTAGGTCAAATTTCTTTTCTAGTTTGTACAGGTTTTTGGCATGGATTTCTGCCTTCTTCTGCCCTAGGCTGGCAGGGCTAGCGGAAGCCGAGTCGCCATTGTTTCGGATAGATAAAAGAATGGGAACTATCTGATGGAATGCCCCAAAATCAGTTCTTATTGGCACGAGATTGACGAGCCTTATAAACTCTGTATGGCAAGGACAACTGGGAAAAATAAATGGGGAAAAATATTATAGCGATGGAATGCAACTCACGTTCGCAAAACACGGGACTTGTGCGGTATCCTTCGGAGAAAAGTAGCAGCGCACTCCAAGCAAGGTCGCGCTATGCACTGAATGGAAAGGCCCCGTATAATCTGTATAAAAAGTTACCTGTTTGTCTCCCTTTTTACTATTTTTGGGGGGACGTGCATGCGTGAGGGCTAAAACAAGATTCCCTCTTTGTACTTTGTCCAATTCACCCTTTGTAACAACAATCCGTTATAAAACTCGACAACGATTTGCTTTGCTCCACATCTGCAAATTTCTTGCAATTTAAAGACGGGAACCCCCACACACGTATAACGTGTGATCCAAACACGTTAACATTTGATCCAAATTCAAGTATTTGTATTACAAGATGTTTATGGTCGCGAAGAAACAGGCACTACTTGCCAAATAGGATTAGGCTCCGTAGAACTTTCTCGTTTGTTGTACGGTTTGTACCAAGGCTTTTAACTTGGCACTCCTAAAAATAATAAGAAAAGAAAAAGAAAAGCATTGTATACGTTTGTACGGATTATATAACACATTTAACTTACTGATCAGCAAGAACGTTGTGTACTTGCTTAAGTTGCACCGAATTTAGCTGAATTTCCATTGCGTCGTTTTGCTTGACCGTCCTTTGCTTTTCCAATTCCCTACTCTTGCGCTTGAGCTTCTCCAGGACAATCTGTAAACTTGCTAAACTGTCCCGAGTTTGGCGTAAGTCATTCTTCATTGCAATTTCCGCATCAGAAACAACCGGCGAGCTCTTCTGAACATGCAGCAGTACGCTCTCAAGCCTTAAGAACAGCGTATTATACAACAAGGTCTAAGACAACAAATGACGTGTCACCTCTCCATGAGCTGATTTCGCTTCTCCTTAGCGTCCTCGTATTTATCCGCCAATACATGTGCAGTCTCGGTTAACTCGCTTTTTGCTTGACTCAACATTGACATTTCCTCCAATTGCTGCGTCTTTTGCATTCGTGACAAGCGAGACCTAGTAACAAGCTCAAACTGCTTCAAACTGACGTGTCAACTGATCCCGAACTTACTTCTTTTCAATTTCCTCGCGCGCCAAGTCTTGTTTCAAGATGTACTCTTCTCGCAGCACTTGGAGGCAATGAGTGAAAAGCTGCACCACGAGGCAATTGTAAATGCAAATTTCTTGAGAAACAAGACATTCAAACTCTCAAATTGGAATACCTGTAAAGCTTCTTGCATGGGAGGTTCTGGTCCTGACAGTTTCAGTTGAGGCTGGGATGTTTTCCTTTGCAGCAAGTGGCGAATATGGTTTTCAAATTGGTTTTTCGAAACCTATTTACAATAGAAAAGGCTGTAAATAATAGAAGGCGTTCCGGAATAGCTACACCGTATCCGATATACCTCGACATTTGCCTTCGTTCCTTTCTGCAATGACAATAAAGACGTAGGGACGGAGGGCAATAACATGGGCGCTAATGGTAGAACCACCAGATCGTAGGAACTTAGCAGAGCCAACAATACCGGCGGTAACGGGTACAATACCAGACCTTGAATAGGCGCGGGGGACATATCGAGTACTTGCGTGCACACCACATGTTCGACGTGACTGGGTTCGCCAAGATTCAACGAAGGCTGATCTTTCAACTCCTCTGCGAACGAGAAGAACATTTCTGTAACTTAACAAAGTTTTCGACGAGGTAACTTCAGACTAACCATCAGGAACGTTGGCTAATTCTACTAAACGATGCACCATGGGCAAGGAAACGGCATGAACCCCCGCCTGGTGACTTACATAGTACCTAGAAGGAAAAACGTGAGATAAAAGGGGCCTTTGTGTTCAATTAGCGCGACAGAAACAAACCTCGCAGGTGTGGTGGGGTCTCGCAGCAGTTGAACTCCGCCATCCATATTTATTTCTTTGTCCACGATCAAGCCCGCTTCTAATTCTAACGCCTCCATCACGTGCATCACACTTTGGGCTGGCGAGTACGTTGCCGTGCTAATATGGGACCAGGAGAGCAGCGACTACGAACGAAAACCGTTAAGAAAAAACGCTTCTTCGTAAAAAACGACGAAGATTTTTAATAAAAAAGGAAATGCGCACCTCTAAATCATCATCGTCATCCCCAGTGGATTCGCCCTCCACGCGAGGCAAAATGATGCCATGGTACAGTGTCAATCCCGCCGTTGCCAAAACCAACATTGGTGGAGTAGTGGACAAACACAATAAGGCGCAAGCATCCGAGCCATAATTATCATCGGCTGGCGGGAACATGGGCACCGGACCGTGTACCGTGGTGCGGCTTTTGGACGGCGCCAACAAGTTACTAATAAACGTGTAAACATAGCCATTGCCTTTGAGTACATAGACAGGCCATTCCAATTCCTTTTCCTTCCCATCCTCGGCCAGAATGTTCCCGTCGGTCAGATGGCTGTGCTTCAACGAGAGCCTGGATAAGGCACGTTCCGGGGAGATGTACTTGGAATGATTAGCGCTATTCAGAGGCAAACCAAAGTCAAAGGAAACGGCCACCTCCCCAAGTGAAGCCGAAAAACTCAGTTTCTTGGTCACGAGACTCTGCCCAGTCGTTTTGCCCACCGGGATGACTTGCTGGGCATGTTCGGGCTCATCCAGGCGGTAAAGTCTATGAAAAAGGAAAATTTGCTTCCGATTCAAGAGAATTCGGACGTCCCCCCCCCCCAAAATATGACTCACCTCATGCAATTATCCGACGTTAGGACAAAGAGATGGGTGTAGTTTGGCGAGCCAGGGTGCCAGGCACATTTCTGGACGATGATATTAGGATTGTACCAGGTTACCTTTTCGCCAAGAGGATAAGATCTAGCAAAAAATAAAAAAATAAAAATTAATTTTAAGAATAAAAGTAATTTTTACAAAAATAAACGTGAAGATTTTACTTGACAGAGATTTTCTCTTTGAAGTTGTCTTGTCTAATGTTCCAGTGATGTGGCAACTCGACAATTACAACACCTTGAAGACCGTACAATAGAACACTGGTACCATCAGGACTGGGAACGACGTATTTGACTGGAAACAAGGGCGGATCCGTCAAAACGAGCGTCTGAAATGCAGAGAGAAATTGTAAATAAAAAGAAAATCGCAAATAAGAAGCAAGTTATCAGCGATCGACGCGTCTTCTTTGCTGTTAAAGCGTCTTGAAACTTGCTGGAAGGAATAAATGAGGCATAATGGTGGAAAAACGATAAGAATTAAAGTTGTCTGTTTTACTAAGCTCAAGCCAACGGCTGACAAGCAAAAAGAAAGCCAGCATCTCCCTCTACTACTTTCATTGAAGGCAAGCCTGGCATTTGTCTAACTCTGTCTGCTCCATTTAAACTTGGTAATGACAAGGGTGTCAAAGTTGCCTTTGCCTGGCTCTACTTTACATGTCCTCTTCGCTCCCACCACAAATCTCATTATTATTAAGCCAAAAAAACCTCACGAGATACCCAAGCCAATGGTCCGTGCAACTCTTTTCCGTTTCTTCTTTTCTTTTTCTTTCCCTTTTACTTTTGTTCATCAAGCTCCGAGTTTTCAATCGACCGAAAGGCACTGCTTTTGTCTTTTTCTTTCCCAACCGCCGCCCACCGTCGGTCGCTTGCAAAAGCATTCCCCCGTCTTCGCATCCATCGCACGCCTTCGCTTTTCACGTTATGCAAATGAGCGATTCAACCCCTCACCCATTGACGCAGGAAGTGCATTAAAACCCTAGGAAAGACCTCTTATCAAGTCGAAGCAAGGGTTATACACATCGCCCCGACGAGAGAAAAAAAAAGGAAAATAAAAAAAATACCTAAAAGACACCCCCGAGTCTTTCCTACACTCCTCCCTTCCTTTAGGGACTCTTTTTAACTTTCTTTCGCCGACTCCCAATGAACTTTTAAATTGACCAGGACCGGAAAACAAAGCCATTCTTCCAATGTCGCGCCTAAATGTCTCTCCTCGGAGCTTTTAATAAGGTTATGCATACAACTGCAGCACTTTCCCCTTGGCAACGTGTGAAAAGCGAGGCTGAGCCCTCAGTAAGAACTCGGGCAAGATAAAAGAAGAGCAATTAGCCCAGAGACAGCTCTTGGTGTCAATTAACGAAAACGATTTAGAAGTTTAAGGAGTATCACAGCTCCAAAAGTAAACTCCTAGCAATCTAGCTCCGGCTTTAAGATTTTATTTACGGAAAAAACGAAACGAAAAGATCGGTAAAAAAACACAGTCAAGGAGAAAAAAAAGGTAAAATAAGCGAGAAACTTCTTCAAAGTGCGGCTCATAAAGTCCCCAACTGTCCAAGCTGCACAATAGCGACCTAATCGGATTCAAAATTATATGACACATGTAAAAGTTTGGCTCGCTCGCCAAATTGAAGGTTTGTGCCTTAGCCGTATACATAGAAAAGCCAAGGCCAACGCAACAAAAAGACTCGAAATTAAAATACAAACGAATGTGCTTCATCCCCTGTTCCCTTTATCATTATTTTTTCTTAAAAACGCCCGCCTTACCCTGATAATGATTCCTCCCCCATTTCCTCCTCGCTCCAACAATTCAATGGCCCAAACTCGGTTCTCTCTTTCGCTCCTGCCCACGTTGTATTCCGGATTCCCAGTCGCACTATAGTGACTTCAGCTCCCGCTTACCCATTACGGGATTTTTATAATTGCCAGCCGGGGAAATGCAAAACGGTTTTAATCAGACCGGTCGCCGGGCCATTAAGCTCAAGCGCCAGGGGTTACCCAAAAAGCTAGTATGGTGCATGGGTGGAAAAGAAAAAGGCGCAGGGCGGGAGAAGGAGGGAAAAGGAGAGGGTTATCTATGGATGCTGATGCTGGGAAGAAGATTCGTTCGGGAGTCCCGGCCGGGGCTTCGCCTTGAAAGCATTTCCGGCCGCTTCCTCAGGGACTAATTAGGCGCAGTGGCTGATGAGTCGGAAGCAGAGCTCCCGGCCATATCGGCTCCCATATCAGCACATCGCCTTACCACGATAAATAAGACCTGCAGCATAACTTAAACTCGAGCGGCTTGCATCCCCAACCCAAACACACACACGACTCATCCCGGTGAAGTTCAATCCTGACTCAACTCAGCCCTTTCTCAACAATTCAAGCTTTGTATTCGCGGCTATAAGCGCTAAGCACAGCCAACAAAAAAGTTTTATTTTCAGAAACCTAAAAGCGAAAAAGAACCGTACACGTACACGTGAAATCCCACCGACGAATTATGGCTATAATCCAAGACTAGCTAAAAACTGAACAGTTGAGAAGTAATGTACCAATGCTATATGCGATTACAAAAGACGAGGCAAGATGGGAGTAAACAGGTTAGGTCCTTCATTCATGTACCGAGACAGGGGCTTGTGAGCAATACCTTATGCAAATACCAGACTAGTATTTGCAAATACCATTAAAGATCTAGGCTCATGCAAGGAGCATTACTTGCAGGCTTAACTGAGCATTACATGCTAGGATTGCCAACTATGATGAAGGAATGCTTCTTGTTTCTTATTTCAGGTCTTATTTCACGTACAATACTGATAGAAAAAACAACAACAATAAGCAGCTTATTGGCCTATCGTGTAAGCTCCCCGAAAAGCAAATACTGAACAATAGTCCCCTTCGTATATTGAGATCAAGACAGCGTAAGTAGTCTGAATCATTAACAGGTTGCCTCTAGGTCTTGTTTCAAACTTAAAAAGAATGACCACGAAATGGGTGAAACAGAGCTTAAGACTAGAAGCAGGCAGAGGCGAATCCCACGGTCTTTTAGAGCCGGCAAAGACTCTCGACTTTGACTTGAACCCATTGGATTTTCATCAGCAGATCACAAACCGCAACTAAGACTTAAGCCGAGGTACTCAAACGTTTTGGGCCGAACATGTTGATAACAGGGCAGCTTCTGTAATACGGTAAAGAATCCCAGAGTGCTTGATTCCTTTGCCTTTCGCCCTCGCAACATCCATTTGGTCGTGCGTACGCTACATTGGGCTCAAATCAAGACCAGCAGACCGCGAAACGGCGACTCCCGTCTTGATTCAGCTTCAGCTTCACACTTTATAGGGTCTTTTGTCTTTCTCATAATTCCATTTATCCAAAATCAGTGAAAGCTTTCTTCTAATGGTCCCATATACTTGTCGCCTTGTCTCAATTCATCACAACTGGCAGTGTAAATCACTTTACACGGTAACTTGTTTCAGAAGCTATACTACAGGCTCATCTTTGTTCTCTCAACTGGACAAAGGAACTATCCTACGCATAGACCAGAAAATGAAAGCTATTTATAATTTCGACTTGAGTATTAAACTACAAACTTTGATGTCTGACTGTTCTTATTGACTAGGACTACATCTCCTCGCATGCTGGAAAGGGATAAACGTGCTTACTATGCTCATTCATTTATTCTGCCCAGAACAGATTTTAAGTACTAAAAAAACTAGGTGAGAGTAATTATCCAGAAGTATTATCTCATGAATTTATTAATGAAAATCAACCTTATGAAAAGGAAGAAATATTTACTTGATAAGGTTTGCTCTTATTGTTGGAAGAATCTGGCGCCAAGCTTTTGGCAAGGAGGCAACAATCAACATCATCCCAAATGAGGAAAGTATGGTCGGTCAATCCAACAATATTTCTAGTGCTCGCCCGACTTGGAGCTTCTTTCTGCTTCTGTTGTAGATCATTAATTAACTTGCTTTGGCTAAAATCACGAAATATTTGAAACTGAAAAGTCGCCATCGTGTTTACAAACGGACGCACCACCTACTCTGAACAATAGGCCAGGAGAGGCGGAGTTTCCTGACGTCAAGGCAGTAGTGGACAAAATGGCTTCTAAAGTGAGTGCAGTGGTGAGTGCGTGGAAAAGTTTTGATTTTTTGGGACTGCAGGTAAGCTCACTTTGCCGTTAAAAAAGACTTACTAAATTAGTATTAATATTGAGCTACGCAGAACAATTTTTTTTTTAGAAATAGTAATCAGGACTGGTTATTGGCGAGTTGAAATTGGTTTGAGGAAAAGTTTGTTGTCAAGACCGTATTTGGACTTTGAGGGGCGTTGCCTTAGAGCGGCTCGACGGGTCGGGTTGGGTTTTGACCCGCCAAACTTTGGCGCCCAAACCTAAAACATGGGAAAAGCCGTCTGCTAATGCCAGTATACAACGTAGAACGTTTAACTTTGTAAAAGTGAAGTGAATGCAGTATGCTAAAGCTTAAAAGCAGGTATTCAAATAATTACACGAACTCTACACTATATTCTAAGTAATTTTAGTTAAAGTTATGGGTTTATTGTTCATTGTTGCTGTTAGCAAGTAAGCGTCATTTCGAACAAAACACTAGCATCCGTTCTGGTGTAACTGTAAGGAAGGAAAATGGCGTCGTACTGAAGACTTATTTTTTGTTGTAGTTCGTCCAATTAAGTCAGCAATAGTCTTTGCATTTAAACGAGCTTATTCCGGAGCCAACTTCCGATGTTTCAATCAATCAGAGTTAGAGGTTGCAAAGAAAAGAAGACGAGGGGAAAGGCCAGTCAAAGAAGAAAAAAGAAAGAAAAGGAAGATCGGAGCAGAGACCCACGAGGGGGTCATTTATTACAAGGTTTGTTGTTGTATGTATATTGCTATGGCTATAGCACATAGCATATGGCCAAAACCTCGTTTGAATTGCAAATTAAGTCTGCGAAGAACTGAACTGGAAAACTCGGGGGCGATTGTGGCCAACGATAAACCTTTTTTATTCACCCCCAATCCCCAAACTTAGTTCTGTGCGCCCTCTATTGCTCCATATTATCGGCAATGGGCAAAACCTAGCGTATAATTCCTACTGGAGTCTTAACTTCTGTTACGAAGCAAAAGAAAACAAACTAGGCACGAGCAATCATGTTTTCTTTTCTTTTCTGCAGTTTTCTAGATAGAAATCGATGCGTTTCAATAATACAGGCAATCCTCAATCGGCTAGCGATCGTAGCCAGAGAAAACTGTTAAGGGAATTACTTGTGGGCGTGGATTTTGAAAGTCATGAGTTCCAGAAAATTTGTTCCTATTACGGTCGATTAAACCTTCCAACAGATGCAGTCGGTTTGTTGTAAAGCCCTCGGCTCACAAGCTTCATTTCGCTTTACCAATGTGGCAACATTTCCATGCTGCGGGAAAAGTTACTTCGTTGCTTTCTTTGCGGTACGTCGGCAGAACGGGAGAAAAAAAGCTAAAGAAAATAAAACTTTTAGGTTTACTAGAAATTCCCCAAGCTTTGCGGTGGGCAAGCGGGTGAACTCTTCATATCAGTGATGGCTCTTTTATTTTCCTCTTTTTATTACAATTCCAAGATTCTAACGGCATGCCTTCATTCTTTTCGTCATCCGTAGCGGCGTATTGTTAAGTAGCCAGCACTCTACAGTAATTTTTTTCCATGGACCTTTTTCTTCTGCAGATGCCAGACACTTTGCAAGCCTTTGGGGGTGCCGCCACGATAGCGGTTATTATATATCTATTTATTTTTTGTTATTTTGTAAATTTTTTTCGTTCCACCAAACACTACTTCTGGGCCATTTGTTCGTTCTGAGATACACGTCTCAAGCCGTTGTCTTCCGGTTCGGAAGCATGTTGTGGGAGGCCAGGCGACCGGGACCAATTGTCGATTGAAACTATCGAGTCGTTATGCCTCATTGAAAAGGCGCAATAAATCTTGCACTTGAAATCTTGGTCATGCAAAAGAAACCCTTTGTGTCCTTGTGCCTTCGTTTTGGGAGACATGGGAGTTCCTTTTATCCTCGTAAATAAAGTTTAGGGGGCTGTGAAGATGACGTAAGGGACCGGAGCTGTACTTGGGTTTTGTTCTGTATTACTGCAGAGGTTTTAATCGAAGGAAATGTGATCCATTTATTAAATAAGACCCGGGCTTGAGAAAGGAAAACGCGGAGAGCGACTAGGCGTGTCTTCGAGCAAGGGATTACGGCATCGAGCTTAAAGAGCATTACGTTTGATGGCAGACTATCGTCTTCAATTGGTGCGGTCCGTCTCCGTTCATTAGGCTCTGCTGCTGTTATTGAATCCGAAACGGGAGGCTTAGTTGCAGAGAACTCCACTGGAAATGAACCGGGCTTTTCTTATAGTGCGTGGCAGCCGTTGCAAGCACTATAGCAGAAGCCGTATAGCACAGTAACAGTAGCCAAAAGAAGCGGCAAGTAAGTATAGACTTATAGGAGAGCGAAACCTCCCCGGCATCGGGACGAAAAGATAATTGATAGCATTAATGACAAACGCGAACGCGCCACTACTCCCTTCTTTCCCACCCTTTAGTCCTCATCTCATCAGCCATCGTCGCGTCATCCCTCGACATGAAACCCAAGCGGCTCCCCGAAAGTTACTTTTATCGTTTTATGCGATTCTACTATTGCTGCAGCACTGTCGTGTAATGACCAAAACGGCTGGATGGCCTAAAAAGCAAACAACCACACTTACAAATATAACAAGACCATAAGAAGAAGGAGAACAACGCAATAGAAGACCAGAACGTCAAAAGTTTCCAGTATAACATTGATTACGAACTCATCCAGATTAATAGTGTCTGGGCTTCAGCCTTTATGGAAACGATCCGAAAAGGAAATAAGTTTTCCGAGTTTTCTTTCTTCTTTCCTGAGCTTAAAGAATCATCCATGATTCTCTATTTCTCGGGTCCATGGATCCTAATACTTTGGGTGCCTGACGGCCCAAGTGGCCTTCGCCCTTATGAGATCTCTAATGAACTCAATAACTTTGGCTCTTCTACTCCTTGCTTTTCTTCTAACATTAGAGCATTGTTGCTTTGGCTCTCTCTCTCTCTCGCTCTCGCGCTCCACCCGAGTCGTATTGTGAGTGTAGTGGCGCAGAGAGGGCGAGTCAGACACCCAGATTACTCGGGAAACGGGGGTGAAACTAGCAACAATATCCACGTAGAAAGGACAGCCCAGAGAACAACCACCTTCTGCCATAAGTACAGAAATACTACACGGAACCCGCCGCTTGTCAAACTGACCGTCTTGACGGGGAGGATTCTTTTATGATGACACCAACATTAATCCTCATTTAAGTGGAACTTGGCTGCCGATGTTACAGAGCTCGTAGCTATAGACATGAGCTTTCGCTGTCTTAGGGACCCCCAAGCTACCTAAAGCTAGTATAAGGTGGCCTACTGTTCTGATTTGATAAAGGCCGAAAACCTAAGTAATCCCTGGCTCATCATAGCAAGTTTTCGCCGGGATTTTTTTTTTTTTTTTTTTTTACTTCTAGCCCTCCTACATTTGTACATTGGACCTCTACTTTCAGTATTTTGCAATATCTAAATTTTTAAAAATAGCTTCTGAGGTTACATTGGAACTCTACTTTCAGTATTTTGCAATTTTTTTTATTTATTTTTATTTTTTAAATAGCTTCTAGCCCTCCCACAGGAGGTTACGTCGGACCTTTGCAGTATTTTGCAATATCTAATTTTTAAAATTTATTTGTTGGCGCGAAAAATCTGTCGTAAGTCTCTCTGTTTAGTAACGTGTATAGAGCTGATCAATTCCCCAGTGCCTAACTGGTCCCCAAACGGGGATAGCTTTCAAATGTAATTTCGTTTCTTTTTTTTCTCTTCTGGTGGAGTTTCTTGGAGTTCCATGCAGCAAAAGCGTGAGCTGCAAGCAGGGGTAGGGGGTGTGCCGCACTCCAATTATTTATTAACGCGAGCCACGTTCGGAAATGGCCAATAGGTATCCTCGGAACTCCGGGTCTCAGGGAACTTCAAAGAAAACAACAATTTCTTGTCTGTACATTTTGATTAAGGTCCCCGCAAGACGGGGGGCCATTCCATGGATGCTGTCAGGAAGGGTCAATTTCAGGGCCCTTAATGGGGTTAAACGTGACAGGTGCTTGGGAATCCGGGGTAGCCGTTGACAGCAGAGAAAAAGCAAGTCCTTTTTCTTTGATCCTTGGGACCCACCCTGAAATTGGTCTTTCTGCTCACTGTGCGTTCAAATGGCGAGATACGACCCCGGAGTGATGGGTTGATCTATATATATTATGGTTTTGGGGGGAGAAACTGTTGTACTATTGGCTTATTGTTGCGCGCTGTAGCTAGCCATGTTAAAAACAAACCCCAAAAAGAATAAGAAGTTGTGAGCTCTTGGTTTTTGGCCATAAAAAATGCAAGAAAAGTTCTTGACGAGCGTTGGGGGGGGGGGGGGGAGTCTGAGGATGCTTGGGTTTCTGGTGTGGCAATACTGATGTAATGCTAGCATTGTTGCATGGCGACAGATGTATTGTTTTCAGATAGACTTGAGTGATAGTCAAATGAAATGGAGTTTGCTGGGGCAGAAGACGTGGAAGGTTTGCATAGAAATGGAAGCGACTTGATGGTGAAAGTAGATATGCAAATTGTGCAAGTGAAATATACAGGCGTCTTCTTTCGCTCCCGGACCAGCTTGAACGCCGATTTTATGGCGACGTTCATACCATAGCTGCGGATGTCTCTATGATTTTTTTTTTACAGTAAATGCCGCTTATTGTGATCACGTTTGTCAAGTGAATATTGATTATATTAAGCGGAAAATCGGAAATATGTAATATAAATGCTACGATTGATCGGCGCATGAAACGAACTGGCTTGTTTAACCAAAGAAACAAAGCATTGTCTACTTTTGGACACTTTCCGACACGTTTCCTTTTTCTAGATTTTACTACACCCACTATTGTTTATTTCGTAAGGATTTTTCAACAGTTTTGATGGAGATGATTGAGGAATTCCTAATGCAACGGTCGCTTCCCTTTGCGGCAAATCTTTTAAACTTAACTTGTCGTAAGTTTCAAGGAGACGCAACTTCTCTTTTACATTTAAACCAACTTTCTTTTGTGTGTCGCCATTTTTGTATAACCACACGTCTAAACACAACTAACACTGCGCCTATGAAGCCTACTCCTACGCTTAGGTAGGGTTCTCAACACGATATCCGTTCTAATTTTCCGAATCAATTAAAGGAACTGATCATTCAATTGAATAACCTGCTCATTTAATTGAAGGGATTCCCCTAAGCGTAGTAGTAGTCTGGAAATGACAGGATTGTTCAAAACGACGTAAAAGCAATGTCATGGGTCAATATTCAAAGTCTTGTAGTTTCGTTACTGTACGTGTAAAGGTTCTTTCGAAATTGATTCCAATATCCGAAAATGTGATTCTAATAACCGATTAAAATGCTTTGGATTTTACCATTTTGGATCGGTTCTTTACAATTTGATTTTATAAAGCGGCTGATTCTAATAACCAGTGATCACAATAAGCGGCATGTACTGTATATAAATATAGCTTTTGATTGCATTATGCTTTCTTGCTTGCTGGCTCACGATCGCTATAAACGTCAGGTAAATAGACCTACAAAGCTGAAGTAAAACAAAAGAGGGGACTACAGTGGGTTTTTACGAGACGAGAATTTGGGCTTTTCTCGAGAGTTTCATGGGGCCGAGCACAAGCAGTCATGCTAAGTATGCGGTTTAGGAAATAAGATAACCTGTTTGAAGAGGATCAATAAGGGCAGTTTTGTCTTGAAAAAAACGACACATGGCGGCTTGGGAATATTTGAAATAAGTCGAAGAAAATTGCGATCTGAATATTAAAAAGCATTTTTATTTTGATTTATTTATTCGTGCATTTATTTTTAGTAAAAGAAACAAATCTTTGCGGAACTGAACGCCTTCTGCAGTACAGTATTTTCTATCTTTCGGTGTTTAATCTTGCAATTGCGCCATATTCTGTCTTAGTTTTATTTCTTTTCTTTGTTTTACGTTAGTTGAGCCACTTTTTTTTACTTTTTGTACCGTAAGGCTTTAGTAGAGCTAGTGTAGTAGTTATTCCGAGGGCAGCTTGGGATAAAGGATAAGGGCGACAAATGAGGCAGGACCTCATGACAGGTTATAGCCTCAACAGTAAGAAGCGGGCAATTGAACCGGGGATGCCCTCATTTTTTACCCGAAATCACACTCGATTTGAGCCCGGTGATTGGAAAGACACGCTTGCACTTGACCAAATGGGCCTCATAAGTTAGTGTATATAGTGTGAGCAGGACTTTTGGACTTGGCAATGGGCTGGCAAAAGCGGTTCATGGAGCTCTTCCGCGGGCTTTTTTTTTTCTCTCTTCTTTTTTCCCCTTTATTTTCTTCAAGCAGACCTGTCAGCGACCAGGCTTTTCTGGTATTTATCTTTTATTTAATGTTGGGTTTAGACAGGCCGATCAACGAGCAAAATTGTGGATAATCTGTCACGTTGCTGAATCTTTTTTTTATTTTTTATTTTAGTCCCGCCCGAAACTTTTCATCCATTTCATCTGTTCCATCCATCCATCCAAGTTTGACACGTCAATAAGTTTTGATCCCAATAAAAGTACATGAATGATGGAATTTTCTTGTTAAAAAATTGAAGGGATTTTCCCTGTATAGTTTGAGGGAAAGACATGGAAAACTCACAAATCTCCCGATTTCTTTGCGGTATTGACCGTCACTTTAAAAATTGTATCTCTTTGGGGTTAAGTTAAGCCGCTTTGACTTGATTCTCCGACTCTTTTAAGTTAGACATGACTTTTTCCTGTCTTTTCTTTTTCTTTTTTTCTCCGGTTCCTTTTACCCAGTGTATTTTTCTGGGTTTGTTTTTTGGGAGGGAAAGGAGGGAAATTTGCCTCGGTTTTACTTCCATTTGACTTGTAAAGCACGCACACAACATCCCCTTCGATCTTGCTTCCCATACGGACAAGTCCGGGCATTTCAATTGGCCGCTAACAAGGACAAGAGGCTAGTATTCGATCTCAATGTGGAGCCCCGGAGGTCAATATATGCCCTGGGGGTATTTGATAACGAGGCGATACGACATTAGAAAACAAGATCTCATTACTACGAGACAAGTACCGGCCTTGGGCCCCCGAAAAGCTGCTATGAAATCCGTACACGGGTTTGTTTCTTTTTCTTGTTCCTTTTTTCTTTTTTTTTATCATACAACTTTTATAGGCCTGATCGAGGAGCAATTGGAGCTGCTCATCTTAGAAGAGTTCAGAGAGCACGATCGTTTCAGTTTCTTTTTTCGATGTTTCTTTGAATTCGTCTCCCCTTAGAGAGTTCTGGGAAATTGAGAGGCTCGTATTTAGAAAAGAGCCAAAGGTTGGCTGGATGGATGTGTGTACTGTACGTACAAAGCAACGCCCTTGTCCGAGGGGAAAAAATAAGAAAAAAAGCGTTGCTTGTTTTGCTTTGCTTTGCCATTATCCTTCAAGTTTTAGGTTATTAGAAGCAAATTAACATGCTTTTTTATCTCTCAAGAGGACGCGCACTAAGAAAAGCTGCACTGGCTCTCATTTTCCCTTTGTCTTATTATGCATCCACTTCATCCAGGAGAAGTGGTTGTATCAATCAAGAGTTGGCTCATACTGTCAGGCCAGACGCACGTTCTTGTGCTGTCAAAGCTTTGATTACTAGTTTTCTCGCATGATTAAAGCTCTTACGTACTACTTGAACCAGCGAGCATGGAAAATAAGAAAAAAAAATAAACATCTCTTGAATTTCTTATAATAGCAAGAGCATGCTCACTGACTCGGAATCTCTATTCTCCTTGTGTTTTTGTCAAGTTTCTGTCATGCGATTTAATTAAGAGTAATGAAGCCGGTAACGAAGTGTCATTGGATCCCCGTGTAACCTTACAAATGACCGATTTATATTCCCAAAAAAACAAAATTTGTTCCGAACTCGCGGAAAGGGGAGAAAAGCGTGTGCCATGGCCAATGATGCCGAGCTTAACGCGGGAACAAGTCGAGGTGAAACTAATTAGTGGAACTGACGGCACACAATTGAAAATAGGGATTTTCGATTGGATTTTCTACTCGAGAATTCTAGGAGATGAAGCAGAATTCAACATCGGAGTAAAATCCATGAATATATAATTGTTGACCTCATTCTCCTAAAATTTAAATTCGATTAATCAATTTAAAGTAAATTTTTTCATTTCCATCAAAGAGTTTTATTGAACTTGGAAGGCTGATTTCGTCTTCAAATCCTCTTACATTGATCATACTTGACTTTAAATCATGTGACAGTTTTTGACAAGTTCAGCTCAACTGATTCTGATATATTTGACGGCAACGCGACACAAGGACGACTTGGCAAAAGTACTCCGTACACCCGACATAAGGACGCCGGACCCTGACAGAAGGACGCTGACCCTGACAGGTTCATAGGTTAAGTTTGGTTTGGTTAGTTTACGTTAGGTTATGTTAGGTTAGGTTAGACGTCCTTCTGTCGGGGCCCGGCGCCCTTGTGTCGGGTACACGGAGTCCTTTTGTCGAGTCGTCCTCGTGTCTACTTTCCGATTTAACGACAGTAAATAATATCTTTGAATATTTTTTAAAATCTATTTTCTGCGTATTTCTTCATCTTGGTGTCTATTAGTTAGTTATTATTTATAATATTTATATAAATATATAAATAATGGTATTTGTAATAATGTATTTGTATTATTTTTATATTTAATTTTATAATATTTATAATTCCATTTGGGAAATTTTATCATTTGATTCTTGTTTTTTCATTGATCTTATTATTTCCGATTATAACTCTAATTAATTTATATAATATTTGTAATTTGATATGATACATTTTTTAATTTTCTTATTGATTTTCTTGATTATTTCAGTTCTTTACAAAGGTCGGTTGAGATGAATTGATTTACAATTTTAGTTAATTTTTTGGGAATGAAAAGGATTAGTGGGCGGGGTATTTGAAGGGATAAGTGAATCTCAGCTTTATCGTGTTTTAGAAACGTAAATAATTAGTGGCATGTCAAGTTTGGTAAGAGTTGAGAAAGCTCTAAAAATGTGAGTCAACATATCTCGCTGAAAGGTTCAAACTTTGGCTCTTTTGCCTTATTGTCTCATCGTTTCTGTTGCAAACCTCCGTTAAAGCCAATATTTGAAGGATCCCGTTGATGAGAACGGCGAAAGCCTAAGCTTTTGGAGGAAAGGAAAGGCTGTCAATGAAATTATTATCTTGCTAATGAATGGCCCAATATTGACACGGACTTTCAAGAGTTGGAAGCCTCAAGCCTTGCCATCAGGAAAGCAATTTACCTACGGTTTTAACCGGTGGAGAGTTTTCCACCCTGGCTAGGGTCCCAGAAGCAACTTTTCTTGATGTCATCGAGATGGGAGGCTCTTAATATTAGAACCTTCCTTGACTTATTCAGGGGGAAACGGAAAAAGCGAATCTTCGTCCCCCATCTTCATTGTTGGGAACCCTGGGATGCCTGTTTTTTTTTTCTTTTTTAGGCGTGTTGGTCTATATGAGGTGGGGGGTTAGAGAGAGACAGAGGGAGAGGCAGGGGGCTAAGGATGGGCTCAGGGGAATCCGAGGTAGAAAAGAATAGACGAGATGTCGTTTTGAAAATGTCATTTCGCGCCAAGACGGTTGCCTTAACTACCTGATACTTGTCATGTGTGGTGGTGGTGGTGGTAAGGAGTGCGACTCGCTTGACTCCTTCCCTTTCCATCTCTCTCTCTCTCTCTCGGCCGTAGTTTTCCCCAACGTTGATCCTCGAGGGACGTCTGTTTTGATTTCACGGCTCCGATCCTTGACGTCTCATCAGCCTCGGTCCCCGAGATCACAGACAGTCGTGCGAGTAAACCACTTTGTCACCTCGACCAACTTTAGCTTTCCCGGCTTCTCCCTCGCCCCGGTTCGACCTGACGCGAATGGGCAAAAACCCAGGCCTTTTGACTCGCCTGTTTGGTCAACGGGGCTCACATGATTAACAAGAATCAGCGTTGATGGATCTCCTCAGCTTTGGCCCCCGTGTCCCCGAATGTCTTTCTAATCATTCACAGTTAAAGACGGGGAAATAAAACAGGACTGTGTCATGGCAATCTTTGTGTCTTTCCTGTCCTTTTTGTATTTCTTAGTATAATATAATATAATAGTATATTATATATTTACTATTTACCATTTACTTACTATTTACTATATATTTATTAGGATATTTACCTTATCTACACCCACTCCCTACCCCTCCCAATTTGTTATTAAGTTTTTGTAGACTAAATTATATAAAAGATTGATTGGGAAAAAATATGTATATTTAAAATTTACTAACATTAATATTTAAGGCTCCCGTATACTTTAACTTATTGGTGCAAAACAGTCGCAGATGGCGCTGATGTTTAGTCAAGTCCTCGATTGACTAGTCACAATAGTCAAAAACGACCAAGTGTTAAGACAAAACCGAAGCTTTTGGGCAGGATTGACTCATTTTTCGATTGTCTTGAATTTTTTTCTTAAAAATCCAAAATGGTAGTCTTATTCCTAAGGTTCCCGTCTATCTAAGCTATGCCAAGAGTCGCAGGTGGCGCTGATGTTTGTTTTGTGTATGTTGTGGCGCTGTTTGTTTTTATTGTTTTGCAAAAGCCTTGCGTAAGAAAGTAAAAAATGAAATAGATAGCTAATTGTCAGCAAAGTTCTACGTTTGTTTTGATCCTGGAAAGTGCAATTTGTCACCACTTTTTGCAGTAGCAGCACCATGTCCCAAATCAAGTCGTCGAACATTCGGAACAAAATTGCTCGAAAACGGCTTGTCAGATTTGAAAGCAATCTAAATCAAAAATTTTCTTTTATTAGCAGCTAGTGCACAACTAAAGGACATATTTATAAGCAACGTATTTCACATAGTCGCAAACTTCATTTGCATGTTAAGAATCTATTATTAATTGGAAAAAAGGTAGATTGGTTGTGCACTTAGCTGTTAGTGTGCTCAAGCGTGCTGTCGAAGGATTTTTTCATGAAATGTGCTGGTTTGAACTAAAAGTTGTTTCGAAATTGCCCACGCTAACCGCCTATCCCGAGCTAAGGTTATACGGGAGCCTTAATATATATTTTTAATATTTCTTAGGTTTATTTTAGGGTTGAAAATTACGGTTAAAGACGCTAAGGTTGTTGATGTCTTAAAGATATAATAAGAAGAATATCAAGGATATATGTTTAAAAGCTAAATTTTTCTTTTGTTTCATCTCGTTTGCAGAAAGACTTGGACAGTGAAGCAATTGCGTTGGCACAACGTCAAGATGAAAGTGAAACTTCAAGAAGGCGGTTGGTGGAGCAAAGCCGGGAGTTCAAGAGGAGCATTTCAGAGGCAAGTATATTCTATCTATACGCTGTATCTTAATAGCATATCCATATGCTTTAAATTGCATTTTAGGATCTTCCGAAAGTTGCAAAGTCACTGAGAATTACGCGGGTCACGGACTACGCGTCAAAAAGCTTCCTAGAAATCAAATACGCTCTGTAGTTTAAACTCGGGTTTGTTAAGCCACGTGTCAAAATTATTAAAACGCCCCCAAAAATGGAAACCAGGTT
Source organism: Lepidurus apus apus (assembly GCA_022832285.1). Taxonomy (NCBI): domain Eukaryota; kingdom Metazoa; phylum Arthropoda; class Branchiopoda; order Notostraca; family Triopsidae; genus Lepidurus; species Lepidurus apus. The sequence goes on along the minus strand of JAGJRO010001033.1, from coordinate 267,449 downwards.
CCCTGAAGTGGGGAAAACCGCGTCTTTGTGTTCTAAATGGCGTCTTTTTTCGCCCGTTTTGCGAGAGTTTGGGTTTGTTTTGTCTTCAAGAGGAGGAAACGAACGGTGGTTTTATGTCAGGAGATATGGCCCAAACTTCTAACATTGTTAATTGCAGTGTGTTCTTTCCGTATTTGTCATGCAGTCTTTGCGAGCAATCCACTCAAATAAAAAGTAAAGGCAAACTGGTTTGGGGCCTCTTTTCGCTGGTTGCAGTAATGACATAAGTCCATAAAAAGCTCCAGAGAATGACCGCAAGGCTGAGTTATAATTTAAAGGAATATAAAGATCCCAAAAACAAATAAACAAAAATGAAATTAGTATCTAGCCAATGGAAGCGTGCGTTGCATAAGTCCCCTTTGTGACGTCACTTCGGTGCTGCGCCGCGTACCACGTAAATTACGTCGTTGCTGAATGTTGAATAGGTTTTTCTGGTATAGAGTGAGAGGCCAAAGGACATTGTGTTTCGTTTTGCCTTCTTAACGATGGACTCGACCAAGAAGAGAGAAAGAGGGAATGGTAGCCGTGTACGGGAGACAAGAGGAGACCCAATGCGCCTTGTTTGCAGTAGCAAAAAGCACACTTGTTACGGTAACTGAAGAAAAGCAGGACATTCGCTTCTAAGAGATGGGTTCGGCTTACGAAGATTGCACTCTTAGCCTCGAGTGGTGATTCACAGTGTCAGGAAGCTATGATTGACATTTACGAGTAAGATGCTGGGGCGCCGGAACGAAACTTGAAGTAGCCACCCAAAAAAAACATCGGAATGACCTCACATAAAAGACCAAAGCCGCAGAATAAAAAAGCTCGCCTGTTCCGCATTTTTTTGTTCTTTCTTTAGGTCCGTCACCCTTTCCTCCTACCCAAAGTCACCCCACATGGATGGGTAACACAAAGTTCCATTCTTGGAGACTACTTGCTATGCAAATCTCCCCACTTGACTCGGATTGCTCTGATAAAAAGAGTATCGAGACCACGAATTCCCACAAAAGGAGAACTGGAAGGGGGGAGAAAAAAAAAGAAAAAAAGGGACGCCAGTGTATACAATTTATTAGAAATACCTTGCGTTCCGCAGATTGCATTTTATTTCCGGTAAGAAATAAGCGCCATAAGCTGCTTATATAAACAAGATGCTTTGGAACGGTTTCCCCTTGGCTATTCAGTGCATAGATGTAAGTTGGCTTAAGTCTGCTTTGACAATCCGGGTTTTTCTATGTATAGGCTACTAACTTCCTAAGCGAAACGTGTGTGGGTAATGAATGGCGAATGGTAAACCAAACACAGACATCATCCACTGTGAGCCTAAACGTTTATTTCAATAATGAAATAAATAAGATCTGCACCGAGATTGTTTATTTCAATAATGAAATAAGTAACGTCTGTGCCGGGGTTTGGCGCACTGGGTTCTGCTGCAAACGTCGTGTTAGGACGCGATTAGCGGGGAAAACGTTCGAAATTTATACCGCTGGAAAGCTGTGACGTAAGCCGGTGCCAGACGGCGTTCTCGGCCATTCTTTTGTAGGGTGGTGTTAGTATAGTATGAATGCGTTGCAGCAAGTGTTTGGGTAAAATATCGCTATTACTTTACTGATTTACTGCCTGTTTCTCACTTGTTCACAAGGATAACACCCAATTGGAGCTTAAGGCCCCGCCCAGGAGCCATTTACGTCATAACGGCGATACGACTAACGAATTTCAAATCCTATTTCTGCTTTTAATAAGTAACAGAGGAATAAAGAGTCAATGAAAGTTCATGAAAAAATAATGCATCCAAAACGGAGTTCATTTTTTAAAATAAAAGTTTGCGTTTTTTTAGTTGATTTATTATTATTTTATTTTATTTTATGGCTTGGCTGGTGGTTTGGAGATGAAACTGTGTTGGATGCTGGTAACATCATGGGAAAAAAATAAAGAAAGAAACTTCTGGTCCAACACGGAATTGAGTTTAGGGCTTGCGGAAAAGAAAACGGCGCTTGCTTTATTTCTGAACAGTATTTTAGCTCAAACGAAAGAAATTTGAAAGCTTTTTGAATTACAGCTCAGAGAGTAAAGATGTTCCCGAGGCCTTGTGATGGGGATAGTAGCTAAGATGCTGCTCTCTAAATTGTCTTCCGTTTGTTTGACATGCCAGCGCCCCGCATTGCTTTGTCATGGTATGCAGATTGTTGCTATAAATTTGACGCGGCTGATGTACAATATTGCGTGGGGAGAGACCCCGAGATGAGAAATATTTGGGTAAGTTTCTTCTCCCACTGGAATATAAAAGCAATGAATTTAACAGTAGGCTATATCCAATTCATGATCATACTTTCCTTCCTTTTTTGTCCTTTTTATGACTATTTTGCTTGTTTTCTAACTTTTTTAAGGGCGTAACTTGGGCTAGGATTGTGTCACACATTGCATTTAACCCTGCGGGGGTCTTAGTGCCTCATTTTTTTGCAATTAAAGCGTGTGTCTTAATTCCACCAAATTATTACAAACTAGCGGGAAGCATTAGCTCTAAAACTCCCAAAACAAAAGAAAATATAAGAAGATAATCTGGAAATGCATGTGTCACGTTGCGGTAAGCGTGTCGTGTCAAGTGATTTTTTCACTTTGTAATGAGTTAAGGCTGTAAAACCAGGGGTCGAGCTAGGGAACGCAACAAGCAGAACTGTTTGGTTCGTCAGGTAGCGTCAACTTTGTCGAATGCCATAACTCACGCATAATACCGAAACCAGTTAAAAGTTATCCAGGCTTGTTAAATTTCGCTGAGGGTTTTTTTAAAATTTATTATTATTATTTTTATTTTAGTTTTTGCGGGGGCAGGCTCAGCGTTAGAAATGCTGGTAATCAGGGTGGAGATAATTTTTTGGTAATTTAAATGAGTCTTTAATGAGTAGTATTTCGCTTTTGAGCGCATGTCGTGTTTGGGATGTGTGTAGGTACATTTTCCAGTGTTTTGCACCCCGAAGCTAGTCGAAAAGACTTATTTAGCGCGACTGTGACGAATATGGATTGCAACTACAAACCGAGAAGGTATATGACATGCAAATGAGATTCGAAGCCGGCGTATTTTTGTTTTTCGCCATTTCCAGACGCTCATTGTGTTGCAACAGGGTGAAAAAGATTTGGGTAAAAAGAAAAAAAAGAAAAAAAATAGAAATAAAAATGAAAAAAAAGACAGACCGGGGTCGTTAAAGGAGTGAAAGAGAGAGACAGAGCTTGGCAAAAGAAAATAATCAATTTGTGGAGCTGGTAATTTCCCCCATGCATCCAATCCAGAGTCCGGGTCAAATGCAACAAAGAGCCGAACAGCAGCGTCCACCAATGACAAAAGTTTCCTTTTTTGGTGGAGTGTGTGCTTTTTCAATTGTGCTTCTTCAATTGTGTCCGCCAGGATGTATTTCGGGGAGAGGAAGATGTTAGATGTGAGTGGTGTCGGTCGGTCTCTCTTCAGCAGCGGTTTTTACGAGTTTTTCTTTTTCGACGATTGAATCGCTCCGCCGTGGAGAATGGTAAATGGCAGGGAGCCCAAGCTTCCAAGCATCAAAGCTTGACGTACTTTAGCGAGAACATCCTTGAATAATAAGGTGTGCTGCTCTTTTGCTGCTTGCGTCCCTAATAATAATTTAAACATGGAGACGCAAAGGACGATAACAAATAGCTCAAATCTTTTTTTTTTTAATTTGCCTCCTTTTTTCTTTTCGATTTCTAGCATTTCTTCCTCCCGTTGTCTCTTTAGGGGGATTTTTTTTTTTTTTTTTTTTGGCTGAGACTATCGAAACTGTTTCGAGAAGACGGCAGAAATTATTAAAAATTTTATGGCGGCCATTCCAGTTAATTGCTTGTTCGTGGAGGTAACCCTCATAAGAGCTCATTAAAAGATTTGAAACCACCATCAAAACCCAAAGTAAAAAAAAAAAAAATGAACGACCTTTTGGTTTTCCCGCAACCTATCTTTGGGACGGTGATGACGCCGGTAGCCTGCCTGGGATCGGTTATGGTTATGCAAGGGAAATTCATGTTCGGCGAGTTAATGATGGCATTATTTTTGGGCCTGGCTGTTATTGTGACTGTGTTTGGGCGATTACTTTGATGATTCAGCTTTGGGAGAAGAGGAAAGAAGGACCAGGACTCGGAGAGATTTTTTTTTTTTTTTTTTTTTTTTGGATGTCGCCGAATGTATACTGTCGGGTAGCAATCTGATGATTGGAAGAGGTTCATAAATTTGCGTTTTGTTTGGTGGGGTCCTATAGAGTGTGTGTGCAGGAGCTGCAGCAATTTCTGAAGCAGAAGGCAGTAAAGAGGTTAGAGGTTACATGGCTGTTTGAGTTAATTAGTAAGCGTAGCAGTGTAGGAGGGAATAAAAAAGAGTTAAGGGCCAAAAGGAGTTGCTTAAAGCGCTTGATGGTGCATGCAGTATCTGTAAAAAATGGGTCCATGGCGGAAAAAAATAAAAGGAAAAGTGATTTCCCACCAATGAACACATTAGAAAAGAGGGCAGAAAACGCTTGTTGGAAGCGTATCCATACACACAGAGAAACACATGAGACTTTTAGCTGGAGGAGATAAAGCCGCAATCTATGAGCCATGCGAAATTAATGGTGATGAATGGGACAGGAGATTTGGAATGCGCAGGGTTTTAATTGCAAGATTGGGGCTTTCTCACGCTCGTCTGGGTCGCTTAATGCTATAGCAAAGCTCACCAAGAATGAGATTCGTATTTACGATAATGGTCAATTCAACGTTAGTGTTTGTGTAACAATACTCGTGCATTCTGGAGTCGCTTGATATGCTGCTTTCTTGGTAATTAAAACTACGGTAGTGAGCAACTGAGCATTTCGGAAAGTACGGAGGGGAATCCTTTTTTCTATTTTTTTTTAACTTTTTAAACCGAAAGAACAGGGCAAATAAGACATGCAGGAACATGCCGGAGTAGCTAAACAATGGAGTGATATAGCTTGGCAATTAGGTTTAGGAAATGCTTGCAATTAAACCCCCACTCAAATTTTCAAAAATCCGTCGCTTTTTGCGGTATTTGCGCGTAAAAGAGCTGACGCAAGGATGGTGGAAACTGGAAGGATTTGTGGTGAAGATGGTAAATTATAGCGTTTCGTGTAGGAAACGCAGGATTTTGAAGGCGGTGTAGGCTTTTTAACACGTTTTCTGCTTCAATTCGCTAATTGCTTAATTAAGTAATGCGTCTGTTGGTTTGTTTGCAGGAAATTCGGGTGGCCGTAGCTCCTCTTCTCAAAAGCTTCCAAAACGAAGTCGACAGCCTCAACAAGCGTAGCAAAGCTGCAGAAATGGCTTTTCTGGCTGTCTACAAGCATCTTGGTGATGTTACAGGTACCGCTTTGTTTGACTTTGAACTCTGTTCACTGATGGAAATATCTTCACTTTACCTTACCCATGCAAACCTCGTCTATCGCCAAGTTGACAATTGGAGTGCCGACTTTCCAGCTTAAACTTAATTTTTTATTCATTAATTAAATTACTCTACTTCTTACCGTTATTACTAACCTCCCATATACTTTAACTTATTGATGCAAAACAACCACAGATGGCGCTGATGTTTGTTATTGTTTTGCAAGCGCCTTAAGAACGTAAACAAATGATTTTTCAATTAGATTTCCCCACTTCTAGTAGTTATTTCTTACTTATTATTAAAGCCAGTACAAATGGTTTATTCCCTGTCTTTGAAACCTCCACTACGTCGATCTTTCCAACCTTGAAAGTTTAAAAATTTTTTTTTGTATTAAATTCTTCGAAAAAGCGCAGAACATTCTAAGGAGTTTAAAGAGTTTTTGTATTTAGTTCTAAAAGAACGCAGGTTTGGGATCTCGCTCGGAACGTTAAGGAGTCTTTGCCCAATTGACCCGTTGGGGATTTTCGCACTGTAAAAGCGGGATCAAGTAAGAGGGGACTCTTGAGTCAATCCTTGTATGCATGCATAAGACTGACGGGAGGAAATCGGTGTACGGAATTAGAGCCGCGCACTCGATTTGCATGGCTGGCCGTCCAGGATGGAAATCGAATCGAATTTCGGGTCGCTATATATATGTGTGTATATAAAATGATGGGAAACTTGAAGCTAAAGGAAAGGGAAATTGGAACTTCATATACCTGGATCAGGTCTCATGTGGCAATACGTGCGGGGTTGAATTCCCATGTCTCACACAACACAAAAACTGTCACAGAAGAAAAGGTTGCTTGATGCTTGGGTGCTCTTATAGTGGCTTACAGCCGCCTCACTCCACAGGTTTGGGCTTGTCAATTAACTGATCAGAGAGGTGGATAAGGATTTTTTGCTCGTGAATGACAATAATTTGCATCGAGGTTGCCCAAGCGTGATTGGACGTATGACACCTGACGAATCTTCAAAACCCCCCCCTAACTGGGGGGTACTGGGCTCTTTGATCCTGCTCTCGGGTTGGGGTACATATACAATCCATTCCAAATAATCCATTCGGGGTTCGGGACCGAACAAATGCAGAAAGCCAAAGAAAAACACGCGTTCGGATTGTTGGAAACTTTTAACTTTCCGGGGACCAAGAAGCTGGTCGGATCGACCTACTTTGTCCTTCTTTTGCGGCTTTTGGGTACCTGTCGCTCTCCAGCTCACTTGTTCGGATTCCCGCAATGCTGAGCGTGAGGCGAGGAAGAATTCGGGCTTGTCCCGGGGATTACAACCAGCCAAAGTTGCGGCTAAACAAAAACCCGAGTCTCCTGTTCACGGTGTATCGCTCAACGATGATTGACAGGTCCGCCTTGTACTCTGACATCCCAACTGGCATTGGGAGTTCGTTAAAAGTCGCGCAATCCTTCGCCAAAGTGCTTTTATTTTAGTTTTACGTATCCCCCGCTTGTCTCTGTTATTTTCGGGTTTTAATCAAGACAACAATGAGAGGAAATTGTTCTCTTTTAGTTTTTGGATTGTTTTTGTACCCCAATGTAGATACTTCATCATTTTCTTGCCCCTGACAACATGTTCGCAAACTAGTAGCACAAGAAACGGGAATAATGCAACCTGTAATTAGTACCACTTTGTCCGCTGTATTACATAAGTATATTCCGGTTTCCCCTCGCGACACCATTCAAGTAAAGGGTTGTGGCCTGTCCTGCCCTGTCCAACCACTTTCGGGGAATTTGCTCGTTCCAAATCCCGAGATTTGGGAGCCGACGACGAAAAATGCTTTTGGCGGAACGCGGAAGAAATTATTGCAATTTCCCTCGACCTTTTACGAGTAGCTTGGGCCTAGGGTCTTGGCTGTCTTTATGTTTAAACGTCGTCCATTGCGGTGTGTGTACGTATATTATGGATGTGAGTAAGCATTATGGGTTCAACATGGGAAAGTATTCTGGTGGCCCCCGAAAGAGTCGGCGAAAGAGCCAAACCTCGGGAATAGCTTTCGTAAAAACCCAACATAATAGTGTCTTTTGTCTGTCAGGGAACTTTTTCCTGCCAGTTCCAATTAAGACTCAAAGAACCAAACAAGATTGTCGACTTTTTCCGCGGCCAAAAAGCTGAGAGCCCGGTATTAGCGTGTTTTTACTTGGGACAACCATGCCATCCCCCCTTCTTTGACATCATTTCATTTTTTTTTTCGTTTCTGGCGTCCTGCTCTTGATGATGCTGTGTGGGTTTGGGCCACAGGAAATTCAAACCTAGGCTGGGGGTTTTGAATTCCACCGATTCCACCCCGTGGTGGAGTTCTAGCAGTTCGAAGGGGAGAAACAGAGCAAAAGGGACCCAGTTATAAAGGAGTTCAGAAAACAGATAAGAGGGCTTGGGTAGTTGAGAGAAATGCTTCAGAAAAAATGCTTCAGAAAAAATATGAAGATGTCATCCATTGAGTTCAACGAGGCATGCCAATGCCATGTTATGTTTACGTAATGGGGACCATGTGCAAGTAATTTAGCTCCCATTCTCGCAGCGACAGGTTTAGCGTCACCGCACTTTGAGTTCCACGTTTTCGGTTTCCAGACTTGGATTTAAATGTGTAGTGCGTTATTATGGCCTGGGGCCTTTTGGATTGCGAATGAAAAAACTATACCTATACAGACTGGAAAGACTCGGAAAGTTCTGCAGCTGCAAGTCATAATCCTAATGGGTCATAATTCTGTCATAATTCGGTTCTGACGAAGAGGCCACAAGATGGCGTGCGCTGTCCAGGTGCGGTTTGTTGTGGTTAGGCAGTCCAAACTTTTAACCAGTCCCCACCTGTTTCGTGTTATGGCTATTGGCTCTAATCTAACGCTTCGGGAAGGCATACATACATACACTACATACGTAATTCTTTGGGAAGTGAAGAGATAGCCAGGAAATTAATAATTATGAAAGCCGTCACAGTTGGACGTGAATCTCCAGGGTTCTGTTTGGCTAAAGGACGTGCAAGATTCGTCGAGATTGAATGGTTCGCAGGATCGCAGCAGATGCAATACAAGGTTGTCATTCTGTAGACACATACCATACAAAGACTCGAAGGCGTGGTCTCGGCAATGTGAAATATGAAGCGTTTCTATCGTTATTCAAGCAATCCTTCACAAGTCTTTCCTTATATTTTATTTTCCCATATCTGTCAATTTATGAGCGTCTTGCCCAACTCGGGCCAAGGACTCTGGGTTAATCGTTTATGGCTTTTAGATTAAGTCCAGTGAAAAAGGTTCCAGTTGGGAGGAGCATCCCAACTTTTCAGTGTTGTATTCAGCGAATAGCCGTATTTGTATTTATTTATCTTGTTCGACAAGGCAACCAACAATGAAAACTTACAGTTTAAGGCGATGATCCCAACTTTCAGTGTTGTGTTCAGCGAATAGCTGTATTTGTATTTATTTATTTTGTTCGAACAAGGAAACCAACAGTGGAAAGTTATCATTCCTGTTAACACCTTGGGTATGTGCTTGGCGTATAGGGGGCTTATCAAACAAGTCATAAAAAGCGAGTGAAAAAGGTCGTTTCTGAGTTTTTATCTGCGCGTCGTTTCTAACTGCTTGGTTAAGGTTGAACTGTTTATAGAAGAAATTTGAAAGAGATTTTCCAGCTTTGATGAGGACCCAAAACACACACGCCAAACAGGGAGGCGAAGGGTGTGGCCCCGAATATCATACGAGAGCGATAGAGCTGGTGTAGCATTGGCTCAGCAAACAGACTTTTATAGCTAGGAAAATATCTCTTGAACAAATCTATCTATTTCCTTTGGGTCGTTTCTCGTCATTTGTGTTGACCCACGTAAAGCGGTCATTCCCCGCCTCGTTGGCTATAGAGTCGTCTGCCCAAACTCCGTGTGATGGGTGGGATCTGGGATGCTCGTGTCATTTTGGCTTCTTAACGTGTTTCGCTGCTGGAAACTTGAAGTGCAGAGGTCTCCTTCTCTGGGGCCACCTTATTCCCCCCCCCCCCAACTTTTGGAAACTTAAATGAAACGATGAACAAATATGCTATGCAAACGATGCCCACCGAGCTTAAAGACAGGCGAGACAAGAGAGAGATACCTTGGAGTGAGTCTTAGCGTCAGAGAAGGAAACAAAGGCCGAGATGAGAGAGAGGGAGATGCTGGATGCACGCATTCAAGTGTTTTCTCGCAGGTGAATGGTGAGGAGAAGGTCTAGGTCACGAAATTTTCCTCGTGTTTGGGCTCAAAACTTTGGCTCCCTTTTCCCCAGGTTCGAATTATCCTAAGTTAGTGGCTTACGTGGCTCGCCTCACCTCGCCCATGGAATTAGGCTTTGTGTGGCGTTTAATTTGCACCTGGTGGATTCACGCCAAAGCGTGCTCGCTGTGTTATAGGGGGTGCTTTAACAAATATTTGGCCTTTTTGGTATTAAACTTGATGGCGTAAGAAGAAGAAAAAGGGGTTAGAGCGTTGAGAATAGAAGTAATTTTGAGAAGAAAAATAGTTTGAGAAGAAAAAGAATCGGCTCCTTTTTTCTTAAAATAAATAAAAATAATTATGAAGAGCCAGGGAAAATGAGGGCCACATGTAGGAAAAGGGACGCTGGATGGGGATTCGTGTCGTGTTCTGGCCCGGGTATTGAAAGAAAGCACAAAAGTCGGAGATTGGTTCAGGTGCGATCGATGGAAGTAATCACGAGAACCGGTTAGGTCCAATCCAGTCCCGCGTTCACCCTTTGGCTGACACCGCCAATCCGTTCGGCCATTTTTACAAGACCAAGCCCCGCCACCTCAGCGCAGGTCAATATGTTGGGTCATTTATGCGAAAATAGTCGCATTTTTTCTTGGAACAGCAACATTTTGGAGTGTCTATGCACTTTAATGGGTTTAAGTGTGAATCGCTTTACTTTTTAAAGAGGGTTCATTTTTTACGCACTTTTTAAAGAGAGATTGGTTAATACTCGAATAAATGGAAGTAAATTTCCAAATTTTCTGAATTTTTCGAAATTTTCAAAATTTTGTAATTTAAAAAAAAAAATCGTATTTTTTTAGGGTTTTCTTCCCTGTTGCCTTGCGTAATGTATGGACCTTTTTAAAGAGATTTGCTAATACTTGAATACAATGGAAATCCATTTCCAAATTTTCCAAATTCCGTAATTTTTTTTCAAAGTTTCAAATTTTTTGTGATTTTTTAATTTTTTTAATTTAAATTTTTAAATTTTTTAAATTTTTGTTTTCTTCCCTATTGCCTTGCGTAATGGAAGGACCTTTTTTAAAGGGAGATTTGCTCGTATTTGAATAAAAGGGAAATTATTGGGAGGGTTTTCTTCCCTTTTGCCTTGAGTAGTGTATTGGAGGTGCTGGTACATGTATTAGCATTCTGGGTCTAAGGAGGGTATGTATGGGGCAACCAAGGGGTAATTGCATTGAAATGAGTCGACATTTAAGATCGTCTAGGGGAATGAATATGGATGTTTATTATGTGACTGATTCATTGATACGTGTGTGTTATAAGGTACCAGTCGGTACCGTTTTCCTTTTAGCTGGGTTCCTATAGCGCATATAGCGTATAGATTAATACCCCAGCAAGGGTACAAAAAATGAATATTTTTTTTCGAGGGTTTCTATAGATACTTGCTTTCATGAATCAAGATGGACTACCTCGCACTGCACGCACATAACCCAAACTTGAGGCAATTTTGTTCGACGATATACCCCCCCTTTATTCCACCATCTCCTCCCGCGGCTATCATTGTCGTTCAACCCTTTGACGGTTCCAGGTCAGGTTATTCCGAGTCTAGCTGGGGCTGTCATAATGCTCATTTGCATGGGGTCCTTGAAAGGCTTGAAAAGTGATCGATAGTTCACCATAGAGGTGCAATATGGGCTAGACTCCTCCAAATGCCTCCCCCTCTACTGACACTCGGTTGGAAGACTGCCCCTTGACACATATGCATGCAACAAAAGGGGAAACAAGCTTCCTATTGGAACTTTATAGCGAAATAGACCGAAAAATAAAATAAAAATAACGAGCCAAAAGCAATTCATAAGTCGTCCAAAGTGAACCGAAAAGGGGATCTATAGAAGTCCGCATAAAGCTGAACCCCCGAAAAGGCTTAGTTTGATAACAATATATAGAAAGCCCCGAGAAGTCGTACCTGACCGTACCCCGGCACATTCCAATAACGAAGTCCAATCAATATGCAAAGGAGATCAAAGTGTATGACCACATCACGCACCCTTAACTGCGACAGTTCATGCAGAGGGTCGCGGGAACTTGTCAGAAGGAATCATAGAGAGCGTAAACATGGGCGAAGGGGCCGCATGTACGGTACGTATGTTACGTATGGGATGTATCACCCCCCGGAACTCGGGGCAAAACGCTGGCTGGCTAGGGGGTTAAAATGGCGGGATTTTAAAGTTGTAATCAAGCTAGCTTTCCGTGACTCATCCATTTAAAGTCCCCAGTACGCACTGTAAATGTACAGCCAAGTTTATTACCTTTAGACGGTATAAACTTTACCTATACGCTGTACACATGGAATGAAAACAGGATGTGCTAAGGCGAGAGAGGTCTCAATTGCTTTTCTCTGTTCCCAAATTGCCTTTCGAGGAGTTATTACACATTTCCAATTCGGGGGACGGTGTTTCTCAATGCTATTGTTGTATTAACTCTTGTCTTGTCTGGTTACCGGTGGCAGTACAGAGTTATTATCCTGTGCCACGTTCCAGATACTTTTATATCTATTTTTCTAAATAAGAAAATTAGGAAAGTATTCTTCCGTTCACCATGGACGATCTGAATAATAGATCCTGTTCGCAGCTGTTCCGTCCGGACGTAATCTCAGACCTCTCTTGCGCCTTCTGTATGCTGTGTCCATGTACATACTGTGTTTTGAGTCTAGGGAAAGATCATTACGATGATACTGTTGCTGTTTCCCTCCGCTGTTGGACGCGAGAGCTTGTAAATATGCAGAAGAAAGTGGGGTTTATGCCCCTTCCTGGTAGTTTTGAAAACACATGGGTCAGAATGACCCCCCGAATAACGAGAGATGCTTGGGGGTTTTTTTCGGGCTTTTTTTGAGACCTTTTTAGTTCCTTTTAGACAGGGGGACAGCAGCTCTATAGCTAAACAGATCCCCGTTCATAAATTGCGTCCAAGCGTCATATTGGGAGCATCAGATAAGGGCTCGGGAGAATAGCTATTATGCTCCACATAACTCGAGCGAAACTGACGTTGTATCGTCGTCTTTTATGGACGCATACAAGGTGCTTGTAGGGAGAAAATTTGTCGGATTCCCATGCCAGCGTTGGATATTTTTTGCGATTTTATTTATATTTTATTTTGTTTATTTTATACTCCACCTGCACCCTTTTTCCCCACTGGCGGCCCTGTATGACTGCGACAACTAGGACAATGATGTCTATCGTAAACACCCACAGCACGTATCCTGGAATGGACTTAAAAAAAGGGAAAAAAATAAAACTTGATAAAACTAAAAATAAAGCCTTCTTGCTGGAAGGGTCCGCCATGCATATCTGGAGCCCTGTTGCGTAATGGCAAGTGTCATTCAGGTACCTTCTGTTGCGCAATGACCTTGATTATGGTCAGAGAACTTATAGAAAAGTGGGGAAATTATGGCTTCACGTCTTTGACTCTGCCCCGAGATGATTGGGGTAGATATGTAGTATTTGTCTGGGATTTGTACTTACAGGTACAGTTACCGAAAGGAATTACCTCAGTACCTCAGTAGCGACATTTTGAAAGGGGTTGGGGGGAACGTTTGTGCTCTGAACCTCTGAACCAATAAGGTCTTTGACACTGTCGTTAAAGAAGTTTAAACGGAGAAAACGGGTGAATCCAAAAGCACAAAAGCAACGTGTCTGTGCAATTAAATATTCTTTGAGAGCTGCTATACAGCCGTGGAAGAAATAATATTGCTGGGAGGTATAGTAGGGGAAAAAATCCCTTTTTTCCATTTTTTTTATTAAGAAGAAGAAGCTATTGGCCTTGTGGAAAAAAGCCCATATATTACGTGGCGGGCTATTCAAATGCCTTGACAGGGGAAGAATAGCAACCAAAGCTACTGGGCAATACCGAAACCCCAGGGCAAACAACAATGAAGAGAGGCATTATGTAGGGAGTTTTCGTCTTCTTTTCCTTCTTCGACTTTTTTTAACATCTTTTTCTTCTGTAGGAGATTGAAGAGGAAAAGCGTTCGAACGGCCTTTTTTTTTACTTTTTCCAATTTAATTTGACTCGTCCACCGCGAACGCCTTCTATTTTTATTTTATTTATTTATTTGCAAATTTTGATTTTTTTAAAAACTTTTTTTCAAATTAATTTGACTCGCCCACGGCGAGCAAATTCCATTTTGATTAATTTATTTATGCATTTTGATTTTCGAGTTTTTGGTCTTTTTCCCACTTTTTTTCCAAACTTAATTTGACTCATCCACAGCGAACGAATTCTATTTTGATTTTGATTTTATTTATTTATAAATTTTGAGTTTTGGGTCTTTTTTTCACTTTTTCAATTTAGTTTGACTCTTCCACTGCGAACGAGTTTTATTTTTATTTTGATTTTATTTATCTATACATTTTGATTTTTGAGTTTGGGGTCTTTTTTACGTTTTTTCAATTTAGTAGAACGAGTCCATGGCGAACGAGTTCTATTTTGATTTTTGTTTTATTTATTTATATATTTTGAATTTTGAGTTTTTGTCCGGGCGGCGTGTATGAATCTTTTGGGGCTATGGCGTTTTATCCCATTCGTATTAGGCAAAAGAATGCTGCTGTGTTGGGAGCAGTTGAGCGGTTGCATATTGGAAGAGCTATAACGTCATTTATCAGGTGACATCACCCATAGCTCAACTTCCTGAAGGGCAGGTGAACCTTGAAAAACGCCTGTACCGTTACCATAAGATGCATAAAAAAGGAATAAAAAAAATCAAAACTCATAAGAAAGAAAAGACACACGTTGAGAGATATGTGTGAGAGAGAACCCCAGGAGAAGTTAAGTGGACAAGTAAGCAAAGCACCTCGAGGGGCGTTTGGCACTTGGGCGGGTCCAAGCGGTGTTTGGTAAGAAATCGCCAAGTTCAATATTGACTTAAGAAAAGCTCAAGATCTACACAAGTGTGAGAGACATGAGAAGGAAAAATTTTGAAAATTTTTGTCTGTTTGGCAGATTAGAAAAAAAAGGATTTGGGGAGATTTAGGGGGTAAAAAGGGTTTTTTGTTGATAAGTTGGCATATTCTTGATCCCCCGCAGTGTGGGAGTTGTGTTAAGCCATCATTCTATCAGAGGCGTAAAAAAAAAAAAAAATGGGGTCCATGTATGACAAGCAGTGGCCCACTGATAGGTGCTGCTGATGCATATACAAGACAATTTACGAGTTAGCCAGGTCTTTTTCTTCTTTATGTGCCTGGGCTTTTTGGGTTGGGACTTCTTCTCATTTCCCCAAAGCAAAGGCAAAGAAAGCCCGGAGTAATCTTTTCGGACTTGATGGTTCGCCTTGTCGTGTTCTGTGTAGTTCTCCAGCGACAAGTTTGGGGGGACAGAGTTTGGGCTATGCAGGCAATTTATGGAAGAAATCGAAGATGATTTGGATAAACGTGTCACCGACATTTATAACCGAACCAGTCCCTTTATTTGCGTTTACAAGCCAGTTTGTCTTGTCCGTTTGTCCTTCTGCGTCGTTTTGAGCGTTTCAAAATGTTCCCTGACAAAAGAATTTGGATGATTGAAGTTCCAGCCCTTGGAATAAAAATTTAAAAAAATATTAAAAAGAATTAGAAGAATGTCTAGTTAGGGACCAATACGATGCATATACGGAACAGCTGTGGAGCCGTTTCCTTTTTCTATTTTTTTCGATTTTTTTTGTGGGGTACTTTGTAAGAAGTCTTCCCGGCTGACTGGTCAATATTGACGGGTCCTGGTGGACCTTCGCTTGCTCTTTTGCATTGAACGGGAAGAAATTAATGAGGAGGTTTGAAGCCCAGGTAGCTGTAGCTGTAGCGATTGCTAAGCGTAAGCCCCTTGAATATACCTCATTCCTTACGAGCCAAATCTCACGAGCTCTGCAGTTACCGTGATGCATCAAGTTCTTTCAAATTAAGAAGCCTTGCACTAATGACCATTTCCCTCCCAAACAAACAAAAAGCCAATGCTAATAGGCCTGTTTTGTAAAATAAAAAATAAACACTTTCCCAATGTCATTCCTGAGGACGTTGCTAAGTTTCCACGTTAAATCGCGATTAGCCAAGTCCGAAAAAGTTTTGTGTTTTCCTCCGTGTCCGTTTTCTCATGAAAACGGGTGTGCAAAACCCATGCCGCAGCACTTCTCTGGTTTGAAAGCCCAAGCGGTAGCCTTTTCATATCGCCTTCATCTTGGCTTGCAAATCACCAACTTGCATGTAGTCACCCGAGCAGCAGCAAGCAAAACGCATGGGACCCTTACCTTTTATCTGTTCCATACTTCTATAATCTTTTCATGGACTAGGAACTATTGTCTCACAATTAATGACCATTCCGATGCCCATCATTCAGTGTCCCACGGAATGTTGGGAACCCTAGCAGGGGGTTAGACTATTGGGCTCATGGGTGTAAAAGTTCAGGGATTTTCCAAAGGTTTGGCGCAGTTTACATTCCCCCACTCCTCCCCACGAAACTCGTATCCTAATCTTTGGCATCATAAAAACCGCTCCGTCAATTCCTCGATTGACTAGTCGTCGCGATAGTCAAAACCGACCAAGTGTTAAGGCAAAACCCAAGCTTGTGTGCAGGATTGACTCATTGTTCTATTTTCTTTAATTTTTTCTTGCAAATTTTCTATCATTCAAAATGGTAGTATTCTTAACCCTGCCGTATACCTTAACTTATTGATGCGAAGCAGTTGCAGATGGCGCTGATGTTTGTTATTGTTTCGCAAACGCCTTGCGTAAGAAAGTAAACAAAGAGATAGCTAATAGCAGCAAGGTTTCTACATTTATTTTTATTCAAAGTGCAATTTGTCACCACATTTTGCTAGCAGCACAATATCCCAAATCAAAACAAAATTTTTCGAAAACGGCAGATTTGAAACCAATCTAAAACAAAAATTTTCTTTTTTTTTAGCAGCTCGTGCACAACCAAAGGACATATTTATAGGCAATGTATTTCACATAGTTGCAAACTTCATTCGCAAGTTACTAATTTCTTATTAATTCGAAAAAAGGCAGATTGGCTGTGCACTAGCTGTTAGTGTGTTCAAGCTTGCTGTCGAAGACTTTTTTCATGAAACGTGCGGGTTTTAACCAAAAATTGTTCGGAAGTTACCCATGCTAACCGCCTATCCCGAGCTAAGGTATACGGGAGCCTTAACAATGAATTTTGGCTGGGGCTAGAGCTTACAGAAGGCTGGGAAGTACTGTACAATACTGTACAGGAAAGTTTGCCCTGAGAAAAGGTGAAAGAAGATGGAAGTATACGGGTATACGGGAGCCTTAATAATAATAATAAAAATAAAAATTCACCGATCCTACTTGTGATGAGTTATAAATAAACACGTAAATAAAGAATATATATATATATATATATATATATATATATATATATATAAAATGACAAAAGGGATTTGCAATAAAATATACAATAAATAAAAAAATCTTTAAACAAAAAATATAAAAATATAAAATCTTCTTTATACAATAAATAAAAGTAAAATAAAAAAGAAGACGGCAATAGACTTAAGTATTAAATAAGGCATGTACATCTACTTGTCCAAAACCATAAACACTATTGATAGGTGATACTAAGGAAATTTCAATAAAAGTAGTCGTCAAAACGATGGCATTTAACTTGAAAAGAAACATACGTAAGGCAATAATAATAATAATAATAAATATAATAACGAATCTAGAGCAATAAGGAAAAAAGCTTAATAATTCTACTAATAAATATTACAAATTAAAGAAATATCGAACATCTGTATCCGGTGGGAATGATATAAGAACAAGGAAAATTTGGGATTGGGGGGTTCACGGCAGGATACTTTTATCGATAAGCTTGAATTAAGTATGAATTGTGAGGTGGTAGACCACTTATCGATTTGGTATACTGCTGCGAAAGCGTTAGATTTGTGATTATTATCCTCCCACCCTCCTACGGATTAAGAGTTGAAAACTCCGCAACAAGTTTACGGTCGTGCATGGGAATGTTGCTGCTGTGGCCATGCTGTGGTGACGTTGGTTTGGTGTCTGCAGGGGTTTCTAACACCTCACGAGACACTTAGCGCTCATCAGTCATGTTCGTAATTGGGTGAGGAGCATTCCAAGTTGCAAGCCGGACCTCCAAGAAATACTTTTTGTCATCTGTACACGAATTCCTTCCTTTATTAAAAAAATTCTTACAAATTTTTTCTTAAAAAACCCAAATATTTTTTGTAATTTATTTTTTTTCACGTTTTTTTCGAGGTGGTGGGTCTGCTAGACCCTTGGTTTTGTGACAATTTTACCAGCCCAGGGGGAAAATAAGGAAACTTGATAAATAGAGGCCTAATGAAGTGGTGATTGCCTCATTTATCACCCAATCTTTGGCCTGCTTGGTTGGGTCTAATCTTGGGCGTAAGAAAAAGCGCAGCCATTAGTGTTGCTGACCCGTTTTCGAAGGTTTGGGACACGTTGTAAGGACCGTGTCTAACTCACCTTTAACATATGTTCGGATTTTATTAGCTTTGTTTTTTTGGGGTCCTGTTTTGTCCCCTTTGGTTTCTAGGTAGAGTCAATTGAGATTGAGATTGACTTGGGGTGGAATTTCAGCATTGGAGAATCAGCCCCTGTCGTTGGTTATCCCCTCGAAAGTATGGGATCTACAAACCCGTGTGGCGGACGGACTAACAAATGCAAATGACAGGCTGAGTATGGGAGAGACACCCGAGAAAACTAAAGTTTCCCAGCAAGAATGTCCCCCTTCCTCTGGTGGGGGGGACCTGATAAGCTAAACTGATAAGGAAGTCACCGTCTTGGACCTTCTTTATACCTTTTATCGATGCCATCATTCTGGTTCTTAAAGCCCAAAAGGAGGACTTTTGGGTGGAGAAGTTATAGACAAGTTCTTTGGGAAACATGAAACGGTTTGTTTGAGCCATACAGAGAGTCTTGTTGTTTCAACTTGTAAATCTCTTTCTTCGACTTGAAATGTTGTAGAAGCAGGACCAGCGCGTTTTACGTTCCTGTTATTTCCTTTCTTGCCTGATTGGAAATGAGTCTCAAATAATCGCAACTCTTTTCCAAAAAAAATTCCCAATTACAACTATTTCCCAAAATTCTTTTCCAATTACAACTATTGCCCCAAAGGAGTAAATCTCCGGAGATTCCAGTCCGGTTTGAAAAGGTACGGTGTAATTTTTTTTCAGACTTTTTCACTTCTACAAAATAAATAGGCGTATTTAGCCTGTAGAACGTCTCAAATAATTACAAAATACTTATTACAATTAAACTATTTCTCAACCGGAGTAAATCTCCGGAGATTCCAGTCGACGAGGTTTGCAAAGGCACTTTTTTAAATTATTTTTTTATACTAATTTTGTTTTCATACTTTTTAATTTTTTTTTACATTTATCTCGGAATACTTTTTCATTTCTACATACTAAATAGGTGTATTTAGTATGGCAAAATGTCGCAAATAATTAGAAAATCCTCTGCAAGAAAAGTCTGCGAAGATTCCATTCGATGAGGATGAGGTTTGAAAAGCTAACGATGATGTTATTCAATAATTTTTTTAATTAAAAAAAAATAAGATTGGCGCATAGGCATAAGCCTGTTGCCAAAGTTTATTATTAAAACGTAAATTTTTAAAAATCGTTTTTAAAATTTTTAAACTTTCTTACATTCAAAAAATGCAAAAGGGGTATTTTATACAGACGAATGCGAATGTTCGCTGTGTTCAACTGCCAAGGTCAACTTTTGTAAAGGGGGATGAGTTGTAATGAGCGTAATTGTAGCCTGTTTATTGTTGCTGCCAAGTTTAATGGGCGTCTTTTGGTGAAGTTGTGATAGCGTTTGGTGTGGAGAGGGGGTTCCCTTCTTTTATCGGGACCGGAGTTTAATGGCGGCTAGAAAGTTGTGATACGGTTTCATCCGGGTGAATTTCGAATTTCTTGGGAATGAAATAGTTTTTTGAGCAGCTGGCAAACCTTGGTTGGGCGCGCCAAACTTTTATGATCGCTCTAATTCCCAACTCAAGACCCTCATTTTCGGGTTGCTAGATCAAGGCTTCCCATCCCTGAAATGTCTCGTAAAGTACCGACAAGTCCTATTTCCTCAGCGGGACGTCCAGATCAAGTTCGTGAGTCGGGGGGGAAAACTGGATCCTTCCCAGTTCTCCAAGTGTTCTAACGCCCTGGACCCAAACACACTTCCGGTTATAATAGCGTCGATATCGAGGTGGGAACTGCGCTATAAGTCCTTTTAATGATAGCAGACAATTGTGCTATTGCTGTGATATAACTCTTATGATTCGACGCAATGCTGTGCGGCAGCTGCAATGCCAGGCTGATTAGCAATGGCGCGTTTTTGTTCAAACCGCGTTATGACAAAGAGACCAGCCACTCTGCCTGAAAATAAAGAAAATAAAATAACAAAAAAACAAAAATAATTCCACCAAACCCCAAAGCAATAACACTGAGGACCCCCTCTTCCTTTTCTTTTCCGATTTTTTTTAACTTTTTTTTATTTTTGGCGTCTGGGAATAAACTCTATAAAGAAGAGGAAGAAAGGAGAGAAAACTGGGCCTTTATCTAAGCTATCTAGCGCGGATTTATCTGTGTGTGATTTATGACAGGTTGAGTATTAAATTGGAGGTGGATTCGGGATTTTCCCCTCTTGTGTGCACCACTGCTGTATATTACAACGCTGGTAACCCCTGCTTGCTCGCTTTTCAGTGCGTTGGAGGGCTCAATCCTTCTAATCCGGTTTGATTCAACTTGATACCCTCCCTAAGAAAGTCAGGGTGATTTGTGAATCCGTTTTCGGGAGAATAGAGACCCTTAAACTATCCCCAGCCAAAATTGAGAGCTTTAAAACGAAGCAACATTTCTTGCTCTCAAGAGTCCGCCCTTCTCTTATAATAATGTGTTTTCAGTGATGAAGAGTGCAATATCGGGAGACCGTCAAACTTTTAAACAGTCCCGCCGATTCTAGCCAATCCCCCCTAATGCTCTAAACAATGAAAATCGTCCCTTAATATTAAACCTCAACCTCCCGCGGCATAGAAGGGAATAGGGAATGGAAGTTACCAAGCTAATGATACATAGATGAATTCGGGGACTCGTAAAAATAATAAAAAATCCTAAAAAATGGTCGGTGGCTGACAAAAGAGACAATCTCATTCGCAGGAAATGTTTTCCTTGTATCCGCCGTTTGTATTAACAATTGTGACATTGATAGGAAAAAAAAAAAAAAAACTGTATACATAGCTGTATAGCACCCTGTGGACACTTCCTTTGGTGAACGATCCTTATTTTTGGGGAGGGAAAAATGTTGGCAAGCTTTTTAACTCGTAAAAATCCCCCCCAAATACTTTTCTTTTCAGGCTCGTATATGGTGTTATATGCAAACGTTTTCATCCGAAAGAAAGTGTGCTTGCAATGTCTCGTTGCCGTCTCCCGCTGCTATGTCCTTGTCATAAAAGTGCCCAAGCAATAGGACTTTAATTAATGATTGGTAGCTTAGGTCGCAGACTCTCCTCTCCCCCTAAAAAAAAAAAGCTCAGTATAGCAATGATTTCTTAGCTTGTCTACTTCGTCATTTGTACGGCTCAAACTGACAACTACTCTAGCCTCTCCAAAAAATTCCACCTAGTCCCATTTATACTGTATTACGGGGGGGCCAGTGTCCTTTCTTTCATCTTTCTCTTTCCTTACGTCCATAGACAAACGCATACAGCAATACAGCAGGACAATTTACCTTTTATTTTTTTATTTTAGTTTTTGCCTAGTTTGTTAAAACATACCGATGTGAAGGCATGTAGAGGCGTCTGGGCCGATAGCGGAGCCATAGAGCCTTCAAATCCCAGTCGCTTAGACCATTTCTTAGGAAATTTGGCAGTTAGCTCTCTCAGTGTGTGTCGCGCTGTTGCAGCTTCCAAGACAGGGAGAGAGGACAAGAGATGATGAATGCGAGGACCCAGAAATCGGCTTGGCGGTAGCTGTATCGTAAGTCAGCGCGATGGCACAAAGAGGGGCTTTTATGCAAATGAGAGGATGCTGCTGGTGCCTGCATCTCCGCCAGACGAGGTGTATGGTGATGCGCTGTTTGGTGGGTCCGGGCCATGAAGTTACCTTTTAGCACCACCAGTTGGTGGTGTCAAAGGGCAGCTGCCTACTTCTTTTTAATATATTTTTTTATTTTATTTTTGGATGAGGGGTTGCTGCGTCATTGGAGAGGGTGATTAGCGAACGTTTTATCTAGGAACCCAGGGAAGCGTAATTCAGTCAATTTAGGGAATAATAGATTGTTGTCGTGACCGGTTTTTTTACATTTTTTTTTAGAACAATTTAGATGTTTGGCAGGGGGTTTTCACACCGCTTGACGTCAGCTGTATTGTCTGTGTTGGGGCAGGCAATACAGGAAATAGAAAATCGGTACTAAAGTGCTATAGGATATACTTTGCTCGCCTGCTCGGACTTGAGTAAATACGTATTGAAAGGAATAAGGGGGACATTGCCCATAAAAAGGTATTGTTCGTTCCGGGGGTGACCAAAATTGTGTTGTACAGTATTATTCACAATTTTTCCCATTAGCCATGCTGACTAGGCTGTCTTGTCAACTGTCGTTAGCTTTGGCTCGGGCAAGGACATGCTGCGTTAAAATTGAATAAAATACAAAAAATATATAAAAAAATGGAAAAAATAAATCCAGAAGCTTGGAACTCATAGACGGAACCGAGCCTGTAAAGAATTCAGGGGATAAAGAGGTGGCAAAAGGTTTTGGGGTGTTGCCAAAAGGGAACCAAAAGAGCTAATGATGATTTCAAAATTTGTCGTCATCAAAGCTGATGGAGGTTGACAAGTCATGGTGGCGATCATCAATCTGTATTGACTGCATGACTGGCTACTTATATGTCTCTATGTGCCTGCTGGAATTAAGGAAAATCCTGGCCTTTTTACCGCCCTTTTGGCCCACGACAATTTGAAGAGATAATACGATAACGCTTCACGAAGCTTTCCATTTTCCGGCTGTACCTTACCTTACCACCTCCACTGGCAGTGATAATTCCGAATCATTTTTTTACATATAAATTTCATCCGGGAGCCTCTATGGTCTTCCCCCTACTTCTCCTTCTCTCTCGAATTGAACAAGTAAAGATGACGAAGCATCCTTTCACCAGATTTTCAATGTTCCTTCAGGTTTTTCTTTCGAGATGGGACTTTCCCAAATGCCAATACCAGCAATACGGCACACACCCAGCTACACTTGACAAGAAAAGCACAATATAAGTCAGCCGCGAGAATAGAAGGAAATATGTATTTATTCTTTTTTATTTTGGGTTTTAAAAACATAAAAAAAAATTCCTTTATTCGATTTTTTGGGTTCGTGAATGCCAACTGAACATAAGGAGTCACGTTTTCCTGCTCCAACAGAGTGATTAAGAGTTGATGAGAAGACGTGATTAAGGACTGGCATTACGTGTATTGCGCTGTACTGTCCCTTTCACCCTTTTCACAATTGTCACCTGCATTGGCATGTTTGTCTTGCAAACACTAAAAGAGTCAACGTGCAGAAGGGCCCAGGCTCTTTTATTATAGATAGAAGGAGATACTGTACTCCCAAGGAAGGTTTTTGATGTGCCTGGAACGTTAAAAAAGCATTGGCAGAGGTTAGCAACGTACTTAAAGGCGGTTGCCAAAGCACATAACTTGTGCCTCGAAGTGTCCACTATATTTCGTTCGTAATGGGTTTGTGCGTCCGATTTTCTATTTTTCTGTACTTTTAATTTCAGTTCCTAAAGAAATGGACGCTGGCTTTGGCTCGTACTGAAACGTGAGGGTTTGTTCAGTATTGGGAGTCGTCACACGGTTTGTTGGGCTAAAGAAACCTCACCTGTGATCTTAAAGCCCATTTCTTGAGGCTTTAAAGCTTGCTGGAGTCCTGGGTGGGGTTCAGCCAGCTTTTTGGTTATAAATGGCTGACACGTGAACGGCCATTAGCTACCTTCTTGTCCTCGTTGGCATTTAAACATGTGTCTGTTGTCAAGCGCTTGGGAAACGCCATTGGAATCCCAGCGATCTCCAGTATTGAATCTTTTTTATTTTTTTATTCTTTTTCGAGGACGACCAAGGCCATATACCGATGGAATGCAGTGGCATTAATAGGAAAGACCAATTCGTACTCATGCGTAAGTCATTAAATCTTCGCGTTGGCTCCTCTGCACCAGCCATGCCGTGCTTCCCTTTGGCGCGCTAGCGTGCCTTCTGCGGGCCCAGCGAACGTTTCGTACGGGGCTATGGCACTTTCAAAGGGGATACGTCCCTTTAGGTTCCCCGCACTTGTGGTCCTTTTTGGTGGTTAGCTGCATGTCTGCTCGTGAATGTGATGAACGAGACCACAATCAAGGAAATAAGGTGGGATGCCTGGAAAAGGGAAAACATTGGCTTGGCTCTACTTTTTCCGTTCCCTGGTCTTGGTTAGTTAACTTTTCAGCGCTTATTAGCCTGCAGGAAAAAAAACGCCTAAACGTAATTTTTTTTTTTTTTGCCGTAATACGTAGATAGGTATTTTTCACCCCCTACGCGTAGAGATCATGGGGCGCATTTACGACGTGATTTGCGCCATTTTTGTACCTTTGCGTTTTCGATTCCAAGGTTGTAAGGATTTGGAAAACCTTCAAAGAAATTTCGTGGCGTGGCTTTTGAGACGGTTGTTGTTACTTTTGTGGGTGGCCAGGCGAAAGGGGAGGGTCAAATCGTATGCAAATGATGTGGCTTTTGTTTGAATGAGAGGAAAAGAAACCCGAGTATTAAGAGGAGGATCCGTGCAAACAGATACCACCACTGTTTTCTTTTTATCTTTTTGGGGGGATTTTATTTTTTATTTTTTAATATTTCTTTTTTTTGGGGGGGGGGGGGGAATTGTAGCCCTGATGTTTAAGACGTGTATTATGTGAATGCATGTTTGCATTATATATAATAAATATATAAAACCTTGGTTTTTGTGATTAAGAGATAGAAGCGAATTGAAGGTTTGGGCACTAAAAAATCCCATGTCTGATTCTTTTGGCGTCCGAGCTGTATATTTAACATTCTGCAGTTTAATTTTCCTTTATTTTATTTTTACAAATTTTTATTCGAGCAATTGAGAACCTCCCCGAATATAGTTGATGGGGCGAGGGGGGCAGAACTGGAAATGAAAGACAGTTTTGTATTGCAGTGGATCTTTTTGCACATTAATAGGTAGTTGGCTAAGAGTTTCAATGACTGAGCATTGAGAAGGCGTTCATAAATTGAGCCAAGGGGTGGAATCTTCAGGTGGAAGAGCAGAGAAAAAAAGAGCATTTGGATGTTGTTACTTTGGAACTTTTCCGGGGGGGAGGGGGGCGCTGTGCCGGTGTTTCGGGATTATGGGATGGTAGAGGGCCACTCGCGGAGTTGTTTTCTTTGGGTATTCTCGGGCAGACACTCGTTTGCATATCGCAGGCTAATTACCGGCAATTATACCTGCTTCATGGACAATAATTACACGGGCCCATGTCTTGTCTGTTGCTTTGATTTGTGAACCAACTTGTTCGCCTGGCTTTATCTGGCACGGAAAACGAGGAAGATGCTGTTTAACCCCCCCAAAAAATAGAAAAAAACTCTAAGACGTTATGGAATATAGTTTTTCTCCTTTCCCATCTATAATATTGCTTTAGTTCACGACAAGGAGCCAAAACCCACATAAAAAACAAAGAAAAAAGATAAAGATACCGGAAAAAAGAAAGAAAAGAAGAGGCAAAACTAGTAAAAGGATTGTACGATAGGTCTTGATTTTTATGATTCGCCCTCCCCGTGCACGCTCTCCACTTACCTCCTCGAACTCCGGCCGGCACTCATATAGATATATATATATATATATAAAGCGTCCGAAAAGAGCGTAGCCAGAGAACTTGTACAGATATGCAAGAACAGCACGCGCATTGGAAGGAACATAAATTATTAACGCCGAATAAAGCCAAAAAGGCGCGTCCTCCGCAAACATATAACTATATACAGCCATAAGGTTTTGTGTGGGCCGTGGTGGAGCGAAACCATCCCAGAAAAAAACTTAAAAAAAAAACGAAAAAAAAACGGCGAGCAACAGCAGGCGCATACTGGCAAGCACTATATTGCATCAAAAGCAGCCTTGACATGACCATAGTTGCAATGGAAATCTCCTCAATAAATCAGAAAGCGTGAATATCTATCGCCTCCTGCGGGGTCCCCTGGTAGTGTATATAAAAAGGGGGGGGGGGGGGCTATAAGGTTGAAGATGGAAAAAATCTCCAGCTCTTTGCAGTACGAGCTCGTTTCCAAAGTAGTGTACCAGAAACGCTACATGGCCATCATAATGACCCGAATCCGTGCAGCAGACAAATAAACGAAAGGTTATTCCAAAAAGGAAAACTAAAAAGATCCGTAATGATAATCCTTTATCTCTGTAAGCTATATAGCCTGAAGGCTTACTTTCCTCTCTTGGTCTTTTCCCATTCTCTCCCCAAATGCATTATTTTTGATTTTGTGTTGTTATCTCGGTGCCCGAGCGATGGACGATGATGGTGATGATGGTGATGATGGAGGGGGGGACCATACTTTAAGGGTTTGGATGGGTTGTCTTTGAAAAGGTGTAACCACACTACAGGGTTATTCGTTTGGCAGGGTCGTTCGCTTTTCATTGTACAAAAAAAGGAAAAATATTATTCCAAAGAGGTAACCGTAGGCTGCTCAATATGCAATATGCCTCTGTCCGGCGTCTGTCTGGATTCAACACGCTATCATTAGCCAGTCGTTAGCTCAGACAGGGACTACTATAACGACCCCAAGAATTTCTTGGCCAACCGTGCCCAGGACCACCGGCTCAAATATTAGACAATAGTGGTGTCTTTCGCCTTGCCATATGCAACTTCAATAAAAACGCGAGTTACTACTTCGCTATCCGACTTGAATTCTATAGATAAATGAAACTTGGTCCCGGGTTCGCTTTTCCGATGGAGGGGTGAGTGGGTTTGCGTTTCATTAGCCACGCCCGTTCACTCCCACCTGGCTGTGTCGAATGTTGCAACGTGTTTCAAAGATTGTTAGCTAACTTCACATATTCAACAACAATGAAGTTGGGTGGGTGTTTTGCTGGGTGTTTTATAAACGAATATTTTGTACTGCTCCACGAGACTACTTAAGCTGGTAAAACCGGAATGCGTCGATTCGTCTGTCCAAACATAGTCCATCCACACGCAATACCATAAAAGTATTGACAACGACCAAATAAGACTGTCAATACTCGACCCGTTTAGGAGAAGGAAGTTTCGAATGTGTTTCGAAGATTGTAAGTTTATTTCACATATGAGACAACAATGAAGTTGGCCGAGTATTGTATAAACGAATATTTTGTACTGCTCCGCGAAACTATTTACGCTCGTCGATTCATCTGCCTAAACATAGTTATTCCGTACTAGATAAGGAAGGTGTATTTCATTGTTGCCAAAATTCACTGTTGCCCAATTTGAATGTTCTCGTCCCCGCTATAACGTTATTCACTCACGTCCCGTTCTCGCCAACGGCTAGTCGATTTTCGTAACCTTTCAAAATTTCTTTGTTGTGTACACACGATTAACGAAATATAGTCGTATCAGAGTGATTTCCTAACGTTTTCCCAGCCAGCTCACGAAATGTGGGCTGTCCAATAGTCCATCCGTACACGCAGTACAGCAAAAGTATTGACAACGACCAAATAAGACTGTCAGTAACTCGACTCTGTTCTAATTTCGGATGAAAGTGTTTCATCTATCCAAACGTAGTCCGTCATTACACATACGCGCAATACAACAAAAGTATTGACAGCGACCAAATGAGACTGTCAATACTCGACTCTTTTCTAAGATTCGGGGAAAGTGTTTGGGTAGTATTCGTCTATCCAAACATAGTCCATCATTACACATAAACGCAAAACAACAAAAGTATTGACAGCGACCAAATGAGACTGTCAATACTCGACCCTTGCTAAGGTTCGGATGAAAGTGTTTAGGGATGAGGAAGCTTTAGTTTTTGTGAGCGAAATTGCTCTGTGGGGGATAATTTCAGTGAATGCTTCCATGTCTGGAACTTGTCATATGGTTGATACGCACTTTCAAGTCGTTCGTTTGAGAAAGGGAAGGGGGGACCCTTCTTACATGTGAGATTCCAACAGGAGCTGAAGCGCGTTTGGCACTGGGGGGGGGGGGGTGTATTATGCATGATCGATTCTACAAATCCTCTTAGCTATTCATCTTTAAGTGCTAGTATGTGTAGCTGCAAAAGGGAACGCAGCGTTGTTGGTTCTTCCCGCCATTGTTGCGGGTACAGCAACGCGCGCCCGTTGCTGTTGCAGAAACTGGCGCTGACGGACTTTGCAGATTACTTGGTGTGTGTGTGTGGTACAAACCAACCAACCCGGTTTTGCTTATCGGAGCGCTGTAAAGTTTGGCGGGGTTTAAAACTCTGTCTCCCCAAAAGCTTCACGTTGAGCACAAGAAGGTTAAGATGCCCCGCCGACTTTGGCTCAATCACACACACGTGATAAAAAGCCACATGTTTCATGCTAGGCATGTAACTCGTAAGAACTTTAAAGGGAAGGCGAGTTTGCTCCTGTGGTTTGGCCACAGTAACTCATCTTGGCAATCAGGTGAAATCCCAAGGCAAACCCTCTGCTCCTCCCACTCACGCGGGTCAACTTGGTATTGCCCGGCGAACTTGTTCTGTATCTTGTGTATGTATGTGTAACTCTGCTCTGCTCCTTAAAGCTGGGTTACTTGGTAGCCAAAAAGGGGGCTGAGCATCCTCCAACTGTGCACATCAGATCAGACACCGGGCGAAACTACACTTGAGTTCGCTTTAGACCAGCCCCGTGATTGAAATTTCAGCCGTCACTTAGTAAGGGGGTAATGTCCTGCACGGTCCGGTTGGCTATATTCCCGGACTTGGTAATTAGCTCTTGGCCCTAGCATTTCCATCTGTAATTAGTCCTAGCTCCCTCGCTTTTACAAGCTATGACCATGTTGGGCGAGATCAATGCCATAGATTGCTTTTGGCGGGCGCTCATACATTTCACTTTCTATTCTCCATTAATCTCCGGCCAAAAGCGACAATATTCGTGCAAACCTATATTTTCTTCAATATGAAACCAGCGTGAGCATCTGCTCTTTGCTAGTCTGTATTATTATGTCATGTCATTTAGGGACCATCACTTGCATTGTAATTAAGGACTTTTAACTTTGAAAACTATGGTTAAGTAAGCTAAATAGGTTAAAATAGTCACAAAATATTCATTGTAATGTATAAGTAATTGTACATTTCACAATATATTATTAGCTTAATATTTACAGTACCAAATGTAGGTTAATGGTTAAATGGTTAAGGTTAAGGCAGTCTTGTAGTCTTACAATTGACAGAAAGGTACGACATTGTTGAATTTAAAGATTTTGGCGAATTACTTTCAAAGTATTCAATTTCAATAAGATTTCAAGATTTCGACGAATTACTGCAGTAAAACGCCTCCAAATTCGGTACTTGTATTATAATAGTATAAAATATCCACTTTAATGTTAAAGTAATTCTAAATTTGTCAATAGTACTATATCCAATATATTACTATAATCCAATAGTACTGTAATATTTGTAATTTTTAATTTTTTTTAATTTTTAATATGGCCAAAATACTAAGAAATTTGGGTTTAGAGTGACCTTGCAAACCATAGTTCGTTTATAATCACACTCGTTTACTTCCTGGCATTAATAAAAGATGACTTGCAGGGGTTGCATAAACGTCGTTATAAAAGTTGGTACAATACAAAAGTTGTGTTTCAATCCGCTGGCATAATTTCCGAACGTGAGAATGTGCCTCGTCTTTTGGAACTTCCGCTTCTCTGCTTGGCTCTTCTTGGTATAGTACATCGTCGTTAGGAGAAAAACAAAAAAAATCTTAACCTGCAGCTGAAAACTGCGTGGGTTCTCCTTCCTGATGAGATGCGCCACTGACAGAACCATTTCGGTATAGGTCACACACACACTTTTATTACCCCCGTTTACATTCGGTGCCACAACTTGACTCACTCTTGTCTCGCAATAACGCTCCGTTTTTTTTCCTCCTCTGCTGAATACTGCATATAGCTGGTAAGATGAACGAAACTTGCCTTGTCAGCTGCCCCCTTTTTGTCAGCGCTGCGAAAGCAGAATCAGCGAGCAGCCTCGGAAATCAACTTCGGTTAAGACAAGTATGGCTCTAACCGTGGCTGCCATACTGCCACGGATATCCGCCACGACATAGACATAACCCATAAATGCATAGCTAATGATGCTTTCCCCGACCCCGCTACCAATCTTAATGCATATGGAGAGGTGCAAAGCCCTGCAGTATTCTCTCTGACTCTCGCTCTCGTTCTCATTCCCTCTGTTTGATACGAGGAACGGGAATATGTAGCAGCAACTCTTTGTCTTTAGTCGTCTCAGTGCCCAGCTTCTTTCATTAAAAACAGAAAAAAAACATTTTGGCTGGGTGCAAATTCCGATGCTAAAGTGGAAGACTTTTATTTATTTTTATTTTATTTTATTTATTTTATTTTGCTTAGTCTCTGTCTCAATGCCCAGATTTTTTCATTAAAAAAAGAAAAAAAACATTTTGGCTGGGTGCAAATTCCAATGCTAAAGTGGAAGATTTTTATTTATTTCATTCATTTGATCTATTTAATTTATCTATTTTCTGGACATGGGTATGGGTGTTTTAAACAGACAGGGCTTTTCTGACCGTTTCTGACTGCTTACCGCTAAAGTGACTTGTTTGGGGAATTAACCCCTTGTAACAATCCGGGCTCTGGGAATTACTGCGAGTGCTGCAGCTGATCCCATGTTGTAGGATCTTCAATGCTGGGCTTTGTTTTTGTATTTTTGGCTGTTCGGTATAGAGACTGCTTAGCTGTGTCTCTCGTTCTCTCCGCTGGCAAACTGTTTCCTGTAAATTATTGCAAATTGGTTCGAGCGCGAGCTAGTTTTACCGCCCTTCCGCAAATTCGCCCCAATTAGGTCGAGTGTTGTATATACACCAGCGGGGTTCTCGTCCTCTATTCCTCTGTTCTGGTTCCGATCCCTAATCTCGCCAACATTTCCAATTTGCTGTTTTAGATATATTTATGTATATATATTTTTATTTTTTGTATTTTTTTCCCCGCATGTTTTTGGAAAATTGGGGGAAAAGAAAAAGCAATCAGGACCGAATTGGTCCTTCCTGTAATTTTTTTTGTTTTTTTTAGGTTATGAAAAAGCTTCTTGGATTATTATTAAATATCCCCCAAAGAGAGGGGTAGGTATTAAAAGGGAGGTTACGCAGGGGCAATGTTACACCTTTGTGCTTGCTTTGATCTTGTACTTAGACGTCATGCCAGCCACCTTTTCCTTATTTTTTTCATTTTTTTTTTGACGTGATACCTTCACCTCCTTGTAATATGCTCTGAAAAAGGACCGAGAGAGAGCGAGTAGAAAGGGCATCAGAAGCTCCAGTGCTGCCTCTTTACGTTCTCTGATCTCCCCCTCGCAATATTTCCCAAAATGGAAATAAGGTGTCGGTAGCCTTTGAAGTTTCCCACTTAAGCATTCCTCTCACGCCGTCCAGCCTCATCAATGCCGGGCTCTAATGAGCGTAATTACCAGCATCCCTGGGCCATTGATCGGATCCCGGCCCACATATAACCGCAACTAACGCCCCGACCCCCGACCCTGGGACCCCCCTCCCTTCCTAACAACCCTTTGCGTGGCATTCAAGCATTCACTGTTGGGAGCTTAGTGAAAGAAGCGGGGACTGTTGGCTCGAACACGGCAGGAGAGCTGGGTTTCCACCGGGAGAGAACTACCGAAAAAGTACGACTTGTGTATATATTATGGTACCCTTGATTAGAAAGTACCCAGTTTGGGCATATGGTCAATCCCGGGAGCAAGTGTAAAAACATTAAGAACAAGCATATACATAAAAAAAAATAGAAATGAGACCAAGAAAATCTCTTATTCCCATTCGAAATTCGGTCGCTCATGGCAGAGGAGACTCGGGTCAAAAGCAACATTTCGCGCTGGTTTATTTTTCACATTTTTTCACAATTTTTTTTCACAAATTTCATGTTTTCAACTTAACTGTCATCTGCGTGTAGAATCAGTAGATGCAGGCGTATCTATGCTCTCTATTAAGCCACTGTATGCTCCATAGAAACGTAAAATAAGATCAAACTAAGCTTCAAACCAGGTCCTCCTTTGTTACAACCGTATAAACCGTTGAATTAAATGTAAAATCATGTTTAACGTGCGTTTACCCATAAGAAATTTGGCCGATCCAATTTTGAATGAAAATGAAAATGTACAGTTACAGTCTGCACATTTAGTAAAACATTTTAGCACCATTTCTATCCAGAAGTTGTGTATTCTAAGAAAAAAATCATTAAAAAACAGAAAAAGGCAACGTTGTAAAGGCATTTTGCCGTTGGTCCGGCATTTTGAACTTCAAAACAAACCACGTCATGCAGCGTTGCCGTTTCGCGATACAGACCCATGGTCGAGAAATCTGCTGTTTCAGTCGTTAAAACGGGTTGTCTTGGGATTTCTAAATTAAGGCTATGGTGTCACTGTAAGACTACGGTGTCCGAACTTTTAGTGAGTTATTCTGTAGCATTCGATGAGCTTAAAAATATTTTTGTAACATTTTTGGGTAACTGTAGTACCCGTTTTTGTTACGAAAGGTAGCGAAAATCTTTATTAAATTTCTCGATTAATTCTCCCTCGTTTCACACGTAACTTTTTTTAAGGCTGCCTAGTGGTATGTGGCCTGGCCGTGATTTTTTACAGCCTCCAGAAACCGTTTGTTAAAAGAGTTATGATTTTTGTTACTTTCGCGTCGCGTTACTTTTGACCCGAGTCGCCGCTACTGAAAACCGCCACTGGGTGCGCTGTGTAGCCTACTTGGTATCGAAAGCTTGAGGACAGTTGGTATCGCTTTGGTTAATTGTAAAAAGCGCGATATACCTTTCTTGTTAATAGGAATAACGACCTTTTTACGTGCTTTTGTGGAGCTGCCAACCTGACCATTGTAACCGCAGGAACCGGAAAAGCGATTGTATTTGTTATGTACAGGGAAAAAACAACAACGGAGTCTTTGAGAGGTGGAATTGAATAGGAAGTCGCATAGACACATAGACGGCACCGCTATCGTGCCGGGTAATCGGTTTGTTCTAGAAAATATTCGCTATGATGGCTTCCCCATATAGCAGGTGATGGACGTGTGTCGCCCTCACGTCAGTTTTCGATTCGGACAGGTGGAAAGGGGACACGTCACAAAGGGCGCCGTTTGGATTTTTTTCTTTTTTCTTATTTTCATTAGGCCTCGATGGATGATTTTCCTAAAAAGCGTTCGATCTTTCGAATCTGAGAGCGTAGAATGCCATCGGGGCTTGGCATTTCCATTTTCTAATTTCTTGTTTATGTTTTCGAGGAAAACCTGAGGAATGGTCAGTTTCGAATGACAGCAGAAGAGACTCCGTACAGATTAACGATGATTAGTGTTTTGAGGCTTCTCCGTTGCGTGCTACCAACGAACCCAAAATGGGGAAAATTTTTACCGAAGTCCCTTTTTCACTTGGAAATGGGCGATCCACACACACACGGCCTGGACCTCATCTTGATGCTTGTCTCGCTGTTTGATGGACTGACAGCGAAAAGCCAGGAGGATTACAACTTTGGGGGGTTTACGCATAATGGATCATGGTAACCTTAACTTCCGAAGAAGAGCCATATGGAATACGGGCTATGATGAGGAGTTGTCGTGTTTTGCTCCCCAAATGAAACCGAAGTTGTACGCATAGTATACCGCAAGGGCTCTCAAAACAAACGCGGTTTAATTTTTTTTTTTTTTTTTTTTTTTTTAACGTTTGCATTTCTTTACAGCCCTAAATATGCCGCATCCTCGCTTAGAAAGGGAGCATTGGGGGTTTGGGTAGATATAATTGTGAATATCTCAGCTTATGGATGACTTCCTTTGGGAGTTAGACGGTTTTTTGACAAGACAAGCATTCCTGTGCACTGTTACGGCGGACACGCGGCTTAGGCATAGGAAGGACGAAAAAAAGAGCTCGGATTTTTTTTTTTTTTAAACTAATGTCTGATTTAATAACTGGAAGAGGGGAATGGCTGTCTAGGAAGGGGGCGTGGTAGACTAAGCTGGAGTTGGTTCTCACGTCGTTCAACACGTACGACCTTTAGCCCGTTTTTGCTTTATTGTTTCGAGTCTTCCGATTAAGACGTAACGTAACGTAAGGTTCGCCAAACCTGGTAATCATTTTAATGCACAGTTCCTTGTTGAAACTAAGGAGAAATCTGCTGAACGATTAGCTCTGCCTTTGTTCACACGTCCTAAACCAGCGAGCACAATTTTTAAAATTCGCATTCAGAGAATTTTGCAAAAAACTAATTTAAAAAATGAGTTTGTTTGGCCTAAAAATTAATTTGTTTAACATTTATCTAAGAGTAGGCCACAAAAGTAAAGAATTTGGAGGCGGTATAACTTGCAAAATGTATGTTTTAAATTTCGCTAAGATTTCGCAAGAGAAGAATTTGCTATGCAACCAGGCTTGGCAGTATTGAAGGAGTTCTAAGGCCGGGGAAACGATTATCGATGATGGGGGGGGGGGGTATTTGGCCGTACTCCCCCCACTAATTTGCCTGAATCGCTTAGCGATAGTTTTTTTGCTGTTTTCCTGGAAGTGGAGGACGAGAAAAGATTTTGATTCATGGCATCCGACTAAGGCAGCAATGGGTACCATAACATTTCAGCGATCGAGAGCCCATCGTGTCGTAACTACAGAAAATGGGCCGGTTGCGTTACAGGAAACAACTCCTTTCGAGTCACATCAGAATCTCGTCAGTCACTGTCACCCCAGGCACGCCCACGTCCAATTCCTCAACTTCTGTTGCATTGTAACTCCCGAGATTAACCTCATTTCCAGTCTGAACGTTGTTTTATTACAAGAAATCTACCCCCAAAAAATTCCATACATTCAAAATTAAAATCTTTTACAAAAACTTGAAAATTCAATGGAAACTGGTTTTATATTCTAAAAGGAGAAGGTGAGCCTGGAGCAATTGGGGGGGGCGTTTTTGAGAAGTGTGTTTTCGTTTTAATTTAGTAAATGCGACCATAGGGAATCCGGCAAAGAGACATATAACGAGGATCAAAGAATTGTTCAAAAGGAATGAACATTTTACCCCGTTAACGACTACGAAGCTTTTGACGATAGACGGAGGGGCTCAATGCTCAAAGCACCTTTTTCATCTATTTCTGCCGGGTTTTATGACAAAAGGGGTGTTCGGGGTTTGTTATGAGATTTCAAGGAAAAGATTGGTTACTCCGTTAGCGAATAATTCCTCGCCTCGTCACCTGTAAAGGCTGTGCAAAGCACTTTTAACTTTTAACTACTGATGAAGCAAGACCCCTATGTCGTTTAACTAAGTACTTTCTGTATAGTGATTCAAACTTGGATTACGATGCTTGTAAAACCTCTGTTTCTCTATATAGATGGTTCAAACTTCGGTTAGGATACTAATATTAAGGTTCCCGTATACCTTAGCTTAAGGATGCAAAACACTCGCAGATGGCGCTGATGTTTGTTATTGTTTTGCCATAGGTTCTCCCGGAGATAACCATCAAACTTGTGTGTACTGTGGTTGAAAAACGTTCTCCGGAGAGAGAATGACAAACGGGTGTCACTCGGTGAAAATTGGTTGTTGGATTGAAAACGCGGTAAGTTAGGTTAGCTTAGGTTAGGTTAACGATTCTCCTCAACTTTCTTTGATGAGAATCAACGAAAGTTGATGAGAATCGTTATTTCGAATCGAAAGTTGAGGAGAATCTTTAAAACTTGCCCTTTCTTTAACTCCACTAGCTGAAATACGAAAAATTCATTGTTGGGCAATGACACCCTAGTGTCATCTTTGACACCGGGACACATTACATACGTGTATAACTAAATCCGGAGAACGTGTTGTGTTTTGCAAAGCCTTGTGTAGAAAAGTAAAAGATAAATAGATAGCTAATTGGCGGCAAGGTTTCTACGTTTATTTGGCTTCTAGAAAGTAGAATTTATCACCACATTTTGCTGTAGCAGCACAGCGTCCCAAATCAAGTCGGAACAAAATTTCTCGAAAACAACTTGTCAGATTTGAAAGCAATCTCAAGCAAAAATTTTCCTTTTTTTAGCAGCTAGTGCAAAACCAAAGGACATGTTTATAGGCAACGTATTTCACATAGTTGCAAACTTCATTCGCAAGTTACTAATTTCTTATTAATTCGAAAAAAGGTAGATTGGCTGTGCACTCGCTGTTAGTGTTGCGGTCGAAGAATTTTCATGAAATGTGCGGGTTTTAAAGAAAAAATGTTCCAAAATTCCCCGAGCTAAGGTATATACTCGAGCATTAAGCACTTATATCCAGCGAAAGAGACAAAAGAGAGAGCGAAATGGCGATTACGAAAGATAAAACGGCTGATTAGGAATGCAATGTTTTTATTGGCGTCCTCCTACGCTACATCTATCAACGATCCCATCGGAGCAGCAATCATCGCGTCTATGATCAATCGGGCTCATCAATCACCGATAAGTCCCTCCACTTAAGGGTCCAAAATAGTTAAAAAAAAAACCATGAGCTATTATATCCTTGACAGGGCTCGCTTTTCCAGCTTTAGCATCTACGTCTAGGAAATACCAAGGTTGATGGCTTGCAAAAAAAAAAAAAGGGCCTGTCTTGTTCGAGTTTTGTCTACATTTTCCTTTCGCTTTTGCAGTCAAAAAAGGATGCGTGATGAACGATTTCCTGACCATATCAAATTCAGATAGGAATGTTGTGAGGGGGTGCAAAACCTGCAAAGCGCAGTAATTTTTTTTTTTTTGGACTAGTTATCGCTTACATTGAAGGGTGGAAAAATGGGAAAAAAAGTCTCTTAGTAAAGCAATGAAGAAGAAAAACTTGCACTCCCATAAGGTCACACAACCTTTTCTCCCTCTCTCTATTCTTTCTCACCCCATCCCAGTCCCGTCCTTAAACCATGGCAATGTTTTACAGCTGCGTGAATATCCAGGGTGTGATTTTTTTCCCGCCCTCCTACCCTGCTGTGATCGTTTAACCCCCTGCAGTGGGAAATCGATAGGTACCCGTGTTAACCTCCGCAACCCCCACACTTGTCAATCATGAAAGCCCTCAGCATTGAAAAGGATTGCGTTGAACTGAAAAGTCATTCGATATTTTTCGCTCCACTGCGGTTTTCATTATGTTCTTTCCATTCATTATGTTCCTGTCCCTTGTTAATTTTTTATTTTATTTTTTGTTTCTTTGGGGGGTACTATTCGTTCTCTGTGACTGTGTTGGGTAATAATTGCAGGAAACGATTTACAAAGAGAAATCGCTAGGCAGCTTAAATAATTAAGTGGTTATTTTTAATTGGTCAGCATAATGTGCAGAAAATTGTACTGTACGGCGTTGGGAGAACAAAAAACACGACTATTTTATGGTGGCGTCACTCCCATTTTTGGCTGTATTTATTTTAGTACTCTTAGGACAGTGCATACACACACGTCACGTTTTTCCCGCGTTTAATTAAGGGTTACGAATTTTTTTTTCAATGCGAATTTAAAAGTTCCGGACGTAATACCTAATTAAACGCTGGCAAAACGTGACGTGTTCAATTCCCATTTTTTTAAACAAAATTTATTTAAAAAAACGTGGGAAGTTTCCTGTGTTCAAACGTATTCGAACGTTTAATCGAACCCAGGTGTTGGCTTTTTTTTTGGAAAACACTTTGGCAGTGGAAAGGATAAAAAGCCTTTGCGTGGTGGAGGCTCGTAATGAACCATAAGTCACCCTGTTTTCACACCTCAATTGCCCAGACCATCCCACCAGACACTTGCCCAGAATTATTGGGGCCCTATATCTTACAAACGGGCCTAGAAACTTCACCGTTGACTATTATATCGCTTTTTTCTCTTTTTTTTTTACCTCTCCGAGATTCGCATTCGCCAGCCGAGCATTCCTCGTTCCAAAGCTGTCTTAAAAATAAAAAAAATCTATCAATTCCCCAAAGGTTAGTATCTTAGTGCCCTTTGATCCTCCAAGCTCTGGCTGTTGGTACCGCGCAGGCCAAGTGTGAACGTGTTGTGGATCTTGGGTATACGCAACAGGTGCTTAAAGGGTCACGAAAGCGAATAGCGTTGCCGTTGGTAATACCCCCCCTTTTTAAGAAAATATGGCGGTCATTTAAAGGGAAAAAAATATTTTTTGGGGCATTAATCTAGTGAAATGGTTATGTGAAATATTTTTCTTTGGTTTGTGTCGCCGCGAGGAACGATTATCTTGAAAAATTTTGATTGGCGATAAGTTACTGGAGGCCGTTAGTGCCCGAAATGAGCAGGCAGATGGGTTATGAGCAATGTATGATTCTGGGGGTCTTCACTCTTATTTGGGTGGAGGTTAACTGTCAAGCCGCGGAGCGAAGAATGACGAAGATAATGGATGGCTGCAACAGTTGGCCGTGCCCGGAGTACACGGCGGGAACGAGAGAGCCAGAGAGAAAAAAGCAGCAGAAAACCCATCACCATCACTGCTGTTATAGGGCTGGCTTTTCTTGTGTATCTGGCCAAAAGGCTGGATGGCATAGTAAGAACAGTGAGGGACAAGAGAGAGATGAGCGAGCTTGGCAAGAAATTAAAAAGGAACACTGGGAAAGGAGAAAGGCCAGTATTTTCCGTCTTTTCTTTTCTTTTTATATTTATTTTCTTTTTTTTTCGGGGTATATACGTTTATGAGATCCGCGCTGCTCGCCAGACTCTGGTTCGTCTAATAATTATATACCCTAAGATATTGGAGACGCTCGAGGGGAGCAAACTCGAATCGGCCAGAGATTTCGATGAATATAGGATATAGGAGCTCCTTGCCTTCGCGTTGGTATTGGGGAGGAATGGAGCCTTGCCAGTCCACATAAATAATTCCGCTTTAAAGTTCAAAACTCTCGCACTATCCATAGCACTGTGCGTGACGCGTCGTTTTGACAGCGCTGATGAATGATGAATTGCTGTGCTTCAAAGCAGGATAGTTCAAATAGGAGCATTAGGAAGTACATGAGTGTACATGAGAGCTTCCCTCCCCTCGGAATCATCATAAGCTTATTTTTTTTTTTTTTTTTTTTTTTACTTGGCGCTAAAAGTTAAGTCCACTCGGAATCCTGGACAGTCTAGTTCACAATTTTTTTTTTTTTTTAACTTACTATTACTTTACTTTAAAGTCCAGATCATAAACCTTATTTTTTTTAAAACTTGACGCTAAAAGAAAAAATTCTGGAAATCCGGAATCCTGGAAAGTCTAGATCAGAAGAATTTTTTTTAGAAATTGTTTAAACTTTACTTTAAAGTCCAGATCATTAGCATTAAGTTATTTTTTTATTTGACGCTAAAAGTTAAGTCCACTCGGAATCCTCCCGTACGAAAAAGTACATTAAACCTGATTTAAATTTAGGCCTGTAAAAATTAAATATTACTTAAATGGAAAACGAGTTTTATTCAATCACTATTCGTGTTAGCATAATCTTCACAGCAATACGAGTTTTACTTAATTTGAGTTTGACGAGTTTTATTTGTCTTAGGTTTTACTCGAAATACTTATCGTATTTACTGCAGTTTAATGCCGGTCTAAATTTAAAAGGAAAAAAATTTAAAAAAATCATTAAACACGATTTCTACTGCAGTTAACGTAATTTTTAGCTTCCGACTTTTTCGTACGGGCTGGAAAGTCAAGCTTCAAGTTAAGATTTTTTTTTTTTTTTTACTTTCCCCTGCCAGATGAAGAATTCAGCGTATTTGTTAGGTATCAAGGAGTTCATTGTGGGGAAAAGGGCCAAAGAGGGACGTATAACGCAAATGACGTAACGTAATGTTCATTTGGCATAAAAGGGTAAGGAGTCACCGAGTACTCCCGTGCAATGTCATGCCAAGCTCGGAAAGAGCCATCAAAAAAAGCTTTTATTTAGTTGCGTCGTCGGAAGAACATTCCTTGGCCTGTCTTTTTTTTCTGCTTCTTGTGTAGTTGACTCTTTTCCTCTTTTCCGTCATCACCTTTTGACCTCGCAGCTGCTCTTCCCACGTTACTCATGTGTTCTTTGAGATGACAGCTTCTGCATATGTCTCCCTGACTTGTCCCTGACGATGGAGAAACAATCGCAATGAAAATACGACTGTCACAAACCCTCCTTTGGGGCTTTGCGGAACTGTCGGGCGAAATCATTTCAGATACGGCGCATTTCTCTTGCTTTGCCCTCCCTTTCTCCCTCCTCCCACTCCCTCCTCCCAAAAGAGGTTCATTAGCGAAAGTTAGCTTTGGTTTTTTGGAAGGAAGGTTAAAAAAGAGAAAAATATAACACGAAGAGCATGTCCCTCCCTGGAAGTCTATATGTGTATAGAC
Organism: Lepidurus apus apus; assembly: GCA_022832285.1. NCBI lineage: Eukaryota > Metazoa > Arthropoda > Branchiopoda > Notostraca > Triopsidae > Lepidurus > Lepidurus apus. The sequence continues at coordinate 227,318 of JAGJRO010001033.1, read as the reverse complement.
TTCCAGGGGTTATATAGAGCAATACTTTTTTTTTCATGCTTTTAGTTCGATGCTCTCGATGGCTGTTCCCAGATAGCTGCTCTTTATGGCAATTAGGACCCAGGTTTTTAATTAAGAACCCAGCTGGAGGACGAAAATTTCCATTCGGTGTCCCAAAAGGAGCCAGTTCCTACGCAGCGAAAAATAAAAAGACCGGATGTTTTCCGCAGCAACTCATCTGCATAAATTGGTACAGGAAACAAAAGAGACGTTGCATGAAAAGAGGCAGGCTTTAGATGTAAGGTGACATTAAAACGTGTAGGGGTTAGACGCCGTTTTACGATTCCGTGCTACTCAGCCATAAAGTACCCGGCTGAGTAGTGATCATGCGGCTTAGGTAACCAAACCGGAGTTTTTTGAACAAGAATCGAAAAAAAAAAAAAATCGCTCTCCTTTTGACGGTTTTTACCTTCATGTGATGCATAAGTATATTTTTACGTTTGTATCCCTATATGTTCTTATTATGCACTTATAATCCTCATATCCTTCACTTTTTTTATTAAAAAAATAATATAATAAAATAATATTTTAATATCCTTCACTTATATCACTTATATCCTTCATATCCTTCAATCTTGATCCGAAGGTATATTAAGGAAGCAATAATTTTTTATTTATTTTTGGGTGAGAGTCCATTGAAGGCGTATCTAATGTCTTGATAACTCGCCTTGGAGCGTCGTTATACACCGTACCTTAATCAATAGCTTTGTGTACGTACGTACATGGGTGCTGGTATTATGTGCTTGTATGCGTCGTTCCTGCTGTATGGTAATCAGCCTCCGAAGGCAGGGGGCCCATAAAAAAGGACCCACTTGTGAGCATTTGCAAGCGGGGATTGAATAGAAAGAGCAGCATCATAGATCGTCTTGCCGTTTCCTAATGGCGTCGCCATTGGAGGTCATCAAGCAAAGCAGAGCGGTATTGCGGGCGATGTGTGGAGCAAGCATCCCAGCAATTGCTTTATATTCCTGCAGCACTATAAAGCAAATCTCCCATTTTTTTTTTTTGCGTCTCCCTTTGTCTGTCATGCACCCTTCCTTGAAGCAAAACCCCCAAACCATAAAAACGTGTAGTAGTGGGCCTGCTTTCTTCTATATCTTCCCCAACAAACAGAGACAAAACATCTGGAGATGTGAGACGAGAAAATGTGAGACCATTGCGATGCTTTAGATTCAGAAGTATGGGGGAAAAAAATAAAAAAAATTGTAAAATGTGTTGGCCATTATTTGGCCGCCCTCTCTTCTATACATGCTCCTCTCTAATCAATGAACAATGGGTTAAGGCGGATTTTTTTTTTTTTTCCTTACCCCCCCCCCCCCCTCTTTTATTTCTGGTTACCGCGAGAACCGTGGAGAAGGATGGGGGGAGGTGATATTCAAAACTACCTCAAATATTCATGGTGCGTTGTTTGTGCGGGACAAGTATGGTGGGAAATGGGAATGAAGTTGTCACGTGACAGGGAGAACGGCTTGTCCAGCCATTTAACGTTTCCCAGGTCCGAAGAGACCGCGGTAAAGATAAGGTTTTCGCCCGTACAATGTACTGGGTGCATCCCCGCAACTGTCTAACGTGTTGCATATATGCATGAAGCCTTACAAGTTGGGGGGTGAGAGCGAATCAAACCGGAAGTTTCCGGGCTACACCGTCGAGGGAGTCAAATGTTCCCAGCTTCTGATCAGTTTACGTTCGGGGTTATTATATGTGTGGGAGTTATTGGGGTTGCAAGTGTTAACAATGAATGACCTTTTCATGGACCAGCTATCAGTTCGCGGTTTACATCAGAAACAGATCACCATGACAGCTAAAGTGCATGAAGCAATAGTTAACCTGTATTTCAAGTTTTCAACCCTCGACTCTCGATCCCGCTGATTTGTCAATGAGGCGATCAATGGCTTCGCACAAATAGAATCCACCGGGAATGAAGACTTCATCTTCCAAGCAGGGGGTCTCTGTATCATTCCATCATTCTACCATTTCCTCATTTTTTTTAAATAGTCTTTTTAAAATAATCTTTTTAAAGATTGGACAGGGATTTGACATGCCTAGCCATTGGAACTTGGGCTTTAGTAGCAATTAAATTGCGATAAGGGCGCTTTCCTATGCTTAACCCTTGAAACTTGAGCTTTAGCAACAGTGAAACTGTGATAAGGGCGATTTTCCTATGCTTAAACCTTGAAATTTGAGCTTTAGCAACAGTAAAACTGCGATAAGGGCGATTTTCCTATGCTTAAACCTTAAAATTTGGGCTTCAGTAACAATGAAATTGCGGGAAGGGCTGTTTTGCTACGCTTAGCTGTTGAAACTTAGGCTTTAGTGGCACGAAAATGCAATAAGGCGATTTTTTTTTCATTTTTTGCGTTTCGAAACTCCCGATACCTAAAAGAGGCACAGCGCCGGGACTCCGGGAGGCGAATTACTGGCTCTTTCAGCCCAGCAATGTCGACAGTAATCTTTATTGGCGTTGCGATACCAATGATATCTTTTTAATACCCAAACCGCTTCACCTCATGGGGCATTATCGAATTTTCAATTAGAGCTTAGCGGGCAAAGCTTAGCAATGGGAAAGAAGAGAGAGGAAAGTGAGTAGATATTTTATAGAATATCTAAGTCTGGCATTTCCGGCTTTAAAACTGCGGAAAGAGACGATGCTGGAGTAATAAGCGGGCGTATTATTTACCCGGCCCCTTGTACAGTTCGTATACGTATACTGTACGTATATTATATGTACAGCGTTCAACGGTTTAGGGAAAGAAAAAAGTCTTTTGGTGCCGTTGTAAAGTATTCATGACGAAAAAGGGAGTCAATGGTATGTGTATACATGGAATAGCCCCACCCTTTGCGTATAGTTAACGGTATCATTAATTCCAGGGGAAATTCTTGCGTGTTTGAAGTGGACTACTGCAATGGCTCAGCTCATCGCTCTTTTTATGTCAGTTCTAATCCAACACGTTGAGTCGAGTCGAGTGAGGTAGATTTTGCGTGCTGGAAAAGAGCAACGGGGTAGTATTTGGGTCGACTTTTTCCGAGTTTCATGCGTGGCGAGAGCTCTCCCCCCCAGAATTTCATCACCATGATGAGGGACTTTGGCTACCTAAAACAGCCTAGGTCAGTCCGTCCAGCACGAGTCCGTCAGGTCACAAGACACAAGGGGAGCGTTAATGAAGGCGGTTTTATTGGTCCGATGGGGATAATAAACACCGGGGTGCGCGCACTTGGATCTTGGTGGGGCGAAAAAGTGGGACATGGAACATGTACACCCAAAACGAAAGTCTCGACATGGACCCTTTATAGGTTTTATACGCTCTGTTATAGACGCTATGCAACAATTTCCCTTCATTAGCTGAAACATCATCACCCCAGTAACCCAGGTTAAATAGGTCAATCTCCCCCGTTTTTCCTGCCGTCGACACATGGACTACGGTGCCCACGACTTAAGGACTACAAACCCCTACCCTTAGTCTTAACCCAACCTATTCCTAACCTAACCTAGTCGTTAAGTCGGGTGCACTGTAGTCCTTCTGTCGGGTCGTCCTTATGTCGCGTTGCAATGTTGGGCATTGGAGCAGTTTTGCTTGAATTCAAGTCGGGTGCACCGTAGTCCTTCTGTCGAGCCGTCCTTCTGTCGGGTCGTCCTTATGTCGCGTTCAATTTTGGGCATTGTAGCCGTTTTGCTTGAATTCAGACCGAGGTTGGTATTGTAGGTAAAAGGTAATGGTATTTTTGTGTTTGTAAATTTATAAAATAAAAAGTCGACCAATGAACCATACTTTCCTTTGCAAGATAGCCAGTAAGGCGCCAAAAGAAACCGGAAGGTCTTTTTCCCCGACCGATGTCATTAGACGACCGGCTAATCCCGCGTGGCCCGCTCTCATATTAGTATATATGGAAGTAGACGAAATGACCAGCAGCCAGAGAAAGCTCAAAGCTGAGGAAGCCAGAGAGAGCTCTATACTATCCAGTAGTCGAGTCCGAAAGCCCCATCATCCACATAGTGGGTCATTAATTCCTTCCTTTTGCGAAGCTAGATTTCATATCACCATGACGGGGCAAGAAATGGGGCTCTATATATACTGTCTCCCCAACAGCAACAGTAACAGCAACAGCAGGCGAGCTTGTGTCGTGTGGGAACATGCTAAGATGCAATTGTCTTATAAATTATTGCTTTCGGTTGACTCAACTCTCCTTTGGCTGCTTTCGGGTCCCAAACTTTTGTTCATGGGTCCATTCGTGTCCTCTCCCTCGATGACTGATGCTTTTCGGTTTTCACTATGGCTTTTCACTGGAGAGAACTTGTTGATTTCGCTTCCTTGCATATCCGCGTGAAAACTCAAAGCCCTTTCAATTTTTTAAATTTCAATTTAAAGCCCTTCAATTTACGCATCAAACACCGAAACTTTGCCAGGTTGATCACCAAATCAACCTATATACGATGTGTAATACAAGTCTGCACGGAAGGCATTGGCAAAAGGGGTTGTAGCCAGTAATAATCGCCGAAACAGAGGACATTGCTAAGCGGGTTTAGTCCTATAGACACCCGGCATAGAGAGAAGAAACCCGGGAGTTCCATTGAGAGCCAAAGACCCATCACCATTGTGTGTTATTAGATGCTGCTGTGGTGAGATAATAGCGTTAATGCTGGGGCATATCGCGGCCATTCTTCCGTGCCATTATTGCGCCGTTGGACGAGTTTGGGAACAAAAAGCCCCCTCTTTTGGTGCTTATATTGGTCTCTGAGTGGAGAAGGATATGTGAGCAGCCAGTGTCTCAAGGCGCGGAAGAGTTTTCTGGCGAGAAAAAGCTCTATATTAGACAGTTTTTCGGCGAGTAAAGAACAGGGGGAAACTCAATGCTTTTAGTATAAACTTAGCGTGGTCCAACAAGAAGATCCCGGCTTCTCAATTCGTATATAACTTCTATATGGTATTACTTTGGCCCACATCCACATCCGGCTCCTCCGACAGCTTTTTGACCATCAGCTTCCCTCTCATTTTGATATCAAGCCACGATATAATGGCCATAGAAAAGTGCTTCCTGGCCCCTTGACTTTGCCTCGTTCTTTAGTGTCCAGCGATCAGACCTAAAGAACATAATAAATCCACATTTACCCGCGCTTGGAGCTAACCCGCTAACGGATTTTCTTTTGGCTTCTTCACTTTTTCATTATTGTCCCTCCCACAAGGTTATTATATCTCAGATCTATCATTCATTGTTGGGCAGTATGGGGAATGGAACTAAAAATCTAAATGTCAGGACTAAAAACTTTTAAAAAATAATTCATTGTTGTCACTCCCACCCTCCCCATTCTCCCATTCGGGTTATTATATCCTTTCGATGTGGTAACATCATGTGGTATCATTCATTGTTGGGCAGTATAGGAAATGGAACACAAAATCTAAATGTCAGGAATACAATTTTTTTAAAAATAATTCATTGTTGTCACTCCCACCTTCCCCATTCTCCCATTCTGGTTATTATATCAATTTCATTATGTTAACCTCTACCATTCATTGTTGGGCAATATAGGAAATAGAACAGAATCTAAAAGTGAGGAATAATAATTTTATTTTCATTATTGTCCCTGCCACCCTCCCCATTCTCCCACTCGGGTTGTTGTATCCTGATGTGGTATATAAGCACCATTGGTAAGATAAATAGTTCATTGTTAGGCAGTAGGCTATGGGAAATGGAACTGAAAATCTAAAAGTGAGTGATAATAATAATAGTAATAATAATAATATAATAATAGTAATAATAATAATAAAAAGAAAAAGAAATTGCGTGACATTGGGATATAGAAATTGCGTGGACCAGACTGTCATTGCCACACGCCTTGTACGGTTGAGCTGATTTTTTGTCCTTTTTTTTATTTGCGTTGCTACCTCACACGAAGTTTTTAACTCGGCGCCATTTTCAGGGCAACAGGTGCGACAGAAGTTGCCACGTCGAATTAAAAAAAAAGTTGCCACGTCGAATTAAAAAAAAGAGCTTGAGCTTCTATTTGTTAATGCCCCCTACTAGCTTCTTGGCCAGTACTATAAAGTAACGGCTGATGGTAACCCCTTGACTGGAAGCTGAAGTGACTGACCACTTATATCTACGTTTTCCCCCACTCTACTCTCTTGCATCCTTTTTTTTTTGGGCAGTATTCAAAGACAGGGGCCTGGCATTGAACAAAATGGAGATTGATCATTGAATTCACGGTCCACAAGGCGTTTTCAATGGAGGTCTTCTCTATTTTTTTTGTTTCTTTCTTTTTTGGTATTATTTTTAATCCCTTTCCGTGTCTCTGGACTGTTTGAAAAGTTGAAAAGCTAAAAAAGGTATGGGGAGTTTGACTGTACTTTTCACTAGCTTGAAGAGGTTATATACCATCACCAAGAGCCACAGTCGATCCATCAAACCGCTGAGTTGGTGTTGGTGCTGCATGGTGGGCGGAGGATGCCAAGTCATGGTGTCCGACAAGGTCTTTTGTTGACAAGGGTGGGCGAGAAGTTGGTTCCTTGTCTTGCTCTCTCGCTCTCCCCCTTTTTTCTCTTTACACGATGGGACGCGCCAGCACTTCACGCCCCGTCCCAGAATCTTTGTCTCGGTTGTCAAAGCTGAGGTGTCTATTGAGTCTCTCCAACTGAATTACACCAAAACCAATCAAGCAATCATGCTTTTTTCCCTTTCCGCACTGTACCAGGGTGCAACTTTGTCCTTTCCGTCTTGGACCAAATAGCCAAAATAGCCAAAGCCACGTGTTCCACAATTTTCCTTGATTGAATTTACTTACGATTCGGCTCGAAACTTTTGAATTTAGCTTGAAACTCCAATCAGAACGTTATTGGGTTTTTCGTTAATTTGGGGGTATTATTCCCGATACTGACGTGAAAAGCAATCGAATGGAATTAGTTGGCGCGAAATGCGGGAGCTTGGGTTGCCTGCAAGCAAATGACTCTGAATTATATTTTTAATTTTTTTTTTTAAGTGTCCAAGACAGTGACTGGAGTGACTAGCAGTATTTCGGTCGAAGAAAAGGAGTTACAGCGTATTTTTGTTTCATTTCTTGGAATTTTTTTTAAAGGTGGTGACAATAGGCCTAGGATTTTCCTTCACGCTGCTGACGTAGTACAGGAGCCACATTGCTCACTAAGTCGAGCCTATTAACGTACTTAGACTGCGGTGTTCTTCGTAGTCATCGTGCAAGAAAAAAGTGTGTGGTGGTCAGGAAGCTACGCGTTATCAACGGTTTCTGTTCTCGATGCCACCTGGCTTGGACGAACATAACAGCGCAACTCTTTCTTGTGGGTTGTGGGGTGAACAAGTCGTGAAGATGTTGCGCTCAGGTATGCCTTTACAATGGCAATGAAAGTGCAGAAGAAAAGGACGACTTGCGTTCAAATTCAATCAAGTGGGAGCATGAAGGTATCTACACAAAATGCAAGCCAAAGTGTCCCAGCGTTAATCCACCCTCGAACGAATTCATTAGACGCCTTGATGGGGTGAGGGGGCGAAACGGGGGGAGGGGGGTCTAGGAACAATTTGAGACGGGTAAAAGGTAAAACCCTTTTGTGTGCTTCGCTTTGTGTGGAAGTAAGCACATCAGAGAACCTTTAGCTGGCCAGGTAATAAAACTTGAAAACGAATTTCCCCAAAACAAAGACGTAACATTTTGACCTGAAAACTTTTTTTTTCGTGACCACATTGGGGTGGTCTAATTACTAGCTTCTTTCATTTTTTTAGTATTTTGCAAAAGTAATAAGCGCAGCGCTAAGGGGATCCGATGCGTCACAAAGAGTTTGACATGACGAGGTTATTTTAAAAAGTAAATAAAATTGGATGGGGAGAAAGAGTAATAAATAAAGAGTTTATCGCTTGCATGCATCACTTAATAATCACCCCAGCCCTCCCGTTTACATTGACGTCACTTCATCGTCTCATTAACGAGAATGAGTTTTGCGATCCCCTTGCTGTGCTCCGCAGCTTTGATACTTTGGTACTGAAGAGAGAGACTGGGAGTGAAAAGGGAACAAAATAGAAAAGATGGCGAACGGGAGACACTCATCTAACTATAGTAGCATTGTGGCGCAAAGTTTTGGACGTGTTTATAAGCAGAGAGGTGAATAATGCCAGCCAGAGCCAAGCGTTTGTGTGTGGTTAGTGGGTTGCGTCTCATATTTTGAGGGAAGCGGGGCGATAAGGTAGAGTTATTATTGTGGACTATGAGAAAGGCGAATAATTGTGTGGTTTATGGCTTCATTCTGCCGCATATATTGTCTATGCCGTAGACCAAAAGAAACTAAAGCCTGATATACTTTTCCTTCCTTTTTTTAAAATGTATTTTTTTTTGGCTTTGAATTTGCCTCCCCCTTTCGGATATAAGAGAACCGACCAAGTAAAAACATGAAAACGAGGTGAAAAAATGCCGCAAAAAAGATAGACCACCTTTGGGAAGATTTGGGTGATGTTTTATGCCCTTGCTGGTGGGAGCTGGAAAATGTCGTGGGCGAGAATTAAATATGGCTTGCGCCTTGTCTTTTCTCGTTCTCATATATGATTTCAGACTTTCTTTTAGTATTTTTTTGTAAGAATAGACCCATATAATTTAAAAAGAATGTCTGGAGAAAAAAGGGGAAAAGATGGTAAAAAGTCTTCAAGGGCATGGTACCGAGTTAAGAGAGGGCACTAAGGCTCCCGTATACCGTAGCTTAGTGATGCAAAACGTTCGCAGAGGGCGCTGATGTTTGTTATTGTTTGGCCAAAGCCTGGCGTAAGAAAGTAAAAAGAAATGGCTTTATTTTATAACATTTTATTGGGTATAACCTTACCACACTTTTGAATGACCTTGCAATATTTATATTTTTTATTTCTGTTCTTCCATTATTGCCAATATTTCGTTAAAAGGCCTAATTCCGTATACTTAAGGCGCCCGTACATCTCAGCTTATTGATGCAAAACAGTCGCAGATGGCGCTGATGTTTGTTGTGGTTTGGTCAACAGGTTCTCCAGTTTCGGAACTCGGAGATAAAAATGACACTGTGTATTATTGTTGCAAAACGTTCTCCGGAAAACGAATGACAAACGGATGTCACTCGAGTTTAAAATTGGTAGTTGGATTGGAAATGCATTAGGTTAGGTTAGGTGATTGTGCACTAGCTGTTAGTGTGCTCAAGCTTGGGGTCGAAGAATTTTTTCATGAAATTCGCTGGTTTTAACCAAAAATAATTCCGAAATTACCCATGCTAACCGCCTGTCCCGAGCTAAGGTAATACGGGAGCCTTAAATCTAAAAAAATAATAATAGAGTACTGTATTCTGGGGATAACAAAGCGTGCAATAAAAAACCTCCCACTTTGAAAGTTTTTCGTAAGGCCAATTATCTGCTCTGCTTATAACAGCAGCTTCAAGAGTTTGCAATAAAGTCTTTTTTTTTTTGGAAAATCATTTTTTTTATTCTAGTGTCTGATCATTACAACTTAGTTTTCTGGGGGGTAATGTATGTCTAGCGAAAGACTACATAATACAATAATTGAGGATAGTATTTTTTTTTTGGCGAAGCATAATTATGATTCAAAGTATTCGCCAGGCATAGCGTCTATATCCTATCCACATATATTGGAGTCGTTTATGCAAATGAGCCTAATAAGGGGGACAGTAAATGAACATGTTTGCGGGCTCTTTTAGGAAGAGTAGCACACTGTAGAAGGTCGGTGCAACGGCTGCGTTTCGGAGCAAAGGAGCAGTGTGGCGTACGCAACGATGCCGCTCATTACTTTATAATTGCGCTGTGAACCGAGCCATAAGAAAAGCAAAAGAAGCCTGAGAAATTTGGTTCCGTAAAAGCTCTCTCTGTAGCGCTTTTTCAAGTGCCGTACTAGGAGACTATACTGCCCGCTTTATATGAGCAATTTGCGCAACCATGATTGATTTTTTTATCACAACTGTTAACTTGCGGCAGCTCTTTAATAAAACTGCTAACCTGTGTACTTGTGTATTTTACACGTTGTACCCTTGCTTTTAAGGTTCTCCACCGTTTGCTTCAAAGCTCTTGGAATTATACTTTAATGCAAGCTTTATGTGTCGGACCCCCCTGTTATTCTGTGTTCGTTTCTAGCTTTTCGTCTTTTCAAGGAGCCAAGAAAAATGAGGAAAAAAGAAAAAAAATTATTTTGCCCACGTTATTATTCCTACATGCTATTCCTTTACGTCTGGTACTCATTGCTCCTAATTATGGGGCTTTTCGGATGCCTTTTCGTACCCAAGTAATGCCCACTTTATAAATTGTCTTACTCAATTAAGCCAGCAAGCGTTGTGTACTTGTTCAACTTCCGCTCGGTGGATCTGTTGCCCGAAAACGTCGTCTAATCTGGCCATATGCGTTCTCTCTCCTTTGTCACGTCGAAAAAGCTCCTCGAGAGTTGGCGAGGGAAACGACATATGATGCATAACGAATGGTATAACAAAAGGTCAAACCGCTTGAGGACATCCGTTATCCATTCTTGGATAAACAAGGCGTTCCGCTTTGACTGACACCTTGATGAACTGTGCATGCCAAACAGATTAACTATTCTTACACTGCATAGATTTCCCTCTTTCCTTCATTTTCCCTGCTTTATGTTTCCTCCTCCAATGACAACCTAAACGCTACATCCTTTCCGTTTTCCATTCTCATCCGCGTTTTTTGCTAATCAAAAATTTCAACTTTTGCCTTTATATATTCCCATCTTCCTATTTTTTATTAATATAATGACGGTTATTATTACTCGCATCAGTTGTCCCTTACCTTGCATCACTCACCCAAGGAAATCTTGTAGTTGTATGCAAAAGCCTTCGGAGGTTGCCGGGGTAAAGTAAGGCAATTCCGCGCGTCCCTTCAACGGACTTTCATGGTCGATAAGGTGCAGAGAGCAGGAAGTGCTTTATGAGGTTCAGGAAGCTGGGACAGGTGAGAGACAATATCCGGGACTCTTGATCGCCACTTGTGCTAGTTCCCAAATCATTTCTCGCATGGCACAACCAGACCCCCCTCTTCTATTTTTATTTATTTAATTTATTTTTTATTTTTTTTATTTTGGTTTTGGTTTCCGTATGCGGCCAGGGCTGTTTACTACTGGGAATCTGTGTTAGCCACCCCTCTTGTGTCATTTCAGCTGTCTTTCTGATGAGGCACGAAGAACAAGTTGCTTGTATTAGTCGCTTGGTCGTAAAACAGTGACGCGGGTGAAATAGAAAAAGAATTGAATGCGTTCGGAAAACAGGTAGCAGCTTAGTACCCTTTATGACGACTTCCCCCGTACTTTATTCAACCCCAATATAAGGCCACCTGTAACAAGGAACTGCGTCAATTTATGGACCGTATTTGGGAAGGGGCACCTAGATTTTCTTCATTACCAAGTTCCGGTCTAATGGTCCATATAAGTTTATACTTGTACTGTGCGCAACGGGCTAGTTTTTTTCTTTTTATTTTGAATGCAGTCATGGTGCAACGCAGATCCATTTGGGGGGAGGGGGGTGGTTTATGGGAGGAAATTAGTCCAAGTCTCTTCCCCTTCAATTGAGGAATACACTCGATTATCTACTTGGGAGATCTTCATACTTTTATACGTATGGAACTTTGGATATAAGCCCGGTTGGGATGAGTGAAAAAAATCTTAAAGAAATTAAAAAAAAAATTGGAGCAACTTTTGGGCGATCTTTGAGCTATGTCGGTAACTCGCGTTCTCTTTGGTTTAAGCTCCACCTCTTTCCCAAAGCTTAGTTTAATCTCCCATTCCCATTTTTGTATTATTACTGGCGTTTCCTTTAAGTTAATCAGTGATGTCGTTATGACTTCCGTTGAGCGTTCACACAAGCGGAACTGACGACCGTTTGTCGAATTCAGGGAGACGTGAGCTCGGGACTTTTAAATGAGGTTTTGTTTCAATGAGGAACCATTTGTTTTCTCTTGACGCGTGCTCGTAGATACGTTCTATATTTACAACTCTGGCCCCAGTGTCCAAACTATCCAAACTGTCCAACTAAATATACCAACTAGCGTATGACTCCTTCAAGTCATTTTCTTTCCACTGCACTACATTACCGGTCCAGCGAACGAATACTCAAACATGGCATTTCCCCACCCTTATACTCAGACAGTATAAGGGTGGGGAAAATAGGATCCGAACTAATATTCATTGTTGTATGTTGTAGCGACAGTGTGTGGTGTGTTGGTTCTCTATCGTTATACACAAGGATCCATTAGGCCTAGCCAAAATAGGCCAAACTAACGGATTCTGGAAGACAGACCAATTGAAACCCGGTTAATGGAAGTTCAACTTTGCGTGACCATTGGCTCCCTTATTCAACCCTTAATTGTTCCTTTTGTCATCTATTCTTCAGCTGTCATCGGCACAGCGGCCAAAGACAGCAGCCAAGCCCCCGACAGTCGTTCCCAGGTCACGTAATCATGCTTCCGACGGACTGTCTTTGATGATAAATAGTCCAGCGGTAATTCGTGTTGCCCTTCGGAGCCGCCCCGTATAATTTCGCTAAGTGGCATTCACAGTTGTGGACCAATAAGCTTTCCTATACACTGGTCCATGTACGGTAACCAAAGGAGCCCTGTAAGCAACAAAGAAAAAGCTGCCGTCTGTCTGTCTAAAGGGAAGCAGCAACAATGAAAAAGGAATAAGACAGGGAAAAGAGGGGGAAATTTGAATCCTGGTAACCTGGTAACGTTATAGCGTACCTGGGAAGCTCGGGAGCAGGTCGAAAGACGATGGAGGTTCAAGTATTAGGAAACTCGTGGGTTAGAGTGGTCCAGGCGCGCACTATAAACGCAACGTATGCAATTTTGCTTATGGAAGTGGTCCGGTGATGATGAGGACGAACAACCACCACACCACGGTATCCCTGTGCTGGAATGGGTTGGGGGGGTGGGCAAGATGGAAATCTTTCCCCGGCGTTGGGAAAATGTGGGAAAATGATGTGTACCGTCCAGAAAGATTCACACAGCCACACACATCTTAGTAAAACAAGATACGTTGGGTTGGGTTGGTAGTAAAGGTATTCCCCCCTTCTTCCCTTTGCTCGATGGACCAGCAAGGCCGGTCATTTCATGGGGATTTATCGCTCCTGATTGATACCTTGGGACTAGCGCGGGCAAGAACAATTACACGTGGCCTCGTCGAGTCCCGAATCGGTCTTCCGCTCCTTCCATGCAAGCACGAATAAAAAGTGATGGCAATGTTGCTGTTCCCATCTCATATCCTAATGCAACTAACGGCTGTTTTCCCTTAGTGACGTCTGTTTTCTGTCCCTTTTCCCTTGAAAAAAGTTCTAGCCCTTCGGTTGTTCTTTTACCTTCGAATAATTGTATCTTGCCTCAAAACGCAACTCATTCTTTTGGACTACAACAGGGAAAATTCGTCATTGCAGGGTTTTTTAATACTATGATTATTACTTAATTTTTAAAATCTTTTAGTGTTCGAAAGATCAAGTAATAAGGTTAACTTGGTGACCTTTTCTTTGGATTGTAACAGTATGTCAAGAAGTTTGGATTATAACAGGGAAAATTCGTCCTTGCAGGGTTTTTAATATTATGATTATTACGTAATTCTTTAAAATTTTTTAGTGTTAAAAGGATCACGATTTTAAGGTTAACTTGGTTCCTGTTTACACAGCGAAGTACAAATTGGCAACGCTGGCGTTATGGGCTAGCCACCTAATAGAGCGTCATCGGTATATGGTGTGCTTATGCAGAGATTAGGGTAGTTAGGTAATTCAGTAGTCTGCGTTATTTTTTACATGTTTCTGGGAACGTTTTTTCGCATAATTGAAAATGCTCAGACTTTATCGTTGGCAGAAAAAAGGAAAGTTAAATAGTCTTTAGTGTCACCTCCAGTGTTGTAGCGTGAAGGTTAGAACTTGTTTCGCTAACTACCTCTTTAAAAAAAGTGTTTTCGTTCTGTTTGAGGTGGTTAGTCCAAATTGCCAAATTAAACGTATTGTTTGAAGACTTGTCAAGCGAGCTTGAGAAAATAGTTTGAAAAAGGGGGTTATTTAAGCGCAGTCTCCAGTATGTATTTACGTATCAAGTGCAAGTGTGGGAATTAGCAGGGACTCTGGCTGCCAAAGTGAAAATGGCGCTGTTTTCTTGTTCTAAAAATAATCGTTTTCATTTCCCAGTTTCTCACCCAAACGCGGGCGGGAAAGGCATAAGTAATGAATACAATGCTAGGATCTACCATCTCCACTACCCAGAAAATAATATTAAAACAGAAAGAAGAGTGGCCTTAATTGAACGAACGAACGCAGTTGGGGTGTTACGTCCTAAGAAAAGCATGGAAATAGAAGCAGTTTCAGTCAGTTTTTCTGGGGTGGGAGGAGGCGAGAGAGGGAAATGAGTTAGTTATGGCTTTAGGATTTATGACCGTCATTAACTCCGACTGTGTTTCCTGGAATGAAGATTCACCAACTAATTTGATTCACTTTTTTGTTTTTCTTTCCCCATTTCGACTTTCGCACAGATCCTTTGCCCTGGCTCGAGATGATTCCTAGCTTGCAGCAGAAAGTGAGCAAAGTGCAGGATTTGGAAGCCGAGCGGAAACAGCTCAAAGAAACTCTCGCCGAATACGAAGAGGAGTTTTCTCAAGTTTGCAATCAAGGTAAGTTTCTCCCGTTATTATTGCACTAGAATATGGTCAAGTAAAAACTCAACCCCAAAATTAAAACATCACAGCAGCCGTTGACAGAAAGATTATAACTGTGAGTGAACGAAAGCCACATCACTCCCCAAGTCCCGCAGCATAGCGACAAGTCATTGCTCTCTCTGTCAGAATTAGCCAGCAAAAAAATAAAAAATTAAATTAAAAAAATTTGACGAAATCCAGCATCGCATCGTTTCCAATTGTGGGTTGCAGAGGAAAGCCTCGGAAAACCATAAACGTAATCTGACTCCCGGGCCAATGCCAACTCCATTCTAGTCTTTGCAATACCAAGGCTTTGTTGAGGAATGCAATCACTTGCTCCCGCGGTATCACCGGAGTTCGAGCTCAGTAGTCATTTTCTTGACCAAACTCTTTTTTTGGCCTTTTTCTTGTTTTTTGTTTCGGCCTGTCTTGGATACGTTTTCCCTTGTTCGTATCAAGCTTTGGCCTGACGCTTCTTTGGTTGTAATAACATAGCTGCGTTGGGCGGAATTCCTAGCCATGCTTCACTCCCATCACCGAAGCCTCAAGAGGGGCCCAACGCAATGGAGCAATTTTATAGAAGACACAGAAACTCTCAATTTCGTGGTTCGAATGTACAATTTGGCTCCTTTTTCTTTTTTCCCCCCTTTTTTAGGGAGTTACCAACTCTTAGCGAGCATTGCTATATTCCAGAGAGTGTTGTGTTGCTTGACAAACGATTTTTTGTATTTATTTGTTTACTTTTTTTTTTACTTGTATGGTCAGCGACTGAAAATCACTGAGCTAGAAAGAAAATTCAGAGTCTTCATTGTCAGTTGGTGTTTTCCTATAGATTCTCTGGATGCTGAACCTGCGGGGCATCGCAAAGTAGCATTTAAGGCCCATTTTGTCAGGTTGGAGGGCTTGAGATCGCCCGGTAAGAAAAAAAATCCCAAGAAAAGGACCGGGACCGGATTGAATTTTTTTGTGCGCTATGCCAAAAAGGAAAGGAAACCTATTTTTTCGAATTAAGAGAGTAAAGTACAATAACACAAATTCATCCAGTTTTTTTTATTAGCATTAAGAGAATAAAGTACAAATAAAATCAGATAAAAAGTCAAAGAAAATGGTGCTTAAAGGGGAAAACACTTTTCCAGAGCCCCCACCAACAGATCAAGGTTTTTGTTTCATTGTTGCACAGTGATTGAAAGCAATGGAGACTGTTGTTACGTGGCATGAATTCCATGCGCCCAGGCCTGAGTTGCCTGGTGCTTGGGAACAGTATCCCATGGGTAAAATGGGAAAATGGAGTGGACCTTACAATCAAGCAGAACCGATGCGATGACGGGCACAAAACTCGCCTTGACAACCGACTCGGCGTGGCTTAATCGAGGACCTTCTTCAAATTCACTTGTTTTGGGGATGGGGAGGTGTAGATGTCTTTGGTGTGGGGGAGAACCGGAGTTTGCGTTTTTTGTTCTTATTCCGTAGACATCCAGTTAATTGAGTCTGCTCCAGATGCAGGTCTCGCGCACTGAGGGAGGTGTTTGCATTGGGGAAAAGATACCCACTTCAACGTAGAGAGCATGGGCCTGATAAGGTTCGTAAAATCCGGAGCAAACGGGACTCTTATTGCTGGAGTGAATTACGCATCTAATTAGCTGAGCAGAAACCAGAGCTTGGTATTTTTCTTTTTTATGGTACGGAAAGAAGACGGAGGAGAAGCAGCATTGGGTTGGAAAGAGTATGAAGCCAGTAAATACGCGCCAGCATGGCAAGCGAAGCGGCATCGATGATCTCATGCTCGTAAGCCGTGCCACGTTAGTGAGAGTATGGCAACTTCACTCAAAAAGAGCTTAGAAAAGCACCCACTGTGAATCCTTTCAATATGTCGGTCTGCTTTGGCGCCTTAATTCGCGCCAATTTAAAAGGCGCTACACTCCCGCGTTTATCACAATTCATCGGCCCCTTCTGATAACCCTTTGTGCCGGCAAAAGCGTTCAAAAGGGCCCCAAGAGCTGGGAATTATATCGCCATAGACGCAACATACGCTTGTTAGCTGGGAAAAGGTCGAACAAGAGGCGAATAGAAAATAAAAAAAGGCCGAACAACAGGGAAAGTGCATACAGTATTAATTACTTGGGTTTTTAAGCGAACATTATCTGATTGGGAGCTATTTTTATTTTTATTTTATTTTGCATGTGTGGGTGGTTCGCGGGATGTCGTAAGGCTGCATTGGAACGAAACGGTGAACCATTGAGGCATTGGCGCAGTGAAGCACGTCGTTCGTCTATCTTAACTCGTTTCCGACCTAGAAATAAAAATAAAAAAATTGGGAAAAATTAAGTTGGCTGACAATTAGGTTGGAGAGAAAGAGGCATAGAGCAAAAAGGGGTCTTGGAAATAGTTTTGCCCGTTAAAGTGCAATGTTATGGGGTATTTTATGTTGTTTCCTCATTCGGGAGCCCCTTCATTAATTGGAAGCCCCTTTAATTAGCTACCGAGTCGATAAAGAACAGGAAACTCGTAAAACTCGGCGGGATGCCCCCGGCTTCTTTTGGCTGCTTTATCTCTCACACCCCCCAAGTCCCCCTTTTCTCTTGAGCTCTATTCAGAATAACACAGTCGAACTTGCATGGGAGGCTATAGCAGCAAAACTCCTCCGTATAGAGTGCATAGATATATATTCGGGTTATTCGAGAAAAGCTCGGGGGACGTTATTCGGCGCGCCATTAAGCTGCGTATTGATCTCTGTGAAAATTGCATGACGGTTCCTAATGAACAACTGACCCCCCACCCCACCCTACCACAACCCAGCCCCTAGTTATTGTCGGAACTTATAGCTGAACGCCGTTATTCACAATCGTTCGCTTTTTAATGCCTTCTTCATTTGCTGTTTCTAATCAGAAAAAGGGGAAAAGACCTCCCCCACCCCTAAAAATCCACCCACCCCTTAAAAAGGGGGTTTTAAAAGGAGTCTTAAAAAGAAAAAGAAAAAATGTTGGGTGCTAAAAATGTGACTTTCAAGAGGATCCCCATTTCAGGCAGATGAAGTCGTGCTTCTTTTATTAACGGTGGTTTATCCGGGATAACTTAGTTTTACTCGTTCGGCTATACCTTAAAAGGCTCCCGTATACCTTAGCGTATTGATGCAAAACAGTCACAAATGGCGCTGACGTTTGTTATTGTTTTGCCAACAGATTCTACAGGTTCAGAACTCCGAGATGACAATGACACTAGTGTGTATTCTTGTTGCAAAACGTTCTCTTGAGAGGGAATGACAAACGGGTGTCACTCGAGTTGAAAATTGGTAGTTGGATTGGCGATGCATTAGGTTAGGTTAGGCTACGTTAGGTAAGGTTAGTTTATCGATTCTCATAAACTTTCGTTGATGATAAAGTTAAAATTCGTACTTTCTTTTACTCCATTAGCTGCAAAAAGAAAAAATCATTGTTAGACAGTGACACACTAGTGTCACATTTGCCTCCGGGATACATTACGTAGGCTTTTAACTAAATCCGGAGAACGTGTTCTGTTTTGCAAAAGCATTGCGTAAGAAACTAAAAGAAGAAATAGATAGCTAATTGGCGGCAAAGTTTCTATGTTTGTTTTGCTTCTGAATAGTACAATTTGTCACCACATTTGGCTGTAGCAGCACTATGTCCAACTCCCAAATCAAGTTGGAACAAAATTTCTCGGAAACGACTTGTCAGATTTGAAAGCAATCTAAAGCAAAGATTTTCTTTTTTTAGCAGCTAGTGCACAACCAAAGGCTATATTTATAGGCAATGTATTCACATAGTTGCCAACTTCATTTGCGTGTTACTAATTTATTATTAATTGGAAAAAGGTAGATTGGTTTTGCACTAGCTGTTAGTGTGCTTGCTGTCAAAGAATTTTTCATGAAATGCGCTGGTTTTAACGAAAAGTTGTTCCGAAATTATCTATGCTAACCGCCTATCCGAGCTAAAGTATACGGGAGCCAACTCGTTTCCAAACTAACATAAAAAAAATTTAAAAAATAAGTATAATAGTAAAAAGTCTCACCCACAAATGTAGAGGGGAGGAGTCTGGGCATAGTTACCCGCGTTTGTTGATAACGAGATTTTTTTTGTTTCTGGGTCTTGTATTTAGTGCTTGTAACTTTTGGCGGCAGATACTTGTTAGGAGTCCGTTCCTAAGTTCGTGTCTTCTCTTAAGAAAGCGGTTCTAATGTAATCAGATTTACGAGGGGTGATAAGGAAAGTATGTGTACTTTAAAACGGGGGTAAAGGAAAGGTGTCCCTTTTTTATGATTTTACGCACTCTCGTGGTGTTATTGCTATCTTAACGCGTCTTGTGTTCTTTTTTTATTTATTTTATTTTATGATATTTTTGGTCAAAGTTGCTTCAGTGGCAAAATAATAAATAGATATAAAGTCCCCGTAGCCCTATTATAGCTCTCGTTTATATGGCTCTGTCTGCTGGTAAGATTAGTTATAAAATGCAGTATAAAGCAACAGCCCCATTTTTTTTTCTAAAGCAACCAAGTCCATTGGCGTGGTAAGGGTGTGAGACCTCACAGCAGGTGAGGTGCGACTCAGGTAGCTACCACCTGTAACCACCGCGGAACACTACCTCGCACCTTGCCTGGCCCCTGAAGGGGGGCGGCTGGGATAGCGAGAAGAAGCCAGGAGAGAGAGCAGCGAGAGAGAGAGAAGGTCCCAATCAAGGGCCGAACGCCTCGTAAACTATCGCTCACCGCCAATTTATAGCCATAAAAAACGACGTCGGAGTCCAGTCCTTAGACGAAAGAGTGCCTCACAAGCGATGCTTATAAGGCCGTTACGCATTTCTTATTTTTTTCTTTTTCCTTCCAAATTATCTTTTTTTTTTTCCCTTGTGAAGGGGGTACGTATACTCCTTCTCGCTGCTCGTTGTCTGCTAGGAAGCTAATGTGTTAGAAGGGTTCGGCTTGGAAATAGAAAAATGGAAAATGGAAGAGGAAAGAAAAAAAACAGCGTGGGAAATTGTCCCTAGAGGCAATCATTGGACTCTGCGCAACAAAGACGGAAAAGAAATAATAATGAGCGATCATGTTAAAGACAGTTAAAAAAAAGCAAAAGGGGGGCCCTGGTAGTTAATGAACGGTACGGTAGGAAAGGAAGTTTTTCTACCATGCTGAACCAAATTCTTTGGCTTTTTGTGTCTCTGGGTATTGAGCTACCGTTCATTGCTTTCGAAAAAAAAAATTCCTTTTTTTTTGACTTGGCGCAATACTCTCGATTTGCGCCAGCACAAAAGAACAGCATGGCGTGGCCTTGCCGGTCCATCGAGATTGAGCCGTTCTAGACTTGGGCCTATCTAGTTTGCATGGAATAGAAAGGATTTTCCTGAAAATAAAAATAAAATAAAAAAAGTACGAGACCTTGAGTCGCACTCCTACCTGTACTGTACTACATTGAAGAGTTACGTTTGAAGATGGTGCATTCCGATCTTCTTCATGGCATGCAGAAAGCGGAATACAAGGTTTTGAAGGGGTTTGAAGGCATTTCCTTTCGGTAACGTTTTTCTGAGTCATCGTGAATTCGTGAGGAAAATTTCCGGAGCGAATACGACATACTGGCTGTGACTGTGACTGGTATTTCAATGTGTTCTTTTGTGGAAAACTTGACTCTAGGCATCACTGAAACCAGTTTTTTGAATATTTAGGGAATATTTTGGGGAATAATTGTTGGGTTTATTACTCGACTTTTAAGGAAAGTTACAAGACACAAAATAACTAGATAGAATGGCGTTGAATTATTCAAGACGTTCAGAACCTAAGAATCCTTTGGTTAGAAGGGCCTTTACGGGCTCGGGTTTTGGTTTCGATCTCATTTATTAGCCTGATAAGGAAAAAGAAAGTTATGTTGTGACAAAAAGCGACGTTAAGGGTCCTAGCACGGCCGGTGTCGTGGAGAGCGCCCGCGTGCCGTTGCACAACTCCGGTTTGTCCAAAACGGGGTTTCCTCTGTCAGCGAACGTTTTTCTGTTTGTCACTCGAGACCCCGCCCCGTGGAGTATACTTTTAAGTATACTGCCTAGCATGTTTACTAACAGTGGCCATCTTTTGGGCTGTTGATATCAACTCTCAACATGTCTTCCAGCCACAGTAAACCCCAGACTGACCATCCAGTAAATTTTTAAAGGAAAGGCAGGTCGGACAGGGAGATTTTTCTTTAGAAAAAGCCTTTTGCCCCCTTGGCCCTAACACGCAGACTAAATTTCCAATTCAGTCGTGTTTCGCTATGTGTCCTGCAATTATTAGAAGAATACAGAGCTATGATAAGTGAAGGACACACTGGTATGGCATGTATAATGCAATTTACTTAAGGTTCGACAGGAAAGTAAAGGGGGGGAAGGGTATAGACTATATAGAGAGAAACGTGGAAGATGGCGGAAGGGTATGTGGTGGATAGAATGGGGGGTGGATGGGATTCAAGTAATAATTGGAAGGATGTGGAGAAGAACGCGGGGGCTATTACAGATGTCATTATGGAAATGAAGGTTCTCTTTGTTCGTTTTTATGAGATAACAAATCCTTTTGTTATCCCTTGGTCACGCGAAGTTTCGCTACCAAAGCCAGCACATAGACACATAACATACATTGGGTTTTTCGCTTCATTTTCTATACTTTTGACGGGTTTGGCTTTGACTGACGACCAAGACAGGTGGGTTTAGATAGCTTTTGGGCATCCTTAGGCCTTTTTTTTTTGTCTTGGAACTAATGTTGAAAGCTCGTATGGGGTGCGGCATATTTAGAACCTTCCTTCGCATTTCCTTTTTATTTCCTTTTTTATTTATTTTTTGGCCCGCCCCAGCCTGATCTTTTGCGGCTGGGCTTTCAGATCTGATGAGTACACTATATGCAGGAGATGTGAGATGTCAAGTGGTGCCCAGAAGCGTGTTAAGGTTAATATCGTATCTACCTCTCGAGAGCCTAAAGGTGCTTCTACCATTGACGAGCTCAAGAGTTCCAAGTTTTCGGGTTTTTTCGGTTTTTTTTTCAACCCCAACCCGTTTCCATCCAAGTTCGTAATTGCTTTATGACTCTTCATGCTACATTAAAGCCGAATTGATACACGCCAACTATCCAGGTTATAGTGTTGAGTAAAAAAAAAGTTAAAAAAATAATAAAAAATGGGAGAAGGGGGAAAAGAATAGCTCAGTGGTCAGAGTAAGTGATGGTTAGCATCGACGTTCAAGTTTTTGTGGTCCCTAAGAAGAGAAAGACAGATTCAAGCTTATTAGTGCTGGGTTGCGTTTTGGGAGTTCCTGGGCCAAGATAGGATCCTGTCTAACGATCAGGAGCACAATGTTGTGGGGGTTATGTATAGCAGATTGGGAGGGGAGGTGGGTTGAATTATCACAAAAAGGAAAATATGGGAGACGACATTAAAGAGAGTCGTGTTATTCTTATGAATTTTCATTTTAGCCATTCGTTCTGGGACATTTCCGTCAAGGTGGTGCAAGTCCTTCTGTTCTAATGACTCCCTCCCCTATTTGTTATGCATGGGGAACAATGGAAAAAGCCGCAGTTTGCTAGTAAAAGGGTTGAACCATCCTTTGTTTAATTGACACTGCGACTTTTCACAAAAGTTTGGGGTACAGTCACATTAGAATCAAAGCAAGACGAGATTTGGGAGCTCTTCAAATAGCTAGCGAGACAGTGGAAAACAAGACAATGGGAGCAGAGCGCCTACAGCTTGATTGAAACACAATGATAAATGGATCCAGACCAAGATTCCGTACTCGATTTTCGGGTTTCGGCTCCTTGACTCCCCCCGGAGGTAGAGCTTCTGTATGTGGTCTTCTGGCGTAACAATAGGCCGTTGCTCAAAAAGCAAAAAAAAAAGAAAAAAGAAAAAAAATTGAAGAAGAGATACAAAATTATTGTAGCCTACCGGGGATGATTTATGCAGGGTGTCAGTCAGAAAAGCTCTTAAGACTTTTCACAGGTTCCGTTTTCTGGCCACCCTTCGGTTTGGGGCCATATTAGTTTCCTGACTTCGGATATTTTTTTTTATTTTTTTTTTAAAGAAGGTATACCTTAGATATCTGTATAGTTGGAATTACATTGACAGAGCGAAGAAGGCCATGGGAAAGTTTGGGCTGGAAATTTATTTTAAAAAGGGGGAAGTCACTTGACACACTTGTACTTCTGTACTTGTGACTATACGCGGTTCCTGCGTTTCTGACCCTTGTTGCAAATTAAGGCAAAAGGACGGGTTAAAACCGTGACATTTTATTTATTTTTTTGGGCTGGCTACTCTTGGATTCGTTCCGTTCCAGTGACAGTCGGGCGCTTCGTGATGGCTTTTTGATATTATGTATAAACACGCTTGTAGGGGAAGAAGGAAATCGAGACATACGCATATTAATTGGGTCTCCCTAACTAGCAGTTAGGGAGACCTGAGATTTTTTTCTTTCCTTTTTTTTTTTTTTTTTTTTTAAGCGGAGCTTTTGTGATGTCTTGTATCAAACGTCCATTATGTTTTCATTTGTTTCGGCCGCGGCCGGAAGTACGCTGTGCTGGTTTGATACGATATGCGATATGCATCATCTCGGAATGGGAGTTATTAGAAGAAAGCCAAAAAAGTCGGGCTAAGGGTGACACAGCGCGGCAGCTTAGGGGCGTCGTTTCTATTAGCATAACGATGCTTAGATTATTATATATGGCACCACAATTACACCTGAGCCTGAAACGTGACAAAGAAACCGTTGTGTAGGGGCGACACCAGAAGTCTTTCCGTACCACAACCTTCAATGACAGAGCTTTAGCCAATGGAACAATGAAAACATGCTCCGAATGCTCAGCATATACCCATTCGGCATGCTGGTTCATTTCTTTCCAAGCCAACAATGAAAATGGGTGCCAGTCTGCAACGGCAACACTGAAACTGACCCGCTCAACAATCAACAATAGGCCCGACCAGCGCAGTTCACTTTTAAGTACTTTATATATAGAAGAGACGTTATAATGGGGGGAATTAAATTGTATTTATATGTAAGAAGGTAAGCAATTATGACCGCAAGGAAAAAGAGATTCAACTCAACTTCAAACGACCATTTTTTTATAGCCCTAACCCTTTATACTCAGGCCATCATAACTCCGGCCGTTTTCTTTACCTTATTGCATTCTTACCTTGATGGTGCGCCCCAAAACACCTTTGGTTTTCTGGTCTTGGCGTGGTTTGTGGGATGCTCTCTATCTATCTATTGCTGCAGCGCAAAAAAAAAAAAAAAGTAAAGGTCCCCTGGTATTCGTTTTTGCCTATAGCCCCTGTTTCGTTCCTCACGTTATAGAACTCCCTCCCTTTACAAAAAACCCCCCGCCACTTGTTAATGCCCCTATTACAAAGAACAGGAAGCTTGAATTGAAGAAGGGAAGATATCGTTATAAATCAAAATTTTCTTTTGCTTTTGCGGGACTCGTTTCACACCTGAGAAGACAGGTGGCCCTTTTTTATCGGCTCTCCCTGCGTCCTTTTTTTTATATAGATTGCATGTACCCTTTTAATCCTCTTCCTCCTGATCGTCTCCGCCTCCTTCGCTCTCTCTCTTTCTCTCCTCGATCCAAAAGTCACCGCCGAACCCAAAGGAAACCAAAGGGGTTTCTCTATACCTTTCTATTGGGAAACTATCCACGAAAAGAAGGGAGAAAAAATCATAAAAAAACGCATCTTTTTGGTTTTTACGAAAGCTAAAGCCATATGCTGCCTTGATATCAAAGGCTTCTGCTTGATATAAATCAAAGCCACGGCGACATCGAAAAGGCGATCGGGCTACCCCAGACCACTGTCTATAAATCACTTTCAACCCCTCTATATACCACCCATAATATAACTGCAATAGGGAAAAGAAGGTAGAATTTATCACCGAAAGACTGTTGCACTCCCACGTGTCTTTGAATCTTTTTTTTTATTTTTTTGGTCATATAAGAAGACCTTTTCTGTGTGTCGTTCAGGGTTATAATATAAAAAATGTATAAAAAGAAATTTTATTGAAAAGTCATAATACTTTTCTGATGGAGTGTCGCACTTTCCCACCCAAAGATTTTTCCTTCATTAAGTTGCCGGTACAATTTCCGAAAAACGCAATTTAAAAATGCTGTAAATCGTGATGAAGGGAGGGAGTCGTTATTTTTCAGGTGGTGGAGCTTTTGTTTCATGGCGTGGCATCTATTTTTTTTTAACCAAATACCTGCATCCAAACTATCATATTTAATTTGAGGACATAATGGGGCCACTATAATAAATCCAAGAGCTACCAGGTGCGAGTTCCAGTTCCGTTCTCATTACTGGTTGGTTGGTTAATTCGTTGTCATCTTTTCGCTATTTTACATGCGTTAATTATTGTGTTTTTATTGCAATATGTGTAAAGCGACTAGTAAATCTCGCTTTTTTAAAAATCAGACTAGACCCCATATGGTCCCTTTAATGAAGGGAAAAAAAGAGGAATAAAACACGTTGGACTCCCGAATTTTTGTGGCGGTTTTTATCGTTCCCGAAAAGTTTACGGTAGCGGACGGTAGGCGTGGCAGAACCCCAGGAGGGCGGAGTCCACTGACACTAACTGCTCCTCACCTGGATGACCCGGCTAACCTCGGACCGCGGCCACTGCAGCCCCACAGCCTTCGGGAAAACCAAAAATAAAAATTTAAAATGTTTTCTCATTTTCACCATTTCTCTGCGCTATAAGATCGTAAATAAGTATAAAAGTAACACGTTAAGTCTACTGCAAGTTGCCGGTTATTTCTACGCCATTTTTCCTGACTTTCGAACGCAATGCTGATGTCTATTTACGCGCCTTTTTTGGCGTCAGAGGTTCAATCAAATCGCTTTTAGTGTACATACCAAAGCAACTCAGTTTGAAGGCAATTCCAAGCAATGAAAGTCTGTTAAGGCTCCCGTATACCTTAGTACGGGATAGGCAGTTAGCATCTTGTTTTACTTTCTTACGCAAGTCTTTGCAAAACACAAAACGTTCTCCGTATTAGTTACAGATGTATATAGTGTATCCCAGAGTCAAAAATGACACTACGGTGTCCCTGCCCAACAATGAATTTTTCTTTTTTCAGCTAGTGGAGTGACAGAAAGTGCTACAAAACGTTCTCTGGAAAACGAATGACAAACACGTGTCACTCGAGTTTAATATTGGTAGTTAACGACTCTCATCAACAAAAGTTTATGAGAATCGTTAACCTAACCTAATCTAACCTAGCTAATCTAACCTAACCTAATGCATTTCCAATCCAACTACCAATTTTAAACTCGAGTGACACCCGTTTGTCATTCGTTTTCCGGAGAACGTTTTGGAGCAATAATACACACAAGTGTCATTTTTATCTCCGAGTTCCGAAACTAGAACCTGTTGGCAAAACAATAACAAACATCAGCGCCATCTGCGACTGTTTGGCATCGATAAGCTAACGTATATGGGAGCTTTAAGTCAAATTTGTTTCAGTATAGACACCAAAGCAAGTCAGTTTGAACGCAATTTCAAGCGGTCAAAGTCTCAAAATAACGAATATGGATCCTTGAATTTGGAATTTAGGTTCAGTAGCAGTAGCTAGACTCTGAGGCGTGGTGGAACCCCAGGAGGGCGGGGTCCACTGACATTAACAGCTCCTCATCTGGATGACCCCGCTAACCTCGGACCACAACCGCTCGAACAAAAATAAATAAAAAAGGAATGAAGCGTAACAATGAAAAGGTCCTTCTAAACTGTGTATCTCCAACGTGAATCGCGCTACAGGTTACGTTGTCATGTTTGATCCGGTGCACTGTATACAGATGTAAACTATCAGTAAAAAAGACGCTAATGACGACGATAGGGACTTTGTTAGGAACAACGTAGATCATTAGCAAAAGTATTGCACGAGTAGTCAATGCAAGGGGATTAAGCAGTATAGCGTTATCATGGCTTGGGAGCGTAACGGTTCTAATAGATGAGCTCATCGTTTCGAGTCCAAGAAAAAGATCTATAACGAATTCCAACTAGTTGGGCTTGCGATAATTCCCCCTTTTTGTGCTGATTAATCCTCCTTAGCAGTGGCTGTACCAACACGGGATCGAGTCCAAGAAACCGCGAAAAAGATCTATAAAATAGCAAGTAAAATAGCGAAAAGATGGCAACGAATTAACCAACCAGCGAATTGCAACGTGCGATAATTTTCCTTTTCTTATCCGGGTTAATCCTGCTTAGCATTGGCTGTACCCACCATGAACCAGCACTAAAGAATGGGACGAATAATACGACAGGGGTTTGCCTCCCATTTGGATCTGCATCTCGTTCATCATGTCACCGAATTCAAAGGGCGCTTGATTAGATCGTATAGCTATCCAGGCAATAAGCAGTGTAACGTCGGGGTCTCCGGGAGCCACTGGCGGAGTGTTTTTTTCTTTAATTTACTATGTATTTAAATATCCTACAGAAAAAAAAGTACAAAAAGCGCGTTTGCTTAGGTTTATTATGGCGTGAGACACAGCGAGAAGCCAAGGAATCGTCGGTTGATCCACCGACTTTTGAAAACAGTCAGAAAGCTAGGGGAGTTCTATTTTTGTTCGCAGCAACGCTGTAACAAAGAAAAACTGCGTACAGTCGAGTATAATAGAGCGCTTCCAATTAGATTCGCCTTCGCGGGAGGGGTAACGAACGCATGGTTAAGTAGGGCGATGGGTGGACATATGCGTTCAATAAGACTTCCAACTTGGGGTGCCCCATTGGTTGATAGGCCTAATTAAGACGGAGCTAAAAAAAAACTATTAAAAAAATTGAAAAAAGTTTTGAGTTTTATCAAAAGTTTAAAGGAAGAGGGGGGCTAGGGAGACGCAAAAGTTGATGTGATGCGATGGTTGATTATTAAATGAGCGCAGATGAAAAGCGCTCCAGGTTTGGCTTTTGTGTCCGACACCTCGAGGTGGCCGGATTTATGAGGCAACCCTTGAATTTTCTTTTCGTATGAAACAATAGACGGCGGCCCCTTTGGGCACCCAGCAAACTCTCCGAGTTCCGCAATTTATGAGCCACCGACCTTCGCCTCCCGACGAATAATCAACCCGAGAGATATGAGCGAATCACAAATGAAATGAGTTTTTTTTTTTTTTTTTACTTTGTGTGTGTGTTGTGTATTTTTGTTGTTTTTCTTTGCCTGGTTCGCTCGCTTTACTCTCGCTCTCGCGCTAAAGCCATTACCGCTCGTCTCCTTTGCTTGTACTTCTTTGAGATTCCTTCTAAAGTAGTGTGCCATTATTTATATGGCCGGGAAGCGCATATCTGTTAAGTCTGTTCTGTGTTTCTGCAATTTTAATAGGAAGAGCCCTTGGCAAGTTGGCATTGCTGCTTCGGTTGTGTCCCTTTTGCTTCATCCTTGTTGTTCTTAGAAGGAAAAAGAAAGACAATGCTACTGACCAGTAGCATCGTACTTCAGTCAGATTTCATCACGAGTGACGCTATACTATGTTTTTTTTTTTTTTTTTAAGAGTATACGCGCGTCTCTTTGTCCCAGTTCAAAGTCCAGGGTTATGAAGGCGAGATTTAAAAAATAAAAGAAAATGATGAGGGATTAATTAGTGTTGAACGCATAGTCTTTGGTAGGTAGTCTTAGGCTGTGTTTCCACTGCCATCTTAACCCGGGTTAGCGAACGAAATTGTCCCGAGTGTCTCCACTAGCCGAACCTGGGTTAAAAGTGGTGTTAGACACCGTCCGGGTTAGCCCAGCAAAGTCGGGGTGAGACGTTGTGCGCTTTTGCGTCGAGGGGGAGTTACGTGTATTGTAAACAAACGCTACTTTTACCTAGTGCCAAGCTTCGTTTTCGCCTCAGTTTGGTGGAATCGAAACAGTACAAGTAAAAAGTGTTTCTTACTGAAAACTTCTTTCAATTGTTGTTGTTTACAAATTTCTAGTGTGATATTCGGTAATACAGTCCGATTTACCAATGGAAACGCGGGCTAGGCCAACCCGCGTTACGCTAACTCAACACCGGTGTTAGGTTAGCAGTGGAAACATAGCCTTAGCAAAGCTAAATAAGACAAAAAATAATACAGTAGTTAAGATTTCGTTTGGTCTGGAAGCTTGAAGCATTGACATGCAATGAATTGTTAGAATGCGGTCTCGGTCTTGGAACATGCTATTTAGGAAGCATAAAAATGGGCAAAGTATGGATATGGGATGTGCGGAATAGCCACTCGTTTGAGGGTGATAAAAATGGTTGTGTTGTCTAGCCATGCTTGGCAAGTTACTCTGCTGGCTGGATGTATACAGTACTTTACCTAACTTACTACCTTTTTATATTTGGTTTTCCGTTTCAGATGTGACGATTAAGCAATTGCGAGAAAAGCTCCGCCAAGCCGAGGAAAATACGGACGAAGCAGTCGAGGTTAGTACGAGTATATTACAATTTTCCAATGCCATTTTGGGTAAAAAGCTCCAGCGTTTCGAGTTGACGAGAGCTCGGTAATTCTCGCTTCCCGCCTCTTAATTTAATTGCCGTTAAAAAGTTTTATCGCTTTGGGTTGATGGCTCTGCTAAATGCTACTTTGTCATTACCGAGCATGGAAGTGGCTTATTTTTTTATTTTTTATATTTGTATTTTACGGGCGACTAATAATCGGGTCTCGTTGGGTGTTGGAGGTCAGGAAACTAAGCGAAGCAACTGGAAAAAGAACACACGTTGCCGAATCAGTTCACACGACAGCGACAAGCCAAAAAAGGATTGGGGAGAAAATAATGTACTCTTGATTATGTGAAATTGGAAGGGACCGAAAAAAGAGGACAACTGAATTAAAAAAAAATGAGAAAAAAATTAAATATGTCGAACTTTGGGTTTGAGCTCCCCAGGCGCCCAAATGATGGATGATAGGGCAATTAATGTCGCATAAAACATGAGCAGTGATGAGGAAAACTATTATAGAGCCATTGCTTGAACTGAGGAGTTCAATGTGCTAATTATATTGTTTTTTTCTGTCCTTTTAGGCACGGCTTGCCGATTTCCAAACGCAATTTCGTAAAGAGTTTGCAGAACGTGAGCGCGAATTGACTGAACTGCAAAAGTTAACCGAAAGGAAATTGATGGAAACGGAATCCAGAGTAACCTCCATGCAAATGTGTAAGTTATTTTTTTCAGTTATTCTTTTGCTTCACAAGTTAGTGGAAACTACGAAACTAGAGCGATAGCATGCATGAAGGTGAAAGTGACGAGTTGTAACGAATTCCTGTTAATTTGGGTTCTCTCTTTTTTGTTTCCACAGTGGTGAACGAGTTGCAATCGGAACTGTTTGATACGCGTTCGCGTTTGGATGAAGCCGCTCATGCCAAGTACGTATCCATTTGTCTACGTTTGGGTGGTTTGGGCCAGCTATCGCTATTAATAGTTGTGCTCAAGCATCCAAGATATCCTAGGCCATAGTATTTAGCCCGGTTTCAAAAAGAAACAAAATGCGATGCGTTGCGGTGATACAATTGTAACAAAGACTCTTATAGCTTATCGATGCCAAACAGTCGCAGATGGCGCTGATGTTTGTTATTGTTTTGCCAACAGGTTCTCCCGTTTCGGAACTTGGAGATAAAAACGACACTAGTGTGTATTATTGTGGCAAAACGTTCTCCGGAAAACGAATGACAAACAGGTGTCACTCTAGCTTAAAATTGGTAGTTGGATTGGAAATGCATTAGGTTAGGTTAGGTAAACGATTCTCATCAACTTTCGTTGGAGAGAATCGTTAAAACTTGCACTTTCTTTCACTCCACTAGCTAAAAAAAGAAAAATTCATTATTGAACAGTGACACTCTAGTGTCATTTTGACTCCAGGATACATTACATACGTGTGCAAGTAAAAAGAACCTGTTGTGTTTTGCAAAGCTTTGCATAGGAAAGTAAAAAAGAAATAGATAGCTAATTGCCGCAAGGTTTCTACGTTTGTTTTGCTTCTGGAAAGTACAATTTGCCCCCACATTTGGCTGTCGCAGCACCATGTCCCAAATCAAGTCAGAACAAAATTTCTCGAAAACGACCTATCAGATTTGAAAGCAATCTAAAGCAAAAATGTTCTTTTTTAGCAGCTAGTGCACAACCAAAGGACATATTTGCATGCAACGGAACTTCATTTGCGTGTTTCTAATTTCTTATTAATAGGAAAAAATATAGATTGGCTGTGCACTAGCCGTTAGTGTTGCTGTCGAAGAACGTTTTCATGAAATGCGCGGGTTTTAACAAAAAGTTGCTCCGAAATTCCCCATGCTAACCGCCTATCCCGAGCTGAGGTATGAGCCTTAACAATGAATTTGGGCTGGGGCTAGAGCTTAGAGCAGGCTGGGAAGTACTGCACAGTGCAGGCAAGTTGAGATAGTTGCACTGCGGAGCGGTAAAAGAAGGTGGAAGTTGATTGACCGTTGGTTGACGTTATTATAAATCGCCACACTTACTCACACAGCAAACCAACAAACCCCTACAACGCATTATTGAAGCAGGAGGGGGGAGGGAGGGGGGTCTCCCTGATCATTAGTCAAAGCCAGATTGCATTAAGTTGCAGCGAGTTCCTCTTCCCAGTCTTCCACGGCTGGTCTGGTCTTTTAGCCATTATTGGGTTTTGTGACCGTGTACCATTAGTATTTGTCTTCATCATTCACTCGCTAAACCTCCGCCGTTTTCTTTTCTCATCATTTCTTTTCTATTTATTTTTCTTGCTTTTTCTAACCCCTTTCTTCCCTTTCCTCAAACTCATTCGATAGCTACCTTTTGTTTCTCACCGTTGTCACGGACGCTAGAGTCGTTTTCTCACGTGGCAGGATTATCCACGGAATTCGCTCTTCAGCGCGTAGTAGCTTCTCTCACTGCAAAATGCAATGGATCCGCCCCCTAAAAACCTCCCGAAACCCAGAAACCCAGAAACCCGAAACCCAACGCCAAAAATTCTTTTTACCGCTCACTTTAAACGTTGGCTCCCCGCGTCATAATCCATCACTTTTTTGGAAGCTCCCACAGCTGAAGCCATTTTTTCTTACGAGACTTGTCATTTATAAATTTATTAATTTCCCAATATTAATCGATGGTTATTGTCTGCATTTCTGTACTCGCGGCAGGTCCAAAGAAGTGGAACTCCTCCTCAGCGACTTGGAACGCGCCAATCAGGTAAGCTAAACTTCATTTCGGCTTTATATTTCCTCCCGGTAGTATTCTCCTCTTGTTGCTGTGTGTCCCCATTATTCCTAGTCCTTTTAGTTGGTCAACGGGGGCAAATTCTGCCAGCGAAAGTGGAGACCAGATCTCGTGCAACGTCTCCTCCCTTTTTAACACCAAGAACTCGTTGCCGTCTATGCAAAACGGGCGAGGACTTTTAGTTGTGTGAAGTTGTAGGAAGGTAAAAGGCCAACACCGCGTCTCGCCACGTTCTTGATTAATCCCCGTGATGAAGCGGAGGGGCTTTTGGCCCCGCGCGCGTTCTGATGAACGCTATGCAAATGTACCTTGCCACTTACGCCCAACCACCCCCAATGCTATCGTGGGGCGATATTCCCAAATCAACCCCAACCTTAAACCCCGGGGCCGAAAAGGAAGAACGCGCCACACATTTGCAGGGTAGCTGACTGGCAAGATATATCAATGGAACTCGGGGGAGCTCTTGTCTTAGCTCCTTGTTGAGTTCGAGGGGCATATCTTTGTACCAAGGAGTCCAGCGTTGGAACGGAGCCCGGCTCTTCATTGTTGGCGAGTACGCAAATGAGAGAGCGAGCGAGGAGAGGAAGACGCCGGAGAGGAGCGAGAGACGCTGAATGGCATAATGAAAGAGTCTTAACAACGCGAGGGTGAGGTTGGGAAAGAAACGCTGAACCTTTCTCACTAAACCCCACACGCGTTCTTCAAAAAGTCGGAGGACATAAAAAATGACTTCTTGATTGGGGGTTTTAAGCGCGGGGGAAGTCGTCAGGTCTTAATTTGATAGTCCAAGTCAAGTCCGGGGAAAACGCAACTCTTCCTTCTCTCCGCAACGTGCTGGGTTGGCGTGCGAAGGACAAGTTGGTGTTGCCGCGGAATCGTGGGGATTTTTGAAACGGGGAACACCGGTCCCCAGGAGTTGACATTTCTGCCGGGCGAGGGAGGGACGTTAGCAGAGCGAAGAAATCATAGAGGCAAATAGATCCGTCATTCCGTGTCAGGAAAGACGGATCGTCGACTAGATCGCTTAATTTCTACTTATTTTCTTGCTTTTTGTGGGCTTTCTTAAGTGGTTTTCTATTGTACAGTGCAATACAGTAAAATACAGTAGATGCCGCTTATTGTGATCCCTGGTTATTAAAATCAGCCGCTTCATGGAAACAAATTTTAAAGGACCGATTCAAAATGGTAAAATTCGTATTTGAATTGGCTATTAGAATCACACTTTCGGATATTGGAATCAATTTCAAAAGAATCTTCACATGTAGAGCAACGAAACCTACAGTAGGGATTGACCACTGCAATAAGGACGATTTTACTATGCTAACATGTGGGGAAGTAGACCTTATTAACATCTCAAAGATTCATAAAATTTTAGTCGGTCATTAGAATCACACTTTCGGATATTGTAATCAATTTCAAGGAATTTTCACATGTACAGTAACGAAACCACAGTAGTGATTGCTACAGGGACTTTGCATATTAACATTGCGACATCGCTTTTACGTCGTTTTCACCAATCTTATCATTTCCAGCCTACTACTGCGCTTAGGGGGAATCCCTTCTAAGCTACCCAGTCATTTAAATGCGCAGGTTATTAAATTGAATGAAGTTCCTTTAATTGGCTGGGAAATTAGAAGGAATATCGTGTTGAGAACCCTATCTAAGTGTAGGAATAGGCTTCAAAGCCGCAGTGTTAGCTGTGTTTAGACGTGTGGTAACATAAAAATGGCGACGAACAAAAAAAAAGTTGGTTTAAAGTTTAAAAAAAAGTTGCGGCTCATTGAAACTTACGACAAGTTAAATTTAAAAGATTTGCCACAAAGGGAAGCGGCCGTTGAGTTAGGAATTCCTCAATAATCTCTGTCAAAATGGTTGAAAATCGTTACGAAATAAACAATAATGGGTCTAGTGGATCTAAAAAGGAAACGTGTGGGAAAGTGTCGAAAAGTAGACGATACTTTGTCTCTTTGGCTTAAACACGCCAGTCTTTCACGCGCGATTAATCGTAGCATTATATGACATGATATTTGCGATTTTGGGTTATTAGAATCTCCGCTTAATAGTATCAGTAATCACTTGACAAGCGTGATCACAATAAGCGGCATTTACTGTAGTTAGGAAATATATAAATGTCTAAAAAACAAAAGGTAACGTTCGATAAGGAATGTGGGCTATCGTTACGTGAAAGGCGAAACAAGGGAAAATGGTGCTGACTTTTGTTTTTGGCGCCAGTTAATCGGCATGAATGTTTCACAACACGTTTGGGCAGCTTGGTGAAATTGTTCCAAAGCAGATACACACGTACGTACCGTACTGTACCTACACTTGCTGTATCCTGCTGGCCCATTCTGTTGTAGCCCGCGCCCTGCATTGTTACCGTGATGCTCTATCAGTCGGCAGATACTCGAGCGTGGAAGTAATTTGTTCTGGCATCTCAGGATAAACCCGTAGGTAGACCAGACAAAGTCCTTTATTGGTGTTATTAGTCTTACTGCGAGGATTCCATTTCCAGCACAAGTAAATGTCCCGGGGTCGTGATCGTTTTCCCCATTACAATAAGGTCATACACTTTTCATGGTTAATTGATTAGCTTTATCGCTAATCGGTCTGGCCACACCTGGATCTTTCTTGTCAATCACATTCAGCTATTCCCGTGATGTTTTTTCTTTGTCGAATGTGTCACTTACACCTCTCCCAATCACCTGCACCTCGCTGGCACGAGTAAAGGCCGCGGACTCATTTACTGTCTATAAAGATTACGGTCCTAAATTATCGGCACAAAAGCGGCAAATGATCCCCAACAAGTTACTCCACCCAATTCCCGGGGCCTGTTCAGCTTCACCGACTATTCACGAATGGATCGAATTTGGAGAATTTGGATAGAGCAACTGTCGCTTTCGATAATTAAACCGAATCAGTCGTGCATTGCATCCATTTCAAAGAACAGCTTCGCAGTTTTATATTGATATTCCAGCAGCAGAAAAGGTCAACAATGTATTGCCTTTCTTGAAAAAGTCCTTCATTTTTTGTGTTTATTCCCTTTGTTTTGGTTATTTTTATTCCTTTTGGGGGGAATTCAGCCCCACAAGACGCTGCGTTTCTAACTGGTTTATTGTTCGAAACCGACTTCTATTCAAAACCGTTCGTCCATCAAGCGCCCTTAAATAACCCCGATAGCTCACCATGCCCCAAAACTGCGAGCTATAAAACGTGTATGCGTTGTCTTTACTCATCCTTTTTGCTTCTTATCCCGCCATTACTCCCCCCGAAACCGTGCCACAGAGCACACGGCATTCCCTGGACAGACTCGGGTTTGTTCTTTTTTTCCGACCCTTTTTGCAGCTCAGCGTTTCCGGCGACTTGCGACTGACCGACCGCGCACTCGTCGAATCTCTTCGGTTAGCGCCTCGGCGCTGACGCGCGCATCGTTTTTTCATCGCAGGAATCCTTCGAAGCTTCAGATCATTTGGGACTGTTTGGTTTAGGCGCACCTCAGCAGGCTTCCCATCCCGCCTTTACTGCCCTGTACTGCCGCGAGCTTCCAAGTCAGTTAGCCGGTGCAGCGCTGAGCATTAGACGGAGTCGTCTTGCCCCGCACTGACGGCACTGCTCGGCGGCCTTGACGTGCGCTTATCGGGTCGCATTCTAGTACAGACCCTTACGGTCCTCCCCGAGCTCCCCGACTCTCGCCTCACGGCCAAAGCCTCAGTCAGTCGGTTTAGGCCCTTCGTGACGGGCGGACCAGTTCAACCGCTGCCAGTAAATCGTGCATTGCGCTCTTGTTTTTATCCCACGCACGCAGTTTTGACAGCTCTAGCTCACTTGCCTCCCCCGTAAAAGTTTTTGTGCAATCAAGGTGCTGTGCAAGCTCAGCCTCAAGGATTACTACCCCAAACCAAGTGATTAAAATCTAAAATCCAAAAATTGGCCGCTTGATTGCCAATCGGATCTCGTTTTAAAAAGAGAATCTGTGCTAGCTTCGGTTAAACAAAAACGTTCCAAAGGTAGTATTCAGTGTCCAACTACAACATATCCAGCCACCTTTGTTATAAAGGACTTTTATTATTTTCCAGGTTTAAAAGTGTCTTCAATTCAATCTTATAGTCGAGAAAACCTCTTTTTGTTTGGAAGATGACACGTGTGTCGTGTCAACTCCCGGAAGTTTGCAAGCTATTGTGTTCTTTTCATTAAGTGCGCCAGAATTTTCTATATTTAACTAATTATTGATGACGATCCACTTAATTACATTACTTAGTTTACGTTACGTAATTTCGGGGACAGATATCCAGATAGAGACGTCTGGTTGCGTGTATTCCAGTTTATTAACTGGTCTGCTTTCTAAAATACTTTGATTGTCCTTTAAAAGAATAGGCACACGTGTGTGTTGTGTGTGAGTGCGTGGGTGGGTGCTGAACCAGTATAGAATCGTTTGTAGGGCTTTTTTCAGGGGTTTCTTTTCCTGCTGAGCCGAGAAGTGACTAGAAAATAAGAGAAAAAATAAGGAAAAGCCCAATGCAAAAGAAGGGATAACAAGTTTGGGGGAACAAAATCCAAATTTTCATTTTCCAGATTGGGAAGTGTTTTTTTCTTTTTCTTTTTAATTTCATTTGCCGGGAGCGTAGAATTTTACGGTCTCAGGCCGTTAACACCCAACTTTTGGCAGACTTGATAAGAAGTCGCGCGCGAGAGACGAAAAGGGACCGAAAATTTCATGCATGTCGCCATTGATTGTATAGACAAGTTAGGCTTGGCTTTTTCCTTTACCACCCCCGAAAAGTTCCGTACTTTCCGAGGACTAAAAAGACTAAAAAAGTTGAGCGTAAGGAAGGTGTATATGTAATTCGTAACTCTCTGCCCCATGTTCTGCCGAGATTTTCTTAGCATTTTGGCGATAAATAAAAAGGACAGTCTAAATTGGAGTTAGGGGAAAGGAAATGGAGATAGTCCGTAATAACTAGCTTAGGATAAGTGTAGGATAGGTGACACAGTTAAATAGCGGTAGGGTACAGCTGCAGTCCCTAATTTATTTTTTTAGAAGCCCAAATTTGCTTTGGACAACAAGTTGAATGACTAAAACACAAAGATATAGAATATAGAATAGATAGAATTTTGACCAATTTAAAAGCCCCTCCCTGTGGCCACTCGGAAGAGCCAATGGTACACTGAGGGACTTGGGTCGATTTCTAATTAGCAGATCGGCGTAATTGCCCTACCGACATGTCAGGCCCCTTGCCCCTGATATCCACGCCATATCACACCCGCAATAGAGCCGCTTTGGTTTGGGTTTTCGGGCGCTCTTCGTCGCTTGTGTGCCCAGTCCCGCGTTCCCGTTCAAGCGGTGGCCGACCAAGCGGGTTTCCGTGTGCTTTTTGGCGCCGGCAAAAGCTCCGACAGTTCAAGCCTTGACTTGTCGCAACTTGCTACCTAAGTTAGGACATTCGCCAACGCTATTATTCTAAAACAGAGCCCTTAACTAGCTGCAAACTTAGCTCCCACTCTTGTGTTAATAATTACATTAAGATCAGAAATTGCGCGCAAAAGCTTGCAAACTTCACACATTTCCCATTTTTCTTAGCCACGCAAAATTTACTAAAAATTTCAGACGAAGTGAAAAATTTGTGTTTTCTGACAATTTTCTGTCAATTTTCGCCTAGAAAGCTTTGGATAAAACCTCATATCCAAGCCAAATTTAAGTAAAAATTCCAAACCAAGTGAAAAACTTGTGTCAATTTTCTCTTAAAAAACTGTACATTTATTAGCCTCAACACCTTTTTGGGGGTAGAAAATCAGATATTTCCGGGATTTTTCTTGTCCACGCAAAATTTGAAGTAAACATTTCAAACCAAGTGAAAAACGGTGTTAGTTTCTGTCAATTTTCTCTTCGGAAACTAAATTTTGTATTTTCTGTCAATTTCTGTCAGTTTTCGCTTAGAAAAGTAAATTTCTTCGAGATTCAACATTTTTGGGGGGTAGAAGGGTGGAAGATTAGATATTCCACTGTTGCTCGTGAGTGTTAGTGTGTTTTCCGACAAGTTTTAGATAGTTTTAGACCTGTTGTTCTGGTTTTTCTGGTCGAATTTGCGCCAAGTTCATTTGTTCAGAGCTTTTGGCCGAGTTCTGCAACAGATGAAGTCGGCGTTTGTCAGTATCACTAAACGACGAGGGTTTTCATAATAGGATTGACACGATAAAGTACTCCGTGCCAGTTGCAGTTGGTTTAATACTATTGTCCTGTTTGTTTTCCGCGATCTTTGGGGGCTGGATCAGAGTTTACGTTGAAAATCAGTGCGCATGATGTGCGAGCCAAGCCTGACCTCTTGAAATAGAGAACGAAGAGCGACAGACACCAAAAAAATCGAAAAAAAAATTGAAAATCAAGTGCGTGGCGTCTTTTTTGGATGCAGAAAATCAGAAAATTCAAAAGCGTGCTGGAACCAAGACGCGCGGCCTAGGTTTGCAATGAACCTAGATGCCCTGGCTGTGGATCCTCGCCTGGACTGGCATCTGCCCAAAGACAACGCGTTTCTTCTGGCCCATCAGTTTTGGCAACAAGTGAGTGTCCATCCACTTTTTTTTCGTCGCGTCTCCCGCTCTCTTTGTAATTTTTTTTATTTTTTATTATTTTTTTGTCTTCTCGCTGTGTTGGCGAGCGCTTTTGTCAACCCAGTTGGGGCAAACCGGGTTGCAAAGCGAGCACGAGCTTGCCCGAACCAGTAGCATTTTAATGGCATTAGTCATGTTCAAAACTGAAAGCAGTCGCGTATTAGATTGTTCCTAATGTGTAAGTTGTCTTGCATAAACGGAAAGACCAAAAGGAAGAAGAATAGCCAGCCAAGTTTTGCACCAAGGCCCCCCTCTTGACAAAAAGGGGGATGTGGGATGTTTTCCAACCCTGTTTGGCCACAACTCTGTTGTCAAGAATCTTAAACAGTGTGATTGCTGCAATCACATTCCAGATATATAAATGACGTGCAAAATGAATGTAAAAAGCACCAAAGAATGGAAGAGAAAAAGGAAACGAAGAAGGAATAAGGCCTGTTTGGGAATCGACTGCAGTACCACTATGGTCATGTGATGAAGGTTTAAAGACAGCTCGAGTAATCATTCTAATGACTGTCATCTCGTGAAACGTATCATGAAGGTTGACAAAGTCCAAGTGCGGAAATGTAATGAAATGTATTAAGTTTTAGTTTAAGTTTGGTGTTTTATTTTATTTTCATTTTATTTTCATTCAGTTTCCAAGGGAGTAAAAGCTAGGAAGTCGAGGTTGTGTATGTGTGGGTATATAGGTTAGAAGAAAGCCCCCCAAAGATAAGAAGGCAAGTTGCTGTGACCAAAAAGCCGCTTGGGTAGCTTGGGTAGCTTGGAGGTTGATCGTGAATCAAAGCCAAGGAGGACGAAAAAAAAAATCGTGCAAGAAATGTTGAAAGAAAAAGCATGCAAACATGGATTCGGCTCTTTTGGATTGGTTAGATCCGAATGATGGCCATGATCATCATTGGTCAGGTCGACGATGTCCTTTTGGATGTCTGACAAGGTCCGCCGTTGTTATTCTCAGCCGGGCTTGTTGCATACAAGTCTTTCTTGTTTGCCAGTTCCAGCCAGAACCTCAACCCCCCCCCCCACCGAAGGAAACGAAAATTATATAAAAAAATAAACATAACTTGCCCTTTGCCTTTTTTTCATTTTTTTCTTAATAGATTTGCCTTCCGTTGTTTGTCATTGCGGTCTCGATTCTTGGGGACTTCATTTTCAGAGTCCAACAGCATGTTTGATGAGCAAGAACGTGTTTAGTTCGATTAATGTGATTGAATAGCCAACCCAACCTTCGTCGTCTTTTTTTTATCATTTTTGGCGTCGCTTTTGTGTCCCTAACTTGCCTCTTATATACCTGTTTCTAAGGCTAAGACTAAGCGGACAAAGGACTTATTAACTGTTGTACCCGCAAACAAAAAAATCATAAAAAATAGCGTAATTTGCACCGCAAAATTTTTTTTTGGGAATCTTACAATTAAAGGTTATAATCTTTATTTGATTCGCGTCTTCCATTTTATAGCTAAAATTATTTTCTTAATTTTTCTTTTCTATTTTAAATTTATTTTCTTCATTTTTAATATTTTTTCACATTTTTAGTATTTTAACATTTTGAAAGTGAAAGATGGCAGTGGGATATTGCAGAAAAGATGCAATTTCGGTAGTAAAGTGCCTCTAGATTCTGTCTATTAATTTTTTCAGTATTTTCATCGACATAAAAGAGAATAATTTTTTGTATTTTTAAAATAATTTAATCGCGAAATTACCAATCATTTTTTACTTGAAAGATAAGAATTTTTTGTAATTTTTTAAAATAGTTTCATTGTAAAACTACCAAGAATTTTTTACGTGAAAGATAACAATTCTTTGTTATTTTTGTAATTTAATTTCGATATTACCGGAAAAATGCGGTGTACAGCTAATAAATTGTCAGTAAGGTTAACCATAATGTGCCTGTTTGCAATTTGGTATTGGTGTATTGGTCTTGGTGGGCTCTTTGTCGCCTTTTTCTTGTTTGCGTGTAAACAACCTTGATACAAAAAGAGGGTTAAAAAAAAGGGGAAAAAAGGCGCTTTTTTTCCTAGAAAATCTAGAGCGGCCTGGGCTTGTTTGATACTGGTACAGTACCGCCATCGCACAGCCTTGGTAAGGATTGAAAAAGGATTTTTTCAATCTTTTATCAAGACTCGTAAATTTAATCACTTGCGTCTGCGGTGCCTCGCCCTCTTCCATCTGGCTTATCTTTTCTCGGTGCTACACATATATAGGAGCCATATAAAGTTCCCCAGTTATGGCCGAGACATTTCAAAGAAGTTTGTATGTTATTTGTCGTGTAGAGAGGCCTATAGAAAAGCAGACGGTCCTAACTCGTAAGCGAACCGAACACACACAAACCCCCCCCCCCCCTCCCCCCATATTTAGATTTCATAAGACTTGGCATGCAAAGCGAACGTTTGGGAAGCCATAACAATTGCATTGTTTGCTCTCTGATCAACGACAATTCCGAGCACCGTAATTTTGTCTTTTGGATTGTACACTTTTTTTTTTTTTTTAAAGCCTATGAGGGTTTTTCGTTGCGTTGTGTCATCGATACAAAGAGGTTTTTGGGGTGAAAAAAGGCTTTTACGGACCTATCCGTAAGGCCATGTGGAACAATTATCGAAATACTTATGGTCCTAATAAACTTGGAGGCTCTTTTTACACTTGGGGGTTTTAAAAAGAAAGAAAGACAGAAAATGACAGGCCTCTGCCTCAGTTTCACAGGGTTTCACAGGGTGAGGGTGCGTATAGAGGTTAAAGGTGGGGTTTTGGGTGCAAGACAACTTTTTCCAATATATATCTTTCAGCAACCAGTTAGATTGTATGCATAGACGTTCCTCTAGAGCCGAGCAGACATGCCAGGCAAAAACGAAGCAAAAAGGCCTATGCAGATCGGTTATTCACTTTGGAAAAACGCTTTTTTTTACGAGCTCAGCCATTAAAAAGCGCTGCTCTTGCTCTGGCAATTTGAAAAGCCTCCCATTTCGGGCTTTTTTTCTATTTCTTCTTACCAAACTACAAACTGAACATGCCAGCAGCAGCCTTACTCTTAAATGTAACTATGCCCTTTGAAACTAAATTCCAAAAAATGAAATGGTGAAAAAAATATATAAATTCCGATACTTTTGCCTATTTATTATATTTATATTGTATGTAACTGTTGGCGAGGCGAATCTCGCCGTGTGAGTTACAAATAAATAATGAAAGTAAATAATAAATGGAGGCTAAAGTTCACATGTCTAGCTGGGGGGTTACATCGTGTGAGTTCTCAAACAGTGTGGGTTCCTCTTGTGTAAAATGGGGGTGAAGGGGGAGCTTCCCCATCGAATTCGAATTCAGTTGACACTCGTGGTTGGCAAGTTCGCGGTATCGATTTTCCCTTGCCAAATAGCCCTGATTACTGCCAAAGCAACATTTAGCGTGCGTAGAAGATGTTGTGGAGGGGTACGGGGGGAATATTGCGCAAATCGAGTTCTCAAATCCTGGTCAACATGAAAAGAGACCCGGACCTGTTCTAATCTAGAGTAGCTTCATGTCCGGCCCCACCACACAACACACACACACACACCTGTTGCTGTTTTAGCCGTCGCTTCGTGTATCCCAAAGAAAGCATGTTCTTGATCAGGATTCGGAAGAGCAACGACACAAGGACGACTCGACAATAGCACCACAGTTTACCCAACTTAAGGACTAGGTTAGGTTAGCCCTTATGTCGGGGTTCGTCGTCCTTATGTCGGGGTCCGTAGGTCTTATGTCAGGGTTTGTAGTTCTTAAGTCGAGTCGTCCTTGTGTCGAACGTCCGAAAAGGACTTGCAGCGTTTTTTCTTGTTTCCCATAAACGACACCGTTTCTTGTCAATTGACTTTGGCCACACTATCTGGTGTATTCAAGCTAAAAACAAAAAAAAATGTTGGCTCTTAGGTTTTACTTTACTTATTCTTTATAATTCCTCGATAGTTGTAGCATTGGTAAACTATCAAGGTGTGCGTGTTGGAAGGGGGAGGTGGCGAAGACTTGTTCGATACTTCGATTTACAAGGATTTAATGCGAGAATCTTACTTTGACCACTTTGGGGATTAAGAAACGGTTCACGGTGTATACTGGCACCCTTTATGGCGCTACAGCACGGCAAATTTTGATCCGAAAATTCTCATTCTCTGTGCAATATAATGAAATTGTATTGTGACAGTAACGCACGGCATGTGTAAAACTACTTTACCTGCTGATTTTCATTTTTAATATCGGTTTCACTATTTCTTTTCCATGGTATTCAAGTTATGAAAATTTTAAATAAATCTTTTACCAAAATCTTCAAGAGCTGGTAACGTAGATTTTGCTATTTCGATAATTTTAGAAAAATAATTTTCCCGTTACCTCCTTCTGTTTCTTTTAACTTCTTGTTTAAACTTTTTGAAACGACAACGAAAAATGGTACGACAGCAGGGCCATCTTTTGTCCAAAACGATCAACTATTTGCAATCAGTGCCATCTTTTGACAAAAACTGATCAACTACTTGGAGTACTCCATGGAGTTTTTTTAAGGCTAAGAGTTTTTTCGATGTACGTTAAAATTGCTTCGCAAACAACGAAGATTTATATTTATGCCGTAAAGAGTGTTTGGCCTGTCAGTCTGTGTGTATTGTTTGTGTTGTTGGGCCGGGACGGACAATAAGCTGCATTTAGCCCGGGCAAATCGTCTGGTAAACCGCATCGACTTACTGACAAGCCCCTCGCCCTCATCGGCGAGTAGCAAGCAAAGCCGCGTCAAATGCCATCAAATGCCCACATTGTTGGCAGCATTAATTGAGAGGTGGGAAGGACGTATTCAGGTGCTGCTTTTCCTTTTTTTCCCTACCCCCTAAAAAAAAACATCGAAAAACAAAAAGAAACTCGCTAGTGTTTGGTGTTTTGTTGCACGCGATATTGGATCAACTATGTGCCCGGACTGCTGTTCGGCTATTGCAACATATGTGTAAAGTTTGGCAAGAGAAAAGGCGAAAAAATAACCAAAAAGAGCGAAAAGAAAACAAATAAAAAGAAAAAGAATATGTTCTCTCTCTCGCCCCTTTGCCCAAGCCACGTGTTGCCTCCGCCGTGGTTGTCGCTCCTTTTTCTCTCGCGTTTTGTTCGGTACTCACTACGGTCTCTTGAAACCGAAAAGACCCGCGCTTAGCTCCCATTTTTCTTGACAAGTCCTGCGTTTTTTCCCACTCCCCTCTTGCCCGTCCCCTGGCTGGCACGCAACCCCCTTGGCTTGATAGGCCTATAAAACGCAGTCGATGATGGGACCTTGATAGACGAACACCTTGAATCGCTTTGGCTAAGGAAACCGACCGCCGAAGCCAAAGTCAATCGTTCAATTTCCTACCGATCAATCCTCCATACATTCCCCCTTCCTATCACTTTCTGGCGGCTCCGCTGTAATCTTTTTATCGCGTTTATACGGATGAACCAAATAAGCCAATCTGGCCCCCTCTTTAACTTAATTTACTTGATTCAGCAAACGAAAATTTAGTGTCCAAACTGAAATACTCGCTACGCCTCCAGAAATTATCCCAAAGTTTACTACACGTCAAAGAATTTCTTGTTAATTCCA
Organism: Lepidurus apus apus; assembly: GCA_022832285.1. Taxonomy (NCBI): domain Eukaryota; kingdom Metazoa; phylum Arthropoda; class Branchiopoda; order Notostraca; family Triopsidae; genus Lepidurus; species Lepidurus apus. Next base: position 183,301 of record JAGJRO010001033.1, on the reverse strand, counting down.
GTTAAATAAGGTTACCAAATTACTTTCATAAATCAGCCATATTATTTATTATTAATATATTAATTTATTATTAACATACAGTATAATCCGTTACTAAGTTTTATATTAATGTATTATTAATATACAGTATAATTCGTTACTAAGTTCATTAAAGACGAAGTCATGTGAATGACAAACAATAAGTTCCGCCCAACAATAACAAACATCAGCGCCATCTATGACTGTTTCGCGTCACTAAGCTAAGGTATACGGGAGCCTTTAGTAACGGAATTGTACTTCCCTTTTAACCTACACCTGGCAAACCCTAACCTTTTAACCTAAAAAAATATAGAAAATATTGGAATGTGGTCTTATACCGTTATTCAGTAGTGCGGTACCGTTGTACCCGATACAATATGGTAAAGTAAAGCAATTTTCGTAATGAGGATGACTAGGACACTAAAAGAAATAAAAAAATTGGAATCGAGTTGGGACCGTCCCTTTGCCTCCTTTTCCGAGTCAATTTTGTTTGAGAAATGCGTTTCTGGCCAAGCCATTATGGGCACGTCACCAGGAAATATGAGGTGGTGGTACTGGTGCGAGAAACCGAGCCAGCTCAAGCTGTGTAAATTGCCCGAGTATAGAGTATCGCAACGCATCAGGGTTTTAGGGATGCTTTCAAATCCTTATTTAGTCCAGCTATACACCCTTGGTGGGTTTTGCGCCCACGTTTTTGCCCCTATCATGCTCTCGTATCAAAAGAAAGCTCCCTCAAAAAAAAAGAAAGAAAATGGGAAAAAGCTAATCGACACCCCAGATTTCCCACCTGACATCATGCAGGATGTCGATGTCAATTGGATGCCACCCCCCCAAGACTTTTACATCAGCTTGAATAAATGTCCATTACCCCCCCTCTCCCAAGCTTTCCAGCGGCTCCGACTTGTTATAGATCGCCTCAATATATCCCCAGTCTAGGGGCGAAAAGCGAAAACGGCATAAGCAATGAAGTTGCATTAAGCTAATAAGAGTAGGAATAAACCGAATAATAATAAAGAAAAACAGAAAAAAAGGAAAATTTCTGTTAGGTTGGTTTATGCTTTGCGTGCGGGGAAGGAACGTTACGATCTACTGTGCGGTATAAATTCCCATTAGACGTCCGTTAGTTGAATTAGAGGACTGACCCCAGGAATGGACTCGTGAATGATAAATGATGCCGCACGCCTGCAGTCTCTCTTTCTCTCTCCGTGCTGCTCATCTTATTGCCTTATTGCTGTCCTTTGTGCTATATTTATTATATATAAAACGTTCGATAAAAAATCTAAAAAAAAAAAATTCTCAGAGGTTGAGGGGATTTTTATTACTATTTATGTAATTTCTAAGCGTGTTTTTCGTTGCAGCATTCTTTTTTTTTAACTCGACTTTTCCTGTCTGGTTATCAGCTCGGACGGTGGCGAGATGGCCGCTGACGTAATGTATAGGGTCAAACTTTACGCTACGACTGTTACGTATATCAGTGTTAGATGAATGTGTTATCCATTCCTTGCTCGAATAAGTCTATCTATAAGAAAAAAAAAGTTGGAAAAATTGAGCGTCTTTAGCCAAGTCACAAGCTGTTTCCCTACACCAGCAAAACGGGTAAATTGATACGCCTAGTTTGTTGTGTACAGATAGAGAGAGAGAGGGAGCGCTTCCTTGCTGAGTAACGAGAGATGTTGTGGACTGTATGGTGTATCTATCCGGAGTTTCAACGAAAGATTGACCTTATAACCGTGGACCGAGCCAAAGCAGCGATTTTGGAGCTCCAGATCGGATGGCGATGTTCGGGGAAATTGGGTCATTTGAGATGATTCTGTCTTTTTTTCGTCTTTTTCTTCGTCGGTTGTGTCGTGCCCGGCGATATATGTGTAGCAGGCTGGGTGTATTGATGTCTGGAGAACTTTTTGGATTAGTTGCTGGGACAGGGGACAAACGTGGTCAGAGCGGTGAGGGCGGTTTCGTGAATAGCTTCACTGATCTGGAGAAGATCACAGGTTTTCTCATTGCCCTGCCTATAGAACCAAAGCTAGCCCCAAAAAGGTATCGAAAAGTGAGAGAGGGTAAAAAAAAAATAGAAAAAAAAATGGTAAAGCGAGAGAGAGTTTGGGACGACTCCGTGCCTCAATTGCCCGGGCGATTTCTTTAGGACCTCGGGTCGACGCAAGGATCCTTTCACGTCCAATGACATGATATCCTCCTTTTTGGGGTATTTCTTTTGGCTCGATGACCTGACAGCTTTTCTACCAGTCAATCGTTCACTTCTAAAGCCCCACCAAGTGCCGGACCAAGAGAAACTTGCTCTCGCCCAAAACGCGCAAAAAGGGCAACGCGACACAAGGATTACTCGATGAAACGACTAGGTTTCCCTGACAAAACGAGTCGTAGCCCTTAAGTCGCGGTTCAGCGTCCTTATGTCGGGGTCCGTCGTCCTTACGTCGGGCTTCGTAGTCCTTGTGACGACTTTTTGAACTCTACATGCTATTGGTCCCTTGAAAGATTAAGGAATGGTAGTCCTTATGTCGGGGTCCGTCGTCCTTGTGTCGCGTTTCGACTTATGTCGACTCCTTATGTCGTGGTTCCTAGTCTTTGTGACGACTTTTTGAGCTCTAAATGCTATTGGTCCCTTGAAAGATTAAGGAATGGTATAGTCCATTTGTCGAGTAGTCCTTTTGTCACGTTCGCAAAAATATAAAAAAGGGTTTGGTCCCCTCTTTCCTCGATATATACTTCGTCTTTGGTTTGTTGGGTACGAGTACGGAAAGCGGAAAGTAAATTAGGTATTATGCAAGATGTCCATCAAATCTTGCTAGGTTTTGCTTGTTTAGCAAGACTATCGTATGCCATCATGCATGAAAACGGTCCTCCGTGGGGTACCGTGGGGTATATATCGGAGCTATAAGAGCGGGCGAAAGCCGATTGAGAGCTGTGGATGAAAAGGGGGTTGGGGCTGCGAATGGTGGGGTTGGTTTACAGCGAACCAGTAAGTTGGGAAGTCGGGTTTTGAGCGAGACGGGGCGCGCGAGAGAGGGAGCGTCGCGTGTGTTTCGACACCCGCCGATCAATACGCAATTGTCCGAGTGAGTCGTCGTCAGAGCCGCGTAAAGCCCAACATTTCCGGCTTGTTGGCGGCCAATTCCACACCCCTCGAAAAACCAACCCCTCTCTTCCTTTTTTTCTTTTTTTTTTCTTCGGGCCCCGTTTGGTTTTCTCGGCCACATATACACACCACACATACTCACAGGAGGCACAACCCTTCTTTGCCTTCTAACCCAAAAAATAAAATAAATAAAAAAAATCTCGTGATCGTTTTCGTCGGAAACACTTTTTTTCGCGCCTTTCGACGAAGGCTTTATTGGCGGGGAGGGGAGGCTTTTGATTCTTTTATTTTGAGCTACATTGACTCCAATTTTTTTACCACCCTTTTTTTCGGACTGCTGGACTTTGCGGCGTTTTGATGATGTTGTGAGAAAAAAATTTCGGGGACCCGTCCCGCTTCCGAAAATGGAAGATCTAGACGATCTTGCCTCGTTCTCGCCGGGAATGTACCAATTCCAAACGACGGGGGGAAGTTTTGAATTGGTCCGGCTGCCGAGTTAGGATTTGCTTTCTTCGGGCGAGAATGCTTTGTGTGCTGGCTCTCCGGAATTTGCACTGTTTTTCCCCTGTCGGTCTTTTTTTTTTTGGCTGAAAACGAAAACAAGCAAAGAAGTCAGTTTTTAGACGGACTTGGCTGTGCCGGAGCAATGAAGAGAACGTTGTGTAGTAAGAAATAATCTAAAAATAAAAAATAAAAAAAGAGAAAAAGTTTTTTCGGGAAACTGATCTATTATTCCCAAGCAGCTGATGGCGCGGCTCGATTGCTTTCTGTAAGTAACAAAAGGAAAACATATAAGGAAGTATAGCTACTAAGAACGTGTCGGACGCGGGTTGAAAGTTTGCTTTATTGATAAGAATGAACATGAACATTGACATATATATACAGGGGTCCAAAAGGCGAGGCAAAAGGTATCAAAGGCCCTGAGGCTCTCTTCTGCGCTTGGACTTTGTAGCTTCTTGCGAGCAACACAAAACGACAAGACAGCAGTGCGAGTGGTGGTAAAAGATTCATGTCGTGTCGAAAAGGCATCTGGAAACAGTGCCGAGTCGTTGGCGTGCCTGCTGGAAACGAAAGGGCCATCCGGGGGTCTTCACCTCATTTGCATATGTCGGTAGTATTGATCGGTATCGAGAAGTGGGAGTGTATAGCGGTTCTAATGAAGGTGTAGATAAAGAGCGAGCGGGAAGTGCGTCAAATAAGCCGCTTTCTCTGCTCCTTTCCTTGCTCGGTGCAACACCAACCCCGACTTCCTTTCCCGCTTTTTTTTTTTTTTTTTTTTAAAAAAAAACAAGAACTTAACCCAGTACAGTCTGGTCAAACCCATAAGTGTCGCTGCGTGACGATGGAGCCTTTTGTTGGGGTTAATTCACGTTGTTCTTCATTACTTTTTAACAAATTATTTGATTTATTCTAGTTTAAATCTATCATAATTTAGTTTAGATGACAAAAAAGCAAAAGTTTATAATAGAAACTTTGCCGGCAATTGGCTACCTATTTCTATTTGTATTGTCTTATTTACGCCAAGATTTTGCAAAACAATAACAAACATCAGCGCCATCTGTGACTGTTTCGCATCACTAACTAAGGTAAAGTTTAAGGTTAAGTTTAGGTGTCAAAAGGAGAAAAGAAGTTGATTTTGCTACTTTTGTAACAATTTTTTTTTTTATTTTAACCTTGTGTTCAAGTAGGGTTAAGGTTGTGGTTATGTTTAGGTGTTAAAAGGAAAAGCGATTTTAAAAAAAATTACATTTATTTTATTCATTCAATTTTACATCTTATTTTGGAAGTTATGCGAAGGAAATACCGTTTAGGTGTAAACAGGAGAAAATAAGGGGATTTTGTTGGGGTAGCTTGGGCATAGAGATGTGAAATGGGGGACTGGAAAGTGTTTGACTTTATTGATCTTTTGGCTCTTGCCCGTGAACGATTGATAACTTGTATCGTGTGTACCTTTTCCTCTAACTTTGCCCAGCGTTCTCCCCAACAAAGCTATGCAACAAGCCCGGAAAAGCGGCGGTATTACAGTACAAGCCTTGACAATTATTTTCTTTGAGCAATAGGGGCATCATGGGGAGAGTATTGATTGACTTCTTGTCCATTGATGTGGTGATGGGTTCGGCGAACGAGTAGGAGAAATTGTTATGCTATAAAAAAGCGGGGTTGACGCAATAGACACAGACATCTTACCTCAAGAAAGGAAAAAAAAGAGAAAGAAAGGGAAATTACATAAAGAAAACGACGGTCTGGTGCCCGTAAGACAAGGTACTGCCGCCCACCCTAAGAATCTGTCGATGATGGGTCGATAGACCGGATGACTCCATTAGGTAGAGTGTGTGACGATAGAGCCACAAGGCGAATCATCCCCCTCACACTATTATATAGGTTTTCCTCACGTTCACGAGCCTTTTTTTCTTTTTTTTGCTCTTGTTATGTTTATCTCTCTTTACGTTCCCTTACGCCATCCTCTTTTTCTGGTTTACTCGCTTTCACTGTTTTCTCGCAAAAAAAAAGGTCGCCGGTCCTTGGGTTGTCTATGTTAGGGAATCTAAGTAGGGTCAACACGTCCAGTGGTGTGTTGAAGTGACCTCGAGATGATCTGCAATGCATGCTAGACGTCCAGTATAAAAATAAAAAAAATTAAAAAAGGAACAAAAAAAGTCATTTTCCCTTAGCAATGCCACACGTTTCATGCCCCTCCAATTCCCTTATAACCGTAACCCTCGACAGAAGGGGTCGGGGGGTCACGTCAGTAGGTTTTTTTCTTTTTTGGGGGGGAACTTGGGTGTCGTACGGGCTCCAATCGCTTGGAAAAATGGTTGCTGACCCTTGTTGAGTCTGACCCGAGGACGTAAAGAAAACTGGACAGGGGCACAAAGGTTAAAAGACCACAACCACGAGCTGGACCGCCAGCCGTTTGTCATGGTTGACCAGCAGTGCGATTACGACTTTTTGGGCGTATGATTTCTTGTTTTGTTGGTCCTTTTCCTCTCTCCTCCCCACCAAAAAATAAAATAAACAAAAAAAGGCCTTTGACGTCTAGTGCCAATGAGTTTATTTCTTTTATTTTTCTTACAATAAAATCTTTTCATTTCCGCCTTTGAAAATTTGACATTTGGAGTAAAAGGGCGGAGCTTAAACCGCTAAATAATTAATTACTCGATTAATATGCATAATGGACATAGGGGTTCTTCAGCCAGAATACTTCAAATCGTCTCTTCTATAATCTATTTTTTTTCGTTTTGAAACCTTACTCCCCTTTTAAAAGTTACTAAAAAAATCTTTTATTATCTTGTTTTTTGGGTCCTGCCACCCCACCAAAACCCCAATTTTTTTTTTAAAAAGCCTTTGACGTCTCATGCGAATGCGTTTATTTGTTTGATTTTTTCTTACAATAAAATCTGTTTTAGAAAATCACTAAAAAAATATTTTTTTGTTTTTTCTTGTAGCGTGCAGCGCTGGCGGAGAAAGAAGTGTCCGCGTTCCAGGAACAGTTGCAGCAGGTGAGCACGGGACAGCGTCAGGGTGCCACGACGGCCCCGGGTCAGTTGGTGACCCAGGGCAGGGGGCACAACCAAGAACGCGACGTACACACGCCCCCTGCCGCAAACATGGACACGCCTCTCGACATGTTGGCCCGCCCGTCTTTGCAACTTGAGCTGGCTGCCAAGGAAAAAGAGGTACAAATTGGGACTTAACTTGTCTCCGACTGATGAAGACCTGTTTTACTTGCCCTTTTAAAGCCGTTCAACAAAATGAGCTCTTTGAACAACTTAAACCACCCAAAAAGGAGGGGACCAAAGGATTTTTTATTCATTTTTTTAGTTGAGTTGAGGTTTAGTGATTCCAAGTAAAAGTTTTCTCCCGACTTAAAGTCCAATCGAGCTTTTTTTGGCTGCCAGAAAATACAACTAACAAAAATGCGGATAAATGGAGTTAAAAAATAAAATAAAAATGAAAACCAAATTCGACCAAACGAAGATAGTATCTATCCAGTATTGTGGGGGGAGAAGGATGGAATGAGATGGAATTAAGACAGTTTTGGATCTATTTTTCTCTCTCTCCGTCTCTCCTTTACCACTTCTTTTGTTTCCATGCAATGGGGTAGGAGAATCTTTTTAACGATTCCTCCATCACCTCTCCTCTCATTTACGTGGGCTCTCCTTTCCCGAGCTCGTTTTTCAACTCCTATTCTTTTCTGTGTCTCTGGACTGGGAATCCAATTACTTTCCTAATTAAAAATTCAACTGAACTGAACGTGAAGAGCACACGAGTTCTGAAGAAGGGGGGAAAAGGAGGGTTAATTATCGAGAGTCTTTCTCACTTTTCGATTTAGAGCAGATCTACGTGTACCATTTCCCCACATTTACATTCACACCGTAGAATTAATAGAATTACAACACAACTCACAACTTCATTTTCGCTCTGCCATTTCCTGCGACAAAAAGCCATGGCTTTTCTTAGCTAGGGGGATTTTTATATAAATAAAAAAATTAACTATACCAGCTTCACTTTCTCTCCCATGCTTCCCATGCTTCTGCAGCCATGCTGCCGCATAAAATCATTTTCATTCGCTTTTTTTTTGGCCTCCGCACTTTCGTGGGGCGTGATAGAATGGATACTGCCACAGCCGGGAATGGGGCAAAAGCATATAAACCAACTCCCCCCTATCCCCCAAGCCTTTTCTTTATGAAGTTATTGTTTCAGTTGCTCACTCGTCAAAAAGCGTGGCACCCTTCATCTCCCCACCCGTGTCCCGTAATTCACCCTCCCGCCCGCCCTCGCGATTGCTATGTTGTACGACTAAAAACAGTAGCGTTAGGGGTACAAAACCAACCCGCCACCCCCCTTGTCTTTGAAGCCGTCGATAATCAATATGCAATGCTGACGATCTATATAATGCCTCGTTTTCCTCTTCCTTCTGAAGCCCTTCATCAAGCTCAAAAATGTACCCTTACTCCCCCCTTCTTATCCTTAGCCAATTCTCAAATTTCCGATTGAGTTGATGAGAACTGGGGAATTGCTTCCCAATACATGTTCCCTTCTATAAGAGGGCTTTGTCTTCGGCACTGCATGCGATTTCCTGACAAGACAACCTAAAAAAAAATAAAAGCGGAAATCTTGCATGACCACCTTGGGTGCTAATGTTTTGCCGTGCCGAAGTGCTATACTCGCGGGTCCCGTGTTGCGCCGCGCCCGCATGTCGCTGCGGAACCGCCTGAAACGTTCGCTCTCGGGCAGTCCCGGGTAAGCGAAACGCTTGCCCGTTGAGTGGGAGGAAGTCGACGCCGAAAATCCGCATACTCTCTCTCGGGCACACACATATCCTTATTGGATAGCCCCCATTTGTATTGGGGAAGCGTATATGAGTCAAATTGGAGTTGCCGTGCTGCCTTTCCACCCTCTTAGAGTAAAAGACTACAAGTTTGGTGCTGTATCGCAGCTGTGGAAATCAATAAGAACCCATCTTCCTCTTCGTACCATGTACCGTGCCGATCTATACACCACGCACGAAGCATACACATGAAAACGAACGCACGTAATGGGGTAAAGGGTCGCGGGACAGGACGGGCTTACAAGCCGAGTGAAAGAGAGAGGGAGAGGGGTTGAGACTCAACTTGGCCCATAGTAAGGCACCGTAAGGAGTGTATGGTGCATGCCCTAAGTTAGTAGATGGTAGATAGGCGATCGCGGGAGCGTGAGTTTGATGTAGAGTCTGAGCGGAACCCTTTTCTTCTTCTTCTTTAAAAATTTGATTTATTTATTTCGTATCCTGTGCGCCTTCACGGAGAGGGGGGAGGGGAGGGGAGGAGGGGAGGATCCCAATTAGTCTTCCGACTCACCAGGGCGTGTAGAGTACAAGTATGGTGCCGTGTAAGAAGCAGCGAAGCCCCTCACAATGTTTGCACTATACCGACGTGCAGCGTATAGAGGGAGGGGAGTAGAGGTTCAATCCATGGCGGTTTTAAGATCTCATCTCCTTCCCCACCCCCTCGCTCTCTGTATTAATCGTGTCGCCTTTATGTCCGTTGTCTTATGCGCAACTTCTTTGGGTGTGAAAACGGTGTAATGAGAGCAAGACTAAGGCCAAAAACAACAAAAAAAACATTTTTTTCATTTTTTATTTTTTAAAAAACGCCATTAAATCGTTAAGCGCTTTCGTACAGACTCTTGCGTCAGTTCGATACTAAATCTCTTCAGAAATCTTGGGGAATATTTTATAGTACTTGAAAAAGGAGCGATAAGAGGGAGTGAAAATTCGCATTGGTGCGACGACTTAATTCATTCATATAAAATACCCGTTGAATAGTAACTAGGAACTGAGATTTCCAACATGGAATGGACAGCCCAAATTTCGTGAACTGGCTGGAAAAACGCTAGGAAATCACGCTGATGGTTTTAATAGTTTTAATTAAAATACACGACTGTATTTGGTTAATCTTGTGTAACAACAAAGACATTTTGGAAGGTTACGAAAGTCGACTCTGTTGACGAGAACGGGACGCGAATGAATAACGGTAGCGGGGCCAGAACATTCGAATTGGACAACAGTGAATTTTGGCAATAATGAAATATACCTTCCGTATCTAGCGTTCTGGGATTCAGAATGGAATGGAAAGAAGGACCTTGACTAGCATACGTCGAAGCGTTCTGGGCGGGGGCAAGGCAAAAGTCCGTAGTACATTTTTTAAACGCAAAAAGCGTCCGGGATGAAAAAGGCGGGAACAGGGATTAGATTCTGGCATACCATGTTTATCTTCGCAAATCAATAAGCAAGCCTCACACTCTCCCATGACGATTTTTATTCACTTTTCGCTTCTTTTGCTTGATTGTAAAAGCGACGGAATGAAAATACTGTTCAGCCCAGGGTAAAAAAAAAAAATGAAGTAAAAGAGTTGGGGGAAACCTCATATTTTGATTGAGTTTCAAGCGAAGACTTGTATACCAGTACCAGGAAAAGTTTTGGGGGACAAGAAAGGGTGTTAGCGAAGAATGCATAATGTTTTATGGTCCTTTGGTTTGCGTTGCATTGCCAGGAACTCGGGATTTTTTTTTCCTTTTATTAAAAAAATTAAATAAAAAATAAATGATACGATGGTAGTTATTTTACGAGCACTGGGATAAGCAATTGGGAAACAAAAGAAGTTGAAATAATTCTCTTCCTGTCAAATTAGCAAAAGGGGTTTGCATTCCGTTTGGTTTCCGTGCATTAACTAGGGAATGATTTGATGGTAACTTCCAAAGTTCATTATTGAACAAGATTTATGAAAGTAATTAAGCTTTGTGAGTCTGAGTAGAGACCGAGTATAGAACGAGTAGAAGCTCCTTCCCGATTAAAAACTGAAGCACGCCCTTTTGCTTAAGACATCCACCCTGGTGCGTTTCATCTCCCCCCCCCCCTCTTTCCCATGGTGGTGAGAGCAGTCGCAGGAAAAGGACTATAAGGCCACTTCCTTGATAGAGAGCCGATCAATTTGCCTGAGTTACACAGCTGGGTAGATCGGGATCAGGATGCTGCAGATCCTGGCCTGGCCTGGAAAGGAATAACGATGCCAGCCATTTGCATTGAAGGGATGTGACGCCATACAACTCGTCACAGCAGGATCTGCACAAGCACTTTGAGCGAGCCACCCACAATTAAAGGGACGACTTGATCAACTTACACAATTACAGGTGTAATTACTGCCAGTCCCTTTTTTTTACAGCGACGCAGGTGTGAATCGACCATAAACATAAAAACTGTTACTCCATTTCCGCCACGAATCATCTCCAAAAGAGCGGCGAGCGTTTGTAATTAAAAATTCCAATTCCAATTGTGGCTTACAAGCCTTATAACATTTTTCCTATTTACGCGCATATTTCTTTCCTATTTAAGCCAGCACTTTGGAAGATAAGCAGTCATGCGAGGGATTAGTAAAACTGCCTTAAAGCAACGTATCAGGCAAGCTTGAGAGAGATTTAAGAATAGGTGTGACTTTTTTTTTTTTTTTTTTTAATCTGCTTTGGGTCGAGTCCCTTTGCCTTGCCTTTGACTTGCGTTTGCCGCAGTAGTCTTGAAAAGAACGCCACAAAAATGGGAAGTTACAAATTGGGACCTCGGGAATCTTATGTTGCATTAAAATTTTTTTTTTTTTATTTATTTAAGGGAAAAAAGGCATGTTGAACTGGAGCCGCCAATGGTCCGGAAAGTTCGTTACAGATAGGGAGCTTTTCATTGCATGCACTACCATGACGTCATGGTAGTCCTACCAAATCAGGCGCCTGCCGTTACCCTTTGCGCCCCATGAATGTGCAACTCTGTTCGTTAAAAGAGACGCGTAAAGGGTAAAAAAAATGGCCCTAATTAATTCTCCGGATCTCTGTCTCTCTGTCGGATGTGTTGAGCAATGATTTTCGAAACATGGGTAGGAAAAAAGACCGAAAAAATCATTCTTTTGCAATTTTTTCGAATCTAGTTCTTTTTAGCGTCTGCTCTGTTCGCGGTCTCCCCAATTTGACTTTTTTTGAGGAGGTCGGAATTTACATAAGCATTTAAAGAGATCTCTTCAGGGCTCTTTTTCTTTTCGTATTACCGTTTGAACCGCCGTCCGGTAATTCTCCCTCCAGCTTATTAGACCCGCAAGCTTGCTCATCTCGCTATCAGCCAACTTTTAGCAGGACCTCAATTACTTCAGTATTCTGCCCTTAACCTATCCTCATCATAGCCGTTTTTATTCTTCTTTTTTTTCCTTTTTATTGAAGAATTTCTTCTCATCCCAGGGCGAAAAAAGTCGAAGAGGTTGTACAAATTTCCAAGTTAAAAAGGGAGCTAATCCTTCAAGTTCCGCTGCCAGCATTCAAGCACTGCAAAGTCTGTGGTTAATCGCTTATGTCATGGGACTTTTTTTTTATTTTGGTCTTCATTGCGGGTTCCCAAGATTTGCCCTCACCTCGTCGTTGTTATTGGCTTTTACTTATGCTTGCGATTTTTTATAAGTTTTTTTGGAGTGTTAGCGAAGCAAAGGAAAGAACCTTGGACTGTCTTGCGTGTTATAGAGCTATAACTACGACGTGAGATGCTAAGACGAGCGAAAAGATCACAGAGTTTGGGGGGACTTTGCTTAGTGGCCGAAAATAAACAGAGCTGCCTTCGTCACATTCAACACACACACATAGACATACACACAGCACATACGACCCATAGTCCAAATGTTAAAAAAGGGGGTGGGAGGGGACTGGAGGCGTTTTCGTGTATGATAGCCACCAGACTTTGGGCGAAATGTGCGTGAAGTGGAAGAGAACACGGCCTTCTACGTGCTAATGGCCTCTTTTTCCCGTTTTCCCGGGCAAGACAAGGGGAGTAAGATTAGCATGCATGTACGTATAGATTGCGACAACACTTATGAATGCAAAAGGGAGATGAGGAGGCTAAAGCAAGCTACAGGGAAAAACGAAGGCAGCCCAAGACGCCAACACTTGAGCTCCCGAGTGCCGTGACGGTTGAAAGGACACGAATTGAGTTATAGGACAGAGCGTACACGAGACGCGGCATCTGCACCTGCTGACCAATTGGGGAAAAAAAGCAAATTAAAAAATCGTGATAGATGACCGCAATGATTACCGAAACTTTGCGACAGGCTGAGGCATGCTGAATGAACGCCCCGGATCTAATTTTTCTATTTTTACGAGCAAGGTCAACGAGAAGATTTGTCTGTTTTCTCCATGCCATAAAAGTACGAAATTAAACTAACGTGAATGAAACTACAGTTAATTATATCAGTAAAACATACTTAAAAGAACGTCGCAAGCATCGTAAATGTTAAATGTTAGTTAAGTGAATAAATGAATTAATGAATGGCATTTAAGTAAAACTAGATGTCTCGTAAATGTATAAAATAATTTTAAATTAAAATATCGTATCATAAAAGTGCGAAATTAAACTAATGTGCATGAAAATTAAGTTAAATTATATCAATAAATTGTAATTAAAAGAACGTCGTAAATGGCACGTGTTAGTTACATGAATGGCATTAAACTAAACTTAAAGTCTCATAAATGCAAGCATAAGTGTATAAAATAATTTTCAAGAAAAGGAGAGGATCTTTTCATTACGTGGCCCTCTGATGAGCACTACTATGACGTCATGGTAGTCCTCACAGATCAGGCTCCTCCCATTACCCGTTGCGCCCTGTGAATGTTCTAAGAGAGGCGCAAAGGGGAAAAAATGCGAAATTAAAATTAAGAAAAATTATATTTTAATAACAGTAGGTAAATATTATAAAAGTATACAATTCAAATACAACACTTGTTACTAAAGTGTAATTAAATCGATTTTGTACAAGAGGGAAAATCATTTTGGCGGGAAAATCAGAGTTCGCGGATGAATTCCAGGAAAGTGAAGCGTGATCCTCGTTTTTTTTTTGGGGGGGGGGGGGGACGGGGAGACAAGAGGCAAAGCATAGTTGGTGTGTGATATGCGAAGGTTGTGTATGCAAAACGCAATGGGTTCCCATCGTACACTTGTGTATATGGGTTTGGGATGTCGGGGGGGACAAGTGAATAGCTTTGCAAGACTGAAGCATAAAAAGCTCGATAAAAAAATGAGGGTTCCCTCCCCGAAAAGATCTGGGTAGTCAATAAGGAAACTTATACACGACCCCCGGGCGTGTGTGTGCATTGCATAAGCTATCAAAAAGTTTATATAGAATCGACAAATGGGAAGAAAAGTGTAAAAGAATACGCGGGCGAGTTTTGTTTCCGAGGCGGGAACCAGAGGCTGATGGTATAAATATATATATATATATATATATATATGTTCTGTTCTCTTCTTCCCTTTTGCTACTGTTTTTCATCTGCTGTAAACTTAATATGTTCGCTCCCACGCAGTAGCTATAGTTTTATAGCTTTGGTTAGACGTTTTTATTCCTTGTTATGTGTTTCTTTTATTTTGGGGAGCTGGGTTAGGAGCGAAGAAAACATATGCATTTTTGTTTTTTCCTTTTTTCCCCCACTTTATTTTTTGGTTTTAAGGAGGAGGGGAGTTGGGTGCTTGGCTCTGTTAAAAATGCCAAGGGCTTGTGCATATTTGTTGCGGTGAAAAGAAGTATGCATTGGCGCCACAGTCGCTTTTCAGAAAAGCCATAGCTGGTCTATAGTCTTAAGTTTGGCGCTGTTTAGAAAGGGCGCCCTCCACCGTGGCCAAAGAGAAAAGGGAGTCAGGAGTTTCAGTGCCCATGTTTTACGAGCTCGCTTCCGATCCAATGGGCCCCCAGCAGCGATCCCCCACGATGAATGTTCACACACTATGGCCCAGAACGCACAACAAAGCAACACATTACATTCGACAATAATAATAACCCCACTGCGAAAGGCCTTCACCCTTTTCTGCCAAACACTTATTGGCTTGGTTGCTTTGCAGTTTTTTTGGCCCAAAAGTTGAGTCCGCGTTCAGAAAACTTGTTATTTTTCCTATTTTCGAAAGTTTTTACGTTGGCACCCCAGCTTATGAACTGCGAACGACGACTTGTTCGCCCCGAACGGCGAAAAAACGAACAAATCCAGAAACCATCTTTGTGTGTGTACAAGAATTCGGTGCAAATTGTCTCCAGTTCCAAAAATTAAATAAAAAATACTAAACATCGAAACTTGTTTTATGTTCTTGCAGGTTCAAAGCTTGTTAGAAGACATTCAACGGCTGCAAACGAGCTTGGCGCAATTGCGGGAGTCTTCGGCGCGTCAATTATCACTGTTGGAGGAGCAGTTGGAAGCTCGAGCCCGCCATATTCAAAGGCTGGAAGCTCAGCTTGAAGAGCAGAAGAATTACCAAGAAATGAAACGCGAGTTGAGGTAAATATACTTATTTTTTTAATAAAATAGTAATATATAGTGTAATAATAAAAACAACAACAAAAAGGATTTTGTAACCTAATTTATCAATTAGACCATGGGGGACCCTTGTTTCCACAACATACTGAAGTCTATCGAGAATATATGTAGTATAATAATAGTAAAAAGAAGAATATAATCATATACAATAATAATACATATGTAAAATAATAAAAATAATAATATAAAAAGGATTTTGTAACCTAATTTACCAATTAAACAATGGGTATCCTTGTTTCCACAGCATACTGAAGTCGATCGAGTTCCCCGGATTAGCTGGAATGGAAAGCTCTCCGGGTAAGCCCTTAGAAGTATTGTTATTGGAACGCAGCAAAGCTTTGCAATCGGAAAATGCCAGCCTCAAGCTGAACAACGCGGATATGCAAGGTAAGTGCCATTGTGCTTTCTCAAGTCTCTTTCCCCCCTTTACCGGACCTCCGGTTCCTTACAAACATAGAAACCAGTCCAAAGAACCCCACCTGTTGCATTCCTTGAACAAAAACTCGATAACGCGGTTGAGATTTGCATAAGATATTATTGACTATTTTTTTAAATTAAATTAACATGATTGTAATGTTGCGGACATGTTTGAAAGTCCTCCAAACTCGGTACCTCCTTTCATGGCCAAGAAAGGAGAACTGCCTTGTTGATTACGTGTTTTAATTCACCTTCATGATGTAAACAAAGCGGGAAAAGTCTTCCCTTCATGAACCTCCTACTCCTAGTCTATTTCACCACCTTCCCTCAAAAAAAAACGAAACTTGGCAAATATTCTGTGTTACAACGTGTGGTTCCCCTCTTGCGCATCGCCGTATTTTAAAGGTTCGTTACGGAAGCCCGGCAACGTCAGTCCACCTCCCGCGTCCTCCTCAGCTCTGCCGCAAGCTGCCCCCACTAGTTCGTCATCTTCCAGCGGAATCCGCTCGTCACCATGGTCTACCAGCACCACGACGGCTGCTCCGAACTTGCCACCGGGTGTCACTTCTCCACTGCCGCATTTCTCCTCCATGCCGCGCGGATTCCCTCCCGTCTTCCATCCCTCTCTGGGTCCTTTCGGCTCCCTATTGACAGATGATGTCATGCTGTCTTGGAGACGGTCCCTGGAAGCTTCCATGATCAACCAGCATCAACAGCAACAACACGCCCAGCAACTTTCCCACTCCCACCAGCAGCAGCAATCCCAGTCCCGGTCGCCCGAACGCGACAGCAGACGGTCTCCGACCCCGCGTTCTTGCGTTCCGACCTCGCACGGAGCGGACAACTCCAACTCTGTAGAACAACAACACCGTGAACGTGAGCGTGAACGTGAGCGTGACACATCACCGGACGCTGCTGCAGCGAGTCCACGCCACCGAGCGCGGTCCGCGGAAGAATCCCGCGAACGGGAACGTGATTCGCGACCAGACGATAACGAACAGCACCCTCCTGCTGGCCTCAACTGCCATAACCCAGTGAACCACTCGGCGACCTCTTCGGCTTCTTCAGCCGCCGCCGAGGCCGCGGCCGCCGTCGCCGCCCAGAACAACCACCACTCGCACCACCCACACTACCCGAACCACCCGAATCAGGCCGGTCTGAGTCTGTCGATAAGCAAAAACAGCAGTGAACCCAATCACGGAGCACCCTATGCAAACCCGCGTCTTCTCCCGAGCCACCAGCATCCGTGGCCGTGGGATTACCGGCTGGAAGACATGCCCTTGCCGTTGCAGAACTTGTTGGCGCGGTCCGCAGCCGCGGCCGCGGCGGCGGAGGATCAGATGACCCCGATGAACTCGCTTCCGGAAGGCTTAACGTCTTTGCTGGCCAAAAGTAATCCGCTGGAGGCGCGGCTACAGGAAATGCTTCGTGCCACCATGGAACGGTACTCGACTCACGCGTTGGATACCTTGGCCATATCACGTGGTGTCCGCGAACTCTTATCGTTGCACAACATCGGACAACGGCTATTTGCCAAATTTGTGTTGGGTTTATCCCAAGGCACGGTGTCGGAACTGCTTTCCAAGCCCAAACCATGGGACAAATTGACGGAAAAGGGTCGCGATTCCTATCGGAAGATGCACGCCTGGGCTTGCGACGAAGCTGCCATATTGCTGTTGAAATCGCTCATTCCTAGAAAAGGTACGTCCTAAATACGTATATTTTCAATATATATGTAATTTATATTGTATGTACTTATGTGCCATTATGTACATTATATTTTTGGTACATATATTTCAGATTTTAGATATTTTAGATTATTTTTAGGTTATTTAAAATTATTTTATAAATATGTTTAGATGGAGAATGTTGGGGTTTTTATTACGGGAACATAAATTGGCACCATCAGCTACTGGACGGACAGGTTATTAAGAGTCATGCATGCAATCTAATTAAGGTGGGAAAGCAAAAAAGCGAAAAAAAAAGTCCAGGTTAAAAGTCTCCGGTGCTCCAGAACTCGATTAAAGTTTTGGCTTGGTCTACTTTTTTGGGTTATGCAAAACGGGTTGGAAGAAGCTGAGTCTATAAATTCTTCTCCTGACGGTTGAGTTGATTAAGCATATCTACTAGTTGGAAAGGACGAGATATAGCATGAGACAATGCGAAGATTTTCCTTTATATAGTGTGTACAAGCTGTCTCCTAATAGACAGAAGGACTGGCAGAACAGGGAAAACGATACTTTGACACGCAACGACATCCCTATTCAGGTGGCAGGTCTGGATATTTGTTATTTCGTTTACAAGAGTCGGAAAAGGGTCGCGGGAACGCAGAAAAAAAGGAACTTGGATCATGCAAAGCGAGAGACACAGAGAAGGAAGTCTTTAGCGTGAGCCTTTGTCGTAGTTGCAACACGAGAAATTCTACGGAAAGTTAAGCCTTTTTTTTGGGCTGTTGGATTCTAACCGTGTTAAACCAGGGACACGCCAAAAATCCAAAGCCTTGAGCTGGGAGCATTTTGGGGCGTAGAAGCTTATGAGAATGTGTGTTTTTTGGATTTTTTTTACTGTGATTTTATGCAATAGAAAGTTCTTGTCTTGTTTTTTGTTCACTTTTCTTCATTGGCGTTTAATTTTGGGTTTTTGGAATTTTTTTATGAATCTCACTTCCCGTCTGGAAAGCTTACAAAAACTCGAAGCCAAACGTCAATCAAAAACCAGATCCAAATTACACAGCTCAAGTCGATAGATGGGAACAGAAAGCGAAAGGTCTTGGGTAAGACACATGTAACCAAAGGGAAACACGCATTACAAGCAAGCAAAAGGTCTCTTTCGATATACAAATGTATATACATATACAGAGAGAAAAAAAGGAAGAAATGGGTGAGAAGCGTAAGGGAAGGAACAACGTTTGTGTATAATACTATAATTGATCCCTGCATTTGATCGACAGTGGCTTAAAAAACGCCGGAAAAGTGTGGTGAAGCACGACAGCTAGCTAGCTTAATCATTGGGTAAGGGAAGTGAGTTTTTTTTCTCCTAATTATAATAATACGCCGTGCTCATATCAGGGGATATGGTTTATACAATACAGTAATAAGATACCAAAAAAGGCCCAAAAAAGTTGAGACAAGAAAGAAGGAAATGGGGAAATTTGACAGCGGAGCAAAAGTGGCACACAACGTTTTCCCAATGCTTGATAGATCGATGTGATTCTAATGTTCTAATGGCAATGGAAGGAGAAGAAAAACTTGTACTTACGAGCTTTATCATGCTGACAATAAAACCCATGAAGCTTATATACATCGGCATAAGGTACAGTGCACTCTTTGTTCCCTCGCCTAATTGTCAGACCTCTTTCCACTTATGCAGGAACGTAAAGAAAAAAAACTTCATTAGCCTACCCGGCCATTGGTCAAGCTTCGTTAATCAACTAGCTAAAGCGAATGTCGAAATGTTTTTTTATGATCCATGCACCGTATCGTCGATCACCCCCTTTTCTTAGGGGGATGCTTTGGGGGGAGTCTGTAGGGGGAGGAAGAGCAATTGAGCTTTTTTCCTGAGGGTCACGAGATTTTTTTGTACTTTATTTTTATGCTTGTATTCACGTCGGGAAACATGCAGTAATAATATGCATGCTTTGGTATGGCGTTGGGAGGGGAAATACGGGTAACTTTTCTTGGTTATGCTTCACAAAACCCATATGTGTTACCGGACGTGACGTCATTAAAAAAACGAATACTTCCGTTGCCAGGTCTCGCAAGTCTGCAAAGAGACAACAAAGACTTTTAATTGAAGTCATGAAGAAAACTTGGCAGTACGTAAGAAAAAAGCGAAACGAATGGCCCAAATATAAAAGTTCTTGAGGTACAGGAGCAAAAAAATGAAGATGAGAGACAAGGGGTGGGTGGAAGCGAGTTAGGGGGAGTTAGAAGGGGAATTTTCCACTTTTTTCCCCTTCATTGCAAGGGAATGAGGCTGCGGCTTTGGTGTGTGTATATCTGTGTCGACTGTGTGTATGTAACCGTGTGCCAAATCCCCCACGGACTTCACCTTCGTGGTTTGCTTGGCTGTACTTGATGCCATTCTTAAGTTTAATTCCACTGCGAAAATGGGGCAAACGTGAGAAACAGGCTTTTCAATTTACGCGTGCATGTTTGGGTTCTTTGTGTTCGTTTTTGCCGGGCAAAAAAGTGACTCAAAGCCCTTGGCACGCATCGATGCTTGAGTTTGGGTTAGGAAATCGAACGAAACCGAGCCGCCATCTTGCTTCTATTAAAAATTTCATTGTTTACACCCTAGGTTAAGGATTTCATTGTTGACATGGAAAATCGAAACGTTAACATGTTCCCCGGTTTCAAAACCCAGAGGTCAAAATGGCACTGTGTGTGTCGTATTGTTGCCAAACGTTCTCTCTAAAAAGAATAATGACAAATGGGTGTCACTCGAGTTGAAAATTGGTAGGATTGGAAATGAATTAGGTTAACGATTCGTATCAACTTCCTTTTGATAAGAATCGTTAAAACTGGTGCTTTCATTCACTCCGTTAGCTGAAAAAACAATTCATTGTTCAAAAAGTGACACACTAGTGTCATTTGACAGCGAGATACGTTAAACACGTTTGTCAGTAAATCCAGAGAACATTTTGACGTCGAAATCGAAAGAAAAGGAGCCGCCATGTTCCCCCTGTTAAAAATTTCATTGTTAACACGTTAGGTTAAGAAACATTTCATTTCATTGTTGGCAAGGGCCCGGGCGAGTTGGACGTGTTCTGTTTTGGGATGGGCCAAAACATTTTCCGGTTGCAATTTCGTGGCAGCCGTAAGTGTTTCCCTGCAGTTTTGCATGATACCCCCAGAAGTCGGATTTTGGTCCATCTCATTCAAGTTGCCTAAGCCCAGGAGGCTAATTTAGCCTTCCGCGAGAGCTTTGAAAAGTCTGAAAAGGACGAAGAAAAAAATAGAATTTCCCATACCCATTGCTCTTCCGCTTCTGCGGCAAGAACTTGTTTGTTTTTTAGCCGTGTAAAACGTAAACAGGCACCGGGGTTATATGTCAAGGGGGGGTGGGGTGAAAAAGCAAGCCAAGTTTTTAGAATTTAAGAGTTACCCTCCAGAACCCATGGTGAATATGAATACTAGAGTCGGTACAAAAACAAAAGAAAAAAATATGGCCGACATTTTGCATGCGAAAGCGACGAGTTTTTATTGTTTTGCCGAGAACAGGGCAATTATTCGTCCTTTTTTTATTATTTTTATTATTAGCGTCCCTGGGATCGAGTTCAGGGGGTGGTGAGTTTTGCAAGGCTCCCGTTTTGTGTGAATGTGGATCCTCTCATAGCTATTATTTCCCGAGCCGCGTTCTCAGTGCCCTATATGTGCTACCGTGTGCTTACAAGAAGTCTTTCTTGTCACGGGGATCGAAAATAGCTTTGGCAAACGTTGAAGAACCATCTTTCAGCAAAAGACTTTGGAGACCCCTGATAACCCCCTTCCCTCCCAAGCTCCTCTCGCTTCTGTCTTTGCATGCTGCAGTGTTTTGCGGTGACTCTTGTGGCAGCTGTGGGTATGTGCCACACAGCGAAGAGATAGTTTTTGTTTCCCGTTACATATGAAGTGTCCGCAAAAACGTGCCGACCCGGCAGCCAAGCAATTTCTGCCGGGGTCATTATTATAGTTTAGTCTAGTTAATACGTGCTGTAATAGCAATGAAAAGTTCTCGTACTCCAGGCTCCCCCCTTCTTTTTTTTCGTCTTGGGGGTAATGACAGGTTTGCCACTAAGGGAAGTCATCTCCCAAACCTCCTCGCAATTGCTTGGCTACTATAGGTGGCCAGGTCAAAACCCAAAAAATCTCAAATCTCTGAAAGACCTACTACTCAAGCGCTTCGCATGTTGAAAAGCTTTTCAAGGCTCGCTCTTAGCTCCCAAGTTGTATTATTTTTGTAATAAGGTGGCATATCTAGTATAGGTATGTATCGTCCTTAAAGCTGGAGCACTGATGGCCAAAGAAGTTGGCCTTTTTTTTGTTACCTGGTTGCGAGTTATAAAAGATGGGCTTTAATTATGGTTGAAGGGGGTGGCGTTGTGATCGAGTTCGCCTTACCTCGAGGCTGGGTGATTTCACATGCAACCGTGCCGACATTCAAACACGCGAACTTGTCATAAGCTCCCCAACCTATAAGAAGAAAAGCTTCCTCACTACAATGAGACTAACTTGCTATAATAAAGAAAGATAAAAAGAAAAAAATAATCATAAAATGGAATAAAAAGAGGAATCTGAAAAGGAATGAAAAGGAGGACCAACCTTGGTGGAGGAATTATGATAGTCGAGCCGGAGCTTTACATTGCATTAACCTCGCCTCCCGATGTCAAGTTTGGGGCGTTTGTGAAGTTGCTGCCGAGTGCTTTGGAACCTTATGACATTGTTGTGGGTGTACCTGGGGAAGTTTTCTAGCGCTGACTTAATTAACCCTTTATGGCGGCGATTACGGATACCGTTTACGGTTTACCCCGCGCGTTAATCGCTTCTTCGTCTGCTCTTACTGCTTCTCAGCCGAAAGTTATCAATGACGCTTTAACTTAGGGGTGCATTATAGTTGTGAGGTGGTAAAAAAATTAAAAAAGGCAGACTTTGGGCGCTGGGAGTTAGTAATTAGGAGTGCGAGGTCTTTCCAAATGAGTTTTCTCACGCAGTGGGCGTGTCCGTTAGGGAGGGTCCAATGTGTATACATGATGGTTTTGGGTGCTTTTAATCAGGTTACATGATCACGCCGTTCCCGCGACCGGGAATGAAGATTAATCGCGGGGTCGGCCCTGCCTCGGAAGAGACACAGAGAGAGCGTCACCCCTCACCTTCATTCGCACCCGCATGTGCCTTTTTAGATATACATATTTCCCATAAAGCTTCATCACTCGGTAAAAATATTACTACATGTACCTAGACCTCTATTACACTAGGGCCGATGTCCCTAAACCATTCTTATTACCATTTTGGGCTTGGAAGCTTCGAATGACTGACGCTTGTTACCTATTGCAGTGGCCCCGCCCTTCGTTCTGTTATAGCCTAATCTTGTTGCGCCCGGCTGCACGATTACTTTTTCTAATCACCATCGGCGTGACGAACTTTTCTTTTCTTTTTGGTTAGGCCGTGGAGCTCTACCTTTTATTTTGCTATTTTTTCCACTCTCCTTCCGCCTTTATTTATCCCATAACGTGTCCGCATTGCATATGGGACATTAGGGACAAAGGACGGAAACTCCGACAGCATGCTAACAGGGGACCCTTTTTGTTATTCCCGAAACAAGACAATTTGTTAGCGAGTAGATCTGTTCCCATGATGTGGTCGAGCCCGATCCTTAAAAAAATAAAAAAACTTGGCATTATTCTAATAATTGTGACTGCTTTGGGGCGTGCAGTGGACACGACGTGGATCAGGGGGTCCCGAGGTCAGAGCCAGAAGCTATGCATTTTAGGAGTAATGATAGGGTTATTGACTTGCTTTGTTGGCTAGCTCTGTGATGTTGTAGTACTGCCTTTCGGTTAGCGGCGCCTAATATTCATGTCAGGATCTGAGTGTTAATGAAATTCTTGCTCCGCGCCCATTTATAGTCATTCGGGGAGCATTAAACGCATTATACTTATGCATTGAAGACCTTTCAGAGCTGTTGTTCCCATTTATGAGAACGTTATTAGGTTCACGACGCTAAGCCGGAAAAGTCGCAAATGAGGACGAAGGCCAGCGCACTGCTACAAGCACCTAATATCCGCCAGGGGAAAAGCAAGCGGGTATGAAGAGCAATTAGTAATGGCTGTTGTTTAGATGGAAAATGAACGCGTCCTTCTTATGTATGCCACGTTGGAACTGTGAAGGATTTACGGTGAGAACGTGACGCGGATAAGTTTTGTATCGCTTATGCACCGAGTCCTTAAAGAGTTGTGATGGTAGCCAGGTGCTGATAGCCGCCGTGAAAAGCCGGATTTTTTTTTTTACGGTAACTTTGCGGTTGTTCAGGTGGGCGGTATAGAGGGAACCACAGCTTGTGTAATGTATGCTTGCGATGAAGCGTGATAGACGTTTCCCAAGATTAATCAGAAAAAGGTCTGTGGAGAGGTTAGCCTCAGTTTACACGTTTTGTTATGCCAGAGACAGTATTCCATAGCGAGCGTATTATCCATAGCGCCGTACTGACAATTAAGAGCACGGAAAATAAAACAAGAGAAAAAAGACCAGCTATAAACAGCTATATTATCAACCCCCAAGCCTCCTTCACTGGCAAGCTTTTCTTAAGAACAAAAAAGAGTGATATAGGACTTCCGGCAACTTGATAGGTAAAGGTGATTAGGTGGGCCGTCCCCCCATCGATTGTGGGTATCGAGAACGTGAGCGTGAATTCAATGCACTATCCCATAAGTCTTTTGTGGCAAGCTTCACGTTCAGGTCAACGTGCCTCCGTGCAAGAGCGGGTATAACTCTTTCACGCTTCAACTTGCATTGACGGGCCAATTGACAGTGTATATAAACCATGTTACGTTATGCCTTTGTTGGCGGCCATTCTTAGTCATTGTAAGGGTGAAGTAGGTTAACTGGGAGGAGTGGTAAGAGGCAATAAAGACTACATGCATTATTCTATTTTAGTAGATTTTTTTTACCTGGGATATTTACTTGTAAATTGATTGGAAAGGGAAGTCAGCGTATACTACGTGCATTATTGTTTTAGTAGGGTTTTTTCGCTTTTTTTCGCGACTTGGATGTGTACTTGTATACTTGTACAGTACGGTTAAACATAAACGACCCCAACAAACCGTACTGTCCTAATGGCCCGCAACTGCGCATCTGGAAACAGTGCTGCGAATAGCCGTAATGGTCCTTCGTAGTGCTGTTCCCAGACGCACAGTTGCGGGCCATTAGACGGTACGCTTGGTTTTAGTCGTTTTTTTTAAAACGTACTGTACTTGTAATTGATTGGGAAGGCAAGTCAGCGTATACTATTGCATTATTGTTTATTTTGGTATTTTCACTATTTTTCGCCAGACTTGGACGTGTACTTGTACACTTGTATTTGTATATACTTGTATTTGTAATTGATTAAAAAGCGAAGTCAGCGTCCCTGGCTAGTCAAGAGCGCGGGCTATTAGTTGTATAGAATGTTTTAATCCACGCTTGAATAGCGACAGAGCTGTGTGAAGTTGTCTAATTCAGTCATGTTTATTATTTATTTGGTGCGTTGCAGGAAAGGAAGCCGGTTTGGGCACCCCGTCACGTAATGAAGAAAACGTAGCTACGGAAGAGCGCATCGCCCATATATTGAGTGAAGCCACAGCCTCTTTGCGTCAGCAGCCTATTAATGAAGATCAGCAAAGCGATGACTCAAAACCGCCCAGTCAAGCACAGGTAAGGAACTTCCTCCTTTTGTAACCCTTTCGGGGCCTTTTTTATGTTATTTTACTATTTAGAAAGACAAAAGAAGGTTTGGAAAGCGGTAATATCAGCTGCACAGTCACAAAGAAACGGAGTATAATCACGGACAAAAGAGAGGGACAGGCAGAGGAAAATAAAAAGCGAATTGAAGGATGAGCTTGGGACTGTTTTCTTCAGAAGTCGCAGTTGCAACGCGTGGGAGGGTATTTTGGTAGTTGCCAAAGCCGGATGCCATTAGGGTTAGATATCGAGACCTGTGGAGGGTCCGAATGCGAGTTTGCGGACGCGGATGAGCTTTCTGCCCGAAATAGAATCGTGCTGTGTGCTATACCAGCCTGGCGTTGGTTAATGCCGATAATATTTATAGGCTCCATGACGGTTTCTCTGCATGGCCCTTTCAGTGTGTCTGTGTGTGTGCGGTGGCCGTCGTGATTTTTAAAGGTTTCAAAGAACGGCAGTCCGATGAAGTAGAGAGGAGAGGAAAAAGAGAGAGAGAGAGAAAGAGAGCCGTGGTGGTATTGTCCAAAATTAACCGAACCCATCTATGAAGTCACTGTTTCGAAGCTGCCTGCTCCGTCTTTGGGTTTCCTGCAATTCGTTTTGACGAAAAGGACCCCACACAGGCGCAGCCACGAAAGCTTGTGTTCAAGTCACAGTCAGTAATAGCCAGACTTTATCAGCCAGCTATAGATAAACTTGTCAAGCCATAAAGAGCCGGGGAGTAGACTAGTGAGAAAGAGAGGAAGAACGAAATGAAAGAAAAGCGAGATGAGAGGACGGGGGACGCAAAAGAGAAGCGACTACTTCTATGCAAGGACATCTGGCTAAAGGAATTATTGGATGTTATCATTGCAGGGAATTTATGACGCGGGGAGAAGAAGTTACAAGTATTAATAAAAATGATGGTATAATTGTTTTCTCGGTTTTGCAGACTCCATCGCCTGGTCCACGACCTGACGGGATATCGAACGGCAATCTCACCGAGGCTCAAAGACGGTTGCGCAAATACGAAAACGACGACATATCCCAAGAGCAAGTGATGCGTATTTATCAAGAGGAATTAGCCAAACTCATGGGAGTGAG
The DNA here is from genome assembly GCA_022832285.1 of Lepidurus apus apus. NCBI lineage: Eukaryota > Metazoa > Arthropoda > Branchiopoda > Notostraca > Triopsidae > Lepidurus > Lepidurus apus. The sequence goes on along the minus strand of JAGJRO010001033.1, from coordinate 157,411 downwards.
TTTTGGCAATCCGGCTGCAGCTGCTGCCATGGCCAATTTCAACTTTGGGCATTTGCCGCGTAGTTTTGCTCAGCATTACCAAAGGTAATTCTATCCGTCTTTTTTTAAAAAAATGAGGCTAAAAAAAGAAGAAAAAGAAGTGATGTAATGCAACAAAAAGGAAGCTGGCAGAGTGGAGGGCAATTTTTTTTTTTTTTATCAATTTTTTTATATCTTTCTTGTCTTGTTTCACGGCGAGAGGACATACAAGCAATCTTTTCTAACAAAATTATGGTTGGGTTTGAGGTAGATTGGCTGCCAGTTCCATGTTCGATCGAAGTCCCGAAGAAATTCGTATGGCATTAGATGTATACCAGCAAGAGCTTAGTCGACTCATCCCGCCGTCTGCGTTTCCACATCATGGAAATGCCGCCCAGGGAAGCGGTAATTTGCCACCGCCCACCTTACCCAATGGCACGGTCCAAGACTTATCGTTGCCCAAGAGTAAAGCTGAGGAAGAAGCTCTGAAGAGCAGTAACAGCAAGGAAGAGAGGGATAATATGGACAAATGTGAAGATAATAAAAGTCCCGGCAATCCAGCCCGCGTTAAAACGGAAACGGGTAAGTTACTGGAAATGAATGGATGGTATTGGGTGAATTGACAATGAAAAAGTTGTGCTCATTAAAAGCTTCCAGCGGGGAAAATGAAAGAAATGAGAGCGAGAAAGAGAGAAAGAACGAACCAAGTTTTCTGTGTGTGCCTTGTGCGACAAGGCTCAGCTCCACTGATTGATAACTCGCCAACAAGGTTGGCATGGCAACCAACACGAGTTTTTAATTGATTGATTGGCTATTGATCCTACATATCCACTCCACTGTGCACTGGCACACACACACACATACACAGGACTTGGGTATCCCCCCCCTGGTCCGTGTTTGGATGTGTGTGGTGCGTGACGACGAAGAAAATGGGTGGAAATGAGGAAGGAAATGGGTCGATAGTGTGATGTAGAGATTATAACGAAGCCTTTCTTGTAGCTTTGAAACCTGTCAGCTTGTTAACGTATCGACTTTAGATCAACGAGTATTGAATTCAAGCTAAAAACAAGACCTACGATATTCGGAAGAGGTTTTTAACGAGCAACTTTTCCGTTTCTCACCTTACCCAATTATGCATCAGCCCAGAAACGCTTTTTGTGTCCCAAGACAGAGAGAAAGGGGCGGAAAACGAGGGAAAAAAAAGCTTGCCTAACATAAAAAACATTATATATCCTAATTAGGTGTGAGCACACCAGGGCCCAATGCCACGCCCAGTCCGTATCCTTTATCAATGCCGTCTCCGATGTCTTCCCATCAGCCTACACAGTCCATCTTGTATCCCGGGATGTCTCCCAGTCCGGAAGATAGCGTCGGGATGGGAGGAGGCGTGGCTTCACCTTTACAACGCATGGCGTCGATTACCAACTCGCTAATGTCGCAACCCGCCCATCCCAACACTCCGTCTTCAGCCCAACGACCCATGAAACCTGTCCTACCGCCCATTACGCAGCAACAGTTTGATGCCTATCAGAATCTGAACACAGAGGACATAGTCAAGAGGGTAAAAACTCAGTACCTTTAGTTCATTTTAACGTATTTATCATGTATTTATACCAAATAACAACACAAAAAGAAGCCAAGTTTCTGTTAACCTAATTCTCGCATTTTTTTATTTTTTTTGGTTTTATCTCCTCCCTAAACTCTCGCAACAGGTGAAAGAACAGCTCAGCCAGTATTCGATTAGTCAACGACTTTTTGGAGAGTCGGTGTTGGGGTTATCGCAGGGCTCAGTGTCGGATTTACTCGCTCGACCTAAGCCGTGGCATATGCTCACGCAAAAAGGGCGGGAACCTTTTATTCGAATGAAATTATTTTTGGAAGACGAAAATGCCGTACATAAACTGGTGGCCTCTCAGTACAAAATTGCCCCCGAAAAGCTCATGAGGACAGGCGGTTATGCCAACTCACCACGTAAGCATATATTTAATTAACCAAGGGGGGTGTTCTTTTTTTTCGTTAATTTTTCTTTGTTTTCTATTTTTTCTTTCTTTGTTTTCTTCGTCTGATGTTTTTGGTTCTATTTTACGAGTCGCTTTTTAATAGCCTGTACGTGACTAACAAAAAACATCAGCCAATTCCTTTGGTTCTCTTTTTTTCTTGTCGCACATTATTTTTTTTTCACTAACCCACCAACAAAGAATTCTAATTCTAACCTATTTCAGAAATAGGAGGTGGCAAGAATCCCAAACTCGGGAGTCCGCAGGATATGTCCTTGTTTCATGGACATCGTCCTCATTTGCACAACGCCATGGATTTCCATCCTCTTAATGCCGGCACATCGCCAGTTCCTCATCTCTCGCCAGGATTACCCTTTCCGCATCTGGGACAAATGCCCTTTCCGGGAGCGATGGGATTAAACTTTCCGCCTGTATCCATGGCCAGCCGCTTGCCTTCCTTGTCACCCTTGAGTCGCATGAAGAGCGAGAAGGAAGACATAAAAGCCGGTGGTGGCAAAAGCGGGGGCGGTGGAGCGGCGGCGGCGGCCGCCTTGGCCAGTGCTGCTAGTTCGCCCTCAGCCAACACGGGAGGAGCAGGAGGCGGGTTCGGTCAACAACACACGCCCACCAGAGAACACTTTGCGCTCGACAATCACGGGGAAGGATCCCCTATGCCGAACCTTCCGTTCCCGTGCGAGTACCCGGCCCATTCCGTCTATGAAATGGCGGCACTCACCCAGGACCTCGATACTCAGCTAACGACCACCCGAATCAAAGAAGTCCTCTTAGCCAACAATATAGGCCAAAAAGTAAGGACGATAATTAATAATAATAACAATATCTACTACTACTACTTTTTCTAATAATAATAATAATCAACACTCAACTTAGCCAAACTCAGCGCGTGTGATGCGTACAATTAATAATAATAATAATATTATACTATAATAAGAAGAATAAGAGTAAGAAGAAGAAGAATACTATAATAATAATATAATAATAATTATAATAATAATAATAATAAAAGGGTAAACCAAAAGACTAAAAACGGCGGGAATTTTGCATACAGTACTAATTTTCTTTTTTTTTCATGGGTAGATCTTTGGAGAAGCCGTGCTGGGATTATCTCAGGGCTCCGTCTCAGAATTGCTGTCCAAACCTAAGCCCTGGCACATGTTGAGTATCAAAGGCCGAGAGCCCTTCATTCGAATGCAGTTGTGGTTGTCGGATGCGCGGAACATTGAGAAATTACAACGATTGAAAAACCAGCGTCGTGAAGCGGGAAAAAGACGCCGGGAAACATTAGACGGCTCCTCTAATCCTAACGCTCCCACTCAGAGTGCGGAGACTTCTTCAAATGATAGTCAAGATAACAACGATTCCGTTTCGGCGACCAAAAAACAGCGCGTTTTGTTCTCCGAGCCCCAGAAGGAAGCGCTCAAGTTGGCGTATACGCTCGATCCTTATCCGAGCACGAGCACGATTGAGTTTTTAAGCAACGAGCTGGGTTTATCCACTCGCACCATTACCAATTGGTTTCACAATCATCGAATGCGGTTAAAGCAACAAACAGGGAACCAGAACACGGCCAGCGAATCCTCCCCTTTGCTGGCCTCACTGGAGCAGTTGCAGCAACAAAGCGGCGGTGACCTGAACGGAAGAGAAGGTCAATGGGATCCCATGAAATTCCGCTTGCTCCTCAATCAACGCTTGTTAGAGCTGGAAGCGGTGGAAGGCAACTTCCCATTAGGCGGCTTCCCGCCCGGCTTCCCCGCTGGTTTAACCTATCATCCCTTCTATGCAACGGGAATGCTCTCCCAGTTTTGTATGGGTTTGACTGCCGAGCAAGCCAATAATCCTCACAGTGGCTTAGATCTCACCATAAACAAAGATTTTGACGGCGATCGAGACGCCGATGCTGATGCGGATGTCGAGATGAACGAAGGTGATCAGGAACACGAAGCCGGTTCGAGTGAATATGACTCGGGTTTGTCCACGCCTTCGCCTCGCCCCGCGCCCCATTGTGAGAGTAGTGCCAGTCCCGCCATGGCCAATGTGCATCGAAACCGGCCGGAACTCCTACGACCAGAATTGACTGTTGAACGGTCTTCGCGAAGAAGTCGTAAACCCGCCGCGCCACAGTGGGTTAACCCGCAATGGCAGGAGCCCGAAGAGGACAAAGAGGACAATGGCGACAAGAAAGAAGAGATTCTCATCAATGGTGTCTGCGTGTTACAAACTTCCGAAGACAATAATAACGGCAAGGTGGCAGTGGTCGCCGAACCTGCCATTCGCAGTGAAGACGTCGAAGACAGTCCGGAACCGTCTTCATCCGTAAAACCTGAGCCAGTGGAAAGCAACGAGGACTTGTAGCTCTGTTACGAAAAAACTCTTTGTCAAAGAGTTTTAGTTTTCCTCTTATAAGTGAGAACAAAGCAATCACAAACTGACGTATTTTTTAAAGGACCCAGTGGCGACACCTGTGGCTGGACTCGACAAAAACAAGAATAAACAATTAAAAAATGACAACAGGCCAGAGACAACCCCAGTGACAGTGGCCAAAGAATATCCGTTCTCGGTCAGTGACCAACGGTTTTCACCACTCTCTCCATACGGCTGTGTGATAACTACCAATGATTTCGTAAAAATTAGTAGTATATTAATTGAAACCTTCCAAAATCCATGACTCACATTTGAGGCCACGAAGCGGTCTACCTAGCGTGTAAAAGTGTTGGCCAGGGACTGCTGGGAAGACATACCACTTTGCAAAGGCGTACGTGTAACCGGAAAAAAGGAGAAAAATAAGAAAGAGCAAGTGAGAGGCTCACGTGAGGCCTTTAAAAACTCACAGATAAAAAAGATGGAAAATACCCTCAATTTTTCTCTGCCAGCCTATAAACCTTAATTTTATTTTTTCTCGTATTTCGAAAACGTCGTGAGTGTCATTTTGAATCTTCTTAGCCGTGTGTTTTCTTAGATTTCTTCGACATTTCGTAACGTCCTCCTCTTCCTCATCGCCGTATTACAAAAAAACCTAATCTTCCTATTTTTGGCTGATTTTCCTGCCCGGTCCATGCTCCCTGTTTGACAAAAAAAAACGAAATTTTTTCCTATTATTGGATAAGGTTTGTTTTGCTGTGATGGAACGTCTTGACACCATTTATTGGGTTGGTTGATGAATTCAATCATTCAAAAAACTCTCAATCAATTTCTATCAATCATTTAATCCCAGCTCTTCCTGCCTCCTCCACCCAAATCTTCCCCCCTTCCCCTCCCCTCCTGAAGATGTGAGAGACACCAGATTTAAGCGTTGTTCATGCCGTGTTCGTCAGTTTTTCTATTTATTCCCCGGTTAAACATATTTTTGAGCGTCCAGTTCTTGACATTCATGGTGGGTTATTATGTCCGGATAACCGTTTTGCCTTCATGACAAAGCCTTCTCCAAGTTTGCGTACAAATTTTTGCAAGGTTGGCAAAAAGAAAAATTTCCTTGTTTGATTCCTTGCGTTCATCACCTCCTTTACACGATCCTCTAAGTATATAGAAACCTTTTTGGGACACGCCCCCCTTTTTCCGTAGCGTTTTTCTTACGTCTCACGTTGCACGCCTGCACACGTCTACCAGTTTCGGATCTAGTCTACGCTTTAGCAAATCTGGAGGTAAACCATACGTAAAAGCCATCGAAAAAAAAACGTGAACACTTTAGGAACGAAAAAGTTTCGTGTTTTGCGCTCTAAGGCTAATTAAGCGACATTAAATAAGATTTTTTTCCTTAAAAAACAAACTCCAGTTCAAACCTGTTTCGATTTCGATTGTTCAAACTTTTATGGAAGCTAGACAGTTAAACTTATGCCATTTTCCGTTACTAGAGAGTTTAAAAAGAAAAGTAATTATGGCCCTGTGTAGCATCTCAAATTTAGGACTTTACTATTCCCAAGTTGTTTAATGGAAACTCCTTATTAACCTTTTTATTATCTTCGAATCTTTCCGGTTTCAAACAATCCGTGTCTCGTTAGCTCCCCCCCATGTCGTTTCATTCGACTTACATGCACAAACGTCCAGCCAGCCTCATCCCCCTCCACTCCCTGCCCTCCCACCTTTTATTACTATTATTATTATTTTTGACAAGAATGATTTCCAAAACAACTCCAGTCTCAATCCCGTTTTCCATTTTTTTACGTGAGAAATAATCTCTTTAAAAAGTTGTGATTTTTGCCTTTGGTGTGTCTTGATTTTGCGCCTCACAACGTGTGCGAAAATGTCCGCTGCCTTTTTCGATTTTTCGTGTTCTTGTTTATCAGTTGGTTGGTTCAATTATGGACTTTTTTTTTCTCCCCGTCACACATGTTACCATTTCAATTGCGAATATGTTATCGACCAAGCCGTCTTCCCCCTTACATGACCAATCAAATTGGGCTAAATCTCATTTATATTTGTTTTTACTAATTGGAATGCCCACATACGGGCAGACAAGAAAACGACAAGCCAATCCAGAATGGCGACTCACGATAGCCAGTACATAGAAAGCTGTAACCATTTAATTATTAATTTTGGTTTTTATAGGTTGTATTTTTTAGCTTATTTAAAAGCGAGGCCAAATTATGTCAAATTGCGTGGGTTTCAGCTCTCATGTTTTCTAATATTGAATCCCCCCCTTCCCACCCCCCTATTGTATATTTCGCTTTCCCAACTATCCCAGTGATAGAGCTTCGCTAAAAATTTTCACATCTTGGTCTGGCAGGACTAAGGAAACAAACATTGGCATTGTAGTGGCTCCGATTTGGAAGATTTACCTACAACTGTGCGATTTGAGTGCATTTTGTGTGCATGATGAGTGCATCCCTTTTGTTAATACCGGTTTTAAGATAATGAGTTGGACCTCCCTGCAACCTCTGGCCCTTTGGTCCTTATTCAACACCATTGAAATTTTACTGTACATATTTATACTTCTTAACATGACATTTTTGAATCTTACGTACACCGTCTTATGCAAATCTCAGTCGTTCGAGGATTTCTTTCATTAAATTGGTACACGATAGTTATAATCGGGTGATAATACGTTTCTTTATACTTTCAGGTCGTCTGGATGCCTTGGGTAGTGAGAACATGATAATGCTTAATAGTTTGTCAGCCCAGAAGGAGTTGGTCAGCCAATTAGAGCATGATTTGGCGAACGTGAATACGTTTTCGACGTACTACCGCACCGAAGGAGAAGTAATTTGTTTGTAGTTTTGTGCTCATGCCTCAAGGTAATTCATAGGGCCAAGCTGCAGCCACGGAATGGGTAGCAGAAGCTGTGAAAGATGCTAATAATATGGCTGGTTCGCCGTCTTTCCAGACTAGTTATTCCGACATGGATACGGCTGCCACTCTATTGCCTATTTTACAAGCTCAACGAGAGCGTTTTAGGTTAGAAAGTCATTTTACTTACGTTTAATGGTGTGCAAATTTTATACGTGCTGGGTACGTACCTAGAGCTCGCAATCAGGAATTGGAAGCGCAAGTTTTAGAGCATCAACAGCAAATGGCCCTCACGCATAATGAAGTGGAACGCTTGCGGGCTGATAACGTGGCATTGTATGAGAAAGTTCGCTTCTTGCAAAGCTATTCTGGCCAGGTAAAAAGGCACTCATAACATAACTCTTCCTGGCGGTCGAGCACTTAAATGGGTTTTGTGCGTTTAGCGTTCTACCGCGGCAGCATTGACTTCGACTGCAGCCGAGTCGCGCTATGAATCACAGTACGAAGAACGTTTAGATCCCTTCGCTACATTTTCGCGTCGTGAACGCCACCGTAAACTACAGCAGCTTGGTCCATTTGAAAAGATTATGTATTCTTTGGTAAGTGCTATTCTTCTTTGTGCCTATTTCCGCAGAATAAACAAGCCAACCTATCTTAGAGCCAAGCAGTTCTGTCTAATAAAGTCGTCCGTACCGGAGCCGTGGTGTACTTCATGGTATTGCACGCGCTCGTGTTTTTGGTACTGTACAGTCTAGCGTACACGGAGACTTGTCACCGGGACGTGACAGCGGAGTGCTTTCAGAGGTAATTCCTGACTGCAAAGCAATGCAAAATGAAGTGTCTTATTTAATGCCTCGTTTAGGTTCGATGAGCACATGGAGAAGTCTCATGGAGTCAAATTCCACACCTAAATTTTTCATTTTCTTTCGGATTCTCGAGCACCAGTATGACTACTCCGTGCTCGCCAGTTAATCCCAAATGCTATTCTAAAGCACCAGTTTTTTTGGGGAGTTATTTGCAATTGGTTTAATACACACGTCCATGGGATTTCAATCGGATTCTTCTTACGTCTTGTTATCATTTGTCTCCTATTTATGTGCTGGCTAAGCAACAGTGAAGTAAGTTTCCGTGGTGTAGCGGTTATCACATCCGCCTAACACGCGGAAGGTCCCCGGTTCGATCCCGGGCGGAAACAGTTTTTTTTTTTAGTTTTTTTTTCTGCACGTTTTTCTTCGTGCCTATTAATAGGAAGCTAGTTTCTGCTTTGATATTTTTAGGTTTTAGCAAAAATTCAGCGATATGATTAGTTAATATGAAATAATTCTATTGGAATATTGAGCGGATTTTCCTATTCCATGTCCTTAAAATCCACTAGCGAATCGCGTATCGGTGTTAGTTTGTTTATGAAAATTAAGTGTTGTGGCATTGAAAATGATTGTATACGTGGATGTTGGACAAACGCCGAGATGACGAAGACAGTTATTAATTCGGCGCTTCTCATTTGTTCTGTTATGCAAGGTACGATTTATTTTTCTTTGGCATGTGGAATGTGAGTGGTTTGGGGCCACGCGTTTGCTTTAAAGCAACTTGACAGAAGACTTGCTCTATAAGATAATATATAGGGCAGCCTCGCTCCATAGAGGAGTCTAGATTTGGCTTTCCTTGATCTGCATATAGCCATGCACTTGCGTGAAGACAGTTGGGACTCTGCTTTTCCAGCGAGAGGCTGTCCGTACAAACACTTCGTCGAACGAGTACAATTACTCCATTTTCGGGGTCACTCATTCAGTTTCAGATTTCAAAACCATTTCATTCACACGTTTATTAAACAGTTATTTATTTTGTGTCTAGTCGACCATGCATAGACCTTTGTTTTGGCGTGTACCCAGAAATCCAAAAAATGAAGAGGTAATAGTTTCCAGCACCAAAGATCGGTTTAAAGATTTGTCTTGTCAGACTATGAAGCATCGTAAGTCTCTTTAAAGTCAGTATGATTGCAACAGTCACATTCAGCAGAAAGCTAGAGTTAAAAAACTAGTTTAATTCCATGCGACACAATGCGTTAGTAAAGATAGTTCTAGACTATAGAATTACCTTTACTAACCCTTTAGTGAGACCTTCCAGTGAGTTAATCGTGATAAGTAATGGGTTTGGGTAACGGCTGGTTGCTTCTTAAAATACCATCTCTAGTTGTTTGCATTTCCCGCATCTCGGTTTGCGGTTTCCTTTGCGCATGCATATAAGAGAAGTGCAAATATCTCTTCTAAAGCCCTCTTCCGTGCTTTTTACGTTAGTGACGTCAAAAGTTAGCTTGGGATGCTGCCCAACATACCCACTTTTTGGCGCCGGAAGAAATCCAGGCTTCCAATATGCTTAATAGAGCCGAGCTATTTTTGACGCTCCCAGCGTTCAATGCCTTGGGAACAGCAACGTAAAAAAGATAGAAAATCTTCCCGTTACTGTATCATAAAAAACTAAATAGAGGTAGGCGTTTGAATATTCCGGAAAATGCATGATCTTTAAAGGTATCAGGCAAGCGAGTACACATTAATCGTCGAAAACTGGTCAGGGCATTGGAATAGGCGGGATTAAAGTTAAGTTGAACTATATAGTAATCTAACTATAGCTCAAGATGAAGCGGACGTGTCTTTCACTGTTATGCAGGTTACATAGCACAGATCTGTCTTCCGAAGACCGCCAAAGACCTAATATTAGACAAAAACTTGCAGCTATTCAGAACCTTCTAATAAGATTTCGGTTAGCAATGCACAGGTGTGCTCACCCCAAATCCTTCTCGGAATTAAAACAACCTAGCTCCACTTGCAATTTCAGTAAGTTGCGAAATTTTTCCTCCTCGTGAGATTGTTGTTCATGGTTTACGGAAGTAATGAGATCCCATGGCTTACCACATACATATTCTCGGAACTGGCATTCGTGACTTTTTTTGGCAAATATTTGCCAGTATTTTGAAGTTGGCGTTGTCTTCTATTGGCGTCGTGGGCAATCTCTTGCGGTTGTCCTGTTTTTAGCCTTCCGATGCGGAGCTGGGCCCCTCTCCCGATTTGATTCTCATTCTAAGTCCAAAGGGGCCCAGTTGTGTCTCTCAGTGTTCACGGGAGATAATCAGAACTTGCTTGGTTCATCGCTGACGAAGTGCTTGTAGTGCTAAGGATCGAATTGACACACCACGAGAAGGATATCTTAGCTAATAAATAAAGTGCGATGCGCTAAGAATGGCGAAAACCACCTTAACAGTTGTCCTAAATCGCGACGAGCATGATCAGCCGTGGGGATTTCGGTTACGGGGCGGTGTCGATCTGACGGAGCCATTTATACTGCAAAAGGTAGTAAGAGAAAAAAGGGAAAGACTTTGCAGCATCAACACGTTTTTGCCTCCTTTCCTTCCCCATCCATCGTCCGAGTTAAGCATATTTATTTGTCTAGTCCCATTAAACGCTTCGAGGCGCTCGTCTCGGGCGTTCTTTGGATGGAAAGTTTGCCTCAGCTAAACATTGCTCGCTTCCTGGGATGCGCTGCCAAAAACTCCACAACCTTCACCTATTATTAAGCCCCGTCCTGTAGCTCGAATTTTAGATTGGTACCGTAGTTTTCAAGTTGACAGAAACAACTCGGGTTGATGCCTTTGATCAATTGCGCCCATCAATACTTGTTCTAACCCTATTTATGTTTGCCCGCTTTTCTAGGTGTCTGTCTGTTCACCCGCTGAAGGTGAACTGCACAGAGGAGACGTGTTGACAAACATCAATGGCCATGATGTTGCGAACCTAACTCACCAAAGCGCCCAAGAACTGATCAAAAACGCTGGCAACACCATCTCCCTCATCGTAAACAGGCAAGTACCAATACATGCCATTATTCTGACGTTTTTTTAGATTATTTTATCACCTTACAATGTTTTAAAGAAAATTAACGTTAATTGAAGTTTGTTATGAATTCCATTCTTCTGACGTTTTTATATTATTTTATGTCCTTACAATGTTTTAAAGTTAAAAGTCCTTATTTTCAATGCAATAAATTATTACATAATAATGCGGACCAGCGAAAAGCAGACGCTCACGCTGGTTAAATATTTAAAAGAAATTTTTTAAAGAAAATTAACGTTAATTGAAGTTTGTTTTTGCTATTTAGGGCGGGATCTGGTCAACCTGGAGCTCCTGCACCCGCAAACGCAGCTCCTAAACCGGCGCCTGTTTCATCGAATGCTGCGAATGCTACTCGGAAAGTGAGCACCATGTCCGGAAATGCTGTTCCGCGAAAAATCTCCGATATTATGGCCAGTCCGGTGGAAAACCTTCCCGTGACAGTTTTCCCCAGTTCCGAAGCTGCTAATCTAGCTTCAGCTGCCGAAGAATTATTCGAACGCGACAGGGAGCGTGCCTTGGTTACCCATCAGGTACTTTTATCTTATTAGCTCTCCTGTAAATATCCTCCCACACTCCACCGATAAACTAGAAAGCGGTGTAGAAGGGGGTGAGTCTTCCTTGGGAACATTTTGGAGACAGGGAACATTGTGTAAGACACTGAACACGTGCCAAGCTGCATCTTGTTGCTCTATGACAGTTTTTCCTGTTTGGAAACATTGCCTTAGATACAAGAATCCATTTCAACCCATGCCTGCTGGCATGGAGCCCATACTTGAAACACTCGGGTAGTTGCTTATTAAATGCCTTTAAATAGTCCTAGTAGGGGTGGAAGGGCGTTGGGTGCCCCAAAGAGGGGATACTTTCCATGCAAGCAGTTTCGGTTCGTTTAGCCAAGGAACGATTCTTCTCGCTGTTTTTTACCAGCTTATTTCTCGCTGTCTCTACTGCAAGTTCGCGTGTTTTTCGCGCTACGAAACGTGCATATGGAAGAGCTAAAAATAGCTTCAGAAGAAAAAAAAATATAATTTATTTGATCCCAAAACTCCTCGTCAGGGCAGTACTTTAATAGAGCAAGTTACTGTACTGTACAATTACAGTACTGTACAAGGCATAGTAAATAGGGAGTAAATTATACGAGCTTATACGATTATACGAGCAAATAAGTTGGAACGGAATCTGTATCAACTTATTCGCAATATTCGAATGAATACTGAATTTGTATGCATAAAATGTTTGGAAATTTTGCGAATAAATCGCTTGGAAAAGCGGTTGGCTAATAGCACATACCAAAGCGAAGTACATAAGTTCGTCGCAATTAGGAACGCGTTCTTTTTTGCACCTTTTGCTTGGTTTTGGCACGGCCTTCCATTGTGTTTGCTGAAGTCTCAGGCTTGTTTGTCTGTGGCTTGTCAGGCGGGTAGGAAGTTTTTTCGCCCAGAATCCTCCGTGGTTTGAGTTCGTGCGCCAAGTCTGAGCACCCACACGGGCGCCAGATTTAGCATTTAGCCGTACTTCCCCATCATCTGTCTTACATCTTAACTAACCTTTCCTTTCGCCCTTGCCCTACGAAACTTGTGCATACACAATTTTTGGTATTATTATTATTTTTCAGTTTTAAGCGCATATATTTAAAACATTTTTTTACGTGTATTTCTTTGCAGCCATACCGAACGACTCCGCTTGTACTGCCTGGTGCCAAAGCTCGACGGGATAGCGCGGGCGTGACGAGCCAATCTTACTTACGCCTACAACATAATCCGTTGCAATGGAGCTCTCCTGCCCAGCCCGCGGTAGCAAATCCGTCCATAGATGCGCTTAATAACACGCTTCTTAAGCAGAAGGTAAAGAAACATCTGTGGGTGTACCATTAATATGTTTTCTCCTGGGTGGCGTCTTTATTAACCTCCGTTTCAGGACGTCAGAGTGTTTCAACCCGAAGAAGGTTGGAAATTACATTTAGACGAGGAAGAGGTAATCTCTCATGCTGATACATTCTTGGGTAGCGTACAGTAGGAACACTATATGCATTCGGTATCGCTTTCTTAGGCAGCTGGCTTTTCTTCGCCTTATTAACCTCAACTATAGCATTCTTGGTGCGTTCGGTGTATACTAGGCGTTTGGTGTATACTAAGCGTTTAGTGTATACTTGCACGCCATTTGTTATATCGAATCTTTACTAACACTTATACTACTCTTTTTAAGAAATATTTGAAGTAATTCTGGAATTTAATCTCTTCTGTAGGTAAAGGAAGCGGCCGAACATAAGGCATCTGCAAATGACACGGAGCCCAAGCATCAAGTACGCATGTTCGTTTAGAGCGTTAAACATTTTAACTATTGTTTAATTTAGGTTGTTCACAAGCAGTTTAACTCGCCGATGGGACTGTATTCAAAGGAAAACATGGAGCAGACTCTGAAAGCGCAAACAGGAGTAGAAGTGTAAGTTATTACAGAACGCTAAAATTAAGATGTATTCTCAAATTTTTTATGTTTATTAGTGCGGATTCGGCTTCATCGATGCGTTTTTACGATCCACGTCAATCGGATACTTTTATGGCTTTGCAAGAGGCGGAGATTAACACGCTAAACCGTGTACATGGTCAAGTCAGGCCTCCTACCCAGAAAGCACATGTCGTAAACGCCGCTCCTTTCAAGGTAACAAAGGTAAAGTGGAGTTAGTTTACTTCTGCTTTGCTGCTTGAACGATCCTGGCTTCGCGCAATTTTACTTATGGACTCTGTAACTAATAATTTCGTGGCGTTGTAGGTGAACTCGTTGGGTGTGCCAGAGGAGAAGATTTTGCAAAGCTACAGTTTTAGACGCATTATGGCCGACGTTTTGGGAGAGACGGACTTTTAAACGATGTGGGAGTATTCTTGTTCTTCACCATAAGGTCTTCAACTTTATTTCTTGCTTACAGTACTACGTCAAATTAACTTAGTAATCCCTGGGTGTTTATGCAAGCAGACCTTAAGTAACCTATAGTTGTTTTAGTTGATACAAGTGTGCTTCATGCATATTCATCAGTGACGAGTACAAATTATGGCGGATTGACCTTCCTTGTAATTGCAGTATTTATTATTCCATTCATATACAGTAATCGCTCTAGGTGTGTGGCAGTCAACATTTCATGAACAAATCTTGATAACCGAATTTCAAGTGACCCTGAAAGCGCTCTAAAATTGGAAATCGAATATTTCAGAACCGAGACGTCTTCCGTATTCCAGATACGTAGTGAAATTACCGTTACAGTGATAATACTAAACTATGCTATGCTCGCATATATTGTATTATTGTTACGTTTCAACCATTTATTTCACGCTTTTCCCTCATAAACCCAATACAATGCTATCCCCTTTCCTCTCTCGCTTCCCCGCTCTCACTGCCCGCAACTCTTCCTCTTGAATCTCAACTTTTTTCCCCGTCACCAAGTATTGCAAACGTCAGCTAATACGTAGAAGTGAAGCGCTACAATATAAACGCTACTGTTAATTCCTGTTCGTTTGGATCCGTACTCATTGAGCGACTAAGTAAATCGTCACGGTAATTTGCGTAGAGCAGTGTTCTGAAGCTTTTTTTTTTTAATCCGATCATTTGATCGGTGGCAGGGATCGGATCAATTTTGTACGGAAATTTACCGATCAAACCATGCCATCTAGTGGTCACAGTTCGAAACTTCTCCAACTCTGTTTATAACACCGAAGCGCTTTGGCAATCGTTGTTTCGGCGTGGTCTTGTGGTTTATAGTCAGGAGAAATTTTAGAGGTAATAATTGAATTGAAATACTCATGCCCTATTTTTTGTTACAAATTTTGTTGTCGCGGTTGCCCTTAGTAAGGGAATGTACTTTTCGCGGCTTTAGGTTAAGAATAGATAAGAGGTTTTTCTTTCCTTCTTCGAACAGTGTTCTGGAACTTTCCTGAAAAGCTCCGTTCCGTTCCCAAAAATATAAGTTCCGGAATACTGCCTTCGAAGCGCCAATGTCCGTTTACATGTCAAGCATGGAGATTCTTCCATCACTAAAGGAATAATCAACATCCTTGTAAATATGTATGAAAATAGTATAGTAACTATTTCTTACTTTTTAGTCATTGGCAGCTACTTCGTTGGCTTATGGCTTACGATTCATAGACTTTTCTTTTGTTGCTCTTTCCATTTGTAAGCATTCAATACCTAAATCTTAGCCATTTAGGTATTGAATGTTTACCAAAGGTCCGTTTAGTAAATGGACCTTTCGTGCCCATATATATGGACAAAGTGTCTTGTTCCTTAGTTGCGTCTCAAAAAGTTAGGTTGCCTATATTGTCCAGCCCTTTTGCCGTCTTACGAGATTATAGTGCAAACTTTGCACATTTTGTGTAGTTGAATGTTAAACTGCTCTGGTTATCGAAGTTCTAGGTTATCCACTGTAGTTAGGTCTAAACTGTAATAGATATCTGCTTTTAGTCTAAATACGGTGGATATATATCCCCTGTAGTTAGACAGAAGCAGCGTTTAAAACAAAATATGACCATGTACACCTGAAATAAATTTTATATGTGATTGAGAGCTAAACATAAGGTCGACGTGCAGTACTCATTTTCGTTCAATTTCAGATGCCCGGACGTGGGGCGAAAAAGACAAAGACCTATGGCAAGAGAAAGCGTAGTGAGGGCGTTAGTTTTTCCGCGAGTGAAGCTACCGGAATAAGTAGTGAGATGGGCGAAGTCAATCCAACATGCTCCGTCAGCGAGCTCGCTAGCTCAGACCCTCAGGTTGTCGAGGTTGAAGCAGACGAAGCGAACGGTAAGTTACCATCGAATACCGTGCCAATGGATCCACTTTCCAAGAGAAACTGGCGGCGGTGGAGAAGCGTTATTTTTGAGGACTGGCGTACAAATGGAAAGAGGGTCTTCGCTAAATGCAAGCTTTGTACAAACCAGCGTTACTTCTCGGCGGATATTTCATCGCAATCCAACTTGAGTCGCCATGCGAAAAGATTTCACCCGGAAATTTTCAAGCAATGCGAGGATGAGGACAGTGCGATTACCGAAAACCAGTTAGCCGTAAGCAGGTATGACCAAATAACTAAGTTAATGTTGATTAACTTTAAGTTAATGTTGATGTCACCCAATTGACCATAGTATTGAGGACGTATGTTTTTCTGCGAGTGAAGTTTTCGGGAAAAGTAATGAGATGGGCGAAATCAATCCAACATGCTCCATCAGCGGGCTCGTTAACTCAAGCCCTCTGGTTGTCGAAGTTGTAGCAGACGAAAGCGTTGAGTTACCGTCGAATACCGTGCCAATGGGCCCATTTTCCAAGAAAAAGCAGCAACGGTGGAGAAGCGTTATTTTTGAGGATTGGCGTACAGATGGAACGAAGATCTTCGCCAAATGCAAGCTTTGTTTAAATCGGCGTTACCACGCGGCGAATATTACATCGCAGTCCAACTTGAAGCGCCATGCGAAAAAATTTCACCCGAAAATCCTCAAGAAATGCGAGGACGAGGACAGTATGAGTACCGAAACGCAGTTAGCCGTAAGCAGGTATGAGCAAAAAACTTAAGTTAATGTTGTTCTACCGTCACCCAATTCACCATAGTATTGATGACTTTAGTTTTGCTGCGAGTGAAGATTTCGGAGGAAGTAGTGAGATGGTCGAAGTCAATCCACCATGCGACATCAGCGAGCTCGTTAGCTCAAGCCCTCAGATTGTCGAGGTTCAAGCAGACGAACAGAGCGGTGAGTTACCGCCGGATACCGTGCCAATGGGCACACTTTCCAAGAAAAACCGGCGACGGTGGAGAAACGTTATTTTTGAGGATTGGCGTACAGATGGAAAGAAGATCTTCGCTACATGCAAGCTTTGTATAAACCGGCGTTACCTCTCGGCGAATATTACATCGCAATCCAACTTCAAGCGCCATGCGAAAAGATTTCACACGGAAATTCTCAAGAAATGCGAGGATGAGGACAGTATGAGTACCAAAACCCAGCTAGCCGTAAGCAGGTAAGAGCAAATAACTTAAGTTAATGTTGATCTACAGTCACCCAATTCACCATAGTATTGCTGAGGACGTTAGTTTTTCCGTGAGTGAAGTTTTCGGAAGAAGTAGTGAGATGATCGAAGACACTCCAACCTGCAACATCAGCGAGCTCGTTAGCTCAAGCCCTGTGATTGTCGAAGTTCAAGCAGACGAACTGAGCGGTGAGTTACCGCCGAATACCGTGCCAATGGATCAGCTTTCCAAGAGAAACTGGCGACGATGGCGGAACGTTATTTTCGAGGACTGGCGTACAGATGGAAGGAAGATCTTCGCTAAATGCAAGCTTTGTATAAACCAGCATTACCACTCCGTGGATATTACATCGCAATCTAACTTGAAGCGTCATGCGAGAAGATTCCACCTGGAAATTTTCCAAAAATGCGAATATGATGACGGTCCGAGTACCGGGCACCAGTCACTCATAAGCAGGTATGCAAATAACTTAAGTTAATGATGATCTACTGTCACCCAATTCACCATAGTTTTCTGAAACCGAAATGTATGCCAGCTTCTAAACGTTTAAAATCTGATACTCTTCTGGTGAAAATGATTGCGGTAGACAATCTGCCGTTGAGCTTTATTTCCCAACAGGGCTTTCGAAACTTGATTCAGGTAAGTTTGTAGTATTTTGGGGAGAAGTGATAGTTTAACTCAATAAATTGTCACTTGATTTCTTCTACTTGGGGGATTTTAAAGGCACTAGACCCAAACTATGTCGTTCCAAGTCAAGAACGTCTCTGCCGTACCCTAATTCCTGAAGTGACCGAGAAGACCAAACAAGCAGTTAAAGCCAAACTCGATACCGCAAAAACCTGTGCAGTCATGGTTGACATTTGGTCATCAAAACGGATGGAGGGTTATGTTGCTATTTCCTGCACAGCAGTAACGTCGGGTTTTGAGCCTTTTACGTTCTTGCTTTCACTAAAGAAGATGGTTGGTCGCCATACGGCCGAAACCGTTTTCGCAGAGTATGAAAGAGTTATAAACGAATGGCAGTTACAAAGCAAGGTATAGTCTCTTCTTTATTTTTCGTCAGTTCTTTCTTCTTTAACATTTTTTTTTTGTTTTTTAACAAGGTGATCCGGATTCTTACAGCTAGCGGAAGCAATATGAAGTGTGCTTTCGACATTTCTTTACCCGGCTGGAAACCGAGTTCACTCGACAATCTCAGGTTCACCCAAAGCGCTGCTCCTGAAAATGTCGAGTTATCAGATCTTGACGTGCAGCACGAAGTTGAGGTTTCGTCGTACAACGTTCCCGATGAGCTGATAGAAGACGTGACAGATCTGCATACAATTGACAAAGGAGAAGAGGCAGCATATGAACAAATTGAGCTGGATTTGAACAATTTATTCCTTGAACATGCAGTTCTCACCAGCTTGCCGTCACATTCTTTATCTGCTACATCTCGAGCAAGTTGCGTAGCCCATACGTTACAACTTGTCGTACAAGACGGGTTGAAAGCTCTAGATGTAAGTGTAGAAACTAATTTTTCTTCCTAAAGTAAGTCATTTTTTCACGAGTAGGGAGGCCTGAAGAATGCAGTGCATTTACTATCAAGAATAGTAGCGGAGGTGCGTAGAAGCACTCTCGATACCAAAGTTCTGAGTGACACCGTCGGATTCCAGATGCCACCCCAGAACACGACGCGTTGGAGTTCCCAATACACAATGCTCGATACATTCTTGGAGGCGCTGGATCTGGATAGAGAATTGCAAAACAAGCTTAACGCTTGTACGAAGCTTGGCAAGCTAACAACCCTGCAATGTAAGATGCTCCATGAACTCGTGGTTCTCTTGGGACCCTTCAAGTTGGCCACAGATGCGTTCCAGAAAGAATCCGAAACCACGGGACTGGTGATCCCGGCATATCTGGACATGATCAACAGGACGTCCACCGATTCGACTGTGAACCCTGATGGGGCATTGATCGTTTATTGCAGACAGGTGGCAAGTGCATTACACCAATCCTTAAAGCGACGCATGGGATATGTTCTCAATGACACCTGCTATGTACTAGGTAACGTAAATTCTATGAATTATTTCTTGAGAGTGTATTTCTTTCCTATGATTTCGCAGGAACCGTACTGGACCCTCGCTTTAAGAATAGCTGGATTCCGTTGTCAGGGCGCTCCGCTGAGGTAATCCGTCTAGTCAAACAGGAGCTAGATGCCCGGTATCCCTTTATCAGTAAGAGACTTGCTAATTGCCTTAAATAAGCTTTGTGTGCCTAAACGGGATTGTTTTTCATTGTAGCGCAAGAAGTGAGTAGGATAAAAGTTACCCCGGAGAGGCAGACTTTCACAATCCGTCCACTCTTTAGTACTGTGGTGGCACACCGTACGCCTTCTAAAGGTGGCAATGAATTGATTGGCAATGAAAAGATTGCCAATGAATTTGACACGTACCTTAAAGAGCCCATTGCTTTCGGTCAAGAGGACTGCCAAGAACTTTCGTTTCGCCCACTTCAATACTGGCAATTTAATGCTAGCCGATTTCCTATTTTGTCGGAAATCGCCAAGGACGTGTTTGTGGTCCCAGCATCCACGGCAACAGTAGAGCGGATTTATAGCACTGCTTCTGATATCCTTTCAGCGAAGAGAAATCGCTCTAAACCTGAGCTTTTCTCTTCGCTGCTTTTTATTAAACGTAATTCCCATGTACTTTAATGCCGAGAAATCCCAAGATAGTTGCAAAAAATTACAGAATAATTACGAGTTTGTGAATGGATCATTCTGAATGAGTTTCGTTCCTGATGGAAATTACCTTAACCCATGGTCGTTTATTTGGTTTATTATCGTTCTTTTATTCGGTTCGATTATGATTCATTGAAACGTGTTCCTGCCTTGATGGAATTCCAATAAAACTGTTATTTTGCTGATGACGAAATTTGTTTCGTTTTACGAGTCAGATTGCAGGAATCGGACTAAAGTGTTGGAAGTGCTGACGAACCGAAAAGTACTATATCCGACTTATATGGAAAGGAAACAGCAAAATTTATTAATTTAGCGCTTTGCCGGCAGTTTTAATACAGTAGTGCCAGAAGTTTTAAACAACACTCACTTACGTCATTTAATTATGTATTACTTAATACTGTTTAAAGTACACACTAAGAACGTAAAATAAAGCTTGCGTCTTCTACAATGAAATAGTCAGTGTAATACTGAGGAGCTGGTAAATCTCAATAAAAGCCTTTCTGCTTAACTAGGCAACGTCGGAAACCTGTATTTTATCCGTTCAGCTTGGTTTGTTGTTGTTTTTCTTGCTCTATTTTATGGTTTCCGGCTACTAAGCTAAATAACGAAGTTTTTCTAGTCGTGATGATGAAATTCAAGTCATTATTTCGCCGAAAAGCTAGCGGTAGCTCTTCCCCGTCTCCTGATGCGCTCAGCCCAACCCTTTCCCAGTCTTCATCTTCGTCTTCCTTAATTACAACCCCAGCCGTTTCTCCAGTAGGAGAACCGTCAGCGTCACATAGCCCTGTAGCACACCAAAGAGCGGCTAGTGCTGAACCATGCCTTAGTAGGGGTCTTTGCTTACCAGGCCCACAATCTGGAGCTAAAAATGTGTCTTCGAGAACTAGCGGCCTTCAAAAACACCCAGGCTCCATTCCTCAAGGAAGCCCAGTATTTGAACTTAGCAAATCCATGCCGGAGCTTGAAGAACGATTTGAGGAACACGAGTTGGATGAAACTGATATGTCAGGAGCTTCCCAACCTGCGGAAAGAATTTCCGGTGACTCCCAGTATTTTACGCCTATGGTCAAAGATGTTCGATCTGCCACTTTTACATTTGGCGAAGAGGTATACACGAATCTTCTTCATAGTCTCACAGTACTCATTCTATACACCTTATAGGAAAGAGGTGGCTCGCCTGTACATTACGTCAAAGTCAACGTCATTCCTGCCAGTACCGTGAAGACAGATCGGGGGAGTATCCCCAAGGTCTCCGTGGCATGCCTTCAGGGTCGGATTCAAGAAATGGAAGAAACCCATCACAGCACCAATGAAGAGTTACAAGCCACTCTACAGGAATTGGCAGATTTGCAGTCACAACTCAGTGAAGTCCATTGCGAGAACGAGAAACTTCACGAAGAAAAAGTGGCATTAGAAGAATCTTTACGACTGCAAGCAGAGCAGCTGAAGGAAGCTCGTCTCCAAACCGATGCTTTGCAGCAAGTCCTTGCCCAGTATTCAGAAGCTAGGAGAGGGGCTGGCGATAACAAGGAACATCTGCTTGAATTGCTGGCTGTAAGTAATCTGTTCCTATTAATCTTGCGAAATACTTTGCCCATAAGGGTGCAATAAGAAGAGAGACAAAAAAAATTCGAAAGGAACCTGAAAACGCAGCTTTCTCTGATATAGGTCCATTTGATGTACAGTACTCAAACCTGTTTCTTAGGGATCTGAGGAAGAGCGCAAAACCTTGCTAGCTCAAACAGCTCAATTGCAACGGTTACTCAGCAGCAAAGAGGAAGAAGCCACGGAAAAAGACAGTCATATTACGTGGCTCCAAACTCGAGTAGACCAACTGGAAGCCGCCGCTGCAGTAGCTGAAGCATTGGCTAAACAAGGCAAGGCTGAGGTCAACGAGAAGCGACTGCTGCAGACCAAAGAACTAGAAGCCTTAAAACAAGACAACGAAGCGTACTTAGCCCAGTTGAGCAGCACGCAGGAATCTCTTAGTCAAGTACAGCGTGAGGTTAACTCCTACAAAGAACAAGCTCTTTCCGCTCAGGAAGAAACTAAGGTTGACAAAAGTCTTTGTATAGTTGGGTATCTAACCGTGTTTTTAACAGGCTCTCAAGCAAAAAGCTTCTGGAGAAAAGGCAGATTTGGAGTACAAACTCGAGCAGTTGTTGGCTAAGAAGCAAACGCTAGTCGTGGAAACGGGGGCATTGCATGCTGCAGTGGCAGAACTGGAGCAAGCATGTCGTAGACATTTGGAAGACAAGCGAGAAATGCGGACAGCTGCAGAGCAGCAAGAAACGAAACTGCAAGAACTTGTAACCAGACAGGAAGAAGCGGAGCGCACCTTAGCTGAAGAAAGATCCAAATGGGAAATGCAGGTATAAACAATAATTTTGTTGAAATCTCTGATCTCGAGCAACACGTGAGAACATTTTTTACGGCATCTTTTAGGAGGAGGAATGGCAACAGTTCCAGAAAGATTTGTTGACTACCGTACGAGTTGCAAATGATTTCAAAATGGAAGCTGCTGTCGAAGTTGAGAAAGTTACGGCCGAAAACCAAAGCTTGAAAGAGCAACTTACAGCTTTACAAGCAGAACTAGGTCAAACCAAAACCGAACATCATTCCCAGCCAGAAGTTCCAACTACTGCCGTGGCCGCAGTATCCCCTCGACGCGTTTTGCGCACGATGTCGACCCAGTCAGCAGGCGAAGTTGTTATCCGACCTAAAACTCTTCCCACTCGCTTAGATAACCCCCGGCTTTCAGTGAAAAGCTTGATTGAGAACATTGAAGTTTGCGCGAAACATACGAAAGGTACTTTTTTATGCTTTCAAACGGAATTTCTGCTAAGATTTTGGGTGTAGAGGAGGGCGTTTTGTCTCCTACTACTACATCTCCAACACTGCTAGTGGCTACTGTGAGGCCAGGTACTAGCAGCATTATCGACGCGCCCCCTCCAGTCATTCCCAGTCATGCAGAACTTAAGAGGACTGATTTACACAGGACTTCAAGTGATACGTTTTGTATACGGAGCCGAGACAGTGCGCTGAGAGCGTCTTTCAGCGAACTGCAGCACCGAAGTTCCTATGGAGGTAAAATTTCTAAGTTTTAGATCCGCTCAAGTTTTATTTCCAATTTAAATTGTCTAGATGGGCTCAGTGCGCTCAATAAAGACAACATTCCATCGATGAAGACGTCACCTTTGAAGGTATCATTCGATAAGAGCTTGGAAACCCCTCGAAAGAATAGCCAGGGAGAAAACGGTAACGAATTGTTGGTCATGCAATATTTGAAGAACTAATGGTCTCGTGCATAGGAAAAGATCCTTTGGCTAATTTGATGAAAAATGGCGGTTCCAAGCGAAATGCGTTATTGAAGTGGTGCCAACAGAAAACTGTGGGGTATCCTGGGATAGATATTACCAATTTTAGCAGTTCTTGGAACGATGGTTTAGCTCTTTGTGCCCTGATGCACACCTTTTTGCCGGATGCCATTCCGTTTGCTACGCTCAACGCTCATGACACCAAACGCAATTTTACTTTGGCTTTTAAAGCTGCCGAAATGGTGGGCATACCCACACTTTTGGTAACGTAACATTGCTGAGAAATGTTTAACTATTCATTTCTTAACTATTTTTATTCCCTTACATTTAGGATATTAACGACATGATTTCCAAGGAAAGGCCAGATTGGCAATCCGTCATGGCGTATATTACTTATATTTACAAGCATTTTGAAGGTTAAACCTCTACTCCGTCAAGCTCCTCTACACTAGTATTTTGCACTGCGTATTTATGCTGTGTTATAAGACATTTTGCTGAGATTATGTGGACCAATTGGGAAAATTATCAAGCGTCAATTCCATTTTATAAGAGTTATTTGCCTTTCATCCTTGAATTATGCTTGATCTAGTATACTGTTTGCAAGAAGAACTTTTCGTGTAAAAATTCACGTAGTTTTCATTTTGCATCCAAAGCTTTTTGTATTCAGCTCAAATAGACGCACGTAATAAGTTTAACAACCACCATAAGTTAGATCAACGGGTTCGCTACTTTCAGTATTGCCTACGACGTTAAAGGGCAGACTTTTTGACCAAAAGTCTGTTGGGGGAGGCAAGTAACATAACTTGATGCGTGGTTAGTGTTTCTGCGCGAATTCCTCTCCTTTCTTGATGTTCTTCAGAAGTTCGGGCAAAGCAGCAGCCAACATCTGTTGTTCAAAATCGGTCAGCTTACCCAAACCCAAGTTCTTTTCCACACCATTGGGCTAAAAATGGATATTCGATTATTGCACATGCATTATTTCGCAACGGTCCAAGAAACACTTACGCCCAGAAGAATGGGGGTAGAGAAGTAAGGAGAATCTGTGACGTCAGAAGCTACGAAAGCGCACTCAACAACGCCTTGCTCTCCCCTGATGGCGCGGATGAGCGAAACGGCAAAACGAGCTCCAGCGTACGCCATAGACAATGTAGCAGAGCCAGCACCAGCCTTAGCTTTAACTACTTCCGTACCAGCTTCCTAGAAACAGATATCAAAGCTTATATTCCATTACTTAATTTGGTTTTCAGAAGTTCTTACTTGGATACGTTCAGTCAAAGCCTTGAGTTGGTCAGCAGGGAAAGATACTGCAGGCTGGCACTGAGAAATTAGGGGCATGATGGTAACGCCAGCATGTCCGCCAATAACAGGGCAGTTCACTTTAGTGGGGTCCAGTCCCTAATATAAAATTGAGTACCCAATTTACCAAAAAATTGAGAAAATTACTTTCAATTCGGCGATGAAGGCATTGGCGCGAACAACGTCCAAGGTGGTCACACCAAAGAGACGTTTAGGGTCGAAAACACCAGCCTTCTTGAAGATTTCAGCAGCAATGGGTACAGTGCTGTTCACCTAAGACAAACTGGCGTAAAATGGATTACAGATATTATAATAAAATTAGACTTACGGGGTTGGCAATGATACCAATAAGAGCCTTGGGGCAGACTTCGGCTACAGCTTTGGCGAGATCTCGAACAATGCTGGCATTGATGTTAAACAAGTCATCACGGGTCATGCCAGGTTTGCGGGGTACGCCGGCAGGGATGATGACAACCTCGCATCCTTCCAAGGAAGCCTATAAGGCAAAGAGTTAAGTTTCGTACTAAAATGCTTATCAGTTTCATGTACTTTGAGTTGGTCGGGCCCGGTGAAACCTTGTACTTTGGCTGGTGTATTGATGTGGCTCAAATCGGCAGCAACTCCAGGGGTGTGTACAATATCGAAGAGGGATAATTGAGAAACCAAGGGGCTTTGCTTTAGAAGCAATGACAAGGGTTGTCCAATACCTCCACTGGCTCCCAAAACGGCAACTTTCGTGTTAGCCTACAGAAAAAAGTTGGTCTTTTATGGCAATAAACTAAATAACACCAAGTAATATAACGTAACCGGATGTGGCCTGTTCTAAAATCTTGCTCACACGTACTAAGACGAGACTCGATTTCGTAATGTCGTAAAATAAAGGACTTGATATTTTGAGAACTTACCTTGGTTGACGTAGAAAAAGCTTTGGCGCTATTAATGGTTGCTTTAAGCAGTTGAGGTTTAGCTAGGGTAGCCATTATTATCTTGATTTAACCTTAAGGAAAAGGGCCCCGGAAAAGATACAGAAGTGAACCGACCTGACAAGACGACTGAAAGGGAGGAGCAAAGGGAAGAAGGCGGAAGGTCTTTTTTTGCATCGCTGTTGACCAAGCTGGTACTGGCAACGCTGCCTTTATATTTGGAATAAAACCTTGATGATTGGGAAATACATATAAATGATTATTGTTATTTAACTGGATTATAATCTTTTTTGCAAGTATGGGTGTGAGCGAGTTTTCTTAAGCATCTTTTTTTCCCGCGCACATTTTGAATTCATCTCGAGTTCAATCGATCAGCGTGAGAAAAGCTGGAGACTTCCGAGATTAGACAGATAAGCTGACCTGCCTCATTTACTCACTACTGTTAAGCAAAGCACGCGTTTGGGCTTGATTGTGGAAAAATGTAAGATTACTGCGTCGTCTTCTTACGGAGTTTCCCTAGGGTTCGTCCCGTAATATGAGCTATCTCATCGCCCCATAAGGCCATGGGGTCAAAGACTACATTCAACAAATATACAAAGATCAAGGCATGCGGCTGGCGTATATGACTTAAAATTCATTTTATTTAAAAAATATTTTTTTTTGAGATTTTATTGTATGTTGAAATTCACGAAGCTTTTAGTGAGAAGAGCTAATTCTTTTGCAATAATTTAAAATAAGACCGCAATATATCTATTCTTTTTATTTCTCTTTTCTTAGTCGTCATTATTATACGTAATAAAACCTAGATATGTTAGCTATGCAACATACGATTGTATTCACATAGCGTAGGTGAATATCCCCATGAAAATTATATCGGAAGGAGCTTAAAGCGATGTCGATATGGAGCGTCCGCTTTAGCTATAAAAGACAGCGAGAAGCCTTGGGCAGGTCTCTGTATACGCGCGTTTGACAGCTGGGTAGGAAGTAGGCTCTCCCCCTTCTCTTGATTGTGTTGTGATCCCCTTGTTATTTACCTTCAAAATATCAGAGATGTCGACCAGAAACTCGGGAAACGAAATGAAGAACTCCGAAGACACTTTTCTGTTCAGTTCCGAATCTGTGGGAGAAGGCCATCCAGGTAAATATGCAAGATAAAGCTGCATGGAAGATGACGCAAAGCACGTGGCGCCCTGCTCTTGGCAGTGCTGGCGTAAAATGTTCTAGTGTCTTTTCGTGCTTTCTGCTGCTGATAACGCCGAATTTTTGAATCTATCGCTATTTAATTATTTATGTCTTATTTTTGTCTCTTCATCTAGATAAAATGTGCGATCAGATCAGTGATGCAGTTCTCGACGCTCATCTGAAACAAGATCCGTACGCCAAAGTTGCGTGTGGTAAGCTTACTCTCCCTTGTTTCTTTTGTTCCGTTGTTTACATGAAAGCCTTGCACTTCTTGGAGTGTGCCCAAGGTTGTCAATTCAAACCAGTAATCTCTAATTTCTTGTTCTTGCCATAGAAACTGTAACCAAAACTGGCATGGTTCTCATTTGCGGCGAAATTACATCTAAGGCTAACGTTGACTACCAAAAAGTGGTCCGAGACACCGTCAAGCATATTGGCTATGATGATTCCTCCAAAGGTAAGAGTCTTAATTATACCCTTTTGTTTACAGTTTCGTAATGTTGTTCATTCTTTATAGGATTCGATTACAAGACGATGAATCTTTTAATTGCCATTGAACAACAATCTCCCGAAATCGGTGCTGGTGTCCATGAGAACCGTAACGATGAAGACGTCGGTGCTGGTGATCAAGGATTAATGTTTGGCTATGCCACGGATGAAACTGAAGAGTGCATGCCACTGACTGTTGTGTTAGCTCATCGCCTTAACCAGAAATTATCCGAATTGCGTCGTAATGGAAAATTATGGTGGGCCTTGCCAGATTCCAAATCTCAGGTAACATCCTATTCTATAAGACTCTTTCAAATCTGGTAGATTAATATTTTGATAAACCAACATTAGGTGACCTGTGAATACCGTTCCGAGAACGGTGCCTGTATTCCTATTCGGGTCCACACAGTTGTTGTCTCCACACAACACTCAGCTAAAGTATCCCTGGAGGAACTTCGTCGCGACGTTATGGAGCATGTCATTAAAGCCGTCATTCCCGAAAAATACCTCGACGAAAATACTGTCTACCATATCAATCCCTGTGGTTCGTTTATCTACGGAGGGCCTATGGTAATTGACGTTTTTAAACTTATTTTGTAGCCATGTGTTACTAAAAACTGTCTTTATTCATGTTTTAGGGAGATGCTGGTCTAACTGGTAGAAAGATTATCGTCGATACCTATGGAGGATGGGGAGCACATGGAGGAGGTGCCTTTAGTGGCAAAGACTATACCAAAGTTGATCGTTCAGCCGCCTACGCTGCTCGTTGGGTTGCCAAATCCCTAGTGAAAGCCGGTTTATGCAGACGTTGTTTAGTACAGGTAACAATTGATGAAATTTACTCTTTTCCATCTTAGTAATTTTAAATTACTAGGTTTCTTATGCCATTGGCGTGGCAGAGCCATTGTCCATTACTGTTTTTGATTATGGTACGTCCACCAAGACGCAAAAAGAGTTGCTAGCTATTGTCAACAAAAATTTCAACTTGAAGCCCGGCAGAATTGTCAAGTAAGTTATTTGTATTTCATGAAAAAACATGTAACGCAGTACTTGCAACAGTGCCTTGTCACTATTGGTACGCCTGTGCAGAGGGATATGACCGTTATTGACTGATTCCGTTTGTTTCTCTTAGGGATCTTAACCTAAGAACACCCTTTTACCAACAAACATCCACCTATGGCCATTTTGGGCGGGATATTTTCCCCTGGGAGCAGCCCAAAGCTCTGGAGCTTTGATTCCGAGATGTTTTTGAAACCATACAGCGCGCCAGTGCTTTTCGCCAATTCGCATGTCAAATTTTCCTTTTTTTGCAATTGAGATTTTTTCCACCATCGTGTTTAATTATTGACTACCTTACGAGAACCGTGCCACGTGATCAGACCACGTAGCTAATTACCGTGCGTCCCCCTTTTTATAAGTTTGCAATTAAAAAAGAGAACCCCGGTTTAGATGTACGACATGTAAGGTTTTTTTTACTGTGTTCGTAGATTGACAAGGTTTTGTTAGAACTTGGTAAGTGTGGTCTGCAATGAAAGCCTTAAACCCTTGCACGTCTGATTGCACTGTTTTCCTATTATGGTTTAGTTTATCGCAGTCACCAATATTTTCTTTTGAGTTCAACAAATCTTATCGCTCGCCTTCTCACGCATTGGAAGGTGCGTCTGGGATTGGTCGGGAAAACTGTGTTTCTTGCAAGTGTCACAGAGAACGTCACCAAAATACACAGTGCCATGAGTTATCATAACTAATTTCACAGTAAGATTATTTTTAGCTCTATTTCCCCATATTCCTATCAATGGGCTGTTCGGTTTAGATAAACTTTCACGGTGTAAGGTATAATAGCTCAAATTTTTTTATTGAATCACATACAGTATTTTGGCCTAGAAAAACAAGCGCAAACGTTCGTTAATTAACTTGTGCGGTAGTGGGAGGTAACCGGGTAGTTTGCATGTCATAAAGGATGGTGAAAACGCTTTTCTTTTCCATGTAGCGTTTGTTTTTGGGCGGGTTCACACCATTGACCATAATACCTGAATCGAGGTCGTCTTCAGCAGTACTATTCTGTACTCCTTCACTCATTTCCACTTCTAAAGGCTCTCCAGGGTTTCGTTCAATTTGAGTGACTGTAGTTGTAATATCCGTATTACTTCGAGTCTTGTTAGCGTGAAGTAATGCTGCACCGGTTCGCCTGCTTAGGCTGTTTCTCCTTGAATTTGATTGGCTTATAGGATGGTCATGCGGTTCCTCCCCTCCTTCATCTTTTCCGTTTTTAGTCTTATTGTTGTGATTATGACTGTGAGGGGGGTCGATTTTGTTTCGAGCCACTGCTTTCTTGTGACGTAGCATGCTCGATCTGTTATTGAAGTACGGATGGTCTTGTTCGCCATCACTGTTTACACCTGAGATGGAGGCTCGACGAGATGTTTTGGTTGAATCTGAATTATTGTTTTTAGCCGTACTACTCGACTTTTCCGTGTCGCTTGGGACGTTGCTTTTACCTCCGGCAAGAACCGGCATATCAATGGGTACAGTATTGGTATTTGGACTAGACTTGGTTCCTATGTTGAGCTGCAAATCTTTGGACGATTGCGAATTGTTTAAGTCGTTAATGTGATTACCATGTGAGGCATCTATCATTCGCTCACTTCTGGGCGGAGTATTTCGTGTTGGTTTATCGGAGTCATCTAGTTGGGTAATGCGCTCTACTTCTTGACTAGTATAGCGAAATGTTCGATTTCCTTGTTGAGCTTGGTTGTCGGACGTCTTCCGACCTGCTCGACTTGCCATTTCCAGCGCCATGACACTTTCTGTTTCTTCTAGAATTGGACTTCGAACGTTAATCTTGGGCCTACTGGTTTCAAAGTCTCTATTTCTGTCGTCGTGAGGTCTGGAGTTGGATAATTCATGTACCCCGTGACGTCGTCGATCGGCGTATTGGTCCTCATTAATGACTTGTGAATTATCAGATGGGATCCATCCGTTGGGCTGACGGTGGGAAGGTGGCCCGTTGTCGTGGCTTTGGTCTTGCATAAATCGCGACATTATTATCTCTTTCCCATCGCGTTCGTCTCGACCGTCAACATAGCGCACCACTTGGTATCGGTCATTGGCATTATCCACGGACCTTGGACCTTTAAGTGTTTCGCGTTGTAAGTCTGGGCTCAGTTGGGAGTCGCTATTACTTCTCTGGAATTTTGCACGGCGTTCCTCTTCTTCGAAGCGAATAACTTCGGCGTTACCTATCTGATGGAAACTACCTTTGCGGTCTCTTACTGGACGACCAAATTGACCATCAGAGCGACTCTCCCATTCCCGATTTAGCCTGGTTTGGCGTTGTCGGTCATCGTCAATTCCCAAGACAATTCGTCTGGGTGATCTTTCACGGTTTGCCAACCTGTTAAGCAATCCCACGTTAGTTTCTCTCTATTTTTCTTGGAAATTTTGGTTCCTTAACCTGGATTCACGATCTTCAGCATCCAAATCTTCGAGATACATGTTGCGATATGAATTTTGACCAACTCGATCATCATCGCGAAATGACGTCACACGATTGTCTGATTCGCGACGCCTGCGAGACTTATCGGATTGAATAGAATTCTTCCCACGCCGTGGCAAACTCAAATATTGCCCTTGTTCACCACTCCAAGCCTCACGACGACCTATTGTTTTATTTTCATTTCTTGCATTAATTTTATTTTATTTTAAATGTTTTTGATTTTCCAATTAATCTTTTGTAATTATATAATAGTTTATAATAAGTGCAAACAATGCCATTTTGAACTAACTTAAAAGGTTACCTAAGCTAGCAGCTTTGGAAGGTGGTTCGCCATCGTAATTCATGGCAATGTCCTTTTCTCCTAATATAACACCATTCACCCCGCTCTCTCCGGCACTAATTTTTCTGGATTTGGTATTACGGCAACTAAGTTGAAAGTAATTACTAGTTTTCCTTTAGAAAGGGGAGAAAATTACCTATCTTTATAACACCAGCAACCTGGACAAAGGCAGCAAATAAGCATGATGAGTACGGTGAGAAGTAATATAACTGCCAAAGTGACCAGTACCCAAAACAGCACACTATTTTTGTACTCGTATTCCTCCTGCAGACAAATACAACACTAAAGAACCTGTTTGGAGGCTTTGTTCGAACTAATTTACCATTTTGCTAATAGTTGCCCCTCCAAAAGAAGCTGAAGAAAGTAATTCGGATTGAATTCGCTCGATGTCAACCGTCGCTGCACTTGAGGGGAATCGGACTGTCGCAGTGACTCGGCTCTTTGGTATACTGCAAATATAACAAATTAATGAGGGATACTGTAAAGGTAAATAATTGCTGCGTAATTTGACAAGACTCTATTTACCTCTCTCCATTGGTTTCGGCAGCTCCTCGAGTTGCTAACGCGGAGCCGAATTCTTCTGCTAAAGCGTTCACTCCTGGTGAATTAGCGATATAAGGTTGTACTGATTGAATTGCGGTTGGCGCTCCAGTTAAGGCACTTAACATGGTTTCAATACTTCGGCGGTTACGCTCGATTTCGGATACAGAACGTGGAAGAATGAAGTAAATATTTCGCGATGTGATTTCTTGCGTATAAATTTGAACCGGGACATCTGAATTCATATGGGGCACTCCTAAAATCAGGATCATTTTATTTGTC
This sequence comes from Lepidurus apus apus, assembly GCA_022832285.1. Lineage (NCBI taxonomy): Eukaryota > Metazoa > Arthropoda > Branchiopoda > Notostraca > Triopsidae > Lepidurus > Lepidurus apus. The sequence goes on along the minus strand of JAGJRO010001033.1, from coordinate 125,683 downwards.
AAGAAATGGATGCTCATAAGAATGCCATTTTTATTGGTACCTAAGTCGTATGCTCGGACATGAAGGGTTATAACGGGTTCGATATTTTCTTGGGATAAAGGTGAAACCAAGGCTATCTCTCCTGTTTTTTCATTGATGCGAAACTTGGATTCATAGTTGCCACTTACAATTTCGTACCGCACGTCACTATTAGGCCCCTGCCCGTCAATATCTATTGCCTGTCAAGGAACAAACAGAAACTTTTTCAAATTCTACGAGTCAGCGTGCAGCTTTTTATCGATTTCCCATAGATATCAATGATGCATTTGGCAGACGAGGGCGAACCTTACCTGAACGACTAGTTTGGAAGTCAGGCGTGTGAGATCAGGGGTCACGCTAGCTTCGTATAAGCTCTCTGAAAACCTAGGAGGATTGTCGTTGGCGTCTTTCAGCTTAACAGTTAATGTTGCAAGAGATGCTCGACCGTTACCCTCTTCGTCTCGAGCTTCCACCGATAGTGTAATTTCTAGGATCACCCCAAAATAAACGGTTCATGTTGCAAGGTGAATCCAAATTGAAATCCAAATTGAAAAAAGCTCAGAATTTTGGTAGACCTGGAGATACTTCATGATCCAATTCGGGACTAGATGTAACAGTAACAAGTCCAGTTACAGGATCCAGATTAAACACACTGGCGTGTTCGCCTGTAATTTTGGTATAGCGAATTGCACCGTATCTTCCCGTATCCACATCCATGGCTGATACCTGCAAAAATGATACTTATTTCTTTAGAGAATTCTGTCATTTTTTTAATATATCTTTTTCGTTTACCTGTACTACAGTAGTCCCTGGTGGACTGTTTTCCATTATTTCAGCCGTATAAGGATTTTGACTAAAAACAGGCGAGTTGTCGTTGATGTCATTCAAGTAAACTACTACGTCTGCCGTACTAGACTTGGTACTTCCTTGTTGGACTTCTTTTGCAACAATCTACCGTGCATGTTGAAGGTGTAAAAATAACCTAGACTTACAGATCAATTAAATACCTGAAAACTGATATCTTTGTTTATTTCGTAGTGCAAGTTGGCGGGGTTTTTTACTCGGATGACAAAGTTGGCCGTGTTTTCTGCCACCGCAGGGCTGATATCAAACGTGCCATTATCTCCCATTATGGACAAAGCGAATATGCCATTTTGACCCTGGTCGCAAAATAGAAAGGAACAGCTTTACAGCAATGTATTATGCAGAATTTCTGGATGCGCGGCTCAATGACAAGGTTTTCCATTAATTCTATTATATTCCCGTGAAGTACAACTGCTTTACTACGGAATCGATTTCCATATCCCGGATGTTTTTAGCCCAGCCAAAACACGGACCAATGGAAAAGGGCTGCATTGCTCGTGACATTCTCTCGTTTGCCAGCAAGTCTTTAAACCCCGAAACAATTACCTGATCGTTATCCGCAACAAAAGCTGTTTGAGGATCAGTAAATTGCAGCGCTGTTCCTATAGAAGCTCCTTCGTCCATTCGCACCGTGTATCTGGAACCAGAGACGTTAATAACGCTGATTGTTATACGGAGCTTTCAGGGTCACGTTTTATATACCTCGTACTACCAAATTGCGGAGCATCGTTATTCTCATCCTGGACTATTAAAGCGACGTTGACTGTAGTAGTCATTGCAGAAATGTCGCCGACCTCTGTTGTAACTTCCTCGGCAACAATAGTCAAGAGGAAAGGGGTATTGGGTCGAACCATCGCCGTAAGCTCCTTCAACGGTTTCCGTAATGTCAAGTCACCTAAGTTAGTAAATTTATTAAAAAATAAATCGTCTTGTAGTCGATTTGAGGTCCATTTTCGTACCAGTCTTGGAATTCATGTTGAAAAATGGAGCAAACGGGCTGGAATCGGAAACCAAACCGTATCTGATCTCTCGAGGACCTCCCTTGTCGCCATCTTCGGCATGTACGTGGAGCACGAAACTTCCCTAAAGGGTTCAACGAGACAATCGTTAAGTCAAGCGCAAAACGACTGTATCATTTGTTCGCAAATGGAAACTTTCGCGTGCTAGGCGGCTGCAGTTAGCGTGGCGTTATCCTTTGGTCTTTAACACGAACTTTTCTTAGAAAACGACCTTAATTGACCCTTACTAGGGATTGATATCATGCACCAGACATTTTCCATGCTCGCTGCTGTCCCTTGTCCTTTTGCTCAAGCAAGTACGTCGCATAAGTGTAAAAGCACAATTAAGCTTAATGTCCGCTTTCCTATTCTGTTTGACCTGACGTTATGATGTCTTTGTCATTACGGGGGGAAAGGGGCTTACCGGAGTTAAACTTTCAGGAATGCTGGTAACGGGAGGAGCAATTGTGAATACTGGAGGTGTATCTTGCACATCTGTGACAATTACTGTCATGTTAAGTTCCACTGCGTTGCGAGTATCGGTCTTCATATTCACGTAAGCATTCTATAATACTTTATGAGTGATCGGAACTTAAATCTTGCGCTACATTTTTAGTTTCTTATACCATTGCCAGGAGCCGTAAGGTGTACATGCTTTGCTGTTCAAAATCCAAGTTTTCGTTAAGGTAAATCGAGCCATTACTTCGATCCGAAGCTGACAAGCGTTCTCCCAAGCGAAATTTTGATGACCCCTAAAGAAAGGTGCGAAATTAGGATGGATTTTTTTAAGTGTCGCGGAAATGTTTACCCGTAATTCCATGAAAACGCCCCTGCTATTATTCGTATTCTTTTTGGCTATAATAACTTCAAGCAAACTACCCACAGGAGTATTCTGTTGCAAGCATAAAATCATGATCAATATGCTGATTAGGGTTCGTGACTAATTTTGTGTTTACTTCAGGTACAAAAATATTGTTGTTCATAGAAGGAAATGTTTCAGACACTGGCGTACTGCCCGTAGTGCCTTGGATAGTTGCGGGAACTGTCGTTTTTCCGCCTTTTGTGTCTTGGACTGTTAGATTCAAATCGTAGGTCCTGCCGACTTCCAATTCTTTGCGGAGGATAACATCAGCTTCGCATACAGTATTCCTTTTGGTGCAGTTCATGGCCTCCAGTGAAATTAGGCTACGACCCACCACCCCTAAAAGCACGTGGAGTTTTTGTATGCTCGTGAATTCACACAGGTAAAAGTCGTGGCTGTTGTAAGAAAAAGAAAGAAAAACTATAGAGGTCAGCTGACTTACCAAGTACATCGAAGGTTAATGGATAATCGAAGTCCGGGTCTGCAGCTCTGAGACGGTAAATAATTGACCCCATTTTGGTGGTAGTGGGTAGCAAAAGTACCCGCATTCGAGAGGCTTCGTCGAATGTTGGCAGATTGGCAAAGATCTCCATCGAAAAGAGGAGCAAGAGGAATACTCCCCAAAGCGTCATGGTGAATTCATCTATGGCCAAAACGGTTTCATGAGAGTAACTTTACAATACAAAAGGTGACGTGGCAGTGACTTAGTTTACGTTATCGGTCAAGGTTGAAAGGCCATACTAATCGCTATGTGAACCGTAGCGAGGAACAAAAGTTTTTTTTTAACTGCACTAAGGTGAGTGTTGTGTAAAGGAGGCGTTGTATTGATCCGTTGTGGGCTTTCTTATGGTTGCGTCGAACAAAATAGAATAGCAAGTTTCATTTATCTTCTTATAATGGAGTTGACAGGGGTGCGGAACGGCGATAAAATTACCAACGACTTGACAAATCAATTAAGCCGCGAAGCCTTTCTTGGAAGCTACCCTTAAGTCTTCTTCATCAACAACTTCCCTTTTTTTTCTTTTCGCGAGCAACACGTGCATAAAAGAGGCTTCCTGGGAAGTTTGCGGTAACAAAGAAAAGGACCGCTTTGGTGCAGATTTTTTTTAAGACTATTTTTTTTTAGACTATGAATGCTCTGTATAGACTGGGCATTACAAGAGGCAATCCATTCAGCTTTGTCAGCGTTTAGGTCATGCAACTTCGCTTTTACTGGCCTAAAAGTCTTTTTTATGCACTACGTTTTGCTTGCAGGCATTATCAAGGAGTTGCTCGTAAATTCCAGTTATTGAAGTCATTTGGTGACATTCAAGTGGAGGCACGTAGATACCTATTCTTGAGATGATGCATGGTAGAGTTGTGGCGCGAGGCAGCCCACTGACGGAATCTTTGGTTAGCATGTGAAATGAGTCTCCATTATACCCAGCAAGAAAATGGATAATTGGACGCACAATCCAAACGGTTAGCATGGCAGTCATCCATTTGTCAAGCGCTACAAATATGACCTTTGCCCGAGGTAAGAAAAGAGGTCTCGCGAGAACGTCTTAAAGTCCTTTCTGCCTTCATTACCGAAGACGTATAGACTAACCCGTGACCTGTGATCAAGAATGTAGAGCATTTCTTTATAAATTAGTTTAAATAAGGTCCGGTACGTGGACTACGATTGTAAAGTAACTGGGAAAGCTGCATGACGGCAGCAAAAGCCCTTGTACTTTCTTTTGGCCCGGAACCAAACTCCTACTTGGTCTCAAAGAAAATTTTTTACAAGTTCGATGATGTTCCACATACTATGTTTTATTATTCGCATTGCCATGGCACGCCAGACAGCATTTTCCTAGATTTCGGGAAGGAAATGCGTGCCCTGAGCAGTTTAGAAAGGTAATTTCTTGGAATTTCTCTTAAGGAAAAAACATGGAAATAGATAATTAAACAAAAGAACAGCGATGAAAGATATGTTTCTGTCATTGCTTGTATCAACGCTTTACCACTTCATATTTCCGGAATCTCAAAGAGATCTTACCGATCGGGCACAAGGAAAATTGAAATCTGTTTCGAACTCCATTGCCATGACAACCCCAAATACGGAGGGTACGTACAGTAAGTACTGCTGTTAGCCAGTACATAAATAACAACGGCTATATTTTTTGCTGTTGAAAAGCGCTATACTAGAATTTGCTTGCCAAGGCGAAGAAAGTAAATCGATCAGACTAAACCGTTCCTATGCTGCTTTTCTATTACTACTCCGAAACAAAACTGTAGGTCTTTCATATAGAAAAAAAATGCCTTTGACGTTGAGTACATAACGTTGCATGGGAGGCACCAACTAATGATCTGCAAGGTGCGATGGGAGAATTCCCAAGTTGCATACGAGATGTCAACAGCTATAGGAAGACGAGAACCAGAACTTCACTTCCGAACTCAATATCGTTTCACGAGGTAACGTAACGCGCTTCCCGCGTAAAATACCTTTGTTTGGCTGATGGCATGTGTCTAATCGTATAGCGGAAGTGCTGCTACAGCACATGTTCTGTCGGTGTGGGGCTGTGGAGCAGCTTTCCGGAAGCAGAGGGCACATTAAAACATATGGGATGGGTTTTATTCTCCTTTATTTGAACACTATAGCTCGCGACATAGTTCTTTAACGTGGACTATACGTGGGAAATTAATGGAATGTCACTAAGGTCGTTTTTTTCCTCGGTGTAAAGGTGTCGTGCTAAGCTGACAACCCGGGATCCTGATTACAGGACGCTTGGTCTTTATATGCAGCTCTGCATGGTGATCTACTGATTCACATGCGAGCCACACGTTAGAAAATGGTGCTTGGATGTGTTACGGTATGAACAAGCAAGGTAAAACAAATTACTGAGACATATTGCATTCCGCTGCATAAGTAGGTGCGCTTCAGGCGATTGCCCATTGGTTCCGCAATACCTGAAAGCCCTTTTGTGACAGTATTCTGTTACGCTTTTTGCTACGGTTACGAATTAGCCTTTAATATTGTACCGATCCGATGGCTAGTTAATGCATTGATTTGGCAATTAATTATGCAATCGCCAACCTACCTGTGCGAGGTTAAAGAGAAAATCCTTTTGCACGCTAACGAAATTAATTAGTTAATTAATTCAAACACTTCACATTAGGAATAGCAAATGCTTTCCCGAGTTTACGTTTGTTATTGTTTAGCGAAAAGGACGAAATGTAATCGAACGAATACTAACACGTACGGTATATCCACTCAGTACGTCGATGGCTGTCTGACTGACTCGGGCAGTTGGAAACACGTCGTGCATGGGGTGTACTGGAACATTGGGAAGGGAGAAGACGACTAATACAACTAAAGAGTGGGAGAACCCCATGCTAGGTCAATCAATGGGGTGGCTTCACGGAATCCTACCACATGTGCAGTACGTCCGAGGCAAAAGTGGGGGCCTGTGGGTGCTATAGCCTATAGGTCCGTATAGTTCAAGCGGAAGCCCAGGTGCAAATACGATAGCAAAACAACGAAGAAAAAGAGAAAAAAAAGGTAAAAGAAGAAGGCCAAAGACGGAGGGGGGAATTGGGGTAGTTGGTAGTTTGTATATAGTAATAGGACTCGAACTTTCCACCTGTCGAAGCTTTAGCGGCCCACCTGGTCAAAGAACGAAACCAATCAATAGCACACATGTGACCGAAGACAAACGAGGTGGTCGACCTTGGCACACCTGGGATGTAAAAAGCCTATTGTTATAACCTTGTCCAATATGTACTCGTTGTTTTCTACAAGAAAGTAGCGCTACATTAGGAACGGGTTAAAAGGGGTTAAAAGGTCATCGAGTAACTTTCCGACCTTATTACGGTTACCTGGTTTTTCATTATTGTTATATACAACTTTTCGTTGCCTGTGAGTTGTTTAATTAATGACCGAAAGAAAGCAGGTTTAAGCAGGTTTATGCATGTAATTTAAATTTTTGTCCTGAACCAAGTAGGCTACGCCATTCTGAGAATGTATTTGAATTTGGCGCCGAAAGAAAGCCATATCCGTTAGCTCCTGCCATCTGGCGTTACGTAATATAAAATTAGTTCAGCTGATCGTGGCTGCGTCTTTCTTTTCCATTGTGTTATGGTGTGAGATTTCGGCCATACTTTGCAGTGAACGCTCATTTTATAACGGTTAAATGAAGGTAATTATAATGTACAAAGCATAACAGGCAACAAGCGTTTTCTAACATTAACTCCTTAGTTATAAGAGTACAGGTATATAGAGATGCAAATCTAAGCATCATTGTCTTCCCCTTAATTGCTGGCCATTTCCGATCCAGTTATAGCACGGCTGAGATTTACGTTGCGCAATCTGGTATTTAATGGTCTGTCTTAGGTGGAAACATGTCCCGCAAAGACAAATACGAACCTCCAAACCCTCGTCGGACACACAGCATCATGCCCCCAGATGAAGCTGCTTCTGGGAAAAAGTCACAGTGGATGGAGCTGGAGATAACAGGTTGGTATTTTCCAACATGTTCTATATACTGAACTAAGGACGCCTGACAGCTAACTCTTGTATTCTGTGTCTATTCTAGGAACTATCCGGAATTTAAGTCCATCATTGTGGAAATTGCAGCACTTGACGTCTTTGTACTTAAATGACAATTACTTAACTCGCTTACCAGCAGAAATTTGCAAACTAACATGCCTTATGCATTTGGACCTTTCGTGCAACAAACTACGCAGCTTGCCATCGGAAATTGGTGATTTGGTGATGCTCAGGTAAAGAGATTGAGCATTTCTTTTAAAAAAAAAGAAAAGAATATGACGTTCTTTTGTTTTTTAGAGAGCTGCTTCTCAACAATAACTACCTTCGTATGCTTCCATACGAACTAGGAAAACTTTTTCAGTTACATGCCCTGGGACTTAAAGGTAACCCTTTAAACCCAGAACTCATGGGGATCTACAGCGAACCCAATGGTACGGGCAAACTTTTGACATTCTTCTTGGAGAACCTATCTGGTAAGTCAAACCTTCTTAATTTCTCTAGCTTCCAAGTAGCGAGTATTTTTCTCCACATATGCGTTGCGTCACACTAAACCCACAAGTCGTGGCGTATGGATATAGAAAATTGTGAAACGTTTCTAATCTTGTTTTAGTTCTTCGAGAAAGACCTTTTGCCAGCTAATTAGGGCATGAAAGGTCTTCCAATCTTAGCGCTGGTGTATAAACTCTTTTCGTGCCAACTCAATTCATATTCCATCCCCACGCGTTTCTTGCACAAAAAAATAAAGAAGGAAGCAGGGCGTTTGCACGTATATTATTTTTATTTATCGTCCGCCAAGACGAAGAACTTCTTTTCGTATCCTTTCGTATCCATATTTATTCACTTGGAACACTTTTCCAAGCGTCTTCCTGCTGCTTCCTTCAGCAAAAAACTGGTTTGGTGGAGCCTGCAATCTTGTCCATGAACGCATACTGGCGCGCTCGTTTTCAAAGACTTGCTTATCACGGTCTTCACGAATGCGTGAATGAGTAGGGCAGGTTATCGTCCGCCTTAAGTCAACTCCACCTTTATCGAATTCCCTACTGCGGAAATCATCTGTCGCTTTTTTAGGTACTTGTGCTGGCAAACATCGTAAAAAAAAATAGCTAGTAGGTTGCCTCTTCCTTTTTGCCTACACCGTTCTATAGGCGATCTTCACAAAGGTCAGCTCCGCCCATACTATAAGACTCGCCTAACGGAAAGGACACAATATATAAAATCCAACTTGACATACAAATATCTCCGACTTTCTTGGCTCGGAAAGGACTGAATCATCTTCCTGTTCGCACCGAAAGGCGTTTGGAAGTAGGACATGCGGTTCAGATTTTCGAGGAAATCCAAATCTTTTTAAACTGCGCCTCGTAAACTCGTCTGTTATGTAATGTAGAACTTATCGTACATGTACATGAAAGGAACCAGATTCTGATCGCGCTGGGGTTCCCGCAATCATCATGGACATGCGGGCCATGGGCTGTTTGTTTATGTCCGTTTATGGAAAACTTTCCTCGTCTTTTTCTGCCAATTGTCTCCAAAACACATTATTAGCAGGAAAATTAAATAAAAGCTCTCTGGGCCACAGTTAGAACAGTGTTTGTTCCATTCGGGCATTAGGTCGTCACGCCACATGGGTGACCGTCTTTCCCGTGTGCCACTTTACGCTCTTCGGGGCTAGAGACAAGGGATAGGCGGGACAAAAGGTTGCGGAGGCGTGTTCGAAAAGCCGCTTTTCTCTCTCCTGGCCGGGAACGCTGGGATCGTACGGGAGTTTCTTCTAGTGCGAGAGGGACTAACCTGGGACTGGAAACGTTCGAAGTCAGTCCTAGTCGAGCGTTGGCCACGTTGCGTACACTCGTCTGTCGCTGTGGATTCATTGTTGGGACCTTTACAGCTGTTTTATACGTGTTTGTGAGTGGCGTGGTTAGCTGAGCTAACTCGATTGGACCTGGACTACCTAGCAATTATTCGTTGTTGCAGTATGGCTATTTGCATTCCACGGCAGAGCGACAAGTAGCTTTAGAAATCTGGATTCTCCGAATTCGTGAAATCTTTGGAAGCAAAAAATTTCGTTTTTTTGCCTCCTTTCTGTTGTTTGGGGATTTAAAAAGCTGCAAGCTAACCAGGATGGAGAGTCTGGCGCAATGATTTCCGCTGGCGAACTACATGCTCAGCCCTGTGTGGTATCACCCGGCTAATGAGGTCGGAAGAGAACACGCGCCTGTTCTAGAAGCGGCAGCATTTCCAGCGAATAGTGACCCATTCGTCATGGGAACCATGGACGTAGAACGTTATACAGGCACCTGCTTGATTGCCACGCATGCACGAAATGGGAAGTTTAAAAAGAACAGCCACAGTTTCGCAAACAGTCCCAACGGTTCGTCCAACGCCAATCCGGCATCGGTGCCACGGATAAATGGAGACGTTTCTCGATTGCCGGCGAGGCCTTTGCATAATCACGGGGCGGGAGGTCGCAGTTCGTTACCGGACAAGACAGAGGGTAATTTTGGGTCCTACAGCGGGTCTTTGAACCGCAACGTTACGGATGACTTCGTAGTGGCTCCCAATCGACCGCCTTTATTAGGCAAAACGCCACCTTCGCAAGATGCCCGTAATTGGACGGGCATGCCTTTAGTGTCCATTGCAGCGACGATTCGGGCTAGCAAGCTGAAAGCAGCAAGAAATGCGGCGAAAACCAATCAGAAAAACAACTTTGCGACCGGGGACACTTCTGCTGCTAATGGACATCGTAAACCGAGCAACAGTGCGGGGGCAGAACAAGTCTTTTGGACGGGTGTGTCGACTACTGGCTCGGGAAATTCGAGCGCGTGCAAGAGCCGTCCTATGACCAAACACACCAACGAGGGCAAGATGCCCGTGCCTCAACATTCCCTGCAAGGAGCGCCGTTGATCCGCGTCCCTCGCAGCAGCAGCAACAACGGACGCAATGCCATGCTTGCTAATTCGGCTAATCAAAACAACAAACATGATGGTGGTGCCATGCTGTCAGCACCCAGTCCGTTGAGCTCGCCGTCGACCTGCCACAACCATGTGCCAAGTCATGTTATGGCCTCCCAAACAAGGCGCGACGACACGATTCGTGATACCGACTCCCCCGGGATGCTGTATTCGTCCCCACTACCGGTGCACCATAATAGTAGTACGTCGTCTGGGTCCGAAGCTGATAGGTCCAATTCCTGCAGTGTCCATAGTGACAGTTCGAGCATACTAAGCGATGAAGGATCCAATTCAGGCACTTCCGAGGTCAGTCTGCCACGTATTATCAAACCGCGGAAACGGCGCAAAAAGGACAAACGGTTGGCCATGCTCAGCTCTCCTACGGTGAGTGCGCCGGACAACGACTACGATAAAGATCTGATACCAGATCCTGTCGCCCTGAGCTGCCCTGCGAGGTATCTGTATGCTGATGGCGCGTCCCATGCTGCTACCTTACCGGTACATGAGCAGGACCAAATTCCCGTGTCGGAACTCTTGCGAATGTCTTTGTTGGACACCAACGCCAGCCAAGCGGAGCCATTGTTGATCGGGAACCAGTATGGAAGCTGGATGACGACACCACCACCATCGCCCAACAATATCTTTATGAGCAACGCCAGCATCTCGCTCTCTTCCACCGCCACGGTTTTAGACGACGCGTACGGATCGGCACAACATCCGGGATCCCATACGTTTAACAATGATCCTTGGTCTTCGGGCCTGGCTGATTGGCATTCACTGCTCACGCCGTCATCGTCTTCGAGCTGCTGGCACACCAGTTTGGATGAAAACAAGAATGAATTGGGAAGTACCATGTGGAATTCGGGATCGGTATCGCCCCTCCATAAGCCGTACGACGAGCCTCCGGTCTCGGTGGAAGCAACTAAAGGATTGGCTGAGCAGAATTGGGATCCCAAATTGGGTTATGGGTCGCTGCAAATTTCCAGCGAAATTATTACATCCCCGTATGGACATCGTGATATCGAAATTCGATTTTTTTCCAACAGTAGGTCAATCTCGACCGAAAATTAAATTCGTTCGTGGAATCTTTCAAGAGCGCAGTTAATTAGCTACCATGGAGAGGGCAAGCGGGTTTTTTTTTCGTGGGGATTCCTAGTTATCAAGGGCATATAATTTTAGTTACGTTCCGGGGAAGTGAAAGGTTCGTTGTGAACGCCTGTGATGTTAATGGTGTGATTTAATGTCGTGTAAGGTTGGTTTTTCAAGTTGGGTGAATCTTGGTGTGGTATTTTTTCTTGTTTTTATTTTATTTTTTAGAGTATTTTATAGAATTAGGGTTAGGACGGGTGTTGTAGAGCAAGAAGCAGATTTCATGCAATGGTGGCATTCCATAACGGAACGGAACTGAAGCTTTCCTAGGGAACGGGGTGGGAGTTAGGTGAGGGATGAAGAGATGTTTAGCGGAGCATTTTGCATCGATGGATCAACGCTAAAAGGGCAAAGGATGATGATGAAATTCGATGATGTTTGTACAGGAGCCCTGTTTTAGCTTACTAATTATGTTTTGTGTATCAGCTCGGCAAACTGCTGGCCAGTTTGGGTGTAGTACTGATCCTATGTTAATCCAGACCCAATTTACGAACTGAATGGTTGGGACTTGTGTTCCGTATCACTTGAATACATTTCAGTCCTCGAATTCGAGCCAAAATTGTAACGTCTTTTCAGTTTCTTGGTAAACTTCCGTGCACCAATGCGTTTGCACGCTAGAATCGGTCGGTTATTTCGCTACGTGCGTGTCCTTTCTTTACTCCCGTACTGATATTGGGAACTTGAACCTGTTGACCATGTCTGTGTTTTTATAGACGGGCACTAATTTCAGAAAATTATTTATATGTGTCAGTCCGGACACAAGTTATGTCCGTCCAGTAGCAAGGCCATAACTCAATACGCTCGGTCGGACTTTTTAAAAAAAAAAAAAAGCTGTAACCATCATGGAGCAGATGGAAGTGTAGTGCGTCGTGCATATTGAGCGAACCATATCGAACAAGTGGGTCATATAGACGAGACTGGTCCAGTGGACTTTGTATTGGCATTGTCAGCTGTGACCTTATGTTGTGTTTATGAGTGGAGAGGTGGGGGACAGTTTTAATGGATGTAAATACCTGGGAAAAGGAGAACAATGCTGGCTGGAACAGCTTTCTGTATGTTTTGCAGGTAGTTTGGATTCCACTTAGCGTCCTGCAGTGGAGCTTGGGAAATTTGCACGTGCAGAAGCCTTAATAGGAAGCAAAAAGCCTGAAGGAATGAAATTATTCGTGAAGTTTGACTCCTTAGCAATTAAAGTTTCTGTTAAAAAGAACCCGGTGCTGCGGAGGTCACCGTCTTCCAAGGCACCGTTGTTTGGAGCTCCGTGTTGGGTCCCTTGCAGGCGCCCTCGAAAAAAAGATCCGTTGTGTCTCACTAGGCATTCGTTAGAACCTTTATCACTAGGCATTTTCCCGCTATATTAGCTCAGACCGCTTTTTTCGTGGAGCTAACTGGATACGGATCTGCCGCTTGATGCGCTAAGATCCTAAGATCCGTACCCAAGCTCCACGTACTACAAAAAAGCTCAACATAAAAAAATAAAAATTAATAAAAGGAAACTAGACTTCCGTAGACGACAATTGGTTTGTAATGACGGCATTCCACAGACACATAGGAAGATTTTTCATTTATTATCCTCGACGGGTGGATCGAATTCAACAAAACCGTTAGGAAGCATCGGTGAATTATCTGACGTTGTACCTTAACGAATGCCAGAACGTCGCTTTCTGTTAACTTAACAAACCGTGGAATAAGCGTGTCATGGTTACTTTTCAACGCGTCAGGCGTACCGATTTGCCGTTTTTTTAATACTTTTTATAGTTCCCGTATTATTGTTTGATGGTATAAGTGTTGGCTGTCAAGAGGTCTCGAATCTGTAAATGTCCTAACTGTTTTCAGATCTGTTAGAAAGGTGGTAATAAATTGTCGAGGAAACCGTACACATGGGCATCTAGGATTGTTAGGATAACCGTACGAAAGCTAACGGAAAACCCTAGTTTGGTTTGGGTCTTCTTTCAAGATTCTTTCAGGAACGGTAAACGCTTCGAAAGGCTAGGTAGGGTAGGGATTGCTGGGGCTCTAGACCATATATGCGTTCGCTAGCGGCGAACTGTAACCGTATAGACACTCCAAAAAGATGACTACTATAGTCCGTCTTTGTGCTCTAGGGGTTTCCTAGCAGATCCTCGTGGGAAACCGTTAGGTCTCTTCTCCATGCCGAACAAGTAGGTCAGGGTGTGCGGGATAAGTAGACGGGGCAACCGGGGCAGGTAGTGAATGAGGAATTAGTACAAAAGTGCAAAGGTTAAGGTGGTGTTTTGGGGGCGCGAAGGTAACTCCAGAACTCCAGGAAGAACAGTTGACTGCTTCACTTGCTCCGGAAAGCGGAAACGCACCATTCCCATGTATTGCTTACCTTTTGGCGCGAACCGCAGCTTTCCAGGGCGTATTATGCAGGTCCTAATCGGTTCGTACTGTATACACTGTATAAACGTTACTAGAAGGAAAAATACCCCGTTTCCGGGAAATGTTTCAAGCAGTTTTACATATGTGTTAGGCCGGATTTGTAAATTGTGTACTTGTGCTACTTAGCGCCAAATACGGTATTAATATGCCAGGGTTTTATTATGACTACGTGAGGGGCATAATAAACCCTGGAATCCGTCCAAAGCAGGTTAAGTTTGAGGGCATTCTTTTCTTTTGTTACAACACCGGGTTGTATTTCGTGCGTCTAGGTTGACATCATCGTTGGAACTATGTGGCTCAGTTTTGTTCCCAGATCCTGTAGGATGAGCGTATTTTTTATTGTATTTTTTTAAAATTAAAAGCGATGCCCCGCATATTATGCAGCTGAAGCACGTTGGCGCGTACTTCTCGGGTTGCCAACTCGAATTGCACTACCTTTGCGTAGCATCGAGAAACCTGAAGTGGGACAATGGCGGTCATCGTCCCTTGCTTTTGCTCCGGTATACTGGCATTCCAGCGTAGTTGCCTTCTTTTCAGGTCTGGAGTCTGTATTGTCTTTTTGGGGGGGTTGAGACCGAGATTTCCCACCGCTGCGCAACCAAAACTGACCACCGCTAGGTAAAAATCCGGCAGACGGTGAGCTCTAGAGACCTATATAAATCTTTTTGCCAACGCAAGTGTAATACAACGCCCGAGCCTTGTTTAACTAGAGCGTGGGTTACAGTTTTGGGAACAAAGAGAACCCGAACGGTATTCGTTGACTATGGATAGTGATGGGGGCACTTCCGTATAGCGTATTGAGTATACGGGAAGGGTCAGGGGGCAGGGTAACGGTAAAAGACGCTCTCATTGGTGACGAGCAGGTGACCGAGTGGCAAGGTACTCATAACGATAGAGGTGACAAGGGCAGATACCACTCTTATTATGTTTGCTTTTGGGGGGAAAAGAAGTGGGGATTTTTTTATTTGCGTTGTATTTCGTCGTGGTACTCGGCACGCTGAAATGGAAAGGGCACGAGTGCTTTGCGAGAAAATTTACCCTTAAATGGAGTATTGCCTCCTATTACTTCATACTGTTCTGTTCGGTTCGGTTTGCCAACCCAGAAGTCTAGTGCGCCGTATGCTAATGATTTGCTGGAATCGTGACAGAATCACGTCCATGCTTTATGAGAACTCGTTTTTTTTCCTCTCACGAGCAATTTTTTCCGAATACCCTTGAACAGGGTCGCTTTCCTATCCTATCCTTTCGGATATTCCCATAATAACTTACTCGGTTGTGCCATCAGTTGTAGAAGGGGTACAGCTAGCTTTTTAATGGATTGGCTACGCTATTGCGAAGATTGTGAGACTTAAGGTAGTGGGAACTATCTTAGCACTTGGAGTGCATGTCCTTGTCTAAATCGCGGCGTGTAGTTTCGTTTTTGATCCTATCGAATACTCGTTCAAGCGAAACTCGAGTCCTATTTATAACGTAACGTAAAGCAGAGCTTCAAAAAATAAAATAAAAAAAGAGGAAAGAAAAGGTACTGTCTAGGAACGAAAGGAGTAGACAAACGTTCGTTAGGATTCGTTTAGGTATTCGTATTGAAGATGAGTTTAGTTCGCTCGGAAAGTCGTGTAACAGCATGATAACCAACAAAGGCGTCGACCTTTAGGTATAGGAGTAAAAAAGAATCTACGGGAGCGGTAGGGACCTACCTGCCTCTTTTTGACTTGTACTGTGGCTCAGCTTATTATGGTATTCGTTAGTTCGTTACGTTGTTACGACCTTACGCTTGCTAAGAAAGCCTTTTTGGACTGACCATATGTGGCAAGGAATGAATGCGCAGATCAAGCCTCATCATGCGCGGTCACACGTCAGTTTTAGCCACAACCTTGGCCTTGCCCGTGACTTGCCTTAACCCTAAAATGAACTAAAAACCAAAGGTATACGAAATTAAACCCCATCTAGCTTCAAACTCAATCCACCGTACAGTATTATTGGCCGACTCGAAAACAAATTTAAAAAGAAAGTACGAGTATCGAATAAAACCACAGTACTATTGGCCACCGACGCAAAAGGAAATGGAATAATAAATAAGACAAACCGAGAAACGAATAAGACATAGTAGGGGAAGAGAGCAAGGATAAGACAAGAAAGCACGAGTAGCGGAAGACGAAAATTGAAAAGCCTGACCACGAAATTGAACCTGACAAACCAAACCTCATGGAAGCGTGCGTCAAGTGTGAAGGTTATCAATAACAGCGACTTGCAATTGAATTACCTCGTCTTGCTGGCGAAAGCAACAGGTTCTCTGGTTTAAAAACCCGGGGATAAAAGTGACACCTCGTGTGTCATATTGTTGCAAAACGTTCTCCGGAAAAATGACAAACGGCTGTCACTCGAGTAAAAATTGATGATTGGATTGGAAATGCATTAGGTAAGGTTAGGTTAACGATTCTCATCAACTTTCGTTCAAACTTGTACTTTCACTCCATTACCTGAAAAAAATTCATTGTTTGAAAAATGACACGATAGTGTCATTTTTACAGCGGGGTACATTACACACGTTTGTCAGTAAATCCGGAGAATGTGTTAGGCGAAAGGCCTTCTTATGTTATGTTGGCTGCTTTGGAAGTGTGTATACAGTACTCAAGGCTTTTGCAGGAGTTCCCCTGTGGTAGGGATTGCAATATTACCTTCGTTTTTCGCCATAGAGGCAAAGGGGAAACGAGCATGCATGTAATATTATTAAGATTTTTTCTTTTTGAGCCTTCGGGCATGAATGATTGAAGAAGTAAAACAAGTTCCCTACTATGGGCTATAGGGCTGTAGTGTAAGTTATAGCCCAGGTGGAGTGGCTCGCTGCCAGAAAGTAGGAAACAGAGCCCATGCGTGAAGGTGAAAAAGGACAAGAGATACGAGTACTATACTAATGCAAAGGCAATCCAAAGGTTCTGAAATGAAGCCTGTTCCATCTTTCTCTCTGTGAGGCATTTCCGTCCCTCTTAAGGTCCAGTCCAGACCTAATCTTTTGTATCATCCTATTATTATTCTGGGAGTTTTCGAGTTCTGATCTGATGATACTATGAAAACACGGTTTTTCAAGTCTAAACTTGCATAATGTATTGGGACAGGTTTTGTGGGTTTTATAAAAGACTGCTTTTATTGTTGGGGGGCGAAAGAATGGAAAAAATGGTAAAAATAAAAACAAGCCGCCGTCACGAGGAGTAGCTCCTCCAAAGAATCTATTTCCGCCTATAAATTTGGCTGAGCGGTGCTGGGAAAGAAAAGTTATTTGCACATCGTTGGCGTGGCTTTTAAATGGCTATGACGCATTCTGCTGCGTTCGTTAAAACTTTCTAGGCGGTCACGCTGAACTCTGCGTACAAAAGCCGTACCAGTATACCATGCAACGCTCTTTTTTTCGACTGAATCCCATCCTTTTTTTACCCCTTATCTATACTATTGTCCTACCTTCTGAAGTGTTACATGTCCTTAAAACTGACAATGCAAACTGAAAAGAAAAGAAAAAAGGTATTATCTGTCAGCGGCTTGTTTTTATTGTAGTTTATCGTGTTGGAGGGGAAAAAGGGAAGAAGTAAAGCTCATTTTGGCTCTAATAAGTTGCAAGATAGTAATCTCCAGTTTTCCCCTCTTGTTTACCGTAGTGACGACCCCACATCCACACCAAAGACCGTGGATTCCCCTTGGACATCCGGATCGTACCCGACCAACGTGTAAGTTTGTCTGTTACTTAATTACTGTACCTTTTAAGTTTTGGCTTCAAGTTGAGATGTAGTTACCATGACTGTTGCTTAACATGTGGCGGACGTGGTGACTAAAAGTACACTTGTTAAGCGAGTTTAAGAGCGTTAGGCAAGCGTTAGGAAGGAAAACAGGTAGAATAGTTGAGGAATGGTACGCTGCTAATTGTGCAAAAGATAAGGGACAGCTCTAGTCGTGCGTCACCTTTTTCCAAGGTTTGAAGTAACGATGGGAAAGTGCTTCTGGTATTGGCAGAGCTTTTGTTAATTTTGTTAGTTAAGCAAGTGGCAGTTTTCCAATAACCTAGGATACCTAGTCTTGCGGAGGAGAACGTTTCGGTTTCGTTGACATCGAAAAGTCCGAATAAAAAGGTTGTTTTGCCTTTCGTTTGCAAGCTTAAGTCTTGTGGTATTGTTAAGGTTGTACTACAGGTTGTAGTGCTTTTGGCGAGGGTCACTAGAGCATAAAAGAGAAACTTACGTTCGCCAAAATTGGGAGAGATTCATTGCCCAGTAGTAAAAACCCGATTGTGACGGATGAAAAAGCCATGGGCCGTGAATCCATGCTGGATACTGGCAAAAGCGGGACAACCTATTATGGAATGCATCATAACGTGGTTTGGTACTGATTCGCTGACATCCTTTTTGTCTTGCGCGCTCTTGTGTTAGGTATCTTCACCGTCATGTGCTATAACGTCCTATGCGATAAGTATGCCACGAGACAAATGTACGGTTATTGCCCTAATTGGGCTTTGGATTGGGAATATCGTAAGAAGGGTATCTTGGATGAGATCAGACATTACTCTGCGGATATTGTCAGTTTACAGGTAACAAAACAAAAACAAAAAAACGTATAGTCTTCCTTCTTAATATTGCTTTTTGGCTATTTTGGTGTGTCTTAAACAATTGCTATGTAGGAAGTGGAGACCGACCAATTCTACAACTTCTTTTTGCCCGAGCTCAAGAGAGATGGTTACGAAGGGATCTTTTCACCCAAGTCCCGAGCCAAGACCATGTCTGAAAGTGAAAGGAAATATGTGGACGGATGTGCCATTTTCTATAGAACAGCCAAGTATGTTGCATAGTTTCCTTGGAATTAGAAATCACACCGCGTTCGGGGCTGCTAACGGTTTCCGCGTTAAAGGTTTTCGCTCATGGTCGACCACCTCATCGAATTCAATCAAGTGGCCATGGCTAACGCAGAAGGCTCGGACGACATGTTGAACAGAGTCATGACCAAAGATAACATCGGGCTAGCAGCCTTACTCGAAACGAAAGAAGCAGCTTGGAGCAATGGTTTGTTTTGATGTCTTTATTTTCTTAACTGAGACGGCGACGATAGCTGAAATCACGGTCATCGCTCTAGAATATCCACCCGATCCTACAATAGTCCATCAGCCTGTCCTGGTTTGTACGGCACACATTCATTGGGATCCCGAGTTTTGCGACGTGAAGCTCATCCAGACCATGATGTTAATGCACGAAATCAAACAGTTTGTGCAAGACAGAAGCCATAGTTTCCGACCAGGACACAAGACGGACACATCACAAATGCAAGTCATTCTCTGTGGGGACCTCAACTCCTTGCCCGATTCTGGTAAGTTTTGACGTGTCACCCTTTCACTGACTGGTGTAACAGCCATTGGCCCAGACGAGAACGTAAATAACCTTGATTAAATTTCCCAATTAAGCTGGCAAAGGTTGCCAAACTGTGACTAAAAGATAAGTTTTTGTAGGCGTGGTAGAGTTTCTGAGTCAAGGGCGCATTTCCGCCACTCATCCAGATTTCAAGGATCTGGGATACAAATCCTGTCTGCAAAAATTATCCTCGTCTGACCGCGACAGATCCCATGAGTATACCCATGCCTTTAAACTGTCTTCGGGGTACAACACCGATATCATGCCCTATTCAAATTACACGTAATAAATTAGTTACAATTTATTCTTAATAAAACTTACTAATTTTTTATTATTTTTTGCGTATTTTTTGTTTCTCCCCTTTTTAAGGTTTGATTTTAAGGGTCTTATTGATTACATTTTCTACACCAAAACAAGCATGTTACCTTTGGGCCTTTTGGGTCCCTTAGATCCCGAGTGGTTTAGAATCAATAGAATCGCTGGATGTCCTCATCCACATATCCCATCTGGTAACATGAAAAGGCAATTTCAGACCATAAACAGCTTGTCATATTTGGTGTTATTATCCCTTAACAGATCATTTTCCTTTGTTGGTGGAGCTCGAGATGACTCCAACGTCGCTTCCGAGTTCTAACGGTCTCATTCCAAGACGGTAGCATAATCTGGAACGACAGGTAACCAAATACGGGCCAGTTCAAATGACCTTTTCGCCGTTACCATTAAAAGTGTTGTGCTGTGTTTTGTTTTTGGGTATTAATTTCAGTTGTATTTGTTGATTTTTAGGGCTTTCCATATGTCACTGCCCGTTAGGATGCCAAGAGAAGGTTCACATTCGGCGCGATTTTAGACCGGCGTTCTTTTTTCTTTTTTTTTAAGTATTTCCATCTCGAGCATATTCATTCAAAGACCTTTCAACTTCGGATCTCAGAGCGTTGAGAGTATGGGACGTTGTTGTGGTGGATTGTTGCAAGGCTTGGATGCATCTAAAGGATCATAGTAATGGTACAATTATGCCTTTGAACCCTGGCCATCCTATTTTCTAAGACTCACTAAAGAAGAATTGTACGCGAGGCAATTCATATTTTTGTCCCAAGCTAATCTGAAAAAATTCCGTCGTGTTTTTATTTCTTTTATTTAGTAACGAAAGTTTATGCTAATTTCAAACCCGTAAACAAAGAACATGTCATGCGGCCGTGGTTTCTGACTAGGGTCCATAAGATGTTTTTTCGGTATTTCTTAGTTACCCCCTCTTCACTTTAGCCCGTATTTTTCCTAGCTCTGTTTCATTGTTGTGAATGGATGGCAATTTCAAGAATCTTACGAGGACAGTGCAAGTTGACGCGAGGTTAGGCCTGTTGAATGAAGATGATCCCCCGAAAAATCAAGCTGACAATTTGTAGACATTTTTTTTATTGTTATTTCGTAGATTATCTCCGTGGTTTGGCAAACATATGGCAGTTTAGTAAAAACAATGATCTTCCTTTAAGTTACAGCAATCTCCCAAAACTTCTTTCATTTGCACTTTTAAATTCCGCTAGCGCACTATAGAAGCTCGCACTTCCGTTCCCCAGGTTGTGTCTTCATTGCTCTAAAGTTAACCGTCGGGTTTCATTTTCATTTCGTAAAGCCGAAAAGTATTGAAGGCTAGCTAATTCTCGAAAGCTCTACCTAATTTAAGCTGCATACGTAGTGGATACGAAGGGCTTCAGTTTGGCATGCAATTATGGGAAGTTAGATTACTCGGGGAAATTGGAACCAATTTCACAGTACAAAGTATGCTGCGCTGAATGGCCCTGCGGCCTGTGGATCTAACGTTAATGAGAATCATGTGGCTTGTTATGAGAGCGGGACTATTTTGTTCTCACTATCGGGTAATAACTTCCCTCCCACTCTTGATTTCCCCCGTTTAGTTTTCTGTCCCGCGACATGTACCATGACACTTTGCGATGTAACTACGCAACCCAATTGTATTCGTCATGTTTTAATAGAGAAAGGTGCAAAATAAGTTGGTTCAACGAAAAAAAAGACATTTGACAAGTGACAAAATGCCATGAAAAGTTGAACTATATTTGTATTAAAGCTTAGATATATTTGAAAACTACACTTTCCTTATTAGGTATTGTTTGGAGCTCTAGTTTAACTGGACATTGCAACCAGTTACTTAATAATTCCTCAGTATAACCAATAAGAAAATACATCTTCCGCGCTGTAATTGTTTGGGTGACAAGCCCGGCGATCCGAATGAGGTTGTGCTGGCGCTTGATTATGACTTCAGAAGCGAACAGATTATGCCAAGTACCAGTCACAAATTTTCGGATAAACACATCTTCAACTGCCGTCTCTGCAGCGCGTTTTCCTTCATAAAGGTTAGCTAAATTGAAAGAAATTATGGAAAATATACAAGTTGATCTCGAAAAGAATTATTCTATATCATACAGGTATTCCAAGTGTTCCAAGACTTTTTGTGAGCGATATCATGTGGACCGTAGGCCATTTCATAAGTAAGTGGCCGGTTCCTCATTGGTGTGACTTTATAACGTCCTGCTTGGACCTTGGCGCAAGCTGCAGTGGTATGGACGTGCTTTACCCGCCCAACCAGAACTTTTGAAATATTGGAGGGCAACGGGATACGTAATGCCATCTAAAATTAATACTGAATTAACTGAAACATTGGTATTTATATAAATAACGTTTACCTTAGTTTTGTTTGGAATTTATTCCCTTGCCTTACACTACAGCAGGGCCTCGTGGCACCTTATAAGAAAGTGTAGGCGCGGTTTGAAGGAAGGAAAGACACGCCTCCCTGTCGAAAGTACAGTTCTTAGCAGCTTGCAGCCTTGCATGTTGCATCAGTCGCGCTCGCGCAGCCGAACGTGTTGGATGTGGAGGTAGAGCTTGTTGTAATGATTATGATTAACTTAACAGACGATTGTGCTTTTAGTTTGGGCAAGTCCAAACAAGATTGCATGTGGTTATTCTTTATAATCTTTCTCAGCTATGCAGCTGACTGAAAACATGTTATGCCACGTGGAAGAGTATGTATGGGATTTTTTTTTAGCTCCACAAATTGGATTCTAAAATTATGCAAATGAGATGTTTTGCTTCCCTCCCGGAATTCCTTATTTGTTGTACCAAAACGTTCCCCGTAAAATCTAGTTTCCAGAAATGTCCTTTCTGTATTATTTGTAATTTTTGCAATAAAAACGATAATTTGGGAAATTTTTTTGTGATTTTTCGTAAAATCCGCGAAAAGGGGTGTGGCCTCCATAAAAGGACTAATCCCATTGGTGGATTGGCGCGAAAAAGGGGCGTGGCTTCTTTTTAAGCTGGGGGAAAGCTTTTTCAGGGCTTTTCTCCATAAGGAATAATGCTGAATCAAGGGGGTCCCCTTCAAAAATCGTGAAAAATTGAGAGCCTCGCCCTTTCCCTGTTCCCAACTTCCCTGCTCGGTTTCCTATCCCCGATATTCGAAATCGTGATGCCGAAGCTTCACAATATCGAATATGGGTATAGGAACCTTGCCGGGAAGGCATAAGGTACTGTACTGAGCAAAAAAAAGTTTACATGGCCAAACCACAGAAGTCTAATTAAGCCTCGTTAGGCTGGTTTACCTTCATTAAAGGTATACCTTCATTGAAAGGAAATCAGACTCGAGAGGGTTAATTAGACCTCTGTGGTTTGGCCATGTACACTTTTTTTTGCTCAGCACTGTACAGAGAAAGGGAGCCATTTAATATTTCGCTTTTTCAACGAAATAAAGTGCTTCGACCGGGTATCGAACCCACGACCTCTCGCTTCAAAAGCTTGCGCCTTATCCACTTGGTCACACGATTATTTTACAATACGTTGAAACTTCTATAAATACAATGCACAGACACAGCTGGTGTACAGCGTTAAGTTGTAGCATCCATCTTTTATTCTATTTATAAATATGTGACGGTTCACGTTAGCTATACTTCGTTTTTGTAGAAGTTTGCATTACACTACATTGTTGTACGTATTTTAAAATGTAATAAAAAGTCCCTACTACATTTTTTTTACGAGTCAAAATCATTGAAGACAAGGCTATGTGTTTGCTTTAAAATAATTTTATTAGAAGCTCACACACAAATATACATGTTCAAACTGTCCTTACAGTCCTTAATTTCAACAACATGTAGAAGACAGGTATTATTCATGTGTGAAGAAAAAATATCCCCTAATTACACCATGGATAGCGTGACTTACGCCTTAGGGATTTTACACCGTTGATGGCACTGCCGATACTTATCCTTTCCAATTTTTCTGGGAAGTTCGGGGCCTGAAATCGAATGGCGCCAGTGTCGAAAATTACTTCAAACTTTCCTATAATGTCGGCTCCATAGTAGATCCTCCGTGTTCCTGGTGCGCATTTTAAGCATACGGGACTTAAGGAGAACAACACTGGAAAGATCTTTGAACTTTTAAAGTTGGATTTATCGAAGCAAACTTTCTAAGCACAATGGCATTAAGAGTGGCAAGATCTTTTATGAATGTAGGAAATCCCTTACGGACTTTGGCAGGTTATTCTTCGCAGAAAAGAAATGCAGCCCATTATCCAGTTGACGATGTTGTGAGCGGACTTACGGAAGACCAAATTGAGGTTACATTTCTTACCATTCATTGCTTCCACCACTTTGTCGACTGTCGTTGCTTTAATGATTCCTTATTTATGATGAAGTTTACTAACGTTAGTGATTTTGTTAATTGTACTTAGCTGCGGAGTACTGTCTTCAATTTTTTCCAAAAAGAGTTGGCTCCCAAAGCTGCCGAAATCGACCAAACAAATAATTTTCCGGAGTTGAGAGTAATTCACATTTTAATTATTGCCGTATTTCTTTGATTTAATGCTAAATTAATTAGGAGTTTTGGAAGAAATGCGGAGAGTTGGGTATCCATGGAATCACTGTCAAGTCCGAGTACGGCGGCAGCGATGGGGGGTATTTGGACCATTGTTTAATTATGGAAGAAATGTCAAGAGCAGCAGGAGGAATCGCTTTAAGTTATGGAGCCCATTCCAACCTGTGTATTAACCAGATACACCGGAATGGTACCGAAGAGCAGAAGCATAAGTATCTTCCAAAAGTAATCAAGTGCATAAACCATTACGGTCTTTACCATGTTTTAATCTTCAGCTCTGTTCTGGAGAACATATGGGAGCACTAGCGATGTCAGAGGCAAACGCGGGCTCGGATGTCGTCTCCATGAAGTTACGAGCTGACAAGAAAGGAGACTACTATGTGTTGAATGGAAATAAGTTCTGGATTACCAATGGTCCGGACGCTGATGTGCTAGTGGTAATTAATTCATAAATACTTAGCTTGGTTTGCTGGGTACTAAACTCGATCTCTTTCTTTATCCTTAGATTTATGCTAAGACGAATTTCAATGCAGAAAAGCCTCAACATGGTGTTACAGCCTTCCTTGTCGAGAAAGGTACACCTGGTTTCAAAGCGGGTCCTAAACTCGATAAGCTTGGAATTCGCGGTTCCAACACTTCTGAACTCATATTCGAAGATTGTAAAATACCTGCCAAAAATATTCTCGGCCAAGAAAACAAAGGCATCTATGTTTTGTTCAGTGGCTTGGACCTGGAACGACTCGTTCTAGCTGCAGGACCTCTTGGGTAAAGCAAGCTATACCTAAGTAACAGCCATGATTCGAAATTTAATGTATTTTTGTGTATATGTACCTAGAATCATGCAAGCGTCTTGCGATACTACTTTTGAGTATTTGCATGTAAGGAAGCAATTTGGTCAGCGAATCGGAGAGTTCCAGTTGATGCAAGTAAGGGTTAATCGAAACATCTAGCGAAATCTTGATTCAAATTTTGAAACTAATTAGGCCAAAATGGCTGATATGTACACGAATCTCAATGCCTGCCGATCTTATCTGTACAACGTTGCTCGTGCTTGTGACCGCGGACACAGTTCGGGCAAGGACTGCGCCGGAGTTATCTTGTTCTGCGCTGAGAAAGCTACCCAAGTAGCTTTAGATGCCATTCAGTGTCTGGGTAATACGCGAAAAAATATTTTACGACCATTTCTAACGTGTTTGTGCATGGTTGTAGGTGGGAATGGATACATTAATGATTACCCTACTGGTCGCTACCTAAGAGATGCTAAGCTGTACGAAATAGGCGCTGGGACAAGCGAAGTCCGAAGATTGGTCATTGGCCGCGCCTTAAACGCGGAATACCGTTGATAAAGTATTCTATTTATTCTGTGTTCTCAACGGTTTCTCGATAAACTACGTATAACACAGCATGTTATTTGTAGGAATACTGGATACGGAATCTGATTTTTAGTAAAACAGAATATTCAAATAAGAATTTCTTCTAGAATATAAAAAATGTGTAGAAAAGTGAAGTTAAGTTTAAATAAAGAAATTCTTATATTCGTAAATTACGTCTGCGGCCCTAATTTCAGACAAAGTATCAAAAGTGCGAGAACCGAGTGCAGATGATATATTATCGCAAATTTCTTAGATAATCACGTTAATAAATAGCCAGCCAAGCAGCACTAGACTAATACAGAGAAGGCATTTGTGGAGGTTGACCGTATGAAGACATAGGTGGCATCATGGGAGGCGTGTAAGGAGCACCTGGCACTGAAGGTGGCATTGCAGGCGCATACGGAGCAGAAATCGGAGAGTACGGTGCAGATACCGGAAGGTCAGCTACTGGCACAGGTATGTACGTAGCTTGAGGAAGGTAGAAGATCCGCGGAGGCAAAACAGTTAGCGTTTTCTGTCCTCCGAAAGCTTTAAGCTTGAATGCATCGCAGCAGCAGACTGCTACCAAAACCACCAAAATATAAATCTGTAAATTAAAAAAATATATTATAGTTACACTTTACGAATTGCATATTACTGCTTACCTTACACGACGCCATGTTTAGCTTCACACCAGTAAACTCAACGAATGAATTGCAGAAGAATGACTTCCCAAATCCGCAGTCTTTTCTTTTATAGCAGGAACTTCCCCTTTCTCCTTTAACCTGATGGTGACGGGAGAAAGGTAA
Organism: Lepidurus apus apus; assembly: GCA_022832285.1. Taxonomy (NCBI): domain Eukaryota; kingdom Metazoa; phylum Arthropoda; class Branchiopoda; order Notostraca; family Triopsidae; genus Lepidurus; species Lepidurus apus. The sequence goes on along the minus strand of JAGJRO010001033.1, from coordinate 99,507 downwards.
GGGTCCAGGGATGATACCGTAAACTTGAAGGAAAGCTAATCCGGTAAGCTTCCCCCGTTTTTGCATTCCCATAAACTGTATTTTCTCCCCATATTTTGACACCTTTAATGCATGGCTACATTAAAGCTGTCCGGTGAGTTCTGACTTGGAAGTTGAGTTAACTAGAAGAGGGTATACTTTACAACCGGACATTTCTCCGAACAAAATTTGGCTAAGCTCGGGTCATAATTAGCAGTAATGCGGAGCATAATAAAGCCCATAGAAAGAGAACAGGATCAAACGCAGTGAGGTAAACCCAAAGGTGGTCCAGTAGGTTGATGATCCAACTGTCCCTTTCTTTCAAGTCCGGTTTTCCAATTATCTCGTGTTTCTCCAAGTAATCCAGCAAGGGCTTGTGGGTAGCTGAGAAAATAGGAAGCCAGTCACCGGACCTTTCCCTTTTCCACCACGCACCATTATTTCTGAGAAATACCGAAATGGGAGAAAATAATTTCAAAAGCTACACACATAAAAAAATAAAAAATTTCTCACTTATCGCCCGTAAACCGGTAAATGTGATGACTGCCCTTGATATAGGTAGGAATTTTCCCTGCCCCGATAATTATATTCTGCTCCCATCGTAATAATGCTAGAACATCAGGTTGGCCTTGCAAGATTCGGTAAGCCAAGCTTGTTGACCACGGATTACTTGATCCCAGTGCTGCAAACCACATTTGCCAGTCTAGTCTAGGTTGGTGGGGTGCTACGAGATATGGGTTTGGCTCATTATTGTTCATATGTGAATAAAAACGTTGATTCTATGTACCAACGAACTGCGGGGCCTCTGTCAAATTTCCTGGTTTATACTTGAAACTTAGCTCCGTCCAAGGACCAGCAAGGTCATCGGAAACTTCTAAGGTAACTTCAGGACGACCATTTTCCCCGGTCATGCGTCTGAAAAGGCCGTAAGAGCCCGTCAGGTGCCAAGGGTAACTTTTCCCATACAAAACAACCAAATTGCGAGGCATGGACTTGTTCAGGCCGTCGTCTAATGTAGTGTACGGTACCTGGAATGAAGTCGTAACTACAGAAATAAACGCTATAATGTTTTCGTTTCTGCTTACCAAGGATAACGCAAATAGCATAACAGCAGGCATCAGCCAAGCTAACACAGTTAAAAGAGACCAGATTTTGTTTAAACATGATTTACGACGTTCAAAACAGGAAAGGATGCTCGAGACCACGCTTAATCCGAAGCACGCTACACCCAATACGAGTGACAATGATGTAGCTTTGGATACAAACACGTTAAATTCGTGTCTCGAGAAGTCTATAATAATAAATGCAAGCTAATTAAGAGGACGACAGTATGGCAAAATTGCGTTACTTATTTTGGACTCGATAGTCCAATCGTCGTTGAATTTCAAACCAAAGTACCGGACTGTGAAATATATTAAAGCACCAATTCCAGCCCAAGCTAGTAATTTCGAAGCTAGTCCGGCACTTCGGTTTCTCTTCGGCTTGATCCAGTAGTCGTCATCCAGTAATGATATGCACAATACGAGGGTCAGCAAGTTGAAAAAGTTGTAATTTCCACTTACGATGATCACAACTTGCAGCAAAACCTAGAAGATACACTTTAAAAAAGCAAATTTTGCATACAAACTCGTTACTTGTGCATAAAAGCTAAAGATTCTTAAAGTTCTGGTCCACGAAAAGTTGATTGGGAGGATGAAGAAAAACGGTATCGCTATTTCGATTACGAACGTTGCAACAACCGACAGTTTATGAAACCATTCAGGGAACTGATGCAGAAACCAGGCAATCGGTGTCGGAATACACTGCGACTCGAAATGAATGGCAAGAGCTAGACAAAAACCTCGTTGTATATCATAAGTTCCAAAGTTTTGGAGATCAATGTTACCTCCAAGATTCCACCATATTGGGCATTGACTGGTCAATTTGACAACTCCCGATGCAAACATCAATCGGAAAAGGAGCCAACGTACGAGAAACATGGCATAGTTATCTTTTCCTTGTGGTGCTCCGCTATTTAAAAAGAAAGGGGCAACTAAGATTGTAATAATCCCAGCCTCCAACAAAAGGCTATCCCTGAAAACAAGAGATACATGTTATGGCAATTTTTTAACGAAATACTTCCAGTTACCATTGAAACCACAAAAAGGTGTTGCCCACTTGATAGAGGGAGAGGTAGCAAAACCAGAGAATCAGAAACAGTGGTGAACAGCACAACGTCGAGAAAACCAAACTAAATCTCCCGTTAAAAGTATTACGAACTCGTATTTATTAAAAGTACCCCAAAAAGCTGAGTGCAATCCCTGAAAGACACAACAACTCCATGGCGTGATGGGTGTTGATGCCAAATTGTGGAAACATCCAAAGCAACGTGGGCTTGGACAAAAATGCATCTTTAAGCGTGGCAGAGCCCAAATTTAACTGTGTATGTGCAGGTAAAATTCCTTCTACTCCATAAAGACCTATAACGTACAACAGTATAAGTATATCACATGTACGTGCGATATTTTAAGCTCAATATCGAGACTTACCTCTTATTTGGCTATAAAGAGACCCAAACGCAAACATGTAAACGGCACACATGCATCTTAAATAAATATTCCTTGTTTTCGCAAACCCCATGTTTCTTTTGCAAGAAAACACGATCGTTTGCTCCGTATGTTTACAACTAACCGAACACCGCCTAGACTAGTCTCTTGCACTTCCCACGCCCCTAGAGGTACCTCTTCCGAAAGCTTCCCACGCAAAAAGTTCGTCCCACACATTTTCATACCCAAACGCTATTGATTTCTCAACATATGCTACTGGTAAAAAAAGCACAAAAAATAGCCACGAATGCTTTAAAGGTTGTCCTGTTCGAAGATATAGACAAGCGAAAGTCTCTGCACGATATACAGTAGCGAATTCCAAAACAAAATGCAACTACGACCGAAAATCCAAATTTGTTGTCGAAAGAAGTTGGGACTAACAAACGCGGATTCGTTTTTAGGAGGTGCGGAATGACTATCAAACGTATAGAGATAAACGGAATGTTTGTCGCTCACTGTTCGAATTTTATACAACACACTGGTATCGATACGTATTTTATCGCCAGGCTGAGCTAGAATCACGCTAAAATTTCGGGGCACTTCGACTAATATACGGCCCTTCAAGACATGCAACTCCACGTCAAGCAGTTCCTCCGGGATTGATGTTTCAAAGAATAATCCCGGAAAGTCGCCTACAATTAGAACCTTCTTCCCTTGGTTTACCCAATAGTCTCGTTGGACCTCGATTTCTTTTCTAAAGTCGGCTTCTTTATCTAGTAAGGGAAGAATCCACGGCGTTTCCGCAAAAGGACTCCACGACGCTGATAAGAAGTCCACTGTAGGGTCAACCATGCGTTGTTGCAAACGCCCATTCAGAGATTTCCATATATCAATGTACAGAGAGAAGTTCCGGAGACCGTGGCTACGCAAATTACGAGAAGCACACTGTGCGAATTGGTAAATTGTATCTGGATGAGACGACCAGCGATCATTCGATACCCAAACCTGTAGACAAACTAGTCAGGAACCCACAATAGTTAAAAATAACGATAATTACGTCTGGGTTGATGAAAGTTTGGTTTCCTGAATCTACAACGACATTCAAGTTTTCCCATCCATGAACCATCATATCCCAAGAATACCCGTAAAGACCCGGCGTCCATCCAGCATAACCCTAATACAAATTAAGTTAACATATACCACTACCATATATCAATGACCACACGGATGACTTACTGGCGTAAGCGATTGAGAAAATGGAAGCACGAGTTGAATTACCACGTAGCACATAATTCCGAAAAGGGTTAACTGTTTCGGCCATGTAGTAGGAAGATTTGCTTCTGATGGGGAGGATAAGATTGTCTCTCGTTTGCGGGTTGAAGGTTTAAATAGCTGAACTAGCTTATTGGGCCAATCCGGTGAGCTGAAGATTGGCAGCATGGCAAGACAAACGTAGGAGAACATGCCTTTTCCCGTAAAAGTAAAGAAAACGGTTAATCACAGACAGCGAACCCGGTAGCAAGTATTTATAGCTAACCTATGGAGAATATTTGCGAGTTCATGAGGTGAAAGGTGCAGGCCACCGTCAACGCCACAGGTCTGGTAGTTTCAATAAGCAGCCAGAAACCTATGGTTAAATCGAAGACAAAGCCTACTACGTGGACTAGAAACAGGTTAACAAAATCTTCGGAAAAGACCGCTCTGCAAAAGACAGTTTCTTAACTGAGGCTTTAGGTAAATGGAATAACATACTTGAAAGGGGAAAACATCCAATGTTTGTCCAAATTGGACATACAATGTCCATTAAGCCAGTCAGGGTCCCATTTTTTTATTCCAGCGTAGAAATACATAAGGAAGATCTGGAATCGTAAAATCCAGTAATTCCATCGCGGCACAGGCGCTCTTCTTATAGAAGGATTTAATAACGCGTCGATTGACCTTACGGAAAGAGAACATAAAGCCTGCACATCTTTAATCATTTAAATAGCACTACCAAAAAAAGGCGTTCCAACTTAAGGATAACTGCAACTCAAATTAGAAAAACGGGTTCGGGGACTCTACTTGTAGTGATTAGCAGAAGTGCCCAAGAATAGAATGGCCAAGAGTCCATATAAGTAGGAATGGTTATTCCAAAATACTTTGTTGAGGAGGAAGACGTACCAGTACGTCACAAGGTACAATAAACAGCTGATTCGAAACTGGTATCCAAACATAATTCCTATTGTGCCTGCAAACGTAGAAAATAAATCAAATACAAACCCAAAAATACATAAATCGATGCGTGAAACCTACCCAACCACATTAAAGAGTATACGACCCCCATCCAGGGCAGAGACAACGGTTTGATCCATAAGAACAACGGGAAATGGCAATGATACGGGTTTCCGAAACGAGCATGGAGGTCTGGCAGACCCCTTTCATACACGACATCAAGGAACATCAAGAACCCTGCTCCCAAATCCTATTATAAATCTGTGTATATCGCAAGTTTTAAATTACCAAAAAATATACGAGCTATGCCTAAGCCTGCAGGATTTTGTGGCACCCAGAGATAGTGCTCAACATAATTTCCAACTCGATTCAGATTCACCAATAACCCATCCGTTTGAGTATCTCCTCTCCGTCCCCCGATATTTCCTTTGTCAATCTTACGCATTTTGTTTATTGCTAGTAGCACTGCTAAAGTAAATAAACTTACGGACACCTATTCGGTAAATGTTACTTATTTTCTGTGCCCATTTTCAGTAATTTAAACATGTTTTGAGCCCTAAGCAATTTACCCGTTTGAAATCTTACAAAACTGGTAAATATAAACACGATTGACACAATAAACCAAGGAGGCGGGCAGATCTTAAACCAACCCATGGCATTTTTATAAGCTGGTGGATATTACAGGCAACCTCCGCTGTGGCGCCAATTTCAAATTTTACTCGATTGAGATTAAAAGAACGTCGCGTTTAAAAAACGAATGTCGAGAGAATTAAGATATTACCGCTTATGTTCCCTTGCAACAGACTTTTTTTTAAAAGCCTGACCTTTTCAAGTGTGATAAGGATATACGATGAAACTAGAAGTTAGAACGATGTAGCCTAGTTTGCAGAAGAGGTCTGCAGCTGTCGACGACCTCGAGGTTGTTGACGAGTTTCCTCTTGGCCTTGATAACGGACGAACAGATCAGATTTCGAGCTCGTCAGCTTACGAACTTACCAGTAAACCCTTTTCGCATTTTCCGTGCCACTTTACCATCTCGCGTACGTGTTTCTGACGCCGTGCCACTGGTACACATTCTGCATGTTCTTGCAATTCTGTTGTTCAACGTCTTTTTCTTTTTCTTACCAGGATGGCGTCCAAACTAGTTTTGCCCCTGTTCCTTTTAGTAGCGGGGGTTAAAACCGACCAGCATGAAGGGAGTGTGACGTGCATGAGCAGTAATCTACTCTCCTCTTCGATTTATCCGTTTTCTCAAAAACGTATCTTGGGCGATGAAGTGGTGAATTTTTCCGATTACAAGGGAAAAGTAAGCTTGTAGTTTTTCCCACGGCTTCTTTTATCCTAAAATACTTCTATCAATTGTAGGTGGTATTGATTGTAAATGTAGCAACCTTCTGAGGTTTTACGTACCAATATACCGAACTGAATGCGCTGCAAGAAAGTTTCGCGGACGATCTTGTAATTATTGGATTTCCTTGTAATCAATTCGGCTTGGTAAGGGCTTTATATTCTTTTAATATCAATGACATATTTTGACATAAAACATCCCTTTTCAGCAAGAACCAGGTGGTGATGGGAATGAAATTTTAAATGGTTTGAAGTATGTACGACCCGGAAAAAGTTTTGAACCCAATTTTGTCATGCTTGCCAAAGGTGAAGTGAATGGACGTACCGAACATCCGCTGTACACCTATTTAAAAGTAAGACTTAAATCTACGGTTCATAAAGTAAACTCGAGATTTTTTATAATGTTTTTATCAAATACTTAGAAAGCCTGCCCTCCTACCCGTGATTTTTTCGTGCCAACTCGTAAGCTTTACTATGAGCCTATTCGCAATACCGATGTTCGCTGGAACTTTGAAAAATTCTTAATTGACAAGAATGGGCAGCCTACTGTCCGTTACGATCCTGGTTCAAACGTCACTCACATAGCTAGTGACGTAAAACATCTTATTGATCAAAACTAAAACGTTTTTACACGTGTCGTGTTGCATCGAAATTAAAAGTGGAGGCGATTTTCTACAATGAAGCTTGGAAGTTTAACCGTGCATGCGGCCACTCCGAGGTGAAGTTGACAAGACGTCTGTTAATTAGGGGTGATGCATTCAGGTGATTGACATTCGTCTGTCAAAGAAATGTCTCTGCTTCACGTTTCCATGTTGCACACATGTTACTTTTTGCATAATACAATACAATTAATTTGGGACATAGGACGTACGCTTGGGTTATTATCACACGGAAAATAAAACCGATTAGTTTTTCAGTTTTGAAAAAAACGACAACTACGGTCTGGTTAACCTCGAACGACGTCTTGGAGCCGGTGGCTGCAAACGTTCGATGTCTTGAAGCATATCAATAGCGCGAGCCTCGCTATCATAGCGATACATTGGCTGTCCTTCAAAGTTCACCAAGAACTTCTCGAAATTCCATCGTATGTCCGAAGTCCGTATCGGGGAGTAAAACAGCTCACGGATGCTGTGAAAGTAGTTCCGAGTGGGCGGACACTTGGCCTTTGGGACGGAAAAGAAGAAACGTATGACTTTTAAGAAGCTTTTGTGATAAAGAAATCACCTTCAGGAACGTAAACAACGGGTTTTCGTTCATGCCATTCACCTCTGTTTTCCTAAACAAATGCATATGGGGCTGGAAATTATGGCCTGGTCGCACATAGCGCAAGCTCTGAAAGATTTCTGTTCCGTTAGCTCCAGGTTCACACTGGAAATATTTAAGAAAGCATTATTAAAAACTAGCCGATGATCAAAGCCAGTACTTATATGTGTCAAGCCTTACCCTGCCGAATTGATCGCAAGGAAACGCCAAAACTTCCAGATTCTCGAAATTCCTGTGCAGAGCATTTAACTCATGCAACTGGAAAGTTTCTCCAGAAAAAGTCGCAATATTCACTATCAACAAGGCCTATAGCGTAGCATTATTATGACTGTTTTCAATTTTTAAAAAACTCATATAACGTTACTTTGCCAAAGAAGTCGGAAAAATTGATCATGCTGTCGCTCATTAAATCTTGGGCGCTGAAATCATAAACACTGAATGTTTCTGCGGGTGGAACATCATTGCTGGCGTTTTCACAAGACCGCTTCTTGACAGTTTGAAGGAAGTCCTCGTTTCCATCTATTATTGTCAGCGTCAGTATTGCAAAGAACACTTCCAATAACACTGTCGTATGCTCCATTTTAAGTGCTAAATACAAACCACGAGCAGAGCCTTTTTCTCCTGCACGTTTGATACGATATCTATGTACAGTGGATTTCGCAACTGAGAGGCGACCGCAGGCTATGGGGTGGGTACAGAGCTGGAAAATTGAGTACACGCGTATAGAGGTCGTTCCGCTCTCTTCTAGGAAAAAAGGGTCGTTTGAGAGGGAAATCTTAAGGTCTTCTGTTAACCAGTTAAGAACAGCTATGGGGTTCAGGAGACAATGAAATTGTCTTTAAGAAGACAATGTAGACAAATTTGCTTTCGGAACCAGAGTTCCGTAAACTTAACAAACATAATAGCTAATTAGCTGTAGCATGGGAAATGACTGTACTTAAACTTTCCCCTTCAAGCTTACATATAAAAGAGTGACAGTCGAGCCTCCCACATCAGTTGAAAGAAACAAAGCATTTTCACTTCCAAGAACACGAGCAAAAGGCCATGCGACGTTCTGGAATGGTAATATGTATCTTACTTAATTACATTTCTGCCTTAAAGCAAGTACTGTAATCGAACAACGTCTATTTAGTCTCAGGTCGTGGTAGTCCTTCTCTTTATCGTTTTGTTTGCTTCATCGGAAGCCTCCAAGAAAGGTATTGTTGTTCTCCTAATCCCAACTTCCGAGAAAAGACTTTTATACCCCGGTCCGTTTTACACAAGGTGGAAGCCGAAGCGGTGGAGGCTGTGGAGGAGGCGGAGGTGGATACCGGATGAACAGTGGGGGCTACGGAATGGGCGGCGGTGGCGGTTATCGAGGAGGACAGCAAAAGAAAGGAGGTGGAAAAGGTGGCGGCGGCGGCGGTTACCGAATTACTGGCGGAGGTGGTGGAGGTTACGGCATGCAAGGTGGCGGTTACCAGCAAGGTGGGTCGACTGGCGGAAAAGGAGGGGGATCTGGATACCAAACGCAAGGCGGAGGGTACCAACAGGGAAGCGATGCAGGAGGAGGAGGAGGTAATATAGCCATTAGTATTTAACTGCGAGTTTAAAACTGTGATTGTAATTTATAAGGTTATGGTTAATTAAATAAGACGCAAAGATCTGAATATCTCACCGAACAAAATATTAAGTATAACGGTCATTATCAAGCTGAGTTACCATCAATACAAATTGGGTACATACAAATGGGGTACTTAAGATTGATTATTTTCACGAGTAAACGTCATTTCGAGGTAGCAGTAATACACGTGGAGCAAGATCTAAAATTCTTGTTCCGTGGTAGGTAGTGCGTCAAATGAATTAATGAATGGGAACGTTACATAATGCTGTTGCTTCGGCTTCTCAACTTCGGCTTCTCAACTGTAAACGTAGGTATCAGGGTCAAGGACACGTTGCCTGGCTTGGGTAGTTTTTTTACCGAGCCACAGTAACATATTTCATCCACGCAGTCTGAGAAATAATACATATAGTGGCAATAAATAACTAAACAATAATTTAAAGATAGGCGAGGGTGACCACATTTATATGTAATTTTCTGGGAATTTACTGATGACTTGCGTGCACGGTGTATTGCAAAAATGGCTTGTTGAATTAAGGATGGTCTATTACATTCATATTTAATCTCAAGCGTCACACCTGTACTTACCAGGTACCGTAAAGTTGAGTAGGACGATGCTGCTTTTCGGATTTGGAATAAACGAAGTAGATTTTACACTGATGAGGTAAGTGCATCCAAAATAAATTTTGGAGCTTTCAAATTCGTCGCTCCCGACGCTCAAGTTGTACGGTTCCTAAGATAGAACGTAATTCAACTGCGGATTAGTGGTTATTCGGGACCAAAAAACCCGCTACCATTCATTGCCCTTAGCCCGAACCCTTAGCATTACTCCGGCTTGTCTTGGCAACCGTTGGGTCACTATTTTATTCAGTGTGCAATCGCAAAAGCAAAGGGCAGCTAACGTCACAAAATGGGTTCAGTGAACATTTCGCTAGAAATTGTCCGATAGCGGTTTTTTAAACCCCCACATTACTTTAGTAGACTGTAGGCAACTTCGCTATTAAATACAATTAAGCAAAAATATACCAAGAAAAGGCCAAAACCAAACGGAAGTACGAAAAATATTGATTAGTTATGCACCGTTTTACTCAAGCACGGATTACCATGGATAAGCAAATTAGGCATGTGGATCGTAAACAAACCTGATAGTCAACATGACGAAAATAATCCCTGAATTGATCACAGTGAGTAAGGTTAGGTGAGGTCTCATTTTGAACGCTTATCTCCACGTCATAACCCTCAGGTACTGGTCCACCTGTTTAAAGCATGTGTAGATACAATTTTTTAAATTATTAAATAACTCGTAACCTGCTGGCGGTTGCCACGTCAAACGTAATTGGAGACGTTTCGGTCGAGTTTGAGTAGGAGCACTGATTACCTCGACGTAAACATCAGTCGGTGGCCCAGTATGTTCCTACAAGGCCAAGTCTATAAAGGACATAGCTTATATTTTATATTTCATCGATCTGTACAATAAAGTGTTTACCTTGTACTTCGTCAAGAGATGCCTTAATCCAGTGTGAAAAAAATAAAAAGAAGAACGTTGGATTCGATTACAAATTCGAAATTATGTTTATTTCAAGCTAAGACTCTTTATAAATAGACATAATACAATTTAAGTTAACTCAATACAACTTACAGATAAACCAAGTAATTTTCTACGTTGAGTGGTGAACCTCATTCACTCCCAGGAGAACATAAAATAAAACGTACCTCTGAGGTTGCCGAATCCCACAAGCCGAATATAGTCAGGGCCAACAAAATGACGGGTAACATCACGCGCGTATAAGTATCGAAACGTGTTAGAAAACGCTTAGATCCTTACTGTATCAGCGGCTGCCATACAAAGCAAAAATCGAGTTGTTTTCCTATTTTTAGTTTTTATTTTATCACTTTCTATTATAGCACCCCTCCGTGTACGCACTGCTTTGCGATATTATTGCCATAGTTTGAGGTAAAGTACGTACACGTGTATTCAAGTATTCGTACTCCGCCACCTGCTGTGTCGGTGAATTAACATATGAACAAATGAACTTTACTTAGTGGTAATAATTACGCCCTCATCTTTCTTGACGTACATCGCTGAGAAACTCGTACACACACAACAACACAAACAAGAACGTTAAAAGGTACATGCGATACTCGGATTTTTTGTCCGTACAATGCGTTCCGCACCGGTAAGTATACCTAAGAAATACGATTTTCACGAGCAAATGCAACACCTCCTGCGCACAATAGGGCGCATTTGATACACTGTACTCCAAACAATACAATTCAGTAAATAAAAGATCCTTGGTTGACACTTTCATTGAACGCTTGCATTATAGTCCATATACAGAAGAATGAACGCAATTTAATGTGTTTGTCAAATGTATTTAATATTTAATACCATATGTACTTGTAATATACGTATTGTGTCATGTATTACTGATTTACTGTATACACATGTACTGTATACGTCTTTAATTGAAACAAACAATATTTCCCATAAACAGGTACTAGTACTCGCGATGCCAGGACACATTTATCAACATTTTAAAGTTTAAAGCTTTGATAAATGTGTTTATTTGATAAATTATTAAATAGTTTAAAGTTTAAACTATTTAATAATAGCTGAAATTATATTGCACATACTGTATGGACTGCATAGATGTATTACAAAATATCCTTCACTATTTGAATAGTTCTGACATTATTAAACATGTTAACATTTCGACAAATTATATTTTTTTAGTTTAGACATATTTTTAAAATCTGCCATCCCGTCTATCCTGGGGGTAACGCTTCACACTTGAGATGTATGATGGCGCCGGCTTGCTAGTTGTATAATAACCAACCTTTGTTTCTTGGAAACGTGCCAGAAAAAGCTGCTGTGAAGGAAAAGTTTCCAGACAAGTTGTCCTGCACTGACCTATCGAAGATACTAGCCAATTACAGGTACACTTTATTATTTCATTGATTATAACATCCTGAAGACAATGCTGACAGACGAAACCTCATTACTATCACGATCACATGTTTTATCCAGGCAAACCGACTTGAAACCGGTAATAGAAGATGTCTGTACCAATGCGGATTGCCTTCGGCTTGAGACTTGCGGCTGCGGGCTTAGCTCGCTCGTCTGGGTTGGGCTCGTCCTTATCGCCTTCTTCCTCGTTTCGTCCGCTACCGACGTCCTCCGTTGCAGGCCTTGCTCTTTCAGGTGTCCGATTTTTGTCCTCACCACCAACCAAAATGGCAAATCCTCGCGTGTTTATGGATATTTCCATTGACAATAAACCTGCTGGTCGCCTTGTCATGGAGGTAAGTTTTGCGTGTGGTTACGTATTTTTGAAAAACAGTTCGATCGTTTTGTGGCGTGGCCCTCGTGGTGCCGACTACAGAGAAGCCGGCAAAATGGCGGCCAACTACTTACCACTATAGGTGTTAAATAACGTAGAGCTATCAGTCTTCCATTGTTTGATTTATATTTGTTTGACTTGCTGCATGACTCTTCTGGAGTCTGGCTGGCATCACCGCTCATATTTCTCGTTTGTTGTTTTTTATGAACTGATCTTGTAATTTTGATATTTGTGGAATTTCTATTTCTATAAAAGCTCCGCGCCGATGTAGTCCCCAAGACGGTCGAGAACTTCCGTGCTCTCTGCACCGGAGAAAAGGGCTTCGGCTTCAAGAACTCTGGATTCCACCGTGTCATTCCTCAGTTCATGTGCCAAGGCGGGGACTTCACCAACAATAATGGCACTGGCGGAAAGTCCATCTATGGAACCAAGTTCGCGGACGAGAACTTCCAGCTTAAGCACACCGGAGCTGGTAACTCGTTAAAATATGCGTTGTTGGTTGTTTCTTAATCGTCGTTATTCGATAGGTATCTTGTCTATGGCCAATGCGGGACCCAACACCAACGGATCGCAATTTTTCATCTGCACTGCGAAGACCTCGTGGTTGGATGGGAAACACGTCGTTTTCGGCACAGTAGTTGAGGGTTTGGACCTGGTCAAGCAAATGGAAGCTGTCGGCACATCTTCAGGCAAGCCCTCCAAGGCCGTCAAAATTACCGATTGTGGTCAGCTCTAAGCTGCATAATGTCCTACAACGGACCTATTGAATGACGTTATTGTGTCATTATTTGCTTCAATTCCAAATTCCGTTTCTCCTTTACCTAGGTTATGTCCTCACGGTTTTGGTTGCATCTAATACATGCGAACAAACAAAACTAGTTCTTAATTGAAACCCAATCAGCTTGCTTATTTTATGACCTATTAATTTGCTTGCCACCCTCATCAATATTATCACTTAACGTTAATAAAGGCGACGTTTTGCAGTATTGAATCAGAATATTCAGCATTGTATAGTAATTGAATTTCAATATTGAATACCATTAGAACACTTGTAACATAAAGTAAGGTCGGAACTGACGTCGACAGAACAAGGGAACACGAATCTTAACAGGTATTCCTTCCGCCAGGTGAGACATGGTACCCAAAGGCATTTTTGTTTCACTAGCAAATGTAAATGAGAACCAAGGCAACGCCCTGTCTAGGTTTGGCGTGCACGCTAACTGATTCAAAATATTATCCTGGACTTGTTTAAATGCTGGATAAATAGTGAAACAAACAGCTCAAATCTATCATTTCATACGACATAAGCCTCGCCAACGGTGATCTCCTTACTTAAAACTTGACAACGTAAAGACTAAAGTTTGAAAAACGTTTTTAACTGTTGGTGTTAGACTGTATAACAAACTACAGTAACATTCGTCTCATTTTCCTGAATACTATTCCATTTGCCAAAATGGCTTTCCATATCTATACAGTGCTGGTTATTTTCGGTGGTGTAATTACAACAGGTAATCAAGTCTTATATCCGGCTATTTTTGTATCATCTATCTACTGCGTATTCTTGATTTTAAAGGAATTTTTCAATGGTTTAAGGGAGCTTGTAACTAATTCCCTAGCTAGCTATCTTAATATTCCCTGAGCGTATTTTTGCATCCTTTTTCCTCAATAAACAAGGAACACCGCCGAGGCACGTACTTCAATACTTCGCTAAGGAAATTTCCTTCTAATGGGGTCACGGTGGAGGCTACTATTTGTCGTAACTAATCAATTGACCAGAAAGACTGATGGTCATACAATGTCTTAATACAAAATAAATTTTAGCCCTGGCATTATCATGCTTCCAATGTGATAGCGGAGAAGACTTCAGATGCAGCGAAGAAATTACGGGCCGCGATCTCCGACCATTACCTTGTGTGGGATTGAGCGATCCACAATATTGCATCAAAATGACCGGTATCTTCGGAGGTAAAACTAACGTTTCAGCTAAACTTTGCAGCCCGAAAATTAAACAATAGGCCTGCCTCGTCTCCAACTTGCGATCATGACAAATTATTTCTCCTAAGTCCGTATCGGTCATCTTGCAAAACTGATAACAGTTTAGCTGATTTCATGTTCATATTTCCAGCCTGTGGTTTGCGTTGCTATCAGTGCACATCTTTAAATGAATACACCTGCGGAGAAACGTTCGACGGTTCCCAATCCGCCGTCCTAGCAACAGAATGCGAAAACTTGTACAAACCGGGGTATTGTGTGAAAACCACAGGCATTTTTGAAGGTTTGAAATTCAGGTCAAAATAATCACAACACAAAAAATTAGCTGGGCTTCCGTTTTGTTGTTTGTAAGTTTTTCATATTGTTTCAATGCAATCAATGTCTGGATTTTTATGTGCTTAAATTTGTTCACGTACGAGTACAGGCAGAGCTTAAGAGTTTTTTCGGTTCGACTCAAACATGATTTAATTGTCGAATGCTAATATTTGTCTGATTCATAGGTCAACTGGGTACGAAGAGATTCTGTTCAGAAAAGTTTCTGGACAATTACTGTAACTACGTCAAGAGACCTGGCGACGGACGCGAGTATCGATCGTGCGTTTACACCTGTACAGGTGACGGCTGTAACAGCGCGACGTCTTTGCCACGTGGACCGATTCTATTTTTGATGCCAATTATCGGTCTGCTCGCTTCAATGCGTAAAATGTTATAGAAACTCCCGCGACTATCGCAAAATAGTCGGTCCATTTCGCACCCATACTTTTTAAAACTGTAGCTAGTTTTATTTTTATTTGTACGAATCGAACAAACGAGAAGGTACTCTTGTTTTTTTAGCAACAGCATTTTGCCATAGAGAAAATATACATAAGAATGCGTATGAATCTCAGTTTCCGAGTGCAAATATACCGTCGCAGAGACAAGCTATCTTAAGTATCGCACTCGCTATTTTTGTAAAAGTTGGCACGGTGTCATAATCTCATGACAGACTAACCTAATTCCATGCCAGTCAACAAGCCGTAAACGAATAAAGTGCCTTACATTTGTTTTGTGAAACAGAGATGAGAGAATGTTGACTGTTCAACATATTTTTGACCAGTTTTTACGATACAATAAAATCTTATCAAACTTAACAACAAATTTTCCTGAACAATATCCAACCCGTACATATACTTGTCTAGAATGTAAAACAGGACACCTCAATTTTCCTCAACTCAATCCATTTCCTCGTAAAGCTCATTGACGGGACTATTGCTTTCAAAATCGCGATCTCGACTAGGTCCGGGAAAAACATCCTCTAAAGTAAACCTACGGAGCAATCCAAATTAGTTTACTTTGTTGTTTGAAAACCAATTATTACTTTTCTTCAGGAGAAGCATCCTCATTTCCTCCCTTCAACGCTCTTTCTAAGGAGCTAATTAACCGTTTGGCATTGTCTTTGGTAAAACACAGCGGCGGTAATAGCAAAATTGCGCTTTTGCTTTCCCCCTCCAAGCCGACAATTACTTTATCATTTTTTAACCTACAAAAAGAAGTTGAACTTAATTTCCTATACTTTTTCCCTGTTATTTGCCTGTAAACTAGCTGCTTAGCTAATTCCCCATTGGGTTTCCGGGTTTGTTGATCAGTCACGACTTCCACACACAACATCATTCCAAAACCTCGCACGACTCCTAAAGATTCAAGATTAGCGTTTGAGTAAAGTATATTTGAGTAAACTAACTTATACTTTATTCATAATTACAAGTTTTACCTAAATTTTCGCAGGAACGCTGAAGGTGAATTAGTCCATCTTTCAGAAATACACCCACGGTTTTGGCCGAGTTTAACAGTCGCTCAGTGCGAATGATTTGCATAACGGAAAGTGCCACTGCAGCTGCCACAGGAGGACATACATAATTGCGCTATGAGAGAAAAAAACAAACAAACATGAAAAGCGAATGTTCTCGCAACATCTGAAATGGCTTACTGGACAGAGGTAATCCGGCAAGACTTTCGCAATTTCTGGAGTGGTGATAACAACCCCCATGGGATACCCATTGCCAATCGGCTTTCCTAAGGTTAGAATGTCTGGCACAACGCCCTGGCTCTGGAAGCACCACAAATACTCGCCACATCTACCAAATCCTGTTTGAACTTCATCAATGATTAGCAAGCCTCCCACATGATGAATGTAACTGTAACAGAAATCAAAATACGAAGCGAGTTATTTCCTGCTGTACTTGAAAGTTAATTACTAACTCGGTTAAAACCGACATCCATCCTCCTGGAGGGACAACCATGCCCTGTAGAGAGCAAACAGGCTCCGTCATAAAACAAGCAATCTAAAATAGACAAAAAATCTCTAAAAAAAGTCAATTAAAAAAGGGAACTATACCTGTCTGCCCGAAGCAATCGCTCGGTTAACAACGTTCATAGCATCCCTTACATATGTATCTCCAGCTGAAGGATCTGATTCCCGATATGGGCCTCGATACGTGTCTGGGCACGGTACAACATGGGTCCATGATGGTTTAACTACAATATCGGGGATGTTATACGTACTAATCATAAAGAAAAACAAGGAAAGCCTTACCTCGATTCGCTTTTCGGAAAACTCTAGGGCTGAAATCTGCGGCGACTCCCAAGGCTCCATGGAATGCTCCCTCCACAACCACAACATCGGAATGTTGAGTATACGCTCTAGCTAATGTGACAGCAAGATCATTGGCTTCTGAACTAAAACATAAAAAAAAAATGTAACGCACGATTTTTTATGAACTAGAACAGATGGACTGACCCCGAAGGCGTAAAAAAGACAACGGAAAGTTGAGATGGAAGAGTTTGCCGTAATTCATTGGCAATTTTTTCGGATAACTGGGTGGCGTCGGATAAGGACGAATCCGCAGAGCACGTTATCAATTTGGACATCTGCACTTGAGCCGCATGGACTACACGTGGGTGACAATGGCCCACTAAAAGAGAGCAATTAGATCTCCCCTTTTTGGGCAAAGCGTAATATGCTACTTGATGGGTACTTAAACATTTTTTAAAAGAAAAAATTTTAGTGGATTTTTTAAATGGATTTAGAGGTTACCAAGGAGTCTAAGTAAGGAAGATTGGTGTGACTCTCTTTCAAGCAACAAGGAACAATGTGGGAAGGGTTTTTCTATTTTCAGGTCCTATACAATGTTATCACAAAGAGGACTCGAAACATATAAAGTGCTATACCGTGAGCGATATTGCTGACGCAGTCTAGATATTCTACGCCATCGTCGCTATACAAAAATTGACCGCGGGCGCGCTCAATTTTTAGCGGCTCCTTATCAAAATGCAGCTGGCATGATTTTCTTTAACACAAGAATAAATACGTACTTAATTGCCATAGGTAGAATATAGAAATTATACTTACGCCAAATAATTCTGACGAATTTCCAACGCAGTTTCCATATTAAGTCCATCGGCTGGCATGGTGCACTATGATATATGTCGTGGCACTACCCGTGAAGAACTGAGGATTCAGGATTCACTTACGCAAGTGCAGGTTTCCGTACCGTAGTTAGAGGTAGAGGCCTCCTTTAATGCGCCATCCAAAAACCCCTGAGGTTGCGCAAAAACCCATTCTATGCCTTCAAACTCCCTTAGTCCCTTTCTTAAGCGGACACCCAAAAGCGTGCTACCGTCTCGTTTACTCTGAACAAGGCTACGTTTTGCAAACCTTTCGATTTGGCGCCTTTTTAAACTTCGCATTGGTTCAAATGCGAATTGGTGAAATAAGGAGCTAGGTAAAAGTTTTCCGAGAAACGATCTATCTTTAAAAACGTTTTCTGCTATGATTGGGAAAATAGAGAGCTAACGAAATATGAAAAATGCAATAATTACTCCGTTTTAATCACACACAAAAAGTAATTAGTAAGTGCTATCCGTGCCTGAACCCACGTTAGCATTACAAACAAATACATCCTATTAACTACCGGAGTCAAAACTGACCCTAGTTTTACCTCATTAAATTTAGACATAATTTATAGCATCAGAATATATTGTATCTGTTACTTCTTAACCACTCGCAGTATGTGATTGTATTTGTCTACTTCATTATAAAAATTTCTGATTTGGGCAGCTCATTCCCTCTTGATACGCCCTGGTGCGGAAAAAGGCGGCAACTTTTCATTCTTTACTAACAAGTCACGTCTTACCACGTGTTACTGTGTACTGTTACCACGTGCACTTTCACTTTGCAGTCTTGTAACCGTCGTTTCTTTAAAAACTTGTGTAGTTTAACAAGGTAAGTAAAGTAGATTGTGAATTGTAGTGTTTCAAATGCAAATGCTACAGTTTCATAGTTCAGTGTTTAAACGGTAGATTACGGCATATTAAATTTATTAAACATGTCACGGGGCGAGTTTTGCCCAACTCACTGTCACATTATTAATGTATTATCATTGTGTACTCGCTAGGATATAATTATTATTCATGTGTCTGACTTTATTTTCTCTCAGGGTGAATGACACCGTTTGCAAGAGCAGAAGATACGAAAGGTTCAAACGTTAGTCGCTTTTGAATCCACCCCTTGGACAGAAATGGCTCGTGGTACAAAACGTGTAGCAGGCTCTGCTAATGCTGAAGAATTTGCTGCAGTCACCCCCAACAAAGAAAGCCGCACGAACACCCGCTAAAGGCCCTAATGGTCAGCCAACTCCCGTCAAGACATCGGCAGGCAAAGATTTTTGGGCCTTCCAATCTGAGTGCCTTCGAAATTAACTTTGGGAGTCTGGGGCTTAGGAGTTTTTGACTTGGCTGGAATTGCAGCTTTAGCAGCGCACCATTTGCAACTTCAGCTGCAAAAATGCTGTTGCTACCCCCGCTATAAGCCTACAAACGCCGCAACTACAGCCAAGACAAAAGCTCCTCCCCAGAATCCCAAAGTTAATTTTGAAGGCACTCAGATTGGAAGGCCCCTAATATCCTTGTTTACAGAAGCCGAAGTTAAGAAGCGATTGGAAGTCTACCTTGAACGTCTTACGAAAGAAGGTAAATCACCTGGAACTGTTAAGCGAATGGTATCTCAAGAAATCTGGAGTGACCGGTGGGCTTTCCTGCTTCAAATGCCATTCCAGGGATCCCCCAAAACTACCTACCCCCACTAAAGCTGCAAATGCTGAAGACAGCATCAAGTCTGAAGGCACTTCGAAGGCACAGAATAAGAGAAAGTCCATAAAATCCTTGACAGCTGAAGCCGAATTTAAGAAGCTATTAGAACTCTACCGTGAACGTCTTACAAAAGAAGGTAAACCACAGTCAACTGTTCAGCGAATGGTCAAGAAACGAGAAATGTCCATCAAGAAGCATGGGGCGACCGGTGGACTTTCTTGTTTGAAATGCCATTCCAGGGATCATTTGCTTGCGAACTACCCGTCCGTCAAAGCATCAAATGTGTGCTTCAAATGCGGGCAAACTGGACACACTTTCGCGCGGTTCCAAAAGCCCGGCAAAGATCTCACTTTCGCCCGATGTTTCATTTGCGACCGCACCGGTCACGTTGCCATCAGATGCCTAGAAAAACCCAACCAATGCTACATTTGCCATGAGAAGGGTCACTGGGCCAGGGATTGCCCCACCAAGGCGGAAAAGAAAAACGCTAAGAAACAAGTAAGGCTTTTTGTGTTAGGTTTTAATTCTAATTAAATGTCTTGTTATATAGGCTACCTTATCTGTAATTCATCCCAAAGAATCAGCGGACGCTGAAGAGCCAGAAGCTGAAGAGGAAGAAGAGGACGAGGAAGATTCCGATATGGATAAAGAAGAACCAGAATCTGGATTAGAGAAGGTAGAAAGCGACGAGAAAGAGGAAGATTCCTATGTGGATGACGAAGAACTAGAATCTGGATTGGAGGAAGTAAGCGACGAGGAAGAGGAGGATGTAAAGCCAGTTTTACCTATCAAAGGTAAGGCAGGCAACAATAGTAAGATTACACTTGGCGAAGAGGACGATGTAAAGCCAGTTTTACCAATCAAAGCCATTAAACAAGAATCTGAAGCCATGGAACCCAAAGCCATTAAACAAGAATCTGAAGCCATGGAACCCAAAGCCATTAAACAAAGAAAACCCAAGAACAAAGTATAGTAAAGTTCTAAAACTGCTTGATATATATGTAGTGAAACAAACTGTTCAAATCTATCATTCCATGCTACATAAGCCTCCACCAGCGGTGATCTCATTCTTGACAATTGTCTGAAAGTCTAAAAAACTTGTTTAACTGTTGGTGTTTAAGACTATACAAACTATAGAAACTTTTGTTTTCGTTTTCCTGCAGAATGCAATTCCGTTTGCTAATATGGCATTCGAAGTAGGGATCCCTATCTATAAACAGAACTGGTTATTTTCAGTGGTGTAATTTATTACAACACAACAGGTAATCAATATTCGCCCATGAAAGCCTTAGGTGCACCGTAGCCTTAAGCTGAAGAAGAAGAGGAAGACAGCTAAAAAAGAAGAGGTCACAGCTAAAAACAATGGTATCCCCTGAACCCACGTTAGTATTACGAACAAATACATCGTACTAACTACCAGAGTCAAAACACAAGTGTTTTACTGTATTAAATTTAGACATAATTTATAGCATTAAAATATATTTCATCTGTTACTTCTAAACCACTCGCAGTATGCGATAGTATTTGTCTACTTCATTATGAAAGTTTCTGATTTGGGCACCTCATTTCCTCTTGCTGTCGCCGTGGTAAAGGCGGTAACTTTTCGCTCCTCTTTCCTTACTAACGCACGTCAAGACCGTTACCACGTGTACTTTGCTGAGTCTTGAAACCGTCTTTTCTTTTAGTGACACTTGCGTAGTTTAACAAGGTAAGCAAAGTAAATTATGATTGTGACTTGCAGTGTTTCAAATGTAAACGCTTAAACTTCCAAGTTCAGTGTTTAAACGGTAGATTACCGGCATATTTATTAAACTTGTCACAGTCACGTGAGTCGTGACGAGTTTCCCAACTCACTAGTCACAATCTCGCTATTAGCATTGTGCATTCGTTAGAATATAATTTATTATTCATGTGTCTGACTTTGTCTTTTCTCTCAGGGTGTATGACACGTTTTGCAAGAGCTGAAGGTTCGAAAGGTTCAAACGTTAAAGTCGCACTTGAACCCACCCCCTGGACAGAAATGGCTCCTCGTGGAACAAAACGTGTAGCAGGCTCTGCTGATGCTGAAGAAGTTGCTGCAATTACCCCAACCAAGAAAGCCGCAGGAACACCGGCTAAAGGCCCCAAAGGTCAGCCAACTCCCGTCAAGACACCAGGTCAACCTCAGCAAGCTAAAACTCCAGCAAAAACCCCAGGTCAACCTCAGCAAGCTAAAACTCCAGCCAAGACTCCAGCTAAAGCTCCAGTTGCAGTGAAGACCCCAGCGAAAGCACAAGCTGCTAACAACACACCAGCCAAGGCGGCTCCTGCTGCTCCCAAAACACCAGCAAAGAACGCCAACAACACACCCGGGAAACCCCAAGCTAAAGCCGCTGCCACTCCCGCGAAGGTTGCAAATGCTGCTGCTTCCCCCGCTAAAGCTGCAAATGCTGCTGCTACCCCCGCTAAAGCTGCAAACGCCGCTGCTACCCCCGCTAAGCCTGCAAACGCTGCGACTCCAGCCAAGGCAAAAACTCCCAAAGTCAAGGCTGAAGGCACTCAGAATGGAAAGCCCATAAAATCTTTGACAGAAGCCGACGTTAAGAAGCGATTGGATCTCTACCGTGAACGTCTTACAAAAGACGGTAAACCACAGTCAGCTGTACAGCGCATGGTCAAAAAACGAGAAATGTCCCTCAAGAAACATGGAGCAACCGGTGGACTTTCTTGCTTGAAATGCCATTCCAGGGATCATTTGCTCGCGAATTGTCCGTCCGTCAAAGCATCCAATGCGTGCTTCAAATGCGGGCAAACTGGACACACTTTGGCCCAATGCAAAAAGCCCGGAAACGATGCCACTTTCGCCCAGTGTTTTGTTTGCAACGGCACTGGTCACTTTGCCAGCAAATGCGCAGAGAATCCTCAAGCCGACAAATGTCACGTTTGCCAAGAGAAGGGTCACTGGGCCAGGGATTGCCCCACCAAGGCAGCTAAAGGCAAAGCGCACGCCGAGAAGAAAAACGCTAAGAAACCAGTAAGACTGCGATAATTTTTCAGTTTAGCTTTCAATTCTAATTAAATGACCTGTTATTAGGCCACCTTACCTGTAATTGACCCCAAGAAATCAGCGGACGCCGAAGAGCCAGAGGCTGAAGAGGAAGATTCTGCAGAGGACGAAGAAGATTCCGATATGGATGACGAAGATTTAGACGACGAAGAGCTCGAATCTGGAGAGGAGGAAGAAGAAAGCGACGAGGAGGAAGATGTAAAGCCAGTTTTACCGATCAAAGGCAAGGCAGGCAACCTTACTAAGATTCCAGTTGGCAAAGGCAAACCTCAAGCTAATAAACAACAACCCAAGAAGAAAGTAGTGAAGTTTTAAAGAAATAACCCCGTCTGTAATTGTGTAGTTCTGATGCTGAACACATGTTTTACACTGTTAACTTGGGATGGCGAAAAAACAATACAGAGTGAAGAGACTTTTTCTTTTCGAACTACTTGCGTTGTATTGCAACCTGAAAAACTGAAAAGCATTTTTACTGTCATAGGGTTTTTGAATATTGGTCTACCAATTTAAAACGATCTGCAAAATATTAAACCAAAACAAAAGCCTCATTTCACACATACACACACAAGATGCACACACGCCAGACGCGAGACATTCCAATTTACGGGACTGACAAAAATTTCTACCGAGCGTCAGCCATCCACCAGTGTCCCCTACCCAGATACTTGAATCAACGCACATTTTGCCATCAAGAAGGGCTTCCTGTGAATCAGAACGCAAAAATCATTTTTAAAAAAATCTTAAAAATTGTTTGTCATACCTTTGGCTTTATTGGCATAGTCTATAATCTGCAGCAAGCATCGGCCAAACTCTTCCAAGACCAGTAACTGGGTATCGGCCACGTTTTTGCCTGCTTCTTGAGCCTCTTCTGCTCTCGCTAATAAGCATTGGCACGTTGCTTCGACTACTTCTTGGGTAACGAAGCTAAACGCTGGTCTGGGACCAGCATTTGTACCAGCAATGGTGGTAATTGCAGTTGCACCTCCACGAGTGGTGGAACTAGAGCCTACAGTGTTGGCTATTGAACCCGGAAAGTAGTCATGCGGTGATGCTGCGTCTGCGCTCGACGCAGGCATCTTGACACGGCCAGCAGGTGTGGGAAGCCGGGGTTCAGCATCTAGTGCTTCCTTCAGTGGTTTGCGATCAACGTATTCGTCCACATTTTTGCATCCTATGCATCTGCACGCATCCGTGCAGCAGATTTTGGCCTACGAAACAAAACGTTATAAAAACGTGGCCAGTAAAGACGCGTTTGGCTTACTTCGTAGCATTCGCAGTAATTTTTCAAACATCCCGAACGTTTACAGTGACACCCTTTGTTGTGTCGTCTGCTGTCGCCTGAAGATTTCCCAATCTTGGGGCGGAAAGCATTGGGATTACGGTCCAGGCACTGCTTAATCGACTTCTGTCTCTCCTCTTCGTGCGAAAGATTGTTAAAGCAATTGACACAGTTGCACTGGTAGCAGAATTCACCGTTGGCGAAACAATCGCAATACCTACAGACGAAAGAAGAGCGGATTAAATACAAAACAAAAGTTCCATTAAAAAATTCAAAAATTACAGTTTTAAACATTGGGATTTGGTGCAATTGCACGGTTTACGCGGTCTTAAGCCATTCGATTCCACTATCGCTCTTATCTGAGGGGCTGAAGATTGCCCCACCGCACCTCCTGCTCCAGCTTGCTGCTGAGATTGCGAGCTAGCCGTCATTTTGGCGCTCGCTACTTCTTTGGGCTTGATTTGGGTTGCAGAACTGGTCGTCGTAGCCGTAGCTACACGAGAAGCAGCGGTCGTCATGATACCCGAAGCCGCACTTACCTATGCATAATGCATCGAATAGAATGTCTCTTATTATTATTGTTTATTTCATTATTATTTTTTAAATTTCAAATGCCTAATCGTACGCCTCGCCTATTAACGGCTATTTTATTATTATTTAATTATCATTATTTTTATTATTTTTTACTTATTTTTTAAAATTTATATATCTGCGTGAGCAAAGCTTAGCCGATTATTATTATTTTTATTTTATGTTTTTAATTTTTAAAAATCTTAATGAATCAAGAAATTTATTTTTATCAAGAATATTTTTATCACGAATATTTTTATTTCTATATTTATTATTATTGTTTTTAGAATACCTGGGTAACAAAGCTAGACGAGAGAACACTAGCTGGGAGCATGACCACATTACTGTTGTTACTGCCGCCAAATGAAGCGGTAGAAAGCAACAAACGACTGGCTGCAGAAACAGTCGTGCCTTTCGATACAACCTGTTACGAGAGGGCGAATTAGTAAAAAATTAACACTTAAAGCAAATATTCCTTTGCATACCGTCACCGTTTTGCTTGCATTTCCAATTTGATGTGGAGTAGCCATCCTTACAATCGTTTGCGTTCCAGGTAAAGGGGCAATGTGGCGCATTTGGGTTCCTTGGAGAACAGCTCTCGGACCTTTATTAGGCGACATGCCTGCTGAACCGACCAAGCGAACCAGCTGGATCTAATGACAGAAATCTGTACTTTCCGAATGCATGTAAAGATGATCTAATTTCAAACGTCACCTTTCCTCCACCGGACGCTAACTGCAACTGGGGACCAGCAGGGACAAGACCGGCTGCTAAGGCTTGGGAAGCAGGAATGCGAATATAATGTGTGGTGGGCGTATTGGGTCGTACCGGAGTAGCACCAGTAGGTCGGACTGTACCAAACGTTGCAGCTGGTTGTGACTTGGCCACGATTTTGTTGGGAGTAATTGCAGTTACCATACGAATGGGAGCCGACGAGGATTTCATGATTAACTGGGAACCGGACGCAGGGCTAGAAAAATAAATATAAAATAAATAAGGACCGCATCAGAAATATTTTAACGGATAATCGTTTTTTCTTTACCTTCCAGTCAGTAAGATAGGTTGCTGCATTCCACCGACCAAAGTTACGGCTGTTGTTCCCGCTGTTGGGGGCGCGGGAGCAATTTTGGCTGGACCGGTCTTTACGATAGTCATGGACGTGGGTTTGAGGCCAGTTTGGGCAGCCGGCTTTGTTACACTTGGCAAAGCCAGCTTGTTGACTATTAAGGTCTGCCCCTGCTTTTAGTTTTTTAAAAAAAGTTCGTAAGTTGGATAAATAATGCTAGTACAATAGAAAGCTACCTTTTTAGGCGAGATAAGGCCCATTTGCTGCGCTTGCGCTAATGTCAAGGTTTTCGCTGGACTGATTAGTCGGAAAGACTGGGTTCCTCCGGCCGTAACTGGCAAAGTAATAGATGTAGGGGTAGAAGTACTTGGTTTGCTGGTAAATAGGATAGTCTGTCCGGTGGATTGATTCAAAATGTACTGTGTCGTTTGGCCAGCCGCTTTTTTGGGCTGAGCGATAAACGATCGTTGTACTGGCGCCGGCGGTTTGAGTACTGGAAGACAAAAATAATGATATAACTCCTATAAGCTACGCAAAGACAAACGGTGGAATTGGAATTACCGATCTGAGGAGCTTGTACTTCGCATTCCTCGTGAGCTCCTACTTCTACTTCCATAGAACACTCTATATCTTCCACATAAGGCTCCTCATTTGCAGGTACGATTTCCATAGACTCCACAATCTCTTGCGATTGGATAATTTCCTGCGAATTACAAGCACAAATGTTAATGTTTTGACTGTAGAGTCTATACAAGTGCTTGCCTCTTCCAGTGATTCTACGCCAACATAGCTCATTTCAGTTTCACACATGTTATCCAACGTAATTGTGGCTGGAGCATGTGACAGTCCGTCTATGTCCACGCTGGCAATTTCGGTGGCGTGAAGTGTCGAAAGCTCCGAGTTTCCGACCAAACTGCCGTCCAAACCCAGCCATAATGATGGGTTATTAGCCTGTAACAAATAAATGTTTTTTAACCCTTTCGTGGTCATTTCTTTTTGCCGTTTGTGATTTTTTTTTCACGAAAATAAACCATGCCTTTTCTAATAGCGTACAATATAAACCTTTATATATTATATAGGAAGGATGAACAGAAAAGCTTTCAAAAAACCTACCAAGCTTTCCAGGTCAGCAGATGTAAGTTCTGTGGGCAAGTCATGGGATTCCATAGTTTGCAGCTGAACCGATGATGAATAATCGTCCCCACTTACTACTACTACAGAAGTTCCATCCTCTGTTCCTCCACCTTCGTCTATAAAAGAAATCAAAGACATTTTCAAATATTCGATTGTGTGAAATACGAAATCTCGGTCAAAAAACGCGCCATCTTGGGGTGCCAAAGAGGGAAATACAAATCATAACATGGCGACAATGATGGCTGCTGCTCGATTGAACCAGCACAGACAAGATTAAAATACAACCCAGCTCCAGGTGCTAAAAACACCTATCATTATAGACATGCACTCTTGGAAGCTAAATTAGGGAACAATTCTTGAATACAATAGGATAGTGCACACATCTTAAACTATCCAAGGTCAGGATAAGATAGCCAGCCGAGTGCTGCAGTTTCAAAGTAGGATTAGTAAACCGTTTTTACCTGACATACTGAAGCTGTTGTAGTAAACGAAAGTTACTGTAGGCTAATACGCACTATAAATGCACCTAATTAATATCAGTTAACAAGTATTTATCGAAAAATGCCTTGTTACACACCCAAGCAACTTGGAAGCTTGGTTGCCCGCCCAAGCTGCTGTTCAAAGGGCTGCATCACGCTACCTACAGATGGCGAAATGAACCGAAAACAAATGACTGGTAAATGCGCGTCTCGGATTTTTCTGTAAATGATTCGAGAACCCGAAATCGCGTACTTTTGGGCTGTGTTGTCATCTTGTTACGTGACTAAGGTAATTAAACAATCTTTTCGCTTCGAATTGGCATACTTCCGTTACCCAAGTTTTCCTCATTGAAACGTAACAATGAAGTGTCCAAGCAAGCCTTTCATCTCAACTTTCGTCATTCTTCTTAAAACTATAGTATACCGGGACATAGCTCTCATCGTCTCTGTGCCAGATGTATTTCTGAAGGTTTTTCTAATGTCTTGTACCAAGAAAAGTATTTCCTTGCACATTATAACACTACCTTAGCTTAGTGACATTTTAATGGTGTCATACGACAAACTTATTTGTTTCGGAACTTTTCCCATATGGAACTTGTGTTACGCGTCTGCATAATTGTTTGCATAATTGTTTATACCGTCATATCCGTGATCAAGGTACACACTTAGTATCTGTATTTCACTTTGATATGTTTATGGACGTCTTTTGTGAACGAGGCACCTCTTTTTATAACCGCTATTATTGTAAGGTAGATTACTGTAATGTGAAAATAAGGAGATAGTTTATTCGCAATAAATAAGACTCAACCCTTGAGAAATACATCAAACCTAGAAAAATACTGTATTCGTACACCTTTGTTCTTATGATTATTTGTTGCAAAGTTTCCTTAATCCATTGGTGCCTCTTGGTGTATTTCAGTATGTATCATTATATGCAATCTTATCTATATGACGGAACATGACATGGAATAATTATAGTACTGGGTAATGAATAGATAATGAGTGCACTGTTTACATGCCAATTGTAGGCAAGTAAAAGTCCCTCAAATCCGGATTTGAATTGAGTGAAACCTGAATGAAATCACCCAAAAGGCCTGTAAGCCGATTAGGTATATATTTTGAGCCCACTTTCTAGTGTACTTTCCCAAAGTATAGTCGATTTTCTAGCTAACTTATCGGGCGTCCCTTGCTATTTTCCTGGCAATTGGAAAGTTTCCAAAATAAAGTGAGGGAAAAGTTACTCAGAATTTTTTGGACCCCGAGGGATTATGTCAAGAAAGAACTTCCCGTGTAAACACGGCATCATACAATATCGAATGTCAACAGCATGAATACATCGTTGGCGAGAAATTGTTGGGCTGTTAATTGAAAATTGTACACTACCACTCGACTTTTATGACTTGAGAGTCAGAATACCCTTTATGGCTAAGTTACATTGGTAGCCCGCAAACAGGATCTGGGCTGCTTGTGTATCTGTTTTGTATGGTATAGAAATTTACGATTCCGGAATGGTTGTAGGAGGTATAGCTGTCGTAAATGTTAACTGTAAAACAAAAACCATTATAAAAAAGCATCATCAGGCCCGTACCCAGGATTTTTTTTCGGGGGGGGGGGGGGTAACCCGAGAACTTGAAATCCTATTTTTGTCGTATACCATCTTTCCGGTAAGGAAAGGGGGATACGAAAAAGGAGAAAAGTTATCGCGTTGTTCGAGCTTCAAAACGGTCAAACAAAATCAAAGCTCAATTTGAAATAAACTTCTCAAGTACCATATGCTAAAAAAACGTATATTTTTCATTTGCGGAATCTTTCGATGGGGGTTTGCCCCCCGACCCCCCCCCTGGGTACGGGCCTGGGCATCATTAACGAAATTCAGTTATAAAAGACTACGCTGTACTTGCGAGTTTGACAAAAAGTCTAGTTTTTTTTCAAGTTTCAGTAAAACCCCCTGAAGTAAAAAAGCATTCATGCCAAGTAAGTTACTCGTTTGTTTTGTTGTTTAGGTTGCTTTTCTGTTGGTTTCTAGACGTGGGCACGCATAGGTTTTTCTTATGTAAATTTTGCCAGAATGTAGACAAGCTGCTTGGCAATCAGGATGGTTCTCAGCTCTCGCTGACCTGTATTTTACATCCCAAAAACTTACAACGATCATTTCTGTTGGCCAAACGATTCAACATGTGGCGAATTATAATGTGGGACTCCGGTTCCTGCGCTTACGCTAATTCTCTTCAACCTTCTTTGGTTCTTTGCCGATTTCTGTGTCAGGCCAAAAAGAAAGTGTAGCTTAGGTTGGACTACGGTTTGTAAGGGAGAGGTAGCAAAAAACGACGCGTGTCAAGGCCAGAGTTACGGCCTACTTCGCGAGTTTCTCGTGTTCATTACATGCTGACGCACATGGATGACTACTTCGACAACCCAGTTACGGCAAGGTCCGTGCACTTTCCTTGCTCTTTTACACCAAAATACTGACAAAATACGTACTTACAAATACTTACAATACTAGAGTTTACCTTACTCTACCTTACTTGTAAACTTTTAGCTTTCTATGGTAATTTTTAAAAAGTGGATAATCCATCGTGGAATACGCCGTGTACCTTACACGTGACCATGTCTTCACGTGACATAAGACACCTTGAACCCATTCCCCATTGCCCTAAAAAGTAGCGTCTTGCTTAACGTCATAACGTCAAGTAAGGCATTTCTAATTCGGATGCAGCTTGTTAGGACTCTTTAAGAACTCTTAATATTCAGTTGTCTGGAAGAAGCTCTGCCGAAAAAAGCCTGAAACGAAAAAGTCAAATACTTATAGAAATGGGACGAAAGCCAGCTGGGATTTTTCCATATGTGCCAACGGATCTTACCCAACTGTTGGTTACGGGGCCTTCAAATCCCCTTGAAACTGAACATCTAACCAATCCACCTTTTGCCCGGTTTCCTTTCTTTATCATCCGACGTGCACACCTTTACTGTACAGCATAGCCTACGTGTAGAAGTATGTGTAGCCAACCGTTTTTTAGACGACTTCGTTGTAATGTACTTTACCTAGGTAATCTGGGCGTTGCTGTCGATGTCAGCTGGTACCGTGCTGGGTCTCACGGTTGACGAGCGTATTACTTGCTGAATGTCACAGAGGCCCAAATTGCTTTAGCCCGTGTGTGCTCTTTAGCAAGTCCTGAAACGCCGGAGACCACATAGTGTTGTCGATCTCAGTCAATCCACAGAGGGTCAACCACCTTTTGTGTACACGAACCAAGGATCGGCTTAGCCCTAAGGGTCAATTCTTGCCTGCTAACGTTACTGTTTTTGATATGTTTACAGTACCAGGAAAAGGGAAAAGCGTTAGTACTGAGGAAAACGGGAATAAACATGCATGACCCATGATTTTCCCCGTATTCCCCGTGTTCGTCACCTTCGCTTGCAAAAGGTTTATTGTATTTGTATGCTCAGCCATCAGGGGTCCTAAAAGTTCTTTGACCTTGCGATGCCCATATCTGGAATAAAAATAGGTTAAGGGGTGTACTTGGGCCTGTTTCTTGTTCTAAAATAGCCTTTCTCGAAAGCAGTACACACGGGTTATCTCGTATCACTTTCGGAAATACGAAAGCGGCCTACGTTGCCTATTAGGTACCAAACGGGTTTTTTTTAGCATCGATTCTTACGAAAGACAATGGAATACGAGTTTTGTAAGGGATGCAAATGAGCAAAATGACTACCTAATGCTGGATAACACTGTCCAAGTCTTGCCACCGGTTACATGATAAGGTGATGCTTGTTGCTGATTGGTTGTTACATGACGTGCGGGTAAAAATGTTATAAGAAGCCTATATCAGATCTTTTTGCCCTCTGTAGCTGTTGTCTACCTTTCTTAACCTTCGTAACAACGAACTGGTTTTTTAGATTCCTTTTTTTAGGAATCACTTTCTGTTGTATTCAATAGTTTCGCGGGAGCGTCGGAAGTCTGGTACGGAGAAGGTTCTGCCGAAAAACAAAAACCACCGTTAGGTTGACTCAAACATGAGCAAATACGGCCCAAAGTTGGTCGAACTGTGTAGTGTTATTGAACTTCGACTTGTTTGTAATGCATTTAGTAGATTCCGTACGATAAATGCAACAACAGATCCCATTATTTATGTACACATGCGTGTATCACAGCCCGATGCGGTATCGCTCACCACTTTCTCCTTTGACTGCAATTCAATATTTTAGGAAGGGGAAAATGTCGTCTTGTTACTGTTTTTCCCCTTACTACGTTCGCCTCACGCATAATAGTCTTGTTAAGTAAAAACTGGTTTGGAATGAATTTTAGAAAACGTGTAACCAGTTATTCTTTTTTGTTTTGTTTTTAGGACGTCACCGTAATAGTTGTGACGCATTCAGCGACCATGAAGGAAACAAGCACAGTGCCCAGCAAGCCACTCTTCTGTTCGGAAACAAAAGGAGCGAATTGGAAGCCGGATCAAAAAGTGAAATTGGTAGTGATCAACAAATATGTATTTTTTTCGATGGATATGCAAGCTTTAAAGTTTGGAAATGTAGTCCCTAAGGAATGAAGACCAGTAATTGCAATCACTTGGAGCAACCCTGAGAACTGGTAAAGCTTGTTATAGCAGGATTTGGGAATTTTAATGCTCCAAGTGCGGCCCTGAGGCGAATGCTCGTCAAAAACCACCAACGTGTGGTCACGTGATCGTGCAGAAGCCGCTCCCCGCCATTCGTGTTGCCTGGTTCTGTATTTCTCAACTGTTTGGCAGTACAGTTCACGGCGTAGCTAAAGATAGTCCTGCTGAAATTTCCAAACACGAGCTTACCACCCGACTAGCAGAAGGACTTTCTATCAATCCCAGAGGAGTTTGGTGTCCCAGTAGGACTACAGCTTTTCGACGTTTTAGACTGTATCCGGAGTTCTTGTGAATCGGTTTTACTCACTTGCTCTGAGTCGACGACGAACCGTGGTGCATTCTGCAGCCAAACTTTGAGCGAGTAGGATTTTTATTTGGTGTTCTCTGCCAACCGCAATCATGTAAGTTATACGCACTTCTTTTCGTAAATATATAATTATTTACTAGTTTAAGTTGGTAACTGTCTGTAGCTTTTGAGACTACCACAATAAGACGGGCCTGTATGCCTGGGGGTATCTTAGAATAGAGTTTAAGAAAGGTGCATGACCCTTATTCGATTGAGGTCAGGTCAAAAAGAGGTGCGTTCCCTCAACCCACACCCGTGGGTTATGGTTTGCATACAGATAAGCCTAAGGGGAATCTGTTCACGCACTCGGTGTGTCGTCTGTTGTTGGTTCCTGGTCGAAAGAACTATTCATCGGTCGTTCATTCCTGTTCCTTGTAAATGTCCTTGTAAATTTGTTAAAGAAAAATAAGAGATACAACAAAAAAAGATACGCGTAAGCAAAAATGAGACATACGCCAGCGGTACTGCTTGCGTGTGTTCCATGTCAGCAAACACTCAGTATGGCCTCATGTGGTACTATCGGATAGGATGACCAGACAGCGTTGATAACGGCACATCCACTTCCCTTCCCCGTGATTAATTACATATGGAAAGTTCTGCTTTTTTAAATTATGCCCTTGACTCTCCTTGACTAGTATAGCCAACGGAAACTGCAAGACTGCGAATTTTGGCTTTCAAGGCCAAGTTTCTTTCATACTGGCATTTCCTTCTTAGTTTTACTTAATTTATTTGTATTGTATTTTTTATTTATTTTTATAGGATTTTATCGCCAATGTCGCCGGCACCGAGCGCCGACTTGGTCGGAATGTTGGAAATGGAAGACGATAATTTAAGCTTCAGGCAGAAGAAAGATACGAATCTTAAAAGTCAGTCGACGAGCACCAAACCTGCAAGTGAATCGGGCACAGCCCCTAAAGCCAGCGACGAGTTCCGGGTGCAGATTGTATGGAGGAACGTTTTGATCTTTCTCTACCTTCACATGGCTGCAGTATATGGGATTTACCTTTCCTTCACCGCAGCCAAATGGGCCACAGTTGCTTGGGGTAACGGACCTTTTCGAACGTTGCTTAATTTTTCCGTGTGTTTTCCATCCGTTCTAGACGTTAACCGCCTCGGGGTTGTCTTGTTTTTGTTTTCTCTCCTTTAGCGTTCGGTTTACACATATTTGGCGGGTTTGGTGTCACAGGCGGAGCTCATCGTTTATGGGCACACAGATCTTACAAAGCCAAGTGGCCTGCCCGTCTTTTTATGGCTATGTGCAACACCATTGCAGTTCAGGTAAATCGAGTTTCCCATTAACTTATCGACATACGATTGCAGAATTTTTTTTTTATAGCCAGTATCTTTTTTTGTATAGTGCGAGACCTTGAAACCACAAAGGGAAATTTGACTAATCCTGTTTCTCGTATTGCTCTTCTTTTTCATGTATTCGCTTACGCAGAACGATATCTTTGAATGGAGCCGTGACCATCGCGTTCACCACAAGTTCAGCGAGACACATGCGGATCCCCATAATGCCAAGCGTGGTTTCTTCTTCTCACACATCGGCTGGCTGCTGTGCAAGAAACACCCTGAAGTCTTCCGTAAGGGGGCGGGAGTGGATATGAGTGATCTGCTACAAGACCCCATTGTCTACTATCAGCGTAAATTCTACATTCCTTTGGTGATCATATTCGGATTTCTCTTGCCCACCACAATCCCCTATTATTGCTGGGGCGAAACGATGAAGAATGCTTTCTTTGTGGCGGCAATTCTCCGTTACTGCGTCACACTGAACGTCACCTGGTTAGTCAACAGCGCGGCTCACATCTGGGGCACCCAGCCTTATGACAAGTAGGTGTTTATATTACATCATTCAAACCAGAGGGAATTAAATGTTCTATGGAATGCTTCTTTTGATTAGGCATATCAACCCCGCTGAGAACAAAACGGTGGCCTTCTTGACATCTGGCGAAGGCTGGCACAATTACCATCATACTTTCCCTTGGGACTACAAAGCAGCCGAGTTGGGGAACTACAGCATGAACATGACAACTGGCTTTCTGGATTTGCTGGCGAGTTCCGGTCAAGTTTACGATCGCAAGACTGTACCCAAGAGCATGATCATGAAGAGAACGCTGCGTACCGGCGACGGCACTCACCCTCTCCACCACCATCACGAGGAAGTTCCACATCCAGATGATATTACTTGTGTTGCGGAAGAGGAGGAAGAAAGGAAGTACTGCGATATTATATGCAAAGAGTACTAAAAGAAAATGTTGCAAAAGCCGAATCTTTGCTTCCTTGATTCCTTATTTACCTGCTCAACTCTTGCGAGACCGTGAATATTTGACGCAAACAAAAATTCCTTGTAGTGAACGTCGGATGGAAAGATTTGTATAGCAGGTTTTTTTGTAAGTTGCTGGCTTGCATAGGTAGACGAAGCATTAGCAAAAAATTCCTGTGACAATGGGATGGGCGACTTTTGTTTGACAAAGCCTTGTTTTAGTGTTATCTGGGGAATTTTTCGGTCGCATTCTTTACCATTCAAATTCATGTTGTGTTGTTTGTGTAACCCATTCATTTATATAAAACGAGCTATTTACTGTGCAATTCCATGAGGAACGATGCTGAAAGAGCTGGGGTGATAAGTTTTCGGCATGGGTTGTAAAAAAAAAATGCCATGAGTTTCTGTAACAGTAAAGAAAAGCTAGAAGCGGCTCGTCAACTACAATACAGAAAAAAAAACAAGCTCTATTTTAATTCGCCTCGGCTCTGTTTCGTGTGTTAATGTTAACTCGAGGTTGAATCCAGGTAGAAGGGTTGTAAGCTTTCTAAAATGTTCTTGACGTGACTAAACAGGTTTCTTTCGCGCCCTCCCCTTCCCAGAAAAAAAATAGCGCGGAAAACAAGAATGTTCGTAATTCGCCTTCCAGGAATTGGTAAGGCTCGCAGTTTAAAAATTGTGTCGCTCAGCGGTATGGATGAACACCAGGAAGTAACTCATCCCTTCCAAATCCGACTTTGTTCTCTGAATTTCACAAACTAAGGTGGAAAACAAAACCGAAAACAGTCATTTTAGGGGTTCTGGGGAAAACCAACACTCGCGTACTACTGCGGCTGAGTAAGCATACAAGTATGCAGATATCACGTTCCCCACCAGGCAGTACCAAAGTTGCTCTCTTCCATCTTGTGCTGGACGACGAGTTTCGTCGGTGCCAAGTATGGCAAAGCCAGGTCAGGCTAAGGTTCTAACCTTGGTAAACACGACCTTTTCCAGGAACTAGATTACCCCTTTTCCACCGAAAACGTACCCTTGCAAGCAGCTATATATTGTAAAGCTAACCCAGTAGAAAGGGAGCGGAAACTCGTACAGCTAGCACAGTTCCCCAATAAACGGCTGCAACGTATATTCTATTGCGAGCTTTGCCTATTTTGGTTGCAAAAGTGAGCCTCAGCAACTAGTTTGGGATCATGTACGTCACCCCTGTTTGAATCTGTTTCGGGGCTCCAATTAATGAAGATTCAGAAAAGCAAATGCAGGTTATATGACTCGAGTAGGTGAGTATGGTTGATCTTGCGTCATATGTGTCAGTAGAAGATGTTATTAGTTCTGTGAACCAATCGTTTCATGACTCTTGCTCGTGAAAAGGGAGAAGATAGGTCGTCATGGGAGGATTCTCGGAAGGACTCACAAGGCTGTATACATAAGGTCAGTTTAGGAAGGGTCAGCTTCTTCGCCGAATTGTATTATGGGATTCCAGCCTTAGCATTGCTAATTGTGCTGACCTTTTCGCAGACTACACGCCTATAAGTAGGCTTGTTTGGCCTGTGTTAAACTCATTCTCGTCTCAACTGTCTGCAATCGTAGACTGGTTTAGTCGAAGACGGTACGTTATTTTGTTGACGCTGATTGTTAGAACATGGTGTTAAACTATCCGGATAGCATTTCTGTGCGAGGAGCTGACGGATAGCCCTACTACTTGTTAGGACAACGTCGCATCATGTTGCACTAACCGGTAGTGGGTTTATTTGTTGGTGGGAACTCCACAGAGCTAGGTGTTTTTTATTTTGTTGTTTCTTGTCTCATTGTGCTGACTAAGTACGTTGCTTTCCCTTGGTCAGCCATGTGCCATGCGAATGTTCCGACATTGCACTGGCATGCCCGGGGGTAAGCACTGCACGGGAATAGAAGCACTACACGTGAGGTAGAAATAGATAAATCGTTTTGAAAAAATTGTATTCGATGTTCAAGGAGCAAAGCGTACGCTCGTTCCCTGTGCCAGCGATTGCGTTGTCGAGTACGTTCATTGCACTGGCTAGCCCAGGGGATATGTGGACGATATCTCGAAGTAAACTTCCACAAAGATTTTGTTGAACATTTTCAGGATTTAGACTCGGGACCAAATTCACCTTTTCCAACCTAGCCTGGTATAAAAGGCAACCGGCGTCGTCTTTTGCCAGTTACTGTGTCGTTGCAGATGTGGCGTGTGTGGTTTTTTATGTACAGTACAGCATGCACTGTTTTTAACGTACTTGCAACGAGCTGTGTTTGCTTCGAATCTACGGGGCAATGCTGACATTGTTTCATTGCACTGTATGGTTCGAGGCGAGTGGGCTCTGGTCATACTTCATTTAACAAAATTAAGGTGTTTTGAATGTGATGTACTTTGGAAATACAAAATGTATCGCAATTCCAGTTCTTCTTTCAAACTTCGCTCAAAGTTCGTTATTCCAGTATAAGCACTAGGTGGCGCATGGTGTTGGTTGCTAGGCTGACGCATAGCAAACTCATAGCTGTCCTGACGTCATTCATTAACAATGTCGGCTAGTGTTGGTGGCCAGCATTTGTCAGCTCTTTTCGTTTGCTTGTAAGGATTTTGTTCCTGTAGTGTCAATTGTGAGAACTTTCAGTTTCTTTCTACGCCTGTCTTGGTCAATGTTTCTAATTTGTGCTCAAGTTTTGCGACTTCCAAAATCATTTTGACAGGTGTATATCCATTGCACCTTTTCAGCTGATTCACCTGTCACTATTGTCAGGAGAAGCAAAGAACACGGTGTAAGTTTGCTGTATATATTCCTATCCTTCATATTATTGCCGTTCATAATAACATGAATTATTAGTTTTAGGTCAGTAGTATGAAAAAACAAAATGGTCTCCATTCGATATAATTTTACGGAAGTGATCTTTATTTCCTGATTCAATTTAATAAGTAATCCAATGGAAACATTAATGCAGTTTTTAGAAGATGATTTCGTGTACATGCAAACGCTGGTGGGCGGGCCCTTGGTCATAGTAAAGAGTAATACTGCAGAGAATTCAAGCAAGGAGAGATCAATAGCCCTCAACTTAGCGACCTCCTTTGCTTTGTAGCCCCCATGACCATCTTTTACCTTTTTTCACTATAAAAAGCCTTGTCAACGAGGGCGTAAAACAAGATCGTAGTAGGCATATTAAGTATCAAACTACGTATTATAATTTATTTATTTTTTCACCCCTATCCCTTCATGTTAGAAAAAATTTCTGGATGTCTGGTTTTTCTCTGCCTAGTTTTCTGGATACAAACACATGAGAGGTGGGTTGCCAAGAGGCAGGAAGGAATTTAGGAAGTTTCCTTCAATGTAAAACGCCCCGGAAGATAGTCTTGAATGAAAAGAAAGTAGGTTTCTTTGACATACGACTGCGTCATTTACCGTATTAGAAAAAAAGTACTATCTTACCCCGTCACAACTCTTTTTTCCTTAGCAGACCTTGATGGCGGTGGCTAAATCCTTTTTTTATTCCCTATTTTTTCCTCAGTCACTTGGTCCTTCGTTCTGGCTCTCCCGGCATCTCTCATACTTGTGC
This sequence comes from Lepidurus apus apus, assembly GCA_022832285.1. Taxonomy (NCBI): domain Eukaryota; kingdom Metazoa; phylum Arthropoda; class Branchiopoda; order Notostraca; family Triopsidae; genus Lepidurus; species Lepidurus apus. The sequence continues at coordinate 61,717 of JAGJRO010001033.1, read as the reverse complement.
TCACCTAATCAGGACTTACGATCCTTCATTAGTAGGAACCGCTTGCGTGGGTTTGCTCTCCTCACTTCGTCTTTTCCTTGTATGGACGAATTTGCGCATCGTAACACACTTTTCCCGAATTACGAAACTCATTAGCACAATTTAGCAGTTGTGGAAGCACAGCAAGTTTTTTTTCTCCTTTTCTGCTTCGCCTTATCGAATAAGCCTACCTTGACGTCGCTTTTCCTTTTTTCCAAATTTATCAAGGGCGCTTGATTAGTGGGCTTTCCTCACGAGTTCTCATTCCTTCGATGCATAGGTACTCCTGACGATATAAAAATGTATATAAAAATGCCTCCAATTTTTCCCTGTCTCGCAACGATGATTCCAAGAAAACCCGATACCTTGAGCACGCGTAACGTTACACCGTGTGTGCCCATTGGTTGTCTTGCGCCTCTTAACTTGCTCAGAATCGAGGAATCAAGGGGAAGGAGTGAAGGAACCGAGTTTTGGGGGGATTTTTCGTTGGGTTTGGAGTGTTGGGTGCATTTTCAGAGCCCAAGAAGCACACGACACCCGGGTTCCTGACGTCAGCTAATCGATAGCAAGAAAGGCGAGGAAGGCAACTGCTTCTGCTTTCCGAGTCCAGGCATACAGTTTTCCCTCGCCTCTGACTGGACTCGGGAGCAGCAGTAGCGCAGCCGACCAAAATCAGGAGTATAGTTGGGAAACCTACCCCAATCTCGCCGGCTTTGCCTTTCGGTTGGAAAAAGACTAGTGCCACACCGTGTGGTGCTTTAGCTTAGAGTGGCCCAGTGTGCACGGAAAAAAGGGAGCTCTGACATTTTTGGTGCACACTTCTTTACTAAATAACCGTAGTTTCCTCATTTGCTCGGCCCGGAACTTGAGCCTAATGTTGTCAGACTTGCGGCCGTGATGTAGCCTTACAAAGGGGAAGAAAAAAAAAGGCCAAGTAGGTTAGTTAGAGCGCTGTGTGAGCCAAACAAAATTACCTTCCCCCGTCAACCTCACTTTTTCTCAATTTTTTCTAATATTTTTTTAACCCAGAATGTGGACACAGTGTACAAATCCTTCACACACCTTTCCTTTTCACTTCTTGCCTGGCCCAGGCTCGTATAAATTAGTGTGGAGTGATGAAAAAAGATTCCAAGACTGTTTTGCTTAGGGGGGTGGCGTGAGTGGGTGGAGAAAAGGGCGGGACGAGGGAAAGAGTGAGGGGGTGGTTGGTATATTTAAGAAAAGAGGTAGTAGGAACATTTTCTACGTTTCAACATGCCGAAGTACTTTTTTCTCTAGGGAAAACGAGGGGCGGGTTTTAGCACACGCGGAGGCGTGGTGAAAGCTTATGGGGCATTTTTGGAGCTGAAAAGGCGAGTGACTTGGAATTTCGTTTCCGTTACCTTTGGCCGTGCCTAGCTGCCTACAGCAGGCTTTGTCCCCACCCCTTTCCTGTACGGTATGTCATAGAAAGAGTTTTTGTTGTCACTGCCGAGACCCGCGTTCGTTTTTACGTTCGACTTAAACTTAGACTAGCTAAACTTCCTTGACTTATGATCATAAGCGTTCGTTTTAGTCTAAACTTCGAAAGTTTTCGAAAGTATTGAGTCCAAAACGAACGGTTATAAGCAAAAGTTTCCAATTGCTCCACCCATGGGGCGGTGCTTGTCGAAGATAAACAATAGACGAATTGTTCGTTTTTCGAGTATGGATTTCAATAGCAAATTATTGTTTTGTTCCGTGGGGCAATTAATTTCCTCCATTCTTGAATCAGTTTTTAGTATTATATGGACAACTGAAGATGTGGCTGAGGAAGATGTTGACGAGATAATTGTCTCCCATTGGTTTTTTGCAACTTATGCTCGAGCTTCTTGTCCCAAAATTCAATACTTCGAGGAAAAAATCGTCGATTGCCAATTAAAATAATTTAAAAAACAATTAAAATGTATTAAAAGTAGTGTATTCTTAAAAAGCACGCAATCTCTCGGCCTGCGCGTAATAAACAAATGAAATAAATAAACAAGGGGGCGGGGTTAAGTTTAAGTATGGGCAAATTAATACTCGTTACGGACTTGCCTTACTTAAGACCAAAACTAAAAGTAAACTTTCAAAGTCTAAGTCGACTAGCTAAATAAAACGCTTATAAATCCGAAGCTTACCCATCTCGAACCCATCTCATAAGCGCAAGTCTTGGGTAGACTTTTAAGTCGACTTAAACTTTCGTAAAAAGGAACGCGGCTAAGGTTTGCATCGTTTGCAAAACACATGTGGCGAGGTAGTAACCACCGGGCAAGGCCATGGAGGGAAACAGAAATAAGAAGTGTTCGAATAACGAAACAAGAACATCACTTCTTAGTTTAGCTATGTTGGAAACGTGCCCATTGAGCATTGGCCGACTTGCCGAGTGCTTTTCTTAAAACCCGCCAAAATGGCAGTCCAAGTTTTTATTTTTATCTGTGTTTTCTATTTTTTACCTTTTATGTACCTTCGCTACGCTATTTGTTGAGCATTAAAAAAAAGGGTTAACTAAAAAGAATATACTGTACCATGCAGCTATTTATTTCGGGACGGATTCCAGGCATGTGGCAGATTCCAAGGCGGAGATAAATTGTTTGGGGAATTGAGGAAGGGTTAGAAAACCCTAGAAACAAGTCAATATGATGTGGATCGAATAGATTAGATGCACTAAGCTATGGTTCTGATTAGTTTATAGAAGCTATATTGTTTAAGGGGTTTAGAGCGCTTTAACAGCGCACCTTTCGACACTGTTTTCTCAACGGGCTTGTTATACTGCGTTGAGCGGATTTTATCTACTTTGGGAAAAAGATTTTTCTAACGTTTTTCGTCAACAGTAGTGGTGCCGATATACACAGTATGGATTTTTAATTTTCTCTCTTTTTTCTTTCCCAGGTAAGCAAACACAGGAGCTGTCATTTTCCCACACCCACTTCTTCAGTGAATCACTGAAGCTTTTGGCGCCAAGTTTCCTGTTTGACGCTTTCGACAAGAGAACTGTCTTACGACTCTCGCTTTCTTTTAACCTCTAAACAAAGTTGAGGGAAAGAAAACGAAGATACACCGACAAAGAAGTAGCAGAAGCTTATTTACGCGTCCAGAATTTGGAAAGTCGACGCAAGCACGACTGTTTGCACCAGCAACAGCTTTTTGTCGCAGCACCAGTCTTCCGTTTTTTCTCCACCCCCATTACTCTAAATCTATCGGGCCCCGGAACGTTCGGTTGGCCCATTGTTGTGCTTTGTGCCAGTCGTTTAGAAGAGCCAGGGAACGGGTCAAAAACAGGGCGTGGCTATGGCCTCTGCCCGCTTTACATCCCTCAGTTCGCACTTTTATACTGTGGAGGTGGGCGACACCAAATTTACCATCCTAAAGAGATATCAGAACTTAAAACCCATCGGTTCGGGGGCTCAAGGCATCGTCTGGTAAGCCATTTTCTGTCAGTCTTGTTTGTTAAATCTCGTATAGAGTTCGGAAAATGTGGCGGTTGATACGTTTTATATGTGACGGTATGGGATGGTCAGTGATTTTTCTGTTTTTTCCCCTTTTTGTGTGCTTTTTCGCAGTGCGGCATGCGATGCCATCACGGATCAAAATGTAGCTATAAAAAAGCTCAGCCGTCCCTTTCAGAATGTAACTCACGCGAAGCGAGCTTACAGGGAATTCAAACTTATGAAGTTGGTCAATCATAAAAATGTAAGTTGAACGCGACAAAAATGAATGATAACGAAAAGTCTTTTGAGAATAGTCCCAAAAATGCTTGACCGATTGGATGTCAACGTCATTGATGGCGTTTGTTTTTAGATCATCGGTTTATTGAACGCCTTCACTCCCCAAAAGTCTTTGTCGGAATTCAGCGACGTTTACTTGGTCATGGAACTGATGGACGCCAATTTGTGTCAAGTTATACAGATGGATCTGGACCATGAGCGCATGTCCTATCTGCTCTATCAAATGTTGTGCGGTATCAAGCACTTGCACTTGGCAGGAATAATACATAGGGTAAGTCGCCGAATTTAACTTTCAAAAGCCCAAAGAAAAGGTCGTATTGATGTGCACGGGTTCTTCGGGAAACCTAAGAGCTTAGGTTAATATATACATCATTTTTGTAACTCGTGTTTATTGGGTTGATTTCGTTTCAGGATTTGAAACCAAGTAATATCGTGGTGAAATCCGATTGCACTTTGAAGATTTTGGACTTTGGCTTGGCCCGCACTGCCGGGACCACGTTCATGATGACTCCATACGTAGTCACTCGATATTATCGCGCCCCAGAAGTCATTTTAGGCATGGGTTACAAGGAAAACGTGGACATTTGGTCCGTGGGTTGTATCATGGGAGAAATGATTCGAGGCTACGTGCTCTTCCCTGGTACAGATCATATTGATCAGTGGAACAAAATCATTGAACAGCTGGGAACACCTTCGCTGGAATTCATGAAACGATTGCAGCCCACCGTGAGAAATTATGTGGAGAATAGGCCCAAATATCCCGGCTACGCCTTTGAAAAGCTCTTTCCGGACGGACTATTCCCAGCTGAATCGTCGGAGCATAATAAATTGAAAGGTATGGATGTCATCGCATTGGAACTGGAACTGGAAACCTTCGATTAAGACCAGTGCCAAACTTTGGCGAGCGATATTCCCATCATTGATTTTTTATGCTCATGTCTTTTTATGTTTTTCTTTCCATGGGGGGTCATTGCAGCCAGCCAAGCCCGGGATTTGTTGTCCAAAATGCTAGTAATAGACCCCGAACGAAGAATTTCAGTGGATGATGCACTCATGCATCCCTACATCAATGTGTGGTATGAAGATAGTGAGGTCAATGCAGTAAGTTGTGTTTCCATTCGATTTATTAATGTTTGTTTTTGTTTTTATCTCTTTCATTCTAAACATGAGTAAAATTCGAATATGCATTGGAGTGGAAGGCAGTTAGTGCCAAAAGATGAGAAAAAAGTCGTTTCAATAGTTTGTATTTCAAAGCTTTTACTTCCACTCATTTTCGCTTTCCGAGTCCCAAGGTGGCGTATAGCCCTTCATCTTTTCCCATTGGTTTCCATGTCAGGAACACAAGAAGAGGGCTTACGGATGATTGCCAAAGGGATTAATTGAAGGCTGAGGAACCGTTATGCGAGCGTGCATACAGAACTTAAGAAAGATCCTTTCCCTTGCTAAGCTCGGCAGATCTCATAAGAGTTTTTTTTACGACTTTTCATTCTTTTATGGCGTTTGTAGTAGTCGGAATAAGGAAACGTGGCCCGGTTGCCCCCTCCTCCCCCCGCCTTTGCAACTTCCTTGCACCATTACTGAGACCCCATGCAGAAGCTCGCTAAACTATTTTTGCAGGCTTCCCCAGCCTTGCCTTAATTGAATTGTGAAACGCGTGCCTTTGTTGATGCATAATTGAATTTCTCATGTTTGGCTTAAGAGTTTTAAAACTGCGTGAATACTTAAACCGACCTTTCCTTTATGCTTGGGTACAATCATGTATTCTTTTCTCTCTTGCCCCTCCTACGTAGCCTGCACCAGCCTCGTACGATCACTCGGTGGACGAAAAGGAGCATACCGTGGAACAATGGAAGGACTTGATTTACAAAGAAGTCGTCGAATACGAACTTTTGCATAACGGAAGCATACAAGCCAATGCTGCAGTAACCGAGGGAGACACGTCAGAGCCTTCCGAACGGGACAGAGATCGCAATGGAAGGCGGTAGATCGCCCCTCACGAAAAATGGGAGACATGAGACTTGAACCACTTTTTTTTTGTCGTTTCGCGTGTGGGAGTTGTTAACAACCTCGTAGTACACTGTACCATGGACTCTCGACCCTCCCTCTCCCGTTCCGAAAGATATGTTTTGTTCTTGGAAGCGTCATGAAAAGGAAAATGATTGAAGGAAAACAGCTACTTGCCATTACCAGGTGTGCTATGCAAAAACGAGAGGGTCGTGACGGTGACAGTGATGGAGAACATTTTTATTGGAAGAGCTATCGAGCTTGGAGGAAATTTAAAGAAAAAAGGGAAGACGGGAGTGAAAGGAGATTGAGTCAGGGTGGGGGGTGACAACACGCAAACTCCCAACCCCTATTTTTTATCACACCCTGTGCAATAATGCATCGTCCTTTTGATTGTAAAGAATTTGGAATGGGACTTGAAAGCCGGTCAACAAAAAAATAGGAAGTCAGAAAAAGAATTGGCGGCGTTTTGGGGTTCGTGTGGAAATTAAGTTTTGTTTTGAAGTAAATTGCATTTTGCCATTGTGCGAGTTTGTTGCGGGTGGGGAAAGAGAGAGAGAGAGAGAGAGAGAGAAAATAGGGAGGTATGATGAATACGCACTGTGACAATAGCCATTAACTTATTTTGTAACAAATAGTGACAAATCTGATCTTTATTTTTATGTTGACGGGCTTTTTCGTGATTTTTTTTTCGTTTGTCAGAACTTGGTTTTTAATGCGTAGTTTTTTTGAGCGACTGAGAAGGAGGAAAAGTATTGTATACCGATTGCCAAAACATTCCAGGCTCTGGGTTGAATGTTTGCCAGGTCTGAAGTCAGGTCATTAGTATCTTTTGGTGATTCAATATCAATCGTAACATGTTCCCGAAATTGCTAATTGAGTTGTGAGTCCAGAAAGCGGAGATAATTTGGGAGTGCGAAGAAGCGGAAACGAAAATCATCGATGAATGTGCTGCTACTGCTGCTAAAATAGTGAAGTCGCAATTTGTTTCTTGTTATCGTCGTGTACTTCCTTTTTATGGCACTCGATCATGTACAAAATGAACACATGCCATACAAAAAAACAAAATCCCGTGGCACAATATATTTCAAAAGCTGATAATTTCTTGGAGACAAATAAATCAAGGGAGGACGGATTTCGCGAGTTTTTGCGCAGCTCGACAACCAGGTTCGAATTTCCCAGAATCGAAGGGAGGGGGTAACGTCATTTTTAGAACTACTCCTCCTTTTCTACGTCACCCGTTCATTAATAGGAATTAATTTTTATGAGGTTCCAGGCCAATAAAAGATATATCTGATTTACATATTCCCAAGAATAATCCTCTTGGCATACTCGAGTGAGTGCCAGCTATAAATAAGCTGTCTGCGTTTTGCGTGGGGGAAAAGGTCAGCAAGTAAGCAAACAGGGAAATGTCACTACGTCAACAAAACGATTGCAGGCAAGTTTTTGTTCATGTTTTTATTTCGTATCTGTTAGCTTACGTAGCTGGTTAACTAAGATTTAATTGGTAGCTTTATTTACAGGGTAACGTGTGCTCTGCATTTTGACAGAAATCCACTTAAAGTTGTGAAAGCTTCCAAACAATATTTGTATGATGAACATGGCCAGGAATACTTGGATTGTGTCAACAGCACTGCTCATGGTAATTTAGAAGCTGTAAATTTATAAACAGCATATAACCAGTCTTTCTGTACTGTAAAATTCATAAAGTGGCCAAGATTAACAAGCTGTTTTGTAGTTGGACATTGTCATCCTCAAGTTATTGCTGCCGGACAGAGCCAAATGGCTAAGCTGACGTCCTGTCAAGGCTTCTTGAATGATGTGGTCGCGAAGTACATTAAAGCCCTCGTGGAAACGTTACCTGATCGGCTATCCGTCTGCTACCTTCTTAATTCGGGGTATATCTTTTCACAATGTTCTCGTACAATTTAACAAATTCGTCTATTTATATGTTGGCTAATGCAACAGATCTGAAGCTAATGATTTGGCATTGAGACTTGCCAGGCAGTACACGAAACGGGAAGACGTCGTAATTTTTGACGAGTAAACATAAATAACATGCCTTTCTGTCATAATTATGGCTTGCTCTTTTGTTCCAGTTCCTATCATGGAAACTTAACGACTTTAGTTGACATAAGTCCGCGTTTATTCAAGAAAATGCCACATGGAAAGAAGGATTTCGTGCACGTTTTACCTTTGCCCAGCAATAGAAACGAAAAGTTTGACACTTGCGACCCCGAATCTGGTAAATGTCTCATATTAGGTCCATATAAAATACATATAATTCTTGTTATAGTCGAAAACATGATTGGCGAAGCGCGCCAAATCTTGGACAGGGCCGAGAAAGGCGGTCGTCAAGTTGCTTGTTTATTCGCAGAAATATTGCTCGTAAACTGCGGCGTTATTCTGCCTTCAAAGATTTTTTATCAGAAGCTTTACTCGTGCGTCTTTCACGTTTTGTTGACTAGCAGAAATTAATTTCTGGATCTTGGATTTTGGTTTTCTCAAGGTTGATACGAGAGAAAGGCGGAATCTGTGTTGCCGATGAAGTACAAACTGGTCTTGGGAGAACTGGCGATCATTTCTGGGCTTTCCAAGTTCGTAAAGCGTCGAAACATTTTATTGCATTTTTTTACGTATTTGTTAAAAATATTGCAGGCCTATGACATCATTCCTGATATTGTAACAATAGGAAAGCCGCTGGGAAACGGTTTCCCGTTAGCTGCTGTAATTACAACTAGAGAGATAGCGGATTCCTTAGGAGAATTTCTGACAACGGTAGATTCACAATGTGTTACTTTAATTAGATAAACTGTAGTGGAATTGTTAGTTTGGGGGCAATCCTGTGGCGTGCACGATGGGTTTGGCTGTATTGGATGTAATTCGAAACGAAAAGCTGATGTCTGCAGCCAAGATGGTTGGCCGCATAATAATAGAAGGCTTCAGAGACATACGGAATCGACATTCGTGCATTGGAACCATACGAGGCATGGGTTTATGTATTGGAGTGGATCTTGTAATCGACCGTAGTTCAATGAAGCTTGCAAACAACTTGGCGGATACTCTCATATACAGGTTGCATTTCGTATTCCCTTTGATCCCAGAAATGCTTACAAATGACATCTGTATCTAGTATGAAAGAAGAGAAAGTGATAGTGAGCGTTGCTGGATCAAGTCGAAACACGATACTAGTTACACCTCCCCTGTGTTTTACTGTTGAAAATGCTCGACGGCTGCTACGAGTGTTCGAAGACGTTTTGAGAAAAATCGAAAATGGAATCGCACCTGACCGACCTTCAATTACTGGGTTCGAATAATTTACTTTTTCTTTTGAAAATGGGCTTGGCAGTTTAGAAGGTTATTTTATCTTAGGATCGCTAATATCCCATCGGATTTTATGACCTGGAATGACCCGTCGGGCGATCGCAATGGGGATCAACATGACAGTGATATGGATGACGGGTCCCGAGGGCCCATCAAGAGACAGAAATTGTACGAAGACATGGATTAATCCCGAACAAGGTCACCCTGCAACGAACACCTTGCAAAAATGAAAGAATTTATCGCTCGCTTACGAATTTATTGCTCTTGAACGCATATTTGCAATTGAAAGGCACCACTAAAGAACCTCTTTTTTCAAGTTTTATTCGTTTGCATGTGAAACGATGTGATCAACATTGCTTGCCCTATTAGTTTTGGGTTCTGGGTTATTATGTAACCATTTTAACTATAGCATATATGTATATATAGAAAAATATAATGTATATGTTCTTAACTGTTTTATTATTTACTTAATCAATTTATAATAGACAAATAACAAAATTACGTACGGCAATCTTCTTATCTGACCTGTTTTATGAATTCCTAGTCCCTATGCTAATCTTACAAAGAAAACTATATCAATAATTAACGACAAATTCCAATGGGGAATTCGTGTGCCAGACCGGATAACTCCCTTTTCATTTATACCAACTCTACGAGGCTACTAAAAGCTTTTAATTGAATGAGCTTGTAATTAGTTATCCCATGGGTCTAGTCCCAAGAACGAGGTTCAGGCTTATCTTGAAGCAAACAAACAGTATATGCACTACAGTACTTTTCGCCTTCTTAGATATTACTTGGAAAAGCAAATTTTAAACGGACCGCTCCCTTCGGTCATTTCCTGGCCTTGGCGCTGCTTAGCCTTTCATTTCGATTCGGATTGCTCAATCGATAAACAGTACTTGCAGCTGCATGGTTTGACCGCGCCACGCGGCTACTTTATCGTTGATTTTACTGGTAAGTTAGTCAATTCTAACGCTCAATTTATCAACTTTTACTGGCCCATTATACGAACTTTGATGTATTGTCTCTAAGAATGGGAGAAACTAGGCTCAAACTCACTTTTTTGGTGGTGTTTTGTGGCGGCGTTGTACTCGCGCGTTTCTCTTGTCATGGTTTGTTGGCTTCTCTAGGGAGTTGGGAATAGATTTGTAAGGGGACTTACCCTCGTTTTTTAAACTTAAAGTCAATAAGATTCATTACATAATTTATTTAAAAGGCTTTTCCTTTTGTGTGCATGTGCATATAACAATACAACTTGCTTTTTGTATGGTTTCCTTTGTTATATTTGAGCATCTCGTCTGTTCTGTACTGTTTGCGTTTGGTAACCTGAGAAAGGTGGGTGATAATATCTGTGTTCTTTTTTTGCAGTATCACTCTGGCAATCGCGTAATTTACGTCTCTTCGTTTACTCCTTGTACCATTGCTTTCATTCGCTGCACTTCTTGAATATACTGTGAAATGGTTATGGAGGCAAACTTGAGCCCAAGCCCGCAGTGCGTGGGAAGGGAATTTGTTCGTCAGTACTACACGCTGCTGAACAAGTCGCCCCTTCATCTCCATAGGTAAGATTCATTCTTTCCTGCCCAGATTCTAGCAGTTCTACAGCTTTCCTTTCCTCCCGCAGATTTTACAGTAACGACTCCTCCTTTGTTCACGGCGGATTGACACCCAAGGACCGAGAAGCGGTGGCTGTCTATGGCCAACAGGAAATTCATCAGAAAATCGTAGACTTGGATTTCCGCGAGTGCAAAGCCAAGATCTTGTTGGTAGATTCGCATCGTACTTTGCAGGACGGCGTGGTGATTCAGGTTACTGGCGAGCTTTCAAACAATGGCCAACCCATGCGTCGCTTCATGCAAACTTTCGTCTTGGCTCCCCAATCTGCCAAGAAGTATTACGTGCGCAATGACATCTTCCGTTACCAAGTATACTTTGCCTTTCAATTTCTTGTTCATTTCCGTCATTAACGATATTTTTTTCCCTTTTTTTCATTGTTTCATTAACAATATTTTTTGCTTTGTTTGCAGGACGAGATCTTTTCGGATGACGAAGGAGAAGCCGAAGGCATGCACTCGGATGTCGACGAAGGTCATCATCAACAAGCGGTAAATAAATCGCGTAGCTCACTATGAAGTAACTTTAAACGACACTTGTTTCCATAATAGGATATTCATCAATACGAAGCGGCCCCAATGAACCCTCCTCCTGGCTTGAACGGCTCTGCTCTTCCCGAAGAAATGGAGATCCACGAGGCCCCTGTCCAACCCCCAACCCAACCCACTTTTCCCGCACCGGTTCCTGTTCTCTCACCCACTTCTCCTCCCACCATAAGCCCTGTACCAGCCACCGTTCAAATCCCGACCGTAGTTGCTATCCCAACCCCTGTCGCATCCCCGGCCTTGTCAGCCCAAAGTCCTGTAAGCGTAAGCCAACCTGAACAACCCGCTACCGTTGAAGAGCCTGTGAAAATCGAACCCGTTTTATCCCCCAAGAATCAGTGGGAAGAATCGCCAATCGAATCTGGAAACGGTAAGATTATCAAGACTTAATGATTTTTTAAAATTTATGTATTATAATGTTTCGTTTGTTTTTCGGATTTTAAGCCTCTCAAGAACCCAAAACGTTCGCCAATCTGTTCAAAAGTGCTGGCCAATACCCTCCACCGCGACCCGCCAACTACCAAGCACCAACTCCACCCATTTCACAACCAGGTCAATACCCCAGCGATCATGACTACAGTGCTGCACAAGGAATTACAACTGGAGGTAGCCAGCGTGGTGGTCAACGAGGCGGACGAGGTGGAATGATGATTCGTGGTGGTGGTATGGGTAACTACCGCGATCGCGCCGAGAAGACTGACCGCATGGATCGTGGCGAACGCGCTCACAGTCGCGACTCGGCTGATGATGGTAACGGCAACGAATGGAGGCAAGCCAACGGAGACCGCGATCGTGATCGACCAGATAACCGTGGTGGGGACAATCGACGTTTCAACAACCTGGAAGATGAACAACAACTATTTGTGGGCAATATTCCCTTGAATGCTACTGAATCCGAGATCAAGGTAAATGAGTTTTTGACTTGGTTTTATTCAATTTGTAATTAAATTTTTTATTCAATTTTTTTAGGAGGAATTTGAGAAATTTGGCAAGGTTTTGGAAATGCGCATTTTGAGCAAGAGCAACCGCGTGGGACCTGGAAACCGCCCTGCACCAAACTTTGGCTTCATTGTTTTTGAAGATGCTGCTGTTGCCCAATCTGTCTTGGAGAAAAAGGTAAGATTTTAATTTGTGTTTTGGTTAAACTGAATTTGTCTTTTTGTTGGATTTGCAGCAAATTTTCTTGCATGGCGATCACCGTTTGAACGTTGAGAAGAAGCAACATCCTCGCAGCGCCCGCACTGGAGGCGGCGGTCCTGGTAACATGGGAGGCGGAGCGCCAATGGGAGATCGCATGCCGCCTGGTCCCAGGAATGAAATGCGCGGAGGAATGGGTCGTGGTGGGTCCATGGGTCCCGGCAGAGGAGGCCGTGGTGGCATGCCGTTTAACAGAGACGGCCGTGGTGGGCCAGCTATGCCCAGGGGGGGTGGTGCTGGTGCTGGCGCCAATCAGTACGGCCGTAGGCAGTAGCGACGCTAATTTGAAACGTGGTAGGAACTCTTTTCTAACTACAATTTAATTGGTCCTTGGGTGTGAATCTTTTTTTTCTGACAGCGAGGAATTCCAGTGCAGCGTATGAAAGCAATGCGTACCGATTCTTTTTCCCCGTTAGGTTTATTTTTTTTTTCATTTGAATGATTGGTCTACTTAGCCATGATTTTCTAGGTTGTAAATAGCAGACGTGCTTCATGGCAAAAATCTGTCTTCTTTGCTCCCCTCAAAATTAATGCGCACGGGACGGAAACATTCAGTATTCCTGAAGGCGAGTGAGATGTCGTCGTTTTCTTTCCCGTTTCTCCGCCCCCTCCCTGCTCCCTCATGTCTTCTTTTCCCCGTGTGAAGTGTTTTGTACGGTTCTTTGAAATCTTTTGGATTACGTGGTACAACTCCGAACTCCCACATCCCACCTTCTACAAATTGCCCTGGTCTGACTTGGACATCTCTTGATTTTTTTTCTTTGGTAATTCTAGTCGACAGGCAATTTATTTCAACGTAATGAAGACATTTTTTTGCAATCATTCAAAGAAAAAAGAAAAAATCATAGGTTTTTCCGTAACCCTGCCAAATTTTGGGTGATGCTGCTGTCTTGGGTGTTGGGTCGAAGGTAGGCGGCAATGCATGACCAGTTCACCATGTAATATCGAAATCTTGGTCCTATAAAAGCAGACCTCGGGATAACTCGTGCCTCTCAGTTTTTTCTTTCCCCCTTTCTTTTTCCTCATTGTCAATTGGATCTTTTGTGCTCTGGTTTATTTCTTGTTTGTATTCCCCGCGCTCCCCTGGTATAGTTTACCCCGTGTGGCAAGTACATTTGGATCCTTTTTTGTCAGTAACTGAGATTTCGTTTTTTTTTAACATTCATGAGATCCGGTCTTCAAAAAAGGGGAATTTTTAGGCTTCATTTTGTTCTCAAAATTTTCGTTTTAATGCGTTCACCATTGCTTCATGTATTAAGCCGCAATTAGTAGAGGGCCTTCATTGGACCTAGTATTAACTGTCAGATATCGCTGGGGGCTGTAATAAGTACAATAAACGCATCTTGTATTTTCATTGGTTTCCGAGAAATTTCTACATGCATTCGTATATAGCGGGCTGCTCGTAGATGGCGTGAAAAGACGGTTTTGTATTGTTATTTCCAACGCGAAAAATCGTGGAAGCGTCTGGTTTTGTGATTAAATTTTGCTGCCTGTACCAGAAATTTCGAGTAATAGTCATTATGGCATACACGGAAGATTACATCAGAGAAAAGCTGCAAAAATCACTCGACGCTGCACACGTTGTAAGTCTATTTTAATATTCATCTTGGGCCAAGCCTATACCATATACTCGTTTGCCACGTGACAATTTATTAACGGTCGTGGGCGTGTCTGTTCTACCGGGTCTCTTGGGGAAACAACAATGAAAAGCTCAACTTTTTAGACATTTTTAAAGTTCCACCAGAAAACAATCCACCGGTAATTTCTTTCGCTCATTTTGTCTTTAGCGTTTATGACTTCATGCAACATTTTATGCTTAGGCTGCTTTTCTTTGCTCCACAAGTTGTGGCACAACTATAGCCACTTGACTGGGTTATATTTGCTTTGATTAGACGTCCCAAAACATCCTTTCTGTAACGTTAGGAAGCAAGAATGGCCAAGTTCCTGGGTTCCGTTTCTGGGCTAACCGTACCCTATCAAACTCTTATGGTTTTGTTGGCTTCCATCATTCTGCGCTTGGGCATTAGCCTTCATGGTTATTCAGGGAAAGCAAAGCCACCCATGTATGGCGATTTTGAAGCTCAGCGACATTGGATGGAAGTTACGTTCCAGTTGCCCACATGGGAGTGGTACTCGAATACTACGAGGAATGATCTGAATTACTGGGGACTGGACTACCCACCGTTAACAGCCTACCATAGCTTTATTGTTGGAGCGGTCGCAAATCAAGTTAACCCCGAGTTTGTTCAACTCACCCAATCTCGCGGCTACGAATCCGAACCACTAACCCTGTTCATGCGACTTTCCGTCATGATTGCGGACCTCCTCTTGTACATACTACCTTGCATTTGGTACTGGAAATCGCAGTATCAATTTACCCGTTCAAAGATCGACTACTGGGTTGCTTTGTCCGTCTCCCTCATGCAGCCTTCGCTGTTGCTGATTGACCACGGACACTTTCAGTACAACTGCGTTGCCTTAGGACTGTTTATGTTGAGTGTCACCTGCTTACTATCGGAAAAACTTCTTATGGGCTCGGTCGCTTTTGTTTGCGCTCTCAACTACAAACAAATGGAACTCTACCACGCTTTGCCCATTTTCTGCTATCTACTCGGTACCGCTTTCAAACGAGACGGGTTGGTTCGCAAAGTACTTTTGTTAATCCAATTGGGACTTGTCGTACTCTTCACGTTTGCTCTCATTTGGTTCCCTTTCTTACAAAGCAAGCAGGATGTCTGGCAAGTCATCCACCGAGTCTTCCCTTTGAACCGAGGCGTTTTCGAAGACTATGTAGCCAATTTCTGGTGTGCTTCCCATGTCCTTTTCAAAGTCAAAAACCATTTTAGCGAGATTAGTTTAGCCCAATTATGTTTGCTAAGCACCGCTCTCGCATCTTTGCCTTCGTGCCTTCATCTTTTGAGCAATCCCACGATCCGAAATCTGAGGTTAAGTTTAGTAAACGTGGCCTTAGCTTTCTTTCTCTTCTCTTTCCACGTTCATGAAAAGAGCATTTTGCTCGTAGTCATTCCCGTATGTCTCATATTCCATCAAATCCCCTTTCCGTGTTTCTGGTTCATGCTTGTAGCCAGTTTCAGCATGTTGCCCTTACTCATTAAGGACGGATTAGTTTCCTGCTTCGTTGCTCTCTCCATTCTTCTATATTACGGCGTTCGTTACTCGAGCGATACCATCCCGGCCAAGAAATTGATTACCTACGTGTTTTACGGTTCGCTTTCTGGCTATGTTATTCTGTCTTCCTTAAGCCTGATACTTAGCCCTCCTATCCAATATCCTTATTTGTGGGATTGTCTCATTTCTTTGTATTCGTTTGCTCACTTTGCCATGTTCTTTGTGTACTTTAATCACCTGCAAGTTTTTGTTGAGAAATCGGTTGAAGGGAAAAAGGATAATTGAAAATGTGGTTCACTGTCTAAACTGACGCCCAATAAACAATTTTAACAGATTGGATCCTATATTTAATTGAGTTAAATTTATTTGGCTAGGAAGTGACTGACTTGTCGGATGGTTGCGGGGCCAAGTTTGCTGCAGTTATTGTATCCGATCAATTTGAAGGAAAACCCCTGTTACAGAGACATAGGTAATTTCACTAGGTTAATATTGTCAGTTGACAACTTGAACTTTTGGTTTAGACTCGTCAACTCGGTTTTGGAAGAAGAACTCAAGTCCATTCACGCCTTTACGCAAAAGACGTTAACTCCGCAACAATGGCAGAAACAACAGGAGCAACCGGCGCAGCAATAGACGACGAGCTTTTGCCGTTTCGTGTGACCGTACCGGGCAAAGTTATCATTAGTGGAGAGCATTCGGTCGTGTATGGGAAATTAGCACTAGCGGCGTCCATTTCTTTATCCACCGAAGCGCTGTTCGCGTCACATACAAACGATTCCGTAAAAATATCTTGCCCTAACCTTGATCTGCTTCATGAAGTTTCCCTGACTAGCTTAGAACAACTCTTCGCTTTCAAGTCATCGTTTATGTCACTCTCTCCTCAAGAGGTTACTAAGAAACTTGAGGAATTTTTATCCTTGTCATCTGAGAATCCGAGTTTGGTAGTGTTTTTCCATCTTTATGTGTTGGCCTTAGAGAGGCCGATCCCTTTTCAAGTGACGCTACAATCTAGTCTTCCGATTGGCGCAGGTTTAGGAAGCTCGGCTTCTTTTTGTGTGAGTTTAACCACGGGTCTTTTTATTTTGAGTAAGCCTAGTAAGACAGTGTTATTGTCAAGTTTGGACCTGCAACATGTTAACGATTTGGCTTTTAAAGGCGAACAGATCATTCATGGTAACTCTTCTGGCATTGATAACACTGTTTGTACGTTTGGACAATTGGTAGCTTTCCGCAAAGACGGTTATAGACAACCCTTTCCGATAAATACGCTCCGAGTTCTTCTGGTGAATACCAAAATACCTCGGGAAACCAAGCAGCTAGTAGGGAGAGTTCGAGAAAACTTTGAAAAAAATCCCGAAGCCATTGGGGCAATTCTGGACAACATGGATGGACTCACCGGAGCAATTCGCACATGTTTGGAGTCGAGCGATCCTTGCTTTGAAAAGCTACGCGTAATTTAACGAATTTTTTATCTTTAGCAATTGTATATTTAAGCTTTTTCTGGTTTAGGAGCTGTTGTATGCTAATCATGATTTGTTAAGCGAACTGGGCGTATCGCACCCTCGACTTGACCGCATTGTGTCTATAGCAAAGCAGTTTGACGTAGGAGCCAAGTTGACCGGTGCAGGTGGAGGCGGTTTAGCATTTGTTATTTTCCCTTCCACATTCAATGCAAAACCGGTGATTGAATTGCTGGAAAGTGAAGGCTTTGAGTGCTGGGAAACAGGCTTAGGAAGTCCTGGTGTAACTGTCGTTAAAGCAGAGTGACGTTTTTATTTTTAACTTTGCGCATATACAATTTAATAACAAAAGAAAACAAAAACTGATTGACAAGAGTATGCTTGATGTGAAGAAACGACACAAATTTAGTTCTTTTTATACTCGATCCTTTCCACCTTTACTTCATTGTCAATGAGCTGGTAAACATACGTGACAATCGTCGACGACTGGATGTCCATGAGGGCAAACGAAGGAATGACAGTTCTGTGAGATCTTTTTTTAGTCTTTATTCAAAACTCTTTCTGATGGATTACTTTTCAAGAGGAGTATAAGCTCCAGTGGCTGAACCAGGATTGATGTAAAATTTGCCCTGGTGCTCGTACGACGTAAACTTGTGGTTGTGACCTCCAGTAATTAAAACATCTACGTCCAATTGGCGTTGAATCAAGGCAAGCGATTCCGGGTCGCCCCACGGTACAACTTGGTGACCGTGGCATAATCCAATACTAAATTGTCCGACGCGTACGACTTTCTGTTCCGGATAACTTGAAAGCTGAAAACGAGCAAAATAAATGGCAGACATAAGAAGAAAAATATCTCAGAACTTCCAAAATTACCTTATCAAAGTCTCCCCTCACAATGTGAACATCTCCAGCTAAGGTCTTTAGATAGTCCAGTGTTTCCTTCGAACACAGATTACCAGTACATAAGATATGCTGGATACGGCCGGGGCTTAGTAGTTTCTTGAATTTGGCAGGTAAACCCTCACTTCTGTGTGGAATGTGCAAATCTCCCAAAACCAGTACCAACTACAGAAATCTTGTATGTAAATGTTTTCATAACATTAATAAATTATACTACCATTCTAGTTTCCTAATTTGCAGAACTACTATCCTAATTGTCCTCAAGGATGAGACAGTTTTGGCGGATTAGTTTGGTAATAATAAATTACTTTTAGAAACACCCACTGGCTAAAACAGCTAGGGGCGGTGCTATAGTACAGAGAAAGGGGCGGTGTCTAATGGCGTTTTGCATTGGGAACCCTAGTGCTGTTTCGTCCGGCTTCCTGGGCACTGTGTTTTGGCAGTGGGTGTGTATTGTGACGTCACAGTGGCCAAAACTCGGAAACTGGTGCAGCACTAAAAATGCACTCAGTGCTCCCGAAGGAAAACGTCATTTGTGCATCGTATCACTATCAACGGGTTGATAATGGCAACAGAACTGAGTCATTTGGGCGCGAGTCGGGCTGGAACGTGTTTGCATAGATCAAGGACGATGTGTTTGGATCTCGTTACTTTGTTTTGTTTGTGGTTAGTGGATTTGGCGGGCAGTCGTGAAAAGTGAAAAACTTTAAAACAAGTCTTTAAAACGTTATTCGAGAGGTATAAGCATTAATCCTTTCTTCTAGAATTTTTAATAAGCATGTGTTTAATTTAAATTTCTAATTTTTAAGGTTCGAAAAATGCTTCACAAGAAAATTCGACTGATTCAGACACTGGTGTTTCTCGATTTCGAGACCACAGGCTTAGATAAGCCTGTAAAGGCTACTGAGTTAACTATGCTTGCAATTGATCGGGGCAATTACGAAGAAGCCATGAAGAAATTTAATCGAAAAGATCCGCAACTTCCTCGGGTTCAGAATAAACTCACAATTTGCTTCAACCCAGGACGTTCAATCCACCCTATAGCGAGCCAAATAACAGGTATTAATAAAATAAGTTGAAAAGTTTAAAGGCAAAACTTAAACTGTGCTTTTCTTGTTTTTCAACAGGTTTGAGCAACAAGAATACGGAGAATCAGCATCCTTTTGACGCTTCTTCCTCATCCCTTATTAAAGCCTTCCTGGGTCGCTTCCCCAAGCCTTTATGCTTGATTGCACATAATGGGAATAGTTTTGATTTCCCTATATTCGTATCGGAAACCCGCCAATTGGTTCAGGTTTGGGAAGACGACGTATTCTGTGCTGATTCAATGGCAGCACTAAAACAGCTCGAGTACCACGCCTATTCCGAAACAGAAGCAATCGAAAATTATCCACCAGCAGTAAATCTTCCAGTACCCATTTCAAAACCCTTGCCTTCTGATGTTACCTTTACAAATAATCCCCTAAGTACTTCAAATTCAGCTCAAGTCATTCCTGCACTGCCTTCCGAGTCTCTTGTAACTTCCGGTTACGTTTACCAGTTGGGACCTTTACCAACCGTATTGCCGCTTCCCATCTTTACTGGAGGTACTCTTGAACTGTCCCCGCCGAAGTTAGTCGGCGATGCCAAGCTAATTCCTGTTATACTTTCAGACAATGCCATTGTCCCGGACAGCAATATATTGGTTAAAAACATGCCTATTTCTGGGGTACCGCAGCCCACCAGCTCCTACCCGTACATGTTTCCTGCATTAGCGGCTGCAATTGCTGGTGAGGGGTCTGTGACAAAAACTTGGATGAGAACCATCTTGACAGACGACGGATATGCTAAGACGGTGATCGAAGAAGAGACTGCTATGGAGCAAGTCGAACCGGTAGAAACGAAAAAGCTAGGTCGTAAACCTAAAGCCGAGACTGTCCAACGGCCTGCCAAGATCCAAAAGACGTTTGGATCGGTCAAATTGCCAGTTATCTACGAACGTTTGTTTGGAAAGGCTCCTGGCGGTAGCCACGGAGCCGAAGATGACGTAATCAGCATGACCATGTGTTGCTTAGCAGTTAAACAGCCCTTTTTACAATGGGTTGACGAAAATGCGAAGCTACTGAGTGATGTTAAAGGTCGTTGGTAATTTTGTTTTTGCAGGTTTTAACAAATATGTCGGTATTTTTTACCTGAAGATTTTTGTCTTTTTTACAGGTCGGGTTTTATTTACCTAAGATTTATGTATGTGTATATTTGCACTAGTACAGAACAGTTTTTATCATAACTCAAGTTGCAGAAATTTATGTAGCGCGGCAGTTTTCGGAGTTCTTCGCATTCACACGATAAGGTGGCGCTAAAACCAAGTTGGTTGCGTGCGACGACCTCTATTTTGGTTGGAATTGGCTTGTGTTTACTATCCGAGATTGTGCGGCTGTCAAAATCCCGCAATCGTTTACGTTTACTCCAGCACGTGTTTATTATTGTAATATTACCCATTTGTCCAGCCAAAATGGCTCGAAGTACCCATTACATTGCAAAGTTGAGTCGGTTTAAGAACTGGTGTGCTTACCTTTGCATGTTTGGGTTGGCTCTTACGGGGTATAGTTTTTATGTCGAGGTACAAAAGGAAAGAAACAAGGATTATGTCGCGATGTGTGATATAAATGAGTATATTAGCTGCTCCAAAGCTTTTGCTTCCAAGTGAGATCTCATTTTATTTATTATGTTTGAACCTTTTGTCAATGATTTGCTTTTTGTATTTATTTTCTTGTTTATTTATTTGTCATTTTATGGAGCAGGTATGGGAAAGGCTTTGGATTCCTGCATTTAATTTTCGGTGAAGAATCGGTCTTGGTGCAGCCGAATAGTGTTTATGGAGCAGTATTTTATGCAACGGTATTTCTCCTGAGTAAGTTACGTTATTAAATAAATGTACTTAATATTTGCGATTTTTCTCACGATTTTTCTCCCAAGACTGCTATATATAATGTCTTTGTAGGTTTGTGTAGTTATAACACTTTGATTAAAGCTCAGATTGCATTATGTGGAGCAGCCAACCTTGGGTCGTTGTATTTGGCCTATATTTTGTACTTTATTTTGGAGGTAAAAGCGTTATAGATTTGGCTAAAACATGGAAAAGGTTTCTCACTTGTCAAATTGCATAGGACGCATGTGTGGTCTGCATCGCAACCTACATGGTTAACTTCCTTCTGCTTTTAATTGCCGTTAAAAGGTTATCGGTTCTCAAGCAATTGCATAGCGAAACGGGTGGACCCATTATTATGGGCGGGTCGTATTATTCCAAGAAAAGAGCGTAAGATGGTTCCCGTGGCAAACATGTATTCGTGCTCCGAAGGTTGTATTCGTATCAGGTCTTCGTTCTTTCCAATATATCAGTATGGTTTCGGAAATGTCTTTCGAGTCGTGCATAACTGTTCAAGACTCATTCAGCTTAAATATGTAATGTTTCAGTGTCCTTGCAAAGGAAAAAAATAATTAATCCAGTCAAATTTCGTTGATTTTTAATTTGGTTGATTGAAATGTTCAACTTGGAGTTTTGTAAGCGGATTACGTCGATTCTCGAGTGTCTTGATATTCCCCCGATTAGCTTTCTTTACTTGAGTGAATGGTGTACGTAGATAATTAAAAGCTATTTTTCCCAAGTAACGAAAGCTGATTATAGACACAATTTGTCCACAATATCTAATCGTAATTCCGATTGTGATATTCGAAAACGAAACACTTTCTTGATGTGTTACACGCAAGCCCCAGTCTCGCTAATCCTTTATTAATTGATATGTAAAACAACTTAGCCAGTAACTATATCTTTTTACCACACAAAAAATATCGTTGGGAGCTAACATTAAAGCTAGTTCTGATATATTCCTCTTTCCAGGAGGATTACTTATGGAAGCTTGATTTGGAATGTAAAAAAATGATTGTGATTTACACATCACTTGTTGTCAATCAATGTTTGCAGCTGTAACACTAAATTTCTGGCCATTTTCAGTAGCGCTTTTGCGTCATGCCTTTCCGCCATTTCTATTAGAAAGCAAAAATCCCCGTTTATTTCTTTAAATGAACCAATATTTTGATCCGCTTTACCATTGAAAAACTTTATGATGTCTGTGAAATCCATCGAATTGTCCAAAATGATATCCCGATAATACTGCACTAATGCTAGGGCCAAGAACAGTACAAAATGGGCCGAAGCCACATGCCTTGCAGCCCAGATGGTTTCCCAGACGCTGAAAACGTCTTCGTACGGCAATTCTAAAAGGGGGAAAAAATAAAAATCTTTTATATATTCGAATCTCTCATTTTATGTAAACTGACCTCGTTTAAAATCGAGGAGAAACCATCTGTAGCAAAAGTAGAAATGCGTATAGTCCCCATTTTGGTGCATAAGATCGAACATTTCGGCGTCGAGGATCTGGATCAAGGATCTGAAACGAAAACAAAAGATACAGATTGTGTTCCATTTCACGAATGGGGCCCTCTACCTCATGTTGGCGAAATGGGTATCCATAACTCCGCCATGTGGGAAATTGGCTCCCATCCGTTTCATCAATTCCGTGAAACAAGAATACGTGAGAGCTTCGTCATCAAAGATGACCAGCAACGGGGCTGCCAGATCGCACATGCCTTGCATGTATCCAGGGTCCAGATGCTCCCAAACATAAGTACACATCACATTTCGAAGTTTATCCAAATGGGCCGGATTGGTAAAGTAGCAATAATTTCTGTCGCATCGTTGCACGTCTTTGTCGATACGATGTAAATTGAGAGCGAAACTGTCTAGCAGTTCGTTCTAAAGGTTTCGAATTCAAATGAAATGGTGTTTGAACGCAAGTCCGATCGTATTGATTATTTTTACCGAATAAACCCCACCTTGCGAACTCGCAGGTGAGACGCAGCTGGAACGACGAGAGCTTAAGCTGTTTAGGTCTTCTTCTACGTTGAGCTTTTGCTGCACATGTAACCCGCTGACTGCCTCCGTCACCAGATCAAGCTCTATGCAGAAATTGCACGCAATACAGAAATTATTCACATGTCGCCTTCAATACAAAGCCCTTTCGTACCATTTGCATCGGAAATGCTTTCACCTCGGGTAGAAAGGTCATGGCTGGTAACCACGATAACTTGCTCGGTACTGGGCCCTGTTTCTGCAAATCCAATGAAAAACTTTTAATTGACAATTAAGAGTGCTGTGCTTTCTTTACCTGCAGTTGCAAATGTCTCAGTTTCGGTTTCGGTGAGCGTACCGTCGTCCACTACGTCTTCAAAGTGCAGTTCTTCGTCATCGTCACTTTCTTCTTCGTTGTCCTCTTGGTCGGCAAAGTCCTCAAATACCTTTGTACATGGTTTCGATTATGGTTTAAAGATAGTAATTACAAAAAAAAAGTTTTAGTAAACAGCAAATTCGTACTTCATTGCTGAGGCTTCGTTGGGTAGGAGGCAGAACTTGGTCTCCCTCCACACTTCCCGCCGAGCCTGATCCGGAGTTTTTTTTGCATTGGAATGTGGCTTTTGCTGTGGCTTCTCGGTCTCGTTGCCGTGTTATGGCCTCTACGGCTAACCACTCCGACACGGTAGTTTCGTACGAACGACGAATGGTGGAATCCTGTTCCTCTCTTTCCTCTTGGGAGCTCCCAAACTGGTAATGACCCAGCAAGTACGGCCAGACCTGCAGAAAGACCCTTGAAAGTGACTTGGGGGTCATTGCCAAGGACGTTACTTGTTTCCGCAAGCTTGGGTCTACTCCTCCGTAATAGACAAGGCGGTAGACCTCATTGGCATTCGACAGCCTTTGGTTTTCGAAGAGCGACTCCCATGTGTCGAGTGTTATGCCCAGCTCGTCTTCTTTGAGCAGCTCGCTCTGCAACATCACCGGATTGACCAGACCAGAGAGGTGCTTGCGAACGGTTCGCAGATGTCTGCAGTGTGCCAACCAGCCGTAAAAAGCTCTTGAAATGATCTGACGCTTCATGGTGTTACAAAGCACTTGGAGCGAGTCCCTGTAACGGCCAGTTATGATTGGAATTCCATAAACTGTTTGTGTGTACCCTTTGGGTGGCTTCCGCACTTCGTCAATAGTCTCTATGCTATTTGTGTTGTCTGCCATGCTGCAACTCCCACTCAAACTTTTACTTGAGGAGGTTGAGCTGTTGGTCGAATCAGAGAAGCGAAAGGCTCGTTTATTGCGGCCGCAATTCACCGGGGATGGCGTCGTTAGTGTCGAATTTGGCGGCGCGCTGGGGGTATGTTTGGTCAGAAAAGGACTGGCAGCTGCTGGAGAGTCCATCATATCGCCTGTGCCTATTGAATCCACAAGGCTTTATATATGAGCCGGCAGCTGCGTGTTTGTTTACTTGAGTGGTCTAAAGCGGAGTGCGATTTGAAGACGATGCGAAATACATAGTCCATCGATTCCTCAGTGTCCCCGGCCTCGGGTGAAATGCCTTTACGTTTGATACGTGGGAAAACTTTGCCTTTGAACAAGTTAACTTGAAGAGAAGAATATGCTTCGAGTTTCCTGTGAGTTACCTTTCCCAGTCTGGGTCCAGAGTGGAGGATCCAATTGTCCATGAGGCAGCAAGCCCGTCTCCAAACATGACAAAAAGGCCAGCAAGTGGCCGCCCGCTGGGAAATGAATTGGAGAGCGCTGGACGCCATCTTGGCCCACCAGTACTAGAGTACCTCCTTGGTCCGACGCTGTGTTGGGTGGAGAAAAAAAAAACACAAATTCCCGTATGCCATGACACAAAACCTCGGAGGGATTAAATCAGCTTTACCTTGTTGGTGACAATGAACATAGACAATATCGCTGATGCACACGTTGAGAGCATAGTCCCAGTAGATGCTGCTCATCCCAGGGAGAAAGATAAATGAAAACAAATATGAGTGCTTTGTTATATGGCTTTCTAGACATGTCTTAACATCTCGGCCAGAAAAAATGCAGCAAGGGCAAAAAGAGAGCGCGCTTTTTTGTTAGAAATCCGAGAACCCCAATGCCGTAGCAAAACCATAGAGAATATACATAAAAGCTTCCCCAAGCTAGTAGGAGTCTGCAAAGTGGAACCTTGTGTTATGATTACTTGGGCTGATTGCCATGGTAGCCCCATATAAAAGACTGGATTCTGCGATTGGGCCAGTTGCCCGTGGAATTACGCCTGGTCTGTACATTTTGTGGGCAATCATTTTTTTCATAATGGCTTTGTCTGGATGCATCCGCTGGTTCACGGCCGGTATCGACTACATCGACGCTTACGCTGTGAGGCTGATCGTAGTTTTTGAAGCTGACGTGATGCAGATCATTCTGTTCATTATAGCTTGGGTGTATAAAGGAAGGGGGAGGAGGGGGACGAGTTAGGGTAGTTCTAATGAGGCAGTGTAATGATGCTTTTACCTTTTGTCAACGTCGGTATCTATCACGCCGTTCATTAGCTGATTGGGCGTCCATTTTAATATGAGATAACTCGGCGCTTGGTGCAGCGATAAGTAACCAGCGATGGGTTCGGTCTGATCTCTCTGAGTTTGGGGGGAACGTATAAATTAATTAGTCTAAAAGCATCCATAAATACAGGAGTCGTTTTACCGCGTAAACTAGGACGTTATTCTTCCCATAAAGGAGCGTTAGCTTGTTATTTTGGTGCAGCGATTCCACATAGTCTTTACTGGGAATGCGTGGCGTCTCATCTCCGCTCGATGTACCGTGTACAAGTTTTCGAACCTGCATTTGGTTTCGGGGAAAAAAGGAAAGCCCCATGTGTTACGTAAAAGCCTTCTCTTATTAGAGAACATATCATATAAAGGATTCACATTTAATCCGGGTCGACGATTTGCCGGGGAATTGGGCCCAGCAGCCGCTCCGCTCGAAATTCGATGTCTTTGAACCAACTCGTCTGCCGGCGGGTCTGTCCAGTAATGATCTTGGGTTTTCATGCGGGAATAATCCAACGCACAGGGTCCAACTGTGGCAACCCAACGGATTCACGCGAATCGGAAGAAAAGGAGTTGAGAAACTTCGCGTCTCGTTAAGATGAACATAGTTTTACCTAACAAATGTCCCAGTAATGATCCATACTCTGGGTCTGCTACCAAGGCGTCTTTTTCGTAGTATTTGCTGTTGCCAAGCACAACAGTGAGGAGTGAAAATAAAACAGTCGGATGGAGAGAGAAAATAGAACGAAATAATTCCATTGGGTCTAGTTATAAGCGGATCAAACCTAAGATGACTTACTTGCTGTTCTGTACCAGGTGCTCGATAATACCGGCGAGCAGTTTTTCAAAGAGAGCTATTCGTATCCACAAGTATCTTGGCGTGGAGGCAGTGGTCATGGAAATCGAGCGACCCAATGTAAATCCACCTGATCCCTTTTTCTGTAATGGAGGTTTATTGCCGAGCTTGGTCATGCTGTCTCCGCTGGAAGAAGACCTCCTGAACCGATGTCACCCGAGAGCTCGTCATTAGCCCTTTCGCAAAACTGTCTTTTTGTCAAGGAAGGAAAAATGGGTTCATATTTACTTTATGCCTTCGGCCGCTTCCGCCTCTGTCACCATTTTGGACACGATTTCCGCTGGGTTGTAGCTCTTGGCGACCTTATGCAATAAGGCTGTCGTGCTGGAACTGCGGAATAGGCCCAACGCTCGCCGTCGTAGACCGTGAGACAAACAACTCTCCACCGCTCCTTTAATTGTCAAATGGAAATGTCGGTTAGGAATGCCGGAACTTATACGGACGGGGATGGATTGCTTGAAAGAAAAACAAGAGTCTTTTTCCTCTTAACGTACCGCATAATGAAGTGACAGAACTACTTTCTTGGTGTACAAATTTCCTCGTGACTGCCTCTTCCATAATCTGTTTGACCTACGAGCGTAGCGTGTTTTGAGTCATTTGTAGATAAGTAAAGATATGTGGCAATGGTGGTGAAGTAATATGGTAATGGAAATGCAGGAAAGCGTAAAATAGTGCAGATTGTGTGTCTTGAAATTTTGCCTATTCCACCTGTTGATGAGTTTGACGTAAAAGGGACAAGTAGAAAGCCAACGTTGGCCAGAGACACTTAGGTGGCACTTGTCATCGCGATCAATACAATTGTTTAGGGTGGGGTTGTGCGGGAAAAAGTACGATAGAAAGGAAGACATGGATAAGAAACTGTTGGAGAGGTGGAATTGGGGAAAGCTTGGCACGAAAGAGACCAAGAGCGAGAGGTCTAGAGCAGCGCGAACGCGATCGATGCTGCGACCTTCCCAATTCCCCCAAATGGGTTTAATCTCTTGGAATGTGCAGTTTTCAAGTTTTAGTACTTTCCCGAGTTGCGCATTAACTTCTGGTGCTGACTCCTTGAAGCACTGGTCATTTTGTAAAAATCTCAACTTACCTCCTTTTTAACTGCTTTGATAAGCCGCTCCTTGTAGTCGTCATCTAAACAAAACACGGTGCATTAAATATGCGTACGTTTATAATACGCTCTTCGTACGTACTGTACACCATAGTAAAAACAAATACAAAAAATTCAGACTTGCTTACCGTTGTACGAAACGACAGCCATTACGGATGTTATGAAGTTGGGTAGCAACATAAAGTTTTCTGGGCAAATATAGGCTAATCCTATGTGATTGATTTGTATATGTGGTGTATTTAAAGGTTGTAAAACTCTTGTATAAGGGCAATGGTCCGGAATGTGCTCTGTATATATGTACTGTCCTAACCCTCCAACTTGATCTTAACCACTGAAGGAGCAACACACGGAGGTCCAAAGGAGGTATAGATTGTAGTTTTTAGCGCAGCCTCAGATTGTTCAATTCGCTCATGCTCTTTTCGTACCAGCACCGCACTCCCAACCAACCTTCAAATCCAACAGCAAATCCGGGAATCTGCACTGCTAATAGTTTTTAGAGCTTTCCACAATGAGGTTTCAAGTCCTTTTTGTTTTGGTTGGAAAGAGTGGAGCAAGTATTAGGTCGCAAATGGCCTCATTTCCTTTCTCTTTTATTCACGTTACACTCCAGCTTATGAGCTTTTCTATCTCTAGTCTACGGCAGGCTGCAATAAAGGTTAACAGGTGTTCACGCGGGGAAATAAATGCATTCACTTCGGCACTTGCCATCGCTTCCCAAAGTATACACACTGCATGCTATGATGAGTTCTCGCTTGTGTATATAGGGGACCAACCCCGCATGGGTTAATTTACTTGGACTCTAACTAAACCTATAACAAGTTTACTATGAGCGCAGGGCGCGAAACGAGACCGGGGTTTTAATATCGACCTCGGCCACAGTTCGTCCGACGTCTATGGGTGTGTGCGTTGTGCACCCCGCGACCACATCCGTAATGTTGCCATAGCAACATGTAGTTTTTCTTCCTAGTACTTAATAGTGATGCGCTTAATTTGACAATGACTAATATGACCGTACATGACCTCAATACGAATCGCCCTTATCAGCAGCGCACTTTCCGTTTCCTTTGTTTTGGGTGTCAGATTCTTGAGAAAACTGCCACTCCCCACAAGTCACTTCTTGGATTCCTTTGGATTTTGAGTTATCACTCTCCAGTGAGATTGACAGGGTTTCAGTGTGACAGTGTCATGTTCCAGCATCAAAACTGCGCTGCTTTGGCTCATTTATAATTTGGAGTTTTAGCTTGGAATTCCCGTTGAATGTATGCAGGCGCGTGTTTACCTCTCCTCATTAATCACGCTCTATTTCTTCCCCCGAAAAGGAACCCCGGGTTACGGTCAGATATCGTTCGCGTTACCGAGTCTGGAAATTGGCTTCATTTTTAGGCTTCAGCAGATGGCGAGAGCAGGTTTGTTCTCGCACGATGAAAATGGAATAAGGGGGTGTCTTTCCGCGAAAGTCTGTTTCTAACTTGGCAAGGAGAAAAACTAAAGAGTCCGTTAAGAGCTTCCGAATTTTGCGTTCTCTGCACCCGTTGGTCTCTCCTAACCTGCAAGATTGCAAGAGTCTCGATGTCTTCGCGCTGAGCTAAAACCTCAAATCTATAAACAGCACACTCACCAATAAATTCAAGACGTCTCTCGTCGGACATAAAATACTTCTTGCCGCAAAGTAAGCCCTCCTTCCCAAATACCAAAAAAGCTTTGACACGCTTTGTTAGGGATAAATTTTAAATAAAAAGCTTGGCGTATGCATATAACTTGAGAGAGGTCTCTGGGGAAAGCGACTTCTATACGGTTTAAAACGAAATGGTGGGGAAAAAAAAGACGATGGGTTTGTGGGGGGAGACAAGAATTGCGACGAGGGCCAAAAAACAACAAAAACCTATCGTCGCGTTCTAGCTCACCTAATCTATTAATACACATTTTTTTCTCCTCCGCGTATCCCCAACAGGCTCAGGAGATGCGCAGAATGTTTGCTGGTACGTCTTTCGTCCGCGTCCTATTCTATTGCATTGGATGCAACCATGGGCTCCGCTGCTCCCGTTCTCGCGCGGCGGTTGGGACGGTGACAGTGCCCATATAGGGCACGGACCTATTCTTAGGTCCACCCTTGGAAAACCATGATGGCGGGTAGGTTCAAAGGAGAGGTACCCTTACTTAAAAACCTTCTATATAAGCAGCCTTTTTTGTAATACTTTGACGCAATGTTGCTAGGCAGATTCCCCCGTTTTAATCGTTTATTGACGCTGGCGTGTTTATGCCCACCTCAACGCTACCATAAAAGCCGATTTTGGCCTATATCCCTATGGCTCTCATCGGCTAGGAAGTTCTAAGACGCTAGCTTCCAAGCTTATTTGCGTCACTCCCCCTGCTATTTACCCGTATGGAGGGGAAATCCTGAAACATATCTGGCCTTTGATTGTTTCTTTTTGCGGTTTGTTAGGTTCTGAGGTTTTTGGCGGAATATCCTCTGATGTGGAAGCCGCGGTTGTTACGAAGCTATCTGAACTGCGGCTGCATATGCTGTCCTTGTCGCCAAAATAACCAAGCTGGAGCAAAGTCGTGGAGCAGCCACAAACGGGGAGATAAGCTATAGCTGAAGTATTCCCAGGCTGAAGTAGCAAAAGTAAGGCTTTGCCAGTTTTCATTCTTTTTTGTATTTTTAGCAGAAAAAGAGAAAGAAAAAGCGTGTGGCAACTATCTGGGCAAAAGCTGTGTACTGGCCTGGGGAAGCGAAGAGACAGCCACGTGGATTCATTAGCTCTGGTATACCATACATTGAGTGCGTTTCTTTTTGGGGGGTGGGAAAGTAAATCCATTAGCTGACTAGGTTTTCCAACGCAATTTCCCGACACTATTCATCAGTGACGTTGAAAGCTAAAGGGACGAAGACAAGCAAACAAACCCGTACTTGTAACTTCCTTAGATGCAGTACAAGCCCCCGAATGTTTCATGAGATTGAGAACGGCGACGACATAACTTGCTCACAAGTTGGAGAAACTACAAGCTGTCAAGCGGCGTCCCATGGAGAGATGATGAGGTTAGAGTTACAAAAGGCTTAGACGACACGACGGACCATTATGTTGATTAGCTCTTCAGTCTTCTACAGGTGTAGCGATAGAGGAGCAAATAAAGTTGGGATGACAAAGCCACCGTGGTACTATAATACGTCTTTCTCGCTATAAATGAAAGCGCTCTCGCGGGATTTAACCCAAGATGACCCAACCCGTCGCCTCTGTCCCAGGGAAATTTCACTCCGTTGGACCGGGATGATCGCCAGGGTTAATTTTAAACAAACCTTGATGTCTTTGGAAGTGCCAAGTCCCTTCTTGTCGACTGCTGTGTTCCCTGGCCCCCTTGTGTGCTTTGAAGACCCAATGCTCTGGTAAGTTTGGGTCTGTCTGTCACGTTTGCATGCTATAGAATAGGCGTTTAGCACTTGCTGAGTAAGAAATTTCTAAAAATGTCGCCTTCTTTCATGGTGCACCGGACACCGCCTCGCTGTTATTGCTTCACGTGTCACCAAGCGTTGCTGGTCCTATTGTTCCACCTGCGGGATAGTCCACCTTATCGCCTCGTGCACATACAAAAGGCAGCCCTGTCGCCACATGGTAGTTTCTCTTTATAATTTGCTGATGAGGCTACGGTTAAAACAAGGCTCTAAAGACTGCACAAACGCAAGCTATGAGCCCAGGCTGCCGTTTTATTTCGGAGCGGTCCCACCGTCGGAATCTTTGAAATTCTTGACGATTAAGTAGTAATATATGTGAGGCAACCGTTGAGAAGAAGCGTTGGCCAATATAGCTTTTAACATAACAATGAAAATCGTTAGAAATGAAAAAGGAAACATAATTAGAACTGATGAGGTTTGCTGATTCTGGGCTTTTATCGTCCTGTCGTTTGAGGAAGTTTCTTTTACGTTTTTTGGTCGGTTGGAACAAAAAAAATTCCCTGGCGTGTTGAAGAAGGTTTGGTAATGAACACCTCAAGTCATGCCCAGCTTGCCAAGTGTTAAGAACTACAAGCCAGAAACACAGCACACTCTAAAAGACTGCTGCTGCTGCTGGTCGATGCAGATGTGTGGAACTTGCACCAAACCAAATAAACAAGGTGGTCCTCAATGAGAACAACGGGTTTGGAAAACCACTCTGCGAGTTCCCTTTCTAAACCCCGGAACCAAAACAGGAGGAGCTATAAAAGGGCCGGACGAATTATTTGTGTTTGCTGTTTTAAGGATGTGCTGTGATTTGTAGAAGTTTGGTTTTTTTTCCTGGTCTGACTCATTTATTGATTCATTCACGTTAAATTCGTAGCAAGTCTGGCATATCTACGATCAAAATGGTCGTAGATATTGTTCCGCTTGTTGAAAAGGGTGTAATTCCTGGTACACGGACTTGAGCGTTTGATTGGAAAGTAGCTGTGTAACAAGAGACCGAGGTTAATTGGAAAGAGTTCGCACAAGGGTGTGCTGTGCATTGTAGCGAGCTATAAATATAGAGCGGGATTTGGTGTGCATAAGACGACTTGAGCATTTTCTAAAAGGCAGTAATTTTAAACAGATAAGCACACAGCCGAAGAGGCATGCTGTGCTCTGACGTGAAGTAGCACGTTTATTCCGGAAGCATCCTTAATCCGTCCTGTAAGCAAACTCCCAATGTATCGGACCCACACACCACTCTCTGCGGAGAGCACCCAGTTCCACTGAAGTGGGAGATTTGCAGAAGAAACACATTAAAAAAAAAAATCGGGCCTTTCCGAACAAGGAGCCTCTTCACCATGGCCTGTTCCCGATACCTTTTGAGCTCGTCTCGCTACGGGTTTCTGAGTTCTTGGCCGTGGTGGCGGAATCCGCGGAAGCCTGAGCCACCCATAGGAGAATTTTTGACCAGCATGGGGGTTTTTCATGGCACCAAATCAAGTGTCTCGTAGCTCTCCCCCTCCACACTCTGGCCCAGGCGAAGATTCCGCTGAATTGTACCACTAACACCGTCTGGTGGCGTAAGGTTCCTGGGGAAGAACCAAAAGGGAATCTCGGCCGCTAGCTTAAGAATCGTGGCGGAGAATCATCTCTTCGCACTGGTCGTCTGGTTGGAGCCCGTGCATGTGCATCAGCAGCAGTGCAAGCTCCGTCACCCACCGTCCGTGGCCGTACTAACGCTTTCCATCGCCCATTGTCGTCCGTCTCACGGCTTGTGTCGTTTATAAAGTGCCTTTTGTGCTTCAGGGAGAGGCGGTGCGAAGGCCTATAGGCCAAGTGGCTTCAGACCTGGAGGAGTAATCACAGGATAAGACATCATTACCATTGAGGTAAACCGTCAAAGCTTCCTGTCTGTTTTGGGTCATACCAGCACTCCAGCCTGCCTCCAGTACTTCCCTGAAGTCGTACTTGTCTTTGCTTTAATTTCTTACCTAATATACATGTACTTGGCTTTTTTTGGCATTTGGTAAAATATGTTAACAGAATTAGTCTCGCTGTATTTACCGTACTAATCAAAGAGTCTTTCTGCTTTTAGAGTTACTTGCCCTTTAACTTTGTACGGAAGACCACGTCAGCCAGTACTGCCAACCTCGCCAGTACATCTTTTTGAGTGGGTTCAAACTTTGTGTTCCATGTAAAAGAAAAAAAAACTAGTTCGTTAGCGTACAAGCTTCGCGCTCTATTTTGGTAGGGTGATTCTGTGGTTGGCAATTTGTCATAGAGTCCTAGTAGGTGTCAAAGATTCATTACTTTATAAGCGACGTGTCATCCTAGACGTTAGGCACGCCAACGAGCTGATGAGCATCTTGGCTCAGGGGAACGAAAAGTGAAAGAGTACACTTTTTATTCAGTACGCTTTGCTCTTTTGAACCGTTTCTATGAACCGAGCTCCCTGACAAGTCCATCTAATTGTTACAACCCGTAGTTTATGCGGCATGCGGGGCTTGCTATGTATGGCTATTTGAAGACGAGCATTTGCGAGAGGTTTTATTGCTCGCATTATACGTTCCTTTTTGTCTCATGGCTGCTGCGTGGTGAACAACGCATCCGCGTCCCTCAGCAAACTTGGCGTCCTTTGGCTGAGACGCTGGGGCTCTGTGTTAAAATTAGACCCACTACGATGCTAGAAAGAGAGCAGCGAGGTGAGATGAAGATGAGGCTGATGGAGGGGAGTAAAAAGAGGAGGGCTTCCTAAAAACCAGGCATGTGGCAGGTGCCTTCGGACTCTAGTGCCTTATTTGAGAGGTCCCTTTTAGCCCCACAACCCTGACTGAAAATAAACTTGGCACACGAGGGATATGCATGTTCTACCGTCGTCGCTCGCGTGCCTTTATATCCTTTTGCTCCGTGCTTTATATATTCTCTCTGGGTCTACGATGCACAGTTGTAGGTGTATAACAAACACACGCATTCTTGGTTTTCCAAATCGGGAAGCAATTTGGACAAGAAAAGATAGGGCAAGATTTTTCCCATTTACGATTTTATTGAAGAAACAAAGCTAAAGAGTTTGACGGCAAGACCAAGTGCCTAGTTCCTTTACCGCTTTTTGAATTTGGCGCCAAGCTATTCCTCGGCCAATCAAAGCAATCCACATGAGGTAGGAGGAGTGTATAGGGCATTCGCTGGATTTCTGCTTACTTGGCCGCCCTAGCGCTAGTGTACAGGACGTGTGCCGTAATTGCAGACGTGGGCTAGAAAGTAACACTAACTCGTAACTGAATGAATTTGTGAGTTGTAAATTAACTGTTAACTTTTTTTCAGAGGTGGGTATTGACAACTTATAGTTTGAGTCAAATTTTGTTTAGATTACTACTTTATTTAACGTTGAACAAGGACTTGCAATGCTTGCTCCATTTCCGGCAACTTGCATAGATGTAAATCAGTCTTAATTGTCCTTCGGCCGTCTGGTTTTAATAAGGGCCAAGACAATAAGTATATCTCTAGCTGCTCTTATTTTTAACAAAAAATAAGGCATTCATTTTTTTGCTAGTGTACTCAAAAAGTGTCTTCATTGTAAGCATGGTGCACCTGTAGGTTGCAAAGGCTGGAGGATTCGAGAATGTTTTGTTCATTGTTGGTTTTGTTCTGGAGCAGAAACTAATGTGGTTTATATTCTTCTCGTTGCAGGTTTAGTGTTTATTAAATAGGCTTATTTAACTACAAGTCGCCATGGAGGACGGCTTCGCAAAGTCATGGGAAGAAGTAGTGGACTTCTTCAACGTAGATCCCGAAAAAGGCTTGACAACCGAACAAGTAGCCAAAAACCAGGAAAAATATGGACCTAATGGTAAATTGAATGGATCGTTAAAATTATCTTGCCCGTTTTCCAGTTTAGTTTCATTCTACTTGCGCAATAAAGCTATTTATATAGTTTAACGGTAATAAAACGCGGTTTAGCTAGCCGCCTAAAATAATTTTCCTGGCAAAGCCTCGGCAAAGAGCAGACATGTGCATTTGAAAGCTTTTTCCATCGCTTAAGACATTCTGGAATACCTTCTTGTCATACATAACTTGTTAGTTTTCACATTCTCATGTTTTCCGTTTCACGTTCAGACTTGGGAAATGTCTTACTGGCTTTGGCTAGCGTTTCTGTCTTAACTTCCTTCACACACTAATGGAGGGTAAGGTAGTCTAAAGCCTTATCAAATCGGCAAGGATAAGATCTTGAAGCCCGTCAAAGATTAAAAGATTTGGTTCCGATGCGATTATGAGTTGGACATTAGTGAATCCTGTATGAATTGACGTGTTGATTAACTGAATTTAAGGTCGTACATTAAACTTTGTCTTCTCTTTACAGAATTGCCGGCCGAAGAAGGCAAAGCCTTGTGGCAACTCATTTTGGAACAGTTTGACGACCTTTTAGTGAAAATCTTGTTGCTTGCTGCCATCATCTCTTTCGTAAGTTGAAAAAAACAACATGTGAGAGGCACTTACACTAATTCCCGAAAAATTATTAGGTTTTAGCGTTGTTTGAAGAACACGAGGATGAAATTGATCAGCTTACTGCCTTTGTTGAACCTTTTGTGATTCTGTTGATTTTAATCGCCAATGCTATTGTCGGTGTGTGGCAAGTAAGTTGATCTTTCTTATTAAATGAATAAACTTTGGACAGTCTAATGATGTCTATCTTTTACTAGGAACGAAATGCCGAGTCAGCTATTGAAGCTTTGAAGGAATACGAGCCCGAAATGGGCAAAGTCGTCCGAGGAGACAAAACTGGTGTACAAAAGGTCCGAGCCAGGCTGATTGTCCCTGGTGACATCGTCGAAGTGTCTGGTATTTACTCAAAACTTGTATATTCACATTTTCTATTACTAAATGACATATGCTTTCTCTAGTCGGTGACAAAATCCCCGCCGACATTCGTCTCATCAAGATTCTGTCAACCACCATCCGTATTGATCAGTCCATCTTGACTGGTGAATCCGTGTCCGTCATCAAGCACACTGATGCGGTCCCTGATCCTCGTGCCGTCAACCAAGACAAGAAAAACATGCTCTTTTCGGGTACCAACGTTGCAGCTGGCAAAGCCAGGGGTATCGTCATTGGTACCGGCTTGGACACTGCTATTGGTAAAAATAATTTTATCTTTTTTCATTTGTTCTCTTACCTATTGAATCTCATTTGGTAATTTTTATATATATTTTTTCGGTAAAACAGGCAAGATTCGTACTGAAATGTCCGAGACTGAAGAGATCAAGACCCCCTTGCAGCAAAAGTTGGACGAATTCGGTGAGCAATTGTCCAAAGTCATCTCCGTCATTTGCGTCGCTGTTTGGGCCATCAACATTGGTCACTTTAACGACCCCGCCCATGGCGGATCCTGGATCAAGGGTGCCATCTACTACTTCAAGATCGCCGTTGCCTTGGCCGTCGCTGCCATTCCTGAAGGTTTGCCCGCTGTCATTACCACTTGTCTCGCTCTGGGTACGCGTCGTATGGCCAAAAAGAACGCCATTGTGCGATCGCTGCCTTCCGTCGAAACCTTGGGTTGCACCTCCGTTATCTGCTCTGATAAGACCGGTACTTTGACCACCAATCAGATGTCTGTTTCCAGGTATTTGAAAAGGACTTCTTTATTATTTATATTTAAAAAAAAATTATATTAATATTATTATTATTTAATTTATTTGGAAAAGACTTGTAAGTGGGAGTTGGAATTGTTTTCTAATTTGTATTTTCTTAGGGCGCTTGTCTTTGACAAAATCGATGAAGAAGGAACCCCCTCTTTCCATGAATTTGAAATTACCGGCTCTACTTACGAACCCATTGGTGAAGTCTTCCTCAAGGGCCAGAAAGTCCGCGGAGGAGATTTCGAAGTGTTGCACGAATTATCTACCATTTGCATCATGTGCAACGACTCTGCTATTGACTTTAACGAATTCAAACAATGCTTCGAAAAGGTCGGTGAAGCCACCGAAACTGCTTTGATCGTCTTGGGCGAAAAGATCAACCCCTTCAACGTCAACAAGCAAGGCTTGGACAGGAGAAGCACGGCCATTGCTGTAAGTTTTAAGACATTTAGTCACCTTTTGCGTACTTTTGCCATCTTTTGACTTGCCTTTAACCTGTTTTTGAACCCATTTTAGGCCCGTCAAGATATGGAATCCAAATGGAGAAAGGAATTCACTTTCGAGTTCTCTCGCGATCGTAAATCCATGTCTTCGTTCTGCGTGCCTCTTAAACCCACTCGTTTGGGCTCCGGACCTCGCATGTTCTGCAAAGGTGCGCCCGAAGGTGTATTGGACCGTTGCTCTCACGTCCGCGTAGGAACACAGAAGGTGCCCATGACTCCCCTCCTCTACCAACGCATCATCGACCTCACCAAGCAATACGGTACTGGCCGCGATACTCTCCGTTGCTTGGCTTTGGCCACTTTGGATAACCCTCCCCGACCCGAAGATATGGACTGTGCCGATGCCACCAAATTCATCAACTACGAAGTCGACATGACCTTTGTTGGTGTAGTAGGCATGTTGGATCCCCCCAGGAAAGAAGTTTTCGACTCCATCCAGCGTTGTCGTTTGGCCGGTATCCGTGTCATTGTCATTACTGGTGATAACAAGGTAAAAATTTTTTTAAAAAAATTGCGGGATTAAATTATACATTTCTTGTATTGCTTTTAGTCTACCGCTGAAGCCATCTGCCGTCGTATTGGTGTGTTCACCGAAGAAGAGGACACCACTGGCTTGTCTTACTCTGGCCGCGAATTTGACGACCTGAGCATTGAAAACCAACGCAAAGCCGTCGCCAAAGCTCGTCTCTTCTCTCGCGTGGAACCCGCCCACAAGTCCAAGATTGTTGAATACTTGCAGAGCATGAACGAAGTTTCCGCCATGGTATCTAAGATGTCTTTTTATGCATTTTGAGCGTTTTTTAAACCTTTTTTCTCGTTTGAAACAGACTGGTGATGGTGTGAACGACGCCCCTGCCTTGAAAAAAGCCGAAATCGGTATTGCCATGGGTTCGGGTACTGCTGTAGCCAAGTCTGCCGCCGAGATGGTGTTGGCTGACGACAACTTCTCCACCATTGTCGCCGCTGTTGAGGAAGGCCGTGCCATTTACAACAACATGAAGCAATTTATCCGTTATTTGATTTCCTCCAACATTGGTGAAGTCGTGTCCATCTTCTTGACAGCCGCCTTGGGTCTAC
Source organism: Lepidurus apus apus (assembly GCA_022832285.1). NCBI lineage: Eukaryota > Metazoa > Arthropoda > Branchiopoda > Notostraca > Triopsidae > Lepidurus > Lepidurus apus. The sequence goes on along the minus strand of JAGJRO010001033.1, from coordinate 23,781 downwards.
CCGAAGCTTTGATCCCCGTCCAACTCTTGTGGGTCAACTTGGTCACTGATGGTTTGCCTGCCACCGCTTTGGGCTTCAACCCCCCTGATTTGGACATCATGGACAAGGTAATTTGTGTGTACTCTACAATGTTAAGAGATTAATGGTTTGGGTTTTCTTCTTCTAGCCTCCCCGCCGTGCCTCTGAAGGTTTGATTACTGGATGGTTATTTTTCCGTTACATGGCCATCGGTACCTACGTCGGTGTAGCCACTGTCGGTGCTGCTGCCTGGTGGTTCGCCATCTCCCCCAATGGACCTCATCTAAGTTACTACCAGTTGACTCACCACTTGCAATGTACACCTGAAGACCCTAACTTCGCTGGAATAGAGTGCAGCGTCTTCTCGGATCCTCATCCCATGACCATGGCTTTATCTGTCCTCGTCACCATTGAAATGTTGAACGCCATGAACTCGTTGTCTGAGAACCAGTCTTTGGTCCTCATGCCACCATGGAAAAACATCTGGTTGGTCTCCGCCATTGCCCTCTCCATGACCCTTCACTTTATGATCCTCTACGTTGAGATCTTGTCGGTATGTATTACCTTTATTACTATCTAAGCGTTACCTTGTTATTGTATTACTTTGTATGTATTTCCTTTAAAGATCTTCACTTTTTGCAGTCACATGCCTTTCAGAATACGTTGATTATGACATATGGGTAATTTAAATGTTTTTCTTTTTCGTTTTCAGACCGTGTTCCAGATCTGCCCTCTGACAGCCGACGAGTGGTATGCTGTCCTTAAGATCTCCGTCCCCGTCCTGCTTCTGGACGAATTGCTCAAGTTTATCGCTCGTCGCTATGTCGAGGGTGAGGAAAAAAAGCGTCAGCAAACAACTAACTTACCCACGACCAAACAAACTCACTCGAAAAAGAGCTCTAAACACAAAAAACAACAACAGCAGTTAAAAAAGCAGGAGCAGAGTAAAGATACAGGAATTATTTCCTACGTCTACGGTTTAGGGACGAGTGGACTGCATTGGGTTATCATCAGCTGGTTAGCTTACGCAGCGTTTCTCTACGTCAGGCCGCTTTGAGAAAAAAAGCTATCAATTAGTTGCATAAAGGGGGAACGGTTTTTCATCTAAATATCTGACGACTTGAAAGAAGTATTTATTTACTTGACTTGCAACTCTAAGATGATTTCGAATTTTTCGCTGTCTGATCTTCATCCTTAATTGTTCATACGAAGCGAGTCCGTCAAGTTATTCCTAGACAATGTTTCAGCAAGGCCTTAACACGGACAAAAGGAAGCAGGCGTTGTTTAAAGGAATGACAACTTTTTTCTCGGAACGATCTGTGCAGGTGTCGCTTTTCTCCTCTTTTTTTTCTTATTTTAGCAATCAAACATTGCATTCCTTAATTTGCAGAAATAAAATAAAAACATTCCTTAAACTTCGTTCTGGACGTCCTTTTGGATCGTCTGTGCTGCTACGGGCTTGCAGGGACGTCGACAAAAAAAGTATGTGTGTGTGTGTGTGGGCGAGTCATGTGGGTTAGTTAGGGTTACAATTTTCTACGGAATTTGTGTACGTGTCCTGTAAATGTCCTTTCTTCCTACTCTACGCCACTATTGCATGCAAAATTCTCAGCCTCCAGAAACAATCGCCCTCTTGGCGCAGTTTTTGGCTCCTCCCCCTTTCCCTTCCCAAGTTTACAAATTCCTGGGACAACAAAGGCAGCAATATGCACTGGGAACTACGTAAGAAACAAATCAAGAGGTAAGGGCTTGTTAGTGCATTGAAAAGCATGGAGTGGATAGCAAAACTAATTTACCGTGCGGGAAAGGATGGGATGTGTGACACATTGGGGAGTGACGTGATTGTATGTCTGGAGGAACTAAAACGAATTCGGAGTGGCCACCGAGGAATTGGCGACAAGAGTTGTCCCTGCGTGTGTGTATTACGCGAAGCCAACGGGTCATGGCAAAAAGAGTCAGTCTGCGTCATTTTTTTTGTCTGATAGATTCATTTCCCCATATCCATCCCACAATATTTAAAGTTGTTTGTCTGATCCCGTTGTTACCAAGTGATGCATTGCATAATTTGGATGATGGAAGGAGAAAACTAAACATTTTTTAGCCCGACATGAAACCCTTGTTAGTTTACCTACCATTTTTTAACCTAATAACCCCTTCCGAATGCTATAATCTTTTCCCTAGCTAGCTTCCGCATCTTAGCGTCTATTTTGCTGTTGCGCGTTTTTGCACCTAATCAAGAGGTGCCAGTGATTGTATACTATAGGCACGCAAAAACAAATAGAAGCTTCCACGACACCGGAGGTAAGTGGTATGAGTCATTATAAGAGTAAGAGGTTTTTGAAGGTTATATTTGTTTATTCCTACTCGTATTTGCTTAGCCGTGGGGGCTTAATTTCGGTATTGTGGTGTAGATGTTAAAAATAACTCGCTTGGTTTGTTCGTGAGGGATCTCTTGTTCTATTTATTCGGTTTTCTTTTTACAGTACCTTTGCCTTCTTGGTTAACGTTGGAAGAGCAGTAAATGTTTCGTCAGCGTTGGGGGATAGGATTTTTATGTTTTTAGTGAGTTCATTTTAAGCTCGCTAAATTTAGCCTCAAGTGGCGCGAGCACGAACGTAATCTAAAAACAGCTTTCTTTCTCGGACTCGGGCGAATCCGAGACCTCGCTAGCTACCTCCAAAACATCTTTGCATGCTTTTTATATAGCCACGCTATACTACGGCCGCACTGTCTTGGCATTATTCTTTTATCTTACTCGTTTCGTCAGCTGCTTCCTTACAGTTCTACACAGCTGTCAATGTCGTTTCTGTCCATGTGTCTCGGAGTTTAAGCTTCCTATCAATTAGCACTGCAAAACAACAACAAAACAGTAGCGCGTTAATTTTAGCGCACACTAAGCACATTCTCTTTGTTAATCTACACGTTTGCTTTTATATGGTCATGTTCTAATAAGGTTTTTTGTCTTCTTGCAGTTCCCGAAGCTATTCAGATCCGGATGTAAACACGAAGGCCAATATGTCCCATTACCATCTCTTTTTTTCCCGTTTCAAAAATTGAAGTGCAATCAATTTAACCCCAATTATTTTTCTGTCATTTTCCCGAAGTTTGTGCTTTAAAGCCCCACTGACGAAAGGCGGCAGGTCCGAAGCGGAAAAGAGAGTTAATCTTTTCTTACGACGCCCATCCCTTATTTTCGTTATTTACTTTTTTTCGCTACCCGTTGGATAAAAAAAAATGAATCATGTTCTCCCCCCTTTGATTTAAACGAAAATCAGTTTTTTTTCTTTCCTGTTTTTCGTTCATTTGAGGTATATACTTCTCGAATTCAATTCTTGAATCGCGTTTTCGTGTCTCAGCCTCCTCACCTAGTCAAATCTCCAGCGTGAGGAGACCGTGTGACATCCTCAACCTCAGTGACTTCCCTCATAGGCAAGATTTTTTATAGGACTTGGACTCCCAACAACTTTGATTGTCCAACCCCAAATTTGACATTTCTTGGCCCCTGTCCGCTCCCTCCAGATGATCAACGTATGCAGGTCACATATGGTGGCAAAAATTTGGTGGTCACGACGTAGTGTGTGACTGATGTGTGACGTTTGGCATGACAGATATTTACTGATGCAAGGCCACGTTGGCATGGCCCAGATCCCTGTTGTGGTCCCGTCCGTTGTACAGTCCCTGCCATGGAAAATAGTAGACAAGTACAACATCACCTTTAGACCTAACCTTGATTTGCTTCTACGACAAAACGAGCTTAAAAGAAGAGCTGAACCAATTGCAGTTTGTTTTTCTTGTAAAGTTTTATTGAGGACAATCTTCGGTTACAAAATCTTGACATCACAAGAAGGTTCAGGGGTAGGTTCATCAGCAGGATTCGTAGGCTTTTCACTTGTTTCGCTGGTGGATGTTTTATCGTGATCTGAGTTTGCAGGAGGAACTTGAGTTTGATCTTCGTCTTTGGATTCCTCATCGGATTCCTCGCTTTCACTTTCGCTTTTCTGGTTAGCGTCACCTTTCTTGGGTTTCCTGCCTTTTTGCTTCTTCTTGAGTCGTTTGGCTCGGCGTTTGGCAGTCTTTTCGTCAGCTTTACGCTTGTTATCGTCTAGTTTATTCTGATAGGCGACGTCTTTCTCTTCCTGAAAATTTAATAATACCCCTGTTACTTAAATCGAATGCATTTCAAGTTCATTTACCTTTTCTGCCATGACTTTGATATATCTTTGTCGAGCGTATTCTCGTCTTCGAATGTGGCGATAGACGTGAAACTCACCGCTCCCTGCTCCAGCACTAGATCCCATGACATTTCTTACGAAATCCGGTGGTTCAGGCATTGACTTTTCCTTTCGTCGCTCAGGAATCTCGATAGGTTTTCCCTAGGTTAAGTCAGGCCAATAAACAAAATGTTCGAAATATGCAATTACCTCGGAAGTTGGTGTTGTGAAGCTTACCGGATTCTTCATCAGCTTTTCTAACCTGATTCTCTGAACATCAGACAAAGATCGTGTTACGAATGCCTTTTTCTCTTTTTTACTTTTTACGGGCTCGCTGTCAGACATTTTATACTATGCTCTTTGTTGATAAAAATGAGTTAATTCGTAATTCTCCACAACCATAACAACACTTTCCTCCACGAATGATCGTTTGACAATGTGCTAAATGTTCACGTTTATTCTCTTATTCATAGATGGCAGTACCGTCAAAGAAAAGAGCGCGATTTTCTATTTTCTTTGAACGGTAAAATCGAGAACGAAAGTCATTATGAAGAACATGAGAATCAGATCTATTGTGCGTTGTCACGGAAGAATTGGAATTTAAAAAGGAAGGAATGATCACAGAAAGATGGTCACCGGGTAGGAAATCCTACCTAGTGATGTCACTGATCATAAAAGTGTAGTTAATTAGGAACTGATTGAAAAACTAGGTCGTAGCATTGTTATATCCAAGAGGGGCGAGAGCTATTTTCGTAAATGCAAAATTCGATTCCCTGGTGAGTGTTCGCATGTTGAACTGGGCTTCGGACTGGGTTTCTTTCAAACAGTACTTGATGGCACGGTGGCAGCATGGACATTCGATGATCTTTGATTTACTCGCCGACACTACTCTCTATATAAGTTTGTTCAAATAGAAAAGATAAGAAAAAAGTGCAAATCAATTTTAGATTCCGTACCTCTAATAACGAGCCTTTGGCTTGTCGAATGGCGTAGATTGCGGTAATAGGAATAGGCGCACAAATAATCCCCACTAATCCCCATCCCATCGTTATGGCCCAAGAGGGGTAGTCGTATCTCGTCGGTCGTTGACGATAGTACGGTGGTTCGCTGTTAAATAAGCTAAATCCCAAGATGCACTAGCAAAGGAAAACGACTGGTTATTTTACAAATGATCGTAACGGTTTAACGATCATACCGATAATGCCACGGGGAGAAGAAAACTCCAACAAAATTTGAAATAAAACGACACGGAATGATCCGTCATTTCGCGAATGTTTCGACCAATACGGTTGGCTCCGTAAATGACTCCCATGGTAAAGGTTTCGACTATGACAATGAGCAACAGTGCAATGGTGGCAACATACGTATCTACCCACTGCAGCCAATACACTCCATTCTAAATATAGGGCAAAGAGACTTAGAAGTTGAACAAAACAAATCGAGAATCAGTACTTTGGTGACGTAGGGTATCGCACCAATCAAGCTACATAAACAAACTATAAAGACAACCATCTCGTGCCCTGATGAACGTCGACGAAGGAACTTGGGCAGTATTTCGTTCAACGTAGAAATGACTACTTCAACAGTTGCCAGCTGCGGAAATGTCCAAATCATGTAAGAAAACGTGTCAGGATTGATGTCTTTGTGGATTTTACCTGTGTGTCAATCCCCACACAGAAAATCATGATAAAAAACAAGGCTGCCCATAACTGTGGAAAGGGCATTGCAGCAACAAGCTGCGGGAATACGATAAAAATCCAACCGGGCCCGTCAGTGACTGCTACGGGCAATGGGAGGTTTTGCATCACGGCAATGTGCCCCAAAGTTGCAAAGCCAATTATACCCGTCACCATGCTGACGGTTGCGGCCAAAAGAGTCAAAATAATGGCATTTTTTACGATAGCCCCGTGAAATCGAGTGTAACTAGCAAAAGTGATTAGGAAACCGTAGCCCACTCCTAGCGAATTGAAGCTTTGAGTAGCCGCTTGCATCCATACCTAATACAACAAAAACGTCAAGTGAAATCCAAAGTAAATTAGAATTTGGTCCCTAATATTACTTTTGACGTAAGGAGTAAGCTCCAATCAGGGCGGAAAAAGTAACGCAAGCCGTCATCAGCTCCTTCCAAAGTCAACGCCCGCGCCAAGAAGGCTACCAATAGCATAAAGGGGAATGTTGCAGTAATGTAAATTGCTTTGCCACACCACCGGACACTCCGCCATAACGCAAGGTAAAGTATTACCCAAGCTACCGCCAGGCAGCCGAGTAATTCCCACTTGATTGGGTCTAACGAACTGGTGTTACCGGACCAATCTAAAAGACGTAGGCTGGAAACCCGAAGTAAAATTTAGCAAAAAACGTGGGGATTTTTCGGAACTGTAAACATGCATACTCGAAAAACTGCTGGGTTGGCGTTACGTGCGACAAGTTGGCAAGTTCCACTTGATTAAGGCTGAAATTTGCAAAGGAGAATCTTGTCCTATTCGTTTCCATTCCGTCTTCCAAAGCTTCGAGTCTAGTAACAGAGTAGGAAGTGTCGAGGTCTTGGCACAGGCCCGTATTCCAAGTATTATTGCAGCTAGTCCAGGGTAAAACTTGGCTGAAAGAGGAGCCCAAAAAGTAGAGGGCCCAGGTCATTGCAATGCTATAGTAGGATGACAAGATGAAGCACAACAATGCCATGGCATAGCCCAATCCTATAATAATACAGATAAAATGTCAGCTATAGACACCATACCAGTTTATTGCTCTCTAACCTCCAAGTAGTGGACACGCTTTGCGGAAAGCCTCCAGCGGTCCACATCGCATGTACTGTCCTAATGCAAGCTCCAAAACGGCCAGGGGAAGGCCCGCAATCCAGACCATTATTGTGTAAGGAATAAGGAAAGCCCCTATACGCAAAAACGTACGACGGAAAAACCTTTCTTTCAGTAAAGCGGCTCATTTAGATTATATAGATACCTCCTCCGCTGCGATAAGCGATATAAGGAAACCTCCACAAGTTGCCCAAGCCAGTGGCGAGACCGATGCAGGCTAAAAGGAAATCGAAACGGTTGGGCCACCGTCTCTCATTATTGTAGTCTTCGTCTTCGGAGCTGGAATGTTCGGAAACGTCCGTAGTACTGCCATCAATCTTGCCCCTGTCCGAAAAAAAAGGAAAAAGAGAACCTGTCGTAAATTACCACCTAAAGCGAGCTCGATAAACATGTCAAAATGGGCAACATAAGCTTCTCTTGGTGTTCTTTGTTCATGAAACCAAGCCAAGTTTTAAGCCTTTTATCCCAATTTTATCCCGATTAAAGCTACCTAGCAGTGCAGACAAGGACAGGCGTGTGCGGTAATTTGTTATAAAGGTGGGAATGGCCAACTCGTGTCTTCCCACGATGTAACGACGGGTTAAAGAAGGCGCTATGAGGCATGAATTGACCTTAATAGGACAGTTTATCACATTCAAGTGTCAAGTTTCGTTCCGTAGTTGAGAAAACTATAACTGTCGAGGATGTTCCTAATATCGACATCCTGACATTTGGCGTTAGCAGACATTTTCTCGACAAATCAGTCTCCTATGGATTAAGGCGATGGCTTTGAGCTATTTATTTTCTTTTTTTCAAGCCTTGGAGTATATTCGAAGAAAGTCACAGTCAAACCTCTCATCACGTGACGATCGTGACTTGGCGCTCATTGTCGATGTGCTATAGCTAGCTCTGAATATTTCTCGGCTATGCCCTTGCTTCTTAATGATTAAAAACCTGAATTCGCAGTCGCTACTTAGTGCAGTTGTCTAAAAATAAAATTTGAAAGAAAATCTAGAACCAGTTGTCGTGCGGTACTGCGGCGAGAATGTTCATTATAACTTACAAATTATATAATCCAACCCACGGTTTCCCAACCTATATACTGTTTGCTCTTATGCCAATAAAAGTGCAAGAATGGTATTATACTTGGTATGTTAGTCGTTGCTAAGTCTAAGCCTTACGTGAGGTGCATTGGAGAGAGCGCGGGGTCAGGATTCACGGACAAACCATCGCAACCCGTAGTATGGACGCTTCGCAAGCGAATTTTCTTTCCGTCTGAAGATCCTAATCCAATAGAGGCTACCGAACGTACAGTGAGTTGGTGCAACGGGTCGGATTCGCCAGCATTCCATGGCTCATAATCTCTAAAATGGATTTAATAGAGAAATAATTTATCGTCGAGATTCTTGATAAATTTCTTATCTTAAGAATAGCGCTTTCATTGAAGTGCTATTTTCTTTCTTGAGAAGTCCTTGATAGGAAAAACATTACTAAGCGATGCAAGTTTTACCTGTTATCGCAAAGGTTCGCACTGTTTTGGCCAATCGAGCTTGTAGGGTCTCCAGACACCGGAATTCTCAGCAAATTGACGTGTTGATTCACGCAGGGGTTGTCGTTATCAGGGGAATCAATCAAGGGAATGGATAATGTTTGACCAAGGCTTTGTCCTGGTTGACACTCGCAATCCGACATGCAGTCACTACTATTTGTGTCGACATGTGGTTGCGATGCCAAGAAACCGGAAACCTGTAGGATTTCATTTTCGGAAACGACGTCATACAATTGTGGGCGATGTGAATTGTCCCTGTAGCCATCAACAGGTGGAAGATAATCCTTTTTCGGGCATCCATGAGTCTCGTCCACCGCACTTACGACAAAGCGAATAGATGGTTTGCTTTTGTGCACTAAAACAGTCTCTGCCATATTCGCCATGTTTACTCTACGCCTTTCGAATACAATGATAGCCCATTCTTAGTCTTTTCTAGAGGAAAAGGAGACGACACCCAACCAACTTGCTCCACTCAACAACACCAACTGTAGCTCTCTCTCTCACGCTCTACTCACTGGTATATCGCTGTTACGTCTTTAGCTGTAAATCCGCGAGCGGGCGAGCGTAAGGCCCTCCAAGTGAAAAACTTTCAGCTAGACTCTACAAGGAAACGTAAGCTAAGACGCCGCTGAATGTGGTGTAAAGGGACTGGAGTTTGTTTAGCTGCTTCGTGCCTCCTTATATTTTATCTCGATTACACCAAGATGCCTATCTCGTGTTTCTCGGGCACAGCCTTTCGCTTGTCAGACCAAATCTCTTTTTCCCTTTTCCCACTTGAAATGAAGAAAAGAAAAGGCACAATTCGTCCCCCAACCCTATCGCTGGAAATTTGAAGGTTTGAAAAGATTGGTCTGACATAACTTTTCTTAAATTTGCAACATTTGAGATTCGTAGCAAGCCCTATATCTTATTATTCCAATTACTTCGCCAAGCTCTCCTGGTAAAATAATTAAAAAAAAAAACGCTTTTGTCGTGCAGGGGTCAGTTCTATTACTGCAATGTCACACGGGCGAAAGTGGTGTCCATCTGATAGACCGTATTCCGTTATTTAAAACAAATGCAGTTTTCCAAGTAACAAAATCTTCAAGCTTGATATACTTGTTGGCTCAGCAAACCAGTTATCCATTGTACTTTCACTCTGAATCCTTTTCACTCCGGTGGAACACCACAACAATTCTGCAATCAAGTTCAGGCCATGCCTTTTTATTGAATTAAACGTCAGTTATATTTGCCCATGTGTTTATTTCCTTCTTTCGTACATACGGAGTCATACAGGAAATTTGCATAACACGTTCTAGTCAACAAGTTTCTTCGGCGAATCGAATACCCGGGGATATTTTGACGAAGAAGGAAGGAAAAATGTGTCGACAACAAGCTTCCTATAGGAAGCAGCGAACAATCTCGTGGCAGTCGAAGTTTACCCACCAGCGATATTAGTTTTGTTTTGCCTTTTGTTCCAATACTTTTAAGAGCGTATAATTTAAATGGCTTGCGGAAGCAATAAGTTATGGGGAGGACGTTTTCAAGCGGGCACTGACCCAACGATGGAGAAGTTCAACAATTCGATCCGTTACGATAAGCGCCTTTGGCAAGTAGACATTCAGGTAAGTGTCGTGATTGAACGAAAGGGTAGAAAAGTGTACTTCATTTTTCCTTTTTCATCCTTTGTAGGGCAGTCAAGCTTACGCTCGAGAGTTGGTTCCGACAGGCATTTTGACGCAAGATGAATGTAACACTATATGCACAGGATTAGACCAAGTAAATTACTCCATTCCGCTATATCATGCATTAAAAGCAGGTTTGTTCATAAGGTGGCGCAAGAGTGGAAGGAAGGGCGGTTTGACATCCAAAGTTCCGATGAAGATATACACACCGCAAACGAGCGTAGACTGAAAGTAAGTTATACAGACGTTGCCGTAAACAGAAAGCCTATAGATTTTCTCTTCTATGGTAAACTGTAGGAGTTAATTGGGGGCGCCATAGGGGGCAAATTGCATACTGGCCGTAGCCGTAATGATCAGGTGGCGACCGATCTGCGTTTATGGACTCAAGCAGAGATTTGTGAAATTAAAAATCTAGTGCGTCAGCTTATTCAGGTTAGTTCTTCCACCATGTCTCATTATATTACCGCGAGACAAGTCGGCTAGTTTATATTCGTCACTTTCGGGAAGGTTAGACCTTGGTTGAACGTGCTGAAAACGAAATGGATGTATTGCTCCCTGGGTACACCCATCTTCAGCGAGCTCAGCCCATTCGTTGGAGCCATTACCTGCTCAGGTAAATTTTGGTTGCATGCATCGGGTTCGTGAATCCAGGGATTGTTTTTCTCTAGTTATGCTTGGTCATTCCAAAACGATTTGGAGCGATTAAGTCAAATCATGGATCGGGTGTCAGTAATGCCATTAGGGAGCGGAGCTTTGGCTGGCAATCCTTTTTCCATCAATCGAGAAAACCTGGCGAAAAACCTAGGATTTAAACAAGTTAGTCCCAATAGCTTATGGGGTGTGGGAGACCGTGACTTTGTTGGTAAGATGATGAATAGCCAAAGTGAAGGTGGAATGCAATTAATTGTTATTGTTGATGTAATTAGCGGAAGTCCTTTTCTGGTGCTCCTTGACGGCCGTTCATTTGAGCCGCTTAGCTGAAGACTTGATTCTGTATTCCACCCCGGAGTTTGGCTATGTTAAGTTGGCGGATATGTACTCAACAGGAAGTAGTTTGATGCCCCAGAAAAGGAACCCGGATAGTTTAGAACTACTGAGGGGAAAATCAGGTCGCTTGGTCGGCCATGTAAGCAAAAGAAAATTTGCTACGCCTTGAATTTTCTCACGTTTAAACATATCCGTATAGATTACGGGATGGTTGGTTGTATTAAAAGGTTTACCATCAACTTACAACAAGGACTTACAAGAAGACAAGGAGCCCTTGTTTGATGCCATAGATACCATACGTGGATGCTTGGAAATTGCTCATGGGACAGTCAGTTCGTTGGAAGTAAACGCTTCTGCTTGCAGTAATGCCTTGAGCACAGATATGCTGGCCACGGATCTGGCGTATTACTTGGTCCGCAAAAAGGTAGGAAGCATATTACGGAATAAAGTTGAGTAAATTTTGACAACTGTAAAATTTTAGGTAGCTTTCAGGGATGCTCATGAATTAGCGGGTAAAGCTGTGGCACTGGCCGAGGCAAAGAAAGTTCCGCTGTCCTCTTTGTCCACTGAGGATATGCAAACAATCAGGTAAGGCCCCAGTTCCCAGTTCTGCTAATTATATAATCTTTTATTACGACTATTACAGCCCTTTGTTCGACGACTCCGTACATGCCATCTGGGATTTTGAAAACAGTGTAGAACAGTATAAGGTACTTGGCGGGACTAGCAGACAATCCGCGCAACGTCAAATCGAGATGTTGAAAGATAAATTAGGCTTGACATTAATTTACTAAATTTTTATGTCCAACTTATTTCACTACAGGAATTCCCTAGTTAAAATTTATGTGCAAGTCTGGCGCTTACTGCTAATTACTTTCTCTCCTAGTAGTTATTTTAATACTGTTATGTGAATTCGAGTTTTCGTAGTTGTGATTTTCAACTCTGGCGCTTCTTGCTTACGATTTTCTCCACTAGGGGCGCTTCTTGCTTCTGGCACGACAACAAATACACGTTTTCCCCGAGATGGAATCGAATAATAATTCTAATTCCACGGTAGATTTTCTGTCAAAACACTTTATAGGAAATGTGTACCGATATAGAGAAAACGTCATCGTTCCTCGGACAGTAGGCCCTATACAAATTAAAACATTGGAGGAGAAAAGGGTGGAAGCGTTTTTTGAAAGCTGTGTATTTAAGTCATCTTTGTCATGTGTTCTTGGTAACTTCATTCATTCTTAATTAAAACGAAATTTAAATCATAATATCTTATAGGTTATGGCTTGGGAGGAGCTATTGGGCTATTTTCTGCCAGTGTTAACCCTAATGTTACGGGTATTGATGCCAAACAACAAACAGCCAGAGAGGTTTTCCGTGATCTCAAGGTGTCCACCTTAAGCTATGCAAAGAATTTTGCTGTTATTGGTCTAATGTTTTCGGCTGTAGAATGCACAATTGAATCAGTAAATTACCTTACCAATAATTTTGCACAGTCTAATTGTCTTTCTATTAGTATCGAGGGAAAACGGATTGGAAAAATGGAACTTATGCTGGTGGCATAACTGGTGGTCTTCTTGGCTTAAGAGCTGGAGTAAAAGCTGGAGTATTTGGAGCAGCAGGATTTGCTCTCTTTTCCAGTATAATTGATTACTATATGCGCCATTAGCTTTGTCTACTTCTTGTCTAGCCAGTTCTATGTAATAAAAAAAGGTATAAATCGGAAATCCAGTGTCGAAGGTTTTAGTCAAAGTTAGAATTATTTTTCTTCATCTTCAGCTAGATTAGTAATTGTTCGTTCTGGATCCCGAAAATTTTCCCAAAATGTTCTTTTAGACTTTTCCTCAAATTGCGATCTTTGGGCCATCTATCGACTACATAAAGAACCTAGTTTCAGCTCACTCCTTTCGGCAAAAAGATGTACTAGTTTTAGGCTCTTAATTTATAGACGCTTGGCACAGATTGAAAATAAAAGCGCTAATTTGTTGTTTCTACCAATTTGGCATAACTGAGCCTTCTGTCCTGGACGGGTTTCTTTATTAACAGCTATGGCATCTGGCATTCGTTATGACATGGACACTTCAGGAGGCATCATGGCTGTAAGCTGGATTTAATATTCGTTAATAAATTAATAGAAAACATAGGACCCAGTGACCTGATTTCGTATCTGTTCTCTAGCAAATACAAGCCTTGATTGCCCCGCCGTGTTTGGACGATACCCAGAGTAAAGAAAAACGCAGAGAAGGACTGGAACTTCATCCTTACTACAAAAGGCCAGGAAAAGGCCATAACAGAGATAGTTGCGATGCATGCAAAGAGGGTGGGGGCCTCATTTGCTGCGATTCCTGTCCTGCCTCCTTCCATTTACAATGCCAGTACGTTATTTCATTTCCAAGTTCAACAACGTTCATTGAGCTATAATCTTGTTTGCTTTAGTGACCCTCCTCTCGAGGAAAAGGACCTTCCGTTGGGCGAGTGGCTTTGTCACAGCTGCGTTCATAGGAAAAAAGAGTCCCAAACTTTAAACGATGAAGAAACGGGTACTTACATCGCGAAGACTTATCTGCAAATTTTAAATTGGAATTTCTAGGGGAGGTAGTTGAAATGCTCACCAAGAAAAGACGCAAAGGCTGGAGCAAAGTTAGCCGGAAACGTAGTAAAGCTGCCATGGTAGCGTCCAAGAAGCGAAAAACGGCACAAACTGCTTCCGAGCAGGACGGTGACGATACAACAGAAGACAAGGAAGAAAAAGATTCGGCTGCCAAGCCCGAACAATTGAGCAGTGATAGAAAACAGACTCCGGAACAACCGAGTAAATTTGGCATCTTGGAACCTTTAGTAAAACATGCTGCAGGAGTTAATCCGTTGAAGTTTGACTTGCCTGCTGATATGCTAGAGCCTGTAATTGTGCCAGGTAAGCCCTGTTTATAACGAGCTGTTTTATCAACCTCTAACTCGGAATTGATTCAGGTTCAAGCAAACCGCTCGCGAAAAAAAATACCGTGGTTAAGAAAAAACCCTACGAAATAGACAACGGACTTGTTCCTTTGCCTGTGCGAACCTGCTATGAATGTGGCAGGTCAGTTCGAATACTGTTTCAAATAGAATGTCGTATAAATTAATTTTATTACAGGAGCTGTCGCCGTGGTTCATTATTGGCGTGCGACTTCTGCCCATTATTGTATCATTTGGACTGTTTGGATCCTCCGTTGACGGCCTTACCAGCTGGACGGTGGCGATGCCCTAACCATCCAGAAAATTTCATGGTAAATAAGCGTTTTAAATTTTTGCACAAGTAAAAATTATTAATTTCTTTCCAGGAAGAATGCCTACTGCCAAATGCGCGTTTGTCGGAGAGAATCAAGTTGTCTAATTTGTTGCCCAAGCATGTGGATCAGAATGGAGTGCAAATCAACTTTCTGAAAAAGATCCACAGGCTCAATCCTCCCTTCCGTTACAAAGCAAAGTTGCCACCACGAAAACGAATCCAAGTATATTACATTAACATAAACTATACTTCCTTTACCGTTAGTTTTAAATCGTCAAGGTGCCCCCTTCAATTAAAGAGCAGTACAAGTTTCCGCCACTTATGCCTCCACGATTAGTCTTACACGATTTTCCTAGTGGTGTTTTGGAAGAACAAAATGAGGTTTAATAAGCTGCAATTATTGTCTTTTTGCTTAATTAATGTGTCCGTTAGGTAATCAACAAGCTGCTTGGCTTTGCGGGTGCCGACATGCTGCAGACCAGTGAAAAGGTGCCGAATCCCGCCGTGGAGAAAGAAAGCAAAGCCTCTGAATCTGGTGCTCCAAAACTCGATGCTAAATCGGGCGATAACCTGACAGTGGCTCGGAAAGGAGACGAAGAAGAAGCACAGCCTTTGGCAGCAAAGGAAGAAACAAAAGAATCGCCGTTTGCAAAAGATTCTACTCCCGAGGTCGTGCCAGTAGCTGATAACGGTAGTATTGAAGTTGCAGTTCCGTCAGAATGCTGCGATGGAGAAGCAACGGAAAAGGAAAGCGTTACTGCAACTGTAGCTCCGGAAACCCAAAAGGCAGAAGTCGAAACTAAAAAGGATGCTAATTCGACAGTTAAAGATCCAACCGAAGATGCCAACACGTCTAAAGATTTACCCGATTCTTCACCTAAAGAATCTGGAGTGATTTCTGAAGAATGCAAGAGCCACTTTTCCAGTGTTCAAGACAAAGTTGCCACCTATTTGTCAAACGTCCGTGACCAGTGTAAAGACGTACCTGTTAATGACTATCTCAACCATCTTTCAGGTAAAAAAATATCAAATAAAAAAATATTCATATGAAACGTATTATAACACCTAATTCTATGTAGATAACATGATTCAAAAGATGGACAATTCCCTGATTGACATATTAGCATATCAACGGTTGCAACAACTGCTTTTACATCCTGAAGTCATGGATTTTTCTACCATTCCCTTACCTTTTGCCGCTGGACTGGATTTCAAGAGTCAACAACAAGTCGGGTCTTCACTCATGTGTTCAGATACAGATTTACCAGCTAGGGCAGTACTGACGCCTCTAGCTGGCCCTCGGAAGCCTTTACCAATGGTGTACAAGAGCTTAGCGATAGGAACAGGTGAATTTCTTAGTTTTTTGCTTTTTTGTTTTATTTTACGTACTGTTCCCTAGGCAATGATTGCGATTTGTGTTTGCTCAAGTATGGGTTTTGCAATTTTGTATCCGAGCATCATGCAACCTTATTCTTTGACCAGGTATGAACATAGCTCGTTACTCGTTACGCCCGCTTAGATTAACATGTTATATTTTTTTAGATGAGTGGAAACTTTGAGTTGCTGAACTATAGCGAGCATGGATCGGTAGTAGATGGTGTTATCTATGCTTGCGACACTTCCGATCGCACTCTTACAGCGCGTCACGTGGATACAAATAACATTTCGGGCTTAGATGAACTACTCAAGTACGAAAGAGAAGACAAAAAGACTGTACCATTGGTGAATTTCAAAGATGGAAAGGTAATTGTGAAGCTAAATTGGCGTATAGTGCATTCAATTGAATTTGTTTAGCGTTGCGGTTGTCGAACAAGCGCAGCTGCTTTGCTGGGAAGCGTTGGCGGCGGTTGGGAAGGAGCTGCTGTAGTGAAACATGGGACACATTTCCGCTTTGGGTGTATGCAGTTTGTGTTCTCGGTTGCGAGACAGAAAAGAAGTGAAGTTACAGTGTCAATGTGTTCTGAAGCTAGCGCAGACAGGGATAGTTCAACGGACAGTTTAGAATAGTACTAATTTTATTTTGTTAACAATACATGAGAGTTTTTCCTTGTGTAAAACAATCAGTTTAACGTAAAATTAGGCTTTTTACTTTAAATTAGACTTTTAATTAGCTATAAATTAGATACATTGGAAAAATCCCCTCCAGTCAAGAACTGCAGCCAATCAGACGCAGGATAGTCGACCTGAAGGCAAAATGGGAAACGCAAGCTGCGAAATTAATTGATAAATTGGGGTACGTGTTTTAGGTGGAATATGCGTGGATTGGATATTTCATTTTCTGTTCTACTATTTCATTTTGTATCATTTCTTTGTTTCAGTTTCACACTTTACCATTTCAGAACCCAGGCAGTTTCCATTTAATCGTTTCGCATTTGTGGATAGCGTTTCGCGTTTTACCCTCATCTTCGAAGAGTGTCCGAGAATCTTGACACGTCATATGTTTACAATGGATTGTTCGACAGGATTTTACGAGTGTTTTGTTTTTTTGATGGTAATTGCACGTTATATTATTGCGTATATTATTCATAATTGTTTTTTCTTTATAGGTTTAATGTTTAAAGACCTATCTTATTATTGGGTTGTCGCTACTAGTACTACAACTTGTGGGATTCATTGAGTTGAGATCCTGGACTTGGTTGAATTCAGTAACAGTGTGTCAAATCTACTACTAAATTGAAAACAGATTCTTGACTTTGAGCTTAATTTATTTCTCTAGGTATTTAAAAAATGGCGTACCAAACTCTTCGACAAGAGTATCTTTTGATGCCACCAGTGACAAGGGCATACACAACGGCATGTGTTTTAACTACATTGGCTGTCGTAAGTTTCCACTAAAACCTTTTCTAGATAGGGTTTTAATCTGTATTTTTCTTCCTGTTGCAGCAACTTGATTTGTTGACGGCGTTTCAACTCTACTTCAACCCATTGCTAATAACCAAGCAGTACCAGCTATGGAGAGTCGTGACACCTTTCCTCTTCTTCGGGCCATTTGGCTTTAATTTCCTCTTTAATATGATCTTCACGTATAGATATTGTAAAATGCTTGAAGAAGGTTCATTCAGAGGAAGAACTGCAGATTTTGTGTACATGATTCTCCTCGGGGGCATTTTCACCATGGTAGCATCCGAAAGTTTCTTTAAAATTTAGTACCTAACCGATTTGTCTTTTGATCTATTAAGGTGTGTGCATTGTTTGTAAATTTACTTTTCTTGGGTCACGCGTTGACAACTATGCTGGTTTACGTTTGGGCGAGGCGTAATCCCCACGTGCGGATGAATTTCTTTGGCCTTTTACCTTTCCGGGTAAGATTCTCAAACCTCATTTAGTTTCATCATCTAATCGAATTGTGTCGGTAAGCAGGCTCCGTATTTGCCTTTCGTCTTGCTGGGTTTTTCCCTACTCTTTGGAAATAGCATAGCAGTGGACTTTATGGGCATAGCAATCGGACATGTATATTACTTTTTGGAAGACGTGTTTCCCCAAACCCCCAGAGGTTACAAGATTCTTAAAACGCCACGAATACTGTAATCACACCTTATAATGAAGTCTTTTGAACTCAATTCCAAGTTAAATCTGGTTTTAGGCAGTTGCTGTTCGACGCACACCCGGAAGACCCCAACTATGTCCCTTTACCTGAAGAGCGCCCTGGAGGATTTGATTGGGGCCAACAAGGCCCAGCAGTACAATGATACAATAGTCAAAAGACGCGAATACATTACATGTAAAACATAATCATAGGAATTTTTGACGCAAGGCTTGAGTTAGAAAGCTAGACATAGTTTATTTATTCTTTTAAAGTTTGACTTCACATTGGTTTTCGCTCTTTTTTCTCCTCTTCTTCCAAGAGTCTTTGCAATTCTGCTCCTTTTCTGGCGTTCATTTGGCGGATAACTTCCTCTATCTCTTTTCTGTGCATTTTGTTTTCTGGTGGGTAGAGTTCTCGTCGCATTTTGATCATCCAGTCTTCGAAATATTCGGCTTGATTGAAGTGGTAAAATAAAACGACTGGAAACATAATGTAGAGCCCCATCTTGGCAACTTCCAACTGCCAGTTTCCCATGTTTACGTTGTCCTATAATATCGAATATTTAAGGTCAATGAAAGGAGCTAAACCAATTTTACCTTCAAGTTGTTATGCAATGTTTTTTGTCTGAAGAGAAAGCATGGCCCAGAGGAATAATTTGAATTCTGCTCGCGAGATGACGCTCGAGATGCGATTCACCTTGTTATTTCTGAGCACCAAATCGTAGTTAAAGGTGCCAAATCAAGAGCCTGGCTAAAATCGAAGTCCAAGGGTAATTAGTACGTGTATAATAATTTCTATAAATCTTAATTCATGTCTTATTGATAGTTTGCTGTTCTGGCATACAGTGAATGTACGCATTATATTCTACTTCGTCAGTGTCTCGCATGTTTTATTTTTGATACCCTGACCTTCACCTTTCTCGAATATCGCCAAACGAGAGGATACCTTCAACTCGAGTCCATCTTATATAACGCATTTGTTCTGCAAGACTGATACCAAAACTATAGTTGGACGTGTTACTGACTACACAGTATGAACACCATAAGTTGCTTTGCAAGAGTAGTTTCCAGAGCTGTGGCAAACGGATTTTATAGTACAACTCAACCTGCCGTTACTGCAGCTTCACAGACTTCCTCAGGGACACGCGACTCAGATTCGACGTCCAATGAAGAGGTCCAACTACCTTATTTTGTCTCAGCAGTTGCTGGTTTTTCAAAGGACTTTCAATCAAGTCTTAAAAAGAAACAATTTGGAGATGATGCCTGGCTGGTGTCCAGATTAAAAAACGCTGATGTCCTGGGTAAAGATCTTACACTACTACTTATACACGGCATATTGTTGTCTTGTTTATTAATTTAGTACTATTTAAACTAACAACAGGCGTTGCTGACGGCGTGGGAGGATGGAGGCTATATGGCGTCGATCCCGGTGAATTCTCGCGTTTTCTTCTTCGATCAGTAGAGCGGCTTTTGTCAATGGGACATCTCCAAGCTCGTTATCCTGGTGTTCTTCTAGCCTCTGCCTTCAAAGAGTTGTTACACTCGAAACGACCGATTACGGGAAGTAGTACGGCATGCCTTGTTATCTTATCCCGCGAGGATGCCAAGTTGTATACAGCAAACATTGGTATGCCCTGCCAAACAAGCCACTTTCTCTTGTTTACAGTAAAAACTGGTTCTCGCTAGGTGATTCCGGGTTCCTCATAGTCCGAAAAGGGGCCGTCGTACATCGTTCACAAGAGCAACAACACTATTTTAACACACCTTATCAGTTAGCTGTACCTCCTCCTAGCCAGACTGGCATGGTACTATCTGATAGTCCTGAATCTGCTGATCAATCCGAATTTGCAGTCGAAGACGGTGACGTCATCCTCTTAGCCACTGATGGCGTTTTTGACAACGTACCCCAGCCTCTTCTCATCAAGGAGATGAACAAACTGAAAGGTGTCAAAGATCCCTCATCTGTACAAGAGGCAGCGGATGCGATTGCTTTAATGGCACGCTCCTTAGCCCTCGACCCCAATTTTTTTTCGCCCTTTGCACGCGCGGCAAGGCAAAACGGGATAGACGCAATGGGTTAGTAGATAATTTCTCAAATATTCCAAAATTTTTTTTAACTAAATTATGTTTTTTTTCTTGCAAAGGAGGGAAGCCAGACGATATAACGGTTCTATTAGCCACGGTGGCTTTCTCAGTATGAAAAAGAGTGTCAATACTTAGTCGTCCTAGCCGTTTTATACTATTTCGCATATAGTGCATTGTAAATATTCCGTAGTCATCTCAAGGTCAGAAATTATGTTGGAAACTTACGTTTAAATCGATGGCACTGTCTTTCTTCTGTTTTTAGATAGTAGCCTATTATTAGGAAATGCCCTCAACGGCGTTGCATTGGCATTGCCTGCAATAACCTCTCCCCCGAAAATCAAATATCAAACGAATCTTGTTTCACTTTTGATTTTATCCGATTTTTCATTGTTGGATTCCCCACTTTTAACAGTACTCCGTCTTATTTTATCGGTGCGCCAGTATTACATTACTGGCCGGTGATTAGTATTGCGTTAAGTTAGTCATTATAAGGTCTGGCAGTGGATGAAACATTTCGACCTTGTAGATTACTGACTTGCTCGCTTGGTCGAGGTGTAATTATGATGTATACATGGCGTGAAGAAACACCACAATAACTTTTCAATGGGCCATTTAGCGATCAGAAAAGGCGTTTTACTCAGCTTTCACGTGTACAGTCGTAGTTCATAACTTTACAATTATTATTTTCGCGTTTTCTTCTTGAATTTGTCCTTTGACTTGTTGCCAGGCCCACCTTTCCTTCCTGTCTTAAACTTCGGTGCCCCTGCACGATCATCCCGTTTGTTGAATTTACCCTTACCGCCAAAGTCCTTCCCTCCACTATTTTCACCGCGTTTGTTAAATTTGCCTTTCCTTCCAGCGTCTGTTGCTCCATCGTTTTCGCGTTTGTTAAATTTGCCCTTACGTCCAGCGTCTTTTGCTCCATCGTTTTCGCGTTTGTTGAATTTCCCCTTCCCTCCGAAATCCTTCCTGTTTGTTTTCGTGTTATTGTCTCGGTCTTCAAAGCGAGCTTTTTTGAATGGCGTTGCAGCTCCTGCACCAGACTTCTTGTTGTCAGTCGGTTTGCGTTTTATACCAGGGACTCGTTTTTCAAACAAGCCTACGAATGTTTCATTCAAACAAAAAGGTTAGAACGCATTGAATTAAAATTTTGGAAAAAAAGAAAATATGTACCTTCATCAGGCTTTTGTCCAACTTCTTTGGCGTACCACTCTTCATCGTCATCTTCCTCTTGTTCTTCATTACCCTCTTTGCTCTCTTTAATCAAATTGTAACGGCGTTTAGAGATTTCAGCAGCTTTGGCATGTTGACTTTCTTTCTCTTCTTGCTTCTTTTTCAGATGCGCCTCTTGAATTTTCCGCGCCCGGTCAATTTCGCGCCTAAATATGACGTCATGAGCCCACGTGACTTGCTAAACCAATAAGGCTAGTTCTTACTTGCGTTGCTCGCGCCGCAGACGGATTAACTTCTTCTGAGCTTCTGTTTTATGAATGAATTGATGGTAGAGGACTTCGCCGTCCAACAAATCTTCCTCAATCTTAATCAACTGCAACAAATGTAACCAAAAACTTAGCGCGTGATGGTGCTAGTGTTAACATTGTGCTATTTGCTAGTTATTTTGTGTTCACGAACCTGTAAAGTCATTCTGGGACCTAGTTCTATCATTTTGATGGATGATTGAAGTCCAGCTTGGTTTCCTCTACTTGCAAGTTTTTGTGGCAAGACTACATTACTGGCAGGATCGTCCTCGCCTTCACTTTCGGACATTTGGCCAGCACTACAATGGATCAAACAAGGTAGGATATTTTTTTCTATTATTATTTGTTTTTAACACAAACTCGCTTTAAACTTTTGAAACTGTTATCTCTGTCTCACTTACTTTTCCATAAATTCATTTATGTCGTTAAAACGAGACAGGTCTGGCACTTTGGTTTGAACCAGTTTTTTGACAGCCTTAGAGATTCCTACTGGCTTGACTTTGATTGAATAGTGTCGAAATTCCACCGTTTGGTTGGCTGAGTCGTAGGTAAAGAGCACACAACGTCTAATAGTGCTCAATTTGACTTTAGCTACGTTGATGGAGGGAAACATGTTCTGAAACATGGACGCCATCAATTTCATTTGCATGCCTTCGCCCGAAAAGTTATTCAGGACCACTAAAGGCCGGGTTTTGAATTGTAAATCGTAAGTGTTCTGTCTTTTTTGAGCCGAAATTACGTCACGAGATAAGCAGTATTGCATCACGCGGAAAGTAAGAGTTGGTCCGTGTGGAAAACGCGCTAAACGCAGGTAGGGGCTAATTTCTGACCGAGAAAAGACACAAAAATGCGTCACGTGCAGCATCCCTGCTACTGCAGCGTAATCTTTGAGGGTCGTCCTCTCTTGAACCTATCAAAAAATAGAACCTGAGTTAGTCTTCCTGTAATAATAACCTTAAATGCTCGAAAACCTTCAAACTGGACGCTGTATTGGGTTCCATAACTTTTCGAAAGTCTTTCATGAGTTCTTCCAGGTAATGTCCGACTGTTCCTCTGTAAATTACAATGGAATGTGGGGCATTTTTCACCTCATCTGGTTCATCTTGTTGTCTGGTAGCAGTTACATTTTTCTACACCCCCAAAAAAGTTATAAATTCTTATTAAAACCCAAAATACGCAAACAAGACATTATTAGGTGCCATTTATATACTTACCGCCTTCTTTGCTTTCTTGTGTTTGCCCATTATAGAGTTTTAATTAACGAAATAATGCCAAAACCTCGAAAAACTTCTTTTCGAACACGTGCTCCGCTGCAAGACTAAATCCTGAACGTTTTCCTTAGAGGCGGGGCCAATTGCTTCGGAATTTCGCCACTAGATGTTGCGAAGGGCTTCAAAGCCCCTATATATTATGTTCTGCCTGTAACAGATAAAATGTGGGAAAAACCCTTGCTGTTCGTAAGCTTATCATCTCGCAAAAATATCTTTCTCTATAGAATCAAACATTGACAACATCAACGGTTTGTTTTGCTTCCTTATTTGCGTTCCAAAGTTGAGGTCCCGAGTGCATTCGTTTTCTCTTTTCTCGCTTTAGCACAAGGCCGCTGCCGCGTCTCTTCGACCTTATGATGATAACTGAGCTCGGAAAAAGTCTTTGAATGATAGACAGCACGTCGCCTGTAAGTTTTGATGTCTCATAGTCAAAGTATGCTGGCCAACATGAGAAGCCTTAGTGTAGGGTCTCCTTGGATGTAAACGTCTTCTCAAGTCGCAATCCCCCCAAACTCCAATTATAAAAGAAAGGCCTGCTTTAAGCAGTGAAGCCTGGTATGGAGAATCCTTCTGACAGCTGAAAAGGAGACTAGATGAAGTGTGTAGGACTGGTTCAAATCGAGTTACAAGGTGAAGGGTTATGGATTTGGGTCCCTTGTACGGGCGACTTGGATTATTCGTCATAACTGACACGATCAGCGTAGCAGTAAGCTTAAAAGGCAACAATTTATTAACATGGGCATCAAACCTATTAGATATGCGTCGCTCGTCTAAACGCTGGTTGTCCCTTTACGGCAAAAGAAGTCCCAACTCGAAGACATTTAATTATCAAAACGTGTAACACATCAAAAATATATAAATAAAAAAACAACAACATGACAGTGCCTGCCCCTCCATTTGTCATTTTTTATATATATTCCATTTATATGTATTATA